>CM065693.1:37238947-37323947 GCA_017654935.2 Phymorhynchus buccinoides
ATTGATAAAATCCTTCCCAGTTTCCACACAACTTTTGCTTTGATTCTGAATCAGAATCTTCTTCCTTCCTTCCTTCCTTCCTTCCTTCCTTCCTATTTAAGTGACCACAGTCACAGTTGACTATTCTGTCACTGTAAAAATTGGGGATCTGCGGAAGAGCGCCTTAATACAGGGGGAGGGTGGAGAAGCATCTATGCAGTTTCACTGAGTTAGGCCTTCGAATTCGATGATTATCTTAGAACTATCTCCAAGCTTGGGAGAAGTGAGGGGGGATGGGGGGAGGGTTGCAAGATATTTAATTTGGAGACTATTTAATTGACACAAACGACAAAGGTGCCGATGGTCTTGGCCTGCACAGCTTCCTGGGGCAGCTCGTTCCAGTCCCGGATGGTGCATGGGAGGAAGCTGGCTTGTCGGAACTGAGCTCTTCTTCGATTGCTCAGTTTCCTGTCAATTATGAGCGCAGATGCATCATGCTGCCGCTATGCGCCTAACTAAGAAAAATTTAGGCCCTGATAGTGATACTCTTCGTCTTGCAGACAGATGACAACCATCATGATCCGACATCCTTGATGGTTCTTTTGTACTGGGGACTTCGATCAAGTTGTAAAAATAGACTTCACAGTATTCATACATAAATATGTTCATTGGTAGCTTTGAATTGCTTCAGATTCAATCCTAACGTGCATCTACAACGTCTCCATTCAATCAGGGCAGCTACCAAGGGGCTGGCATACAGCAAACGTTTCTGCAGTGTTTGAAAAAGGAGACCGAAATAGTTAGCAGAAAACTACCGGTCTGTCTCATTGACCTCTGTAGCCTGCAAAGTACTTGAACACATTGTATCCCGCCATGATGCGCCATCTCTGAAACCATCTGGAGAAACAATATCTTGACAAGCAGAAATCATGGGTTCAGGTTAGGATATTCTTGTGAGACCCAACTTTTAACCACAGTAAGCGATCTGTTGAAGTCCTACAAGTACAACGCCATCGCCCAAGAAACAGATAGACATGATAGCCATACTTGACCTCAGTCCCCCACAGTCAGCTACTGCACAAACTGGATCATGACAGTGTCTGAGGGCCTATTCACACACAGATTACAAGTTTTCTGACTGAACAAAAGTTGAAAGTGGTACTGGAAGGTGAAACCGTTGAGGAAGTAGTAGTGGACTCTGGCATCCCCCAAGGCACAGTCCTGGGCCCATTATTTTTTCTGTCACCACAGCTCTCCACAGAGGCCAATGCTACTGCCTTAGGTGGGAGGGAGTTCCACTCACTGTACTTTCCAAATTAGGTGCCTTCCAAATATTGAAATATGGTTAAAAATAAGATTAGGGTAGGAATACTTTAATTGCACAGAAACTGTGATAAATTCAAAAATACTTAGCATGGATAAATCATTAAATGAACATTAAATTTATTAAGTACTAGAAATGTTCATGAGATAGTGACATCATCATAGTCCCTTGGTGGTTTTGGCCAGCCACCCAACTGTTGTCAATGAGACTTGACTGTTATGTGCTGGGCTTTGGCAGTCAGAGAAAGGGGGAGGGTGGGAAGGGGTGGAAAAGGAGGCCAACTGCTACTGTGAGTGCATTTATAATTATATGGCTTCCTGTCTTGTTATTTATACTAGGGTTGCTTTTTTCTGTAGCGTACACATGATTTCCGGATTTTGAAGTGCCCCAAATATGTCTTCCTGTTTTTGGAGTGTCCAGAATTCCCAAAATGTGGCTTCTGGTTTTTAGTGCACCTAAATGTGCTTTCCAATTCCAGTTTGGGGAGTGCACCTAAATGTGCTTTCCTGTTTGGGGAGTGCACCTAAATGTGCTTTCCGGTTTGGGGAGTGCACCTAAATGTGCTTTCCGGTTTGGGAGTGCATTTAAATGTGTTTTCCGGTTTGGGGAGTTGTATTGCTATGAAAAAACATTGGGTATGACCATGACTGGAGTATGAGAGATGGGGACTTATAGTTATAGGCAAAACATTGGGTATGACCATGACTGGAGTATGAGAGATGGGGACTTAGAGGCAAAACATTGGGTATGACCATGACTGGAGTATGAGAGATGGGGACTTAGAGGCAAAACATTGGGTATGACCATGACTGGAGTATGAGAGATGGGGACTTAGAGGCAAAACATTGGGTATGACCATGACTGGAGTATGAGAGATGGGGACTTAGAGGCAAAACATTGGGTATGACCATGACTGGAGTATGAGAGATCGGGACTTAGAGGCAAAACATTGGGTATGACCATGACTGGAGTATGAGAGATGGTGACTTAGAGGCAAAACATTGGGTATGACCATGACTGGAGTATGAGAGATGGGGACTTAGAGGCAAAACATTGGGTATGACCATGACTGGAGTATGAGAGATGGGGACTTAGAGGCAAAACATTGGGTATGACCATGACTGGAGTATGAGAGATCGGGACTTAGAGGCAAAACATTGGGTATGACCATGACTGGAGTATGAGAGATGGGGACTTAGAGGCAAAACATTGGGTATGACCATGACTGGAGTATGAGAGATGGGGACTTAGAGGCAAAACATTGGGTATGACCATGACTGGAGTATGAGAGATCGGGACTTAGAGGCAAAACATTGGGTATGACCATGACTGGAGTATGAGAGATGGGGACTTAGAGGCAAAACATTGGGTATGACCATGACTGGAGTATGAGAGATGGGGACTTAGAGGCAAAACATTGGGTATGACCATGACTGGAGTATGAGAGATCGGGACTTAGAGGCAAAACATTGGGTATGACCATGACTGGAGTATGAGAGATGGGGACTTAGAGGCAAAACATTGGGTATGACCATGACTGGAGTATGAGAGATGGGGACTTAGAGGCAAAACATTGGGTATGACCATGACTGGAGTATGAGAGATGGGGACTTAGAGGCAAAACATTGGGTATGACCATGACTGGAGTATGAGAGATGGGGACTTAGAGGCAAAACATTGGGTATGACCATGACTGGAGTATGAGAGATGGGGACTTAGAGGCAAAACATTGGGTATGACCATGACTGGAGTATGAGAGATCGGGACTTAGAGGCAAAACATTGGGTATGACCATGACTGGAGTATGAGAGATGGGGACTTAGAGGCAAAACATTGGGTATGACCATGACTGGAGTATGAGAGATGGGGACTTAGAGGCAAAACATTGGGTATGACCATGACTGGAGTATGAGAGATGGTGACTTAGAGGCAAAACATTGGGTATGACCAGGACTGGAGTATGAGAGATGGGGACTTAGAGGCAAAACATTGGGTATGACCAGGACTGGAGTATGAGAGATCGGGACTTAGAGGCAAAACATTGGGTATGAGTCTATGACCATGACTGGAGTATGAGAGATGGGGACTTAGAGGCAAAACATTGGGTATGACCATGACTGGAGTATGAGAGATGGGGACTTAGAGGCAAAACATTGGGTATGACCATGACTGGAGTATGAGAGATGGGGACTTAGAGGCAAAACATTGGGTATGACCATGACTGGAGTATGAGAGATCGGGACTTAGAGGCAAAACATTGATCACAGAATTTGCAAGTTTTAACAAAAAGACATAATTTTGTTGCAAGGATAGGCAAGTTTTAATATTTTCATGTATCTCCTATGCAGCCCTGTTCAACAATAATTTGACTGTATGAGGAATTTAGTTTGGAATAATCCCTCCCCCTGCTCAACAAAAGTTTTGATGTTTGAGGAATTTCCATTTTCTAATTCTGTTTTAGTTATGAGCTAATGAGGTTTCAGAAATGTCATGAAGTTGTTTAGAACTTTCAGATTTTATATTTAAGATTTTTTAAAATTCAGGTTTTTAGCTTTTTAGGGATTCTACTTTCAGGCTTTTGGGAGACCTGTTCATGCTTACCCCTCGGTATTTATATATTATTTGAAGAAACTTTGACCAAGCTAACAAAAAAGTGTCATATGAACATACATTTGTCCTTAGGTTGTAAAAAAAATCTGTGACTGGCGTTTAGGCGAGGTCACTTTCATATGTTACTTATAATGTGTGTGATTGTAAATTTATGCTAACTGCTTTTTTTTTTTATCATTCATGAGGGTTTTTGTTTTTTTCCCAGGAATACACATGCCCAAGGTGTGACAGTGGTTTTATTGAAGAAGTGACTTCGTAAGTATTAAAATTCTATTTTTCAGGCATGCATTATTTTGTTGGCAAAAATATGTGTACATGTACGCACCAGTTTTTGCCATTGTTGGATATAAGAAGGATGCTATATTCAATATATTGTTATCTTTGGTGTTCAAATTACTGTAATAAAAACATACATATATTTTGTAAAGAAAAACATACTTCTCAGTTTTGTTGTTGCAGGGGTGGTGATTTTCCGGAACACGCCGGAAAGACACGTTTTGGAGTGCCAAAATTTGTGGCTTCCGGTTTTTGGAGTGCCCAAACTTGTGGCTTCTGGTTTTTGGGGTGCCAAAATTATGTGGCTTCTGGTTTTTGGAGTGCCGAAGCTTATGGCTTCTGGTTTTGGGGGTGTCAGAACTTGTGGCTTCCATTTTTGGGAGTGCCAAAACTTGTGGCTTCCATTTTTGGGAGTGCCAAAACTAGTGGCTTCCGGTTTTGGGGATGCCAAATCTTGTGGCTTCCGGTTTTGGGGGTGCCAAAACTTGTGGCTTCGGGTTGGGGGGGGGGGGGGGGGGGGCAGAACTGGTGGCTTCCAGTTTTTGGAGTTAAGAGCAGTAAAAAAAAAAATCCTGGAATGAGCAACTTCAGCCTCCAGGAAAATGTCATTGTAAGTTCTGTATGCAGTGACATAATTTTGTGTCAACTTAATTATTAAAAGCCCCCTCCTCCCGGTCAACAAAAATTTGGGTTAATATTCCTGGTTGGAGGTTTTGAGGCAATGGTCTTTTTCAAAATTGCCCCCCCCCCCTCCCCCAACACTCCCTCATCCTGCTCAACTATTTTTTTTAGGAAGTTTCAGGTTTATGTTTTTCACGATCTTTCATTTAAGGTTTTTGGGTTTTCAAGAGTTCTGCTTTCAGGTTTTTGGACTCCTGTCACTATCAGTAGGCTGAGTAGCACCCCTGCTGAGATGGATCAGTACTCCTTAGTCCTAGTTTTGTAGACTCAATCCTACCTTTAGAGTGAAGAGTCATTTTGAGTTATGAGATGTTAATTGTAAAAGACAAAGCAAAACGCCCATTGTGTGCTGTGACTTGTTGCATGATGAATAACATTTAAGTAGTTAATACCACATTCCTTAAAAATCCTGTGCCAGATTTTTTTTTCTTCTTTACGATTTTAGTCATAGATTAACATTTTCAAATGAAACATAATTGGTATAGGACTGTGATGGTAAGATATCACTGTGAGTGTGACTGTTTTGACCATTTTCAGATCCAGCAACGGTTCAGGGACCTCTCCCAGGGAGCAGTCCCCACAGCGACAAAGTCAGGATGCCGCAGCGCAGTTTGCAGAGGTTTGTCAGCAGAGCTCATGCATGAAGAAATAGTTGAATATTTTTGTTTTTTATTTTGCCTCCAGTTATGTTGATTTTTAGTGATGGATTCAGCCAAAAACAAAGTGTCTGTTAAAGGTTTCAACTTTGTTTTTAGAGTGTATGAAAGGACTATTAACATATTGACTCCCTTTTTCTTCTACTTCCAGTTGAGTGCTCACAATCAACACACTGATTCATTGGCACTATGACCGGTGGAGATTCCAGGTCGGACAAAACCCCTAAACTAGTTTACTGACCCAGCCAGTTAGGTCTCCTTTTGGATCCTTAACGTGATGACGCATCACACAGGAACAACTAAGCTGAATTTTTTTATTTTATAATCATGCTATGTCATGTGTTGGTTCCTGGATATGATGAATGCTAAAACAAGTTTATCGCTTCTATGGTCTGCTAGGCATGGAATGTTTTTTCCTTCATCAACTTTAAATGCATCTTTCTGGTTGTATTTGGTGTCGGAAAAACAAACAAACAAACAAACAAACACCTTCTGGATGCGTTTCCTACAGATGTGGTACACACATTTCTCAATGATTCTGACCCCCTGATTTTGAAGGTAGAATGAACACTATCACCCCTTCTGGATACGTTTCCTACAGATGTGGTAGACACATTTCTCAATGATTCTGACCCCCTGATTTTGAAGGTAGAATGAACACTGTCAGCCCTTCTGGATACGTTTCCTACAGATGTGGCAGACACATTTCTCAATGATTCTGACCCCCTGATTTTCAAAGGTAGACTGAACGCTGTCACCCCTTCTACAGTTGTAGATGCATTTCCTACAGATGTGGTAGACACATTTCCCAATGATTTTGACCCCCCTGATTTCCAAGGTAGAATGAGCACTGTCACCCCTTCTGTATGCTTTGCATACAGCTGTGGTAGACACATTTCTCAATGATTTTGACCCCCCTAATTTCCAAGGTAGAATGAGCACTGCATTTCCTACATACAGGGAAACCCATTTAGTATGAGTACGGTTTAAGCGAGAGCCTGTGTGTAACGAGTGGTTTCAAAATTCCCGACCACAAGCCTTCTTTTTCCTTATTAAATAATTCTGCATACAACGAGCTCGCTACAACGAGCAACTTGCATATAACGTACAATTTATTGACTCCCAAAGTCAAGCTTTTATGCAAAAACTACATGGTTAGAACGAGAACGCACTTACAACCACACTGCCATCCCAAAGTCAAGCTTTCTTGCACAACTACCTGGCTAGAACGAGAACACACTGACAACAACATCGCCATCTTGACTGACCCCTCGATATGTAAGTGGCATTCTGATTGGCCGATATATTCTGTTTGCGCACTGATCTTGTGACTTCCGGGAAATTTTAGCTTTCTCTTAAAGCGCGTGTGTGGATTTTATGTTTTTGATGTTATCGTGTGTTAATAAACTGTTTTAAAGTGTTTGTAATCGGCATTAAAAGCCCTATGGATACAGGATACTGGGCTTACAACCATGCTTTGTTGGGTAAGTGTGTTGTTTCCGTTTTTCTGTCTTTTTCACACTTTACCAGCACGCACATCACAGTAGATGTGAGGAGCGATTGATAGGTTCGTCAGGGTTGCCAAAATCGATAAAATGGTTTGAACGAGCAATGCTTACATCGAGTAAATTGGCCCTCTCCCCTGGAATTAGTACTAAACGGGTTTCACTGTATGTGGTAGACACATTTCCCAATGATTCTGACCCCCTGATTTTGAAGGTAGAATGAACACTGTCACCCCTTCTACATACATTTCCTACAGATGTGGCAGACACATTTCTCAATGATCATGACCCCCTGATTTTGAATGTAGAATGAACACTGTCAGCCCTTCTATATGCATTTCCTACAGCTGTGGACCCAAGCTCTGCTGGGGTCAGCCTTCGCCCCGATGAACGCCGCAGGGGCCAGACCTTCCAACAATCTGGGGCCAGGGACCTCCGGGTCGGTTGGTCCCCTGGCGGGTCCCTCGGGGGGACCCAGTCTGAGGGTGGTGCGGACCGTGGGGGCAAGGAATCCCTACATGGAAGGGTGAGGAGAACTAGAGATCAGCATGCTGTGCTAACTGCAGACCTGTTTACTCTACTCTTTTCGAGTAGTATTCTACTTAATTTGGATCTCTACTACTGTTCGAAAATTGAAAATGATGCTCTAATTACTCATTTTCAGTGAACATTATTTGATGGTTTAATGAATAAAGCTACACATTTTGCACAAAAACTACTCATTTCAGCTATCCAGACTACTCAAGACTTATGCAGGGGGTAAACAGGTCTGTAACGGCGCTTGGTGTTGCTGTTAATCAAATTTTGCGCACTGGTATAAGAAATTCGTATTATACTGGAAATTCTTGATTTTGTTAGTAATGGTTTCTTACTACCGTGTTTTTCGGACTATAAGGCGCACCCCCCAAATTTTACACAAAATTCACATTCTGTTACAGACAAACCTCTATTTTAAGACTTCCAAAATGTCCAGAAAAATCGGTCGTAAATTGGAGGGGTCGTATGACGGAGGTTTTCACTGGCAGCCGTAGAAAGAAAAAGTTCAGCACAGTTCATACTCTCTTCTTCATGCACACATGCAATGACATATTAAAACTGGATTTGGGTCTTTACAACTCCATAGGATTGTGCAATCGATGTATTACAGTTTCACTTCGCCGACTTCTGTTAATCACCTCCAGTCTCGTCCAAAGTCAGTGGTTTTCTTTTTCAAAGTCAGTGGTTTTCGTGCTTTTCCTACGCTTTCTGCCATCTTTTCTACAACAAGGGAAGCGACTCCGCTTTGATGCCCTTGACCGTGGTTGTTTCCCTTTGCTCGAAGTCTATGCAGACGACAACAACGGTCGTAAAAACCAACAAAATGGCGGTCGTAAGTCGCGTTTTAGAGGAAGTCGTTTAAGAGAGGTCGTTTACATAGTAAAATGCATCCGTGCCAACAAATCCGGTCTCAAATGAGAGGTGGTCGCTTAACAGAGGGTCGTAAAATAGGGGTTTGTCTGTATTATTTTTTCTTACTGTTTTATTAGTCATATTATAAGGTGCAGGGGTCTCAGTCTGGGGAAAAAGTATCGCCTTATAGTCTGAAAAATATGATGCATTATTGTGTTGCTTTGTTGATTGTTTTATCGCTGCAAAAAGAGTTTCCTGTAAAATGGACAATGAAAATATTGATTGATTGATTGATTGATTATTCGCCAAAAAATAAGGCTCAGGGGTCACAGTCTGGAAACTAAACTTGTAGTTCGTAAAGTATGGTACAAAGCAGGGGTAACTAGGAATCACAATCTGTGTCAGAGTGTGTGGGTGGAAGGGGGGGACGAATGTTGTGTGCATTGTCTGTGTCTGTGTGTTTGTATGTGTGGAAAGGTTATGGGTGGGTGGGAGGTGTGTGTGTGTTTGTATGTGTGGAAAGGTTATGGGTGGGAGTTGTGGGTGAATGTGCATGTGTGTGAACATTGTGTGTGTGTGTTTGTATGTGGAGAAAGGTTGTGGGAGGTGTGGGGGTGTGAACATTGTGTGTGTGTGTTTGTATGTGGAGAAAGGTTATGGGTGGGAGTTGTGGGTGAATGTGCGTGTGTGTCATTGTGTGTGTGTTTGTATGTGTAGAAAGGTTATGGGTGGGAGGTGTGTGTGAATGTGCGTGTGTGTCATTGTGTGTGTGTTTGTATGTGTAGAAAGGTGGGTGGGTGGGAGGTGTGTGTGTGTGAACATTGTATGTGTGTGTTTGTATGTGTAGAAAGGTTATGGGTGGGTGGGAGGTGTGTGTGAATGTGCGTGTGTGTGTGTGAAGATTGTGTGTGTGTGAACATTGTGTGTGTGTGTGTGAACATTGTGTGTGTGTGTGACCATTGTGTGTGTGTGAACATGGACAGCAGGTACTAGGTGTGGATGTGCATGCTTGCTTGCACGTTTGTTGTGAGCAGCGTGCTATGTTGGTATGTGAATGTATTGTGTGTGTCTGTGCATCACTGTATGTCTGGAAGATAACATAGTATGAATCCGTAAAGACATTACAGTGGAACCTTCTTTATAAGACCATCAAAAATCATCAAAAATGAGGTCTTATAAGGGAGAGGGCTCTAACCGAGAGGTAATCGTAATACTTACAAAGAAGGGCAATGTCTCAAAGAAGTAGGTCTTATGTGGGAGGGAGTCTTATAATGGGAGGTCTTATAAGGAAGGTTCCACTGTATTTATCTCTATTTTTTATATTTTCTATTGACATTTATTGATTAGAGATGTCATAGCATTTCATTGTGTGTTTGTGTACGTAAGTACCCTGTTCTGGCGGGTCGTGCGCCTGTGGTTTTGGATTTGTTTGTCCTGTGTGTGCAGGTTAGTCAACTATTTTCTCAACCGACTGGGCGGAGAAGCTATTCAAGTACCTGTGTAAGTCAAGTCTTAATAATCAACAGGGCTTCTGAAAACGTACAGATTGTGCATATTTACGCACTAGAGCTCTCAAATCACCCCTCTAGAATGTGAAACTGCATGAAATTTACCCTTCAAAATCTCATTAAGGGGGTGAGATGACGCATTAAAATGATGACGTGCGTGAACACAACCGTTACTTATCAGTAAGTTAATGACGTTCTTCGAATTTCAATCGTCTGCTAGGCCTTTCTGCCACAAGCTGTCAGGGGGCAGCTAGATCTAAAATTCTTCTGGATCGCGCAGAAAGCCCAAATCTTTGAAAGCTCATTGCACATGGGATGGGGGGGGGGGGGAGGGGGTGGGTGGGAGCAGGGGATGGAGCTTCTCCCATGTTTTCGCTTTACCCCTTAAAATTTGTAATTGGGAGTGAAAATGCCCGTTAAAATTGTAAACAGGGGGTGAGCGTACCCCTTAAGATGGGAAAAGATCAGAAGCCCTGATCAATATTAATGTTTAACACACTCAGGACGAATGATCCGGCTCATGGCTCGCACAACCGTTTAGGACGAATGGCCTGGATCCGGCTCATAAGAGTTTTCAAGAGGTTTTGATTTCTGGCGTGTAACCAGCTTTCCGGTGCGAAGTCATAACCTATTTTCAGTTTGCTTTGAACTTGCCTATCTTGAAATCAACCAATCATTGCAGGTTTGGTTGTAGAGGGGAGTCAAAGATTGGAATGTGAAATTTTCCTTCTTTCTATGTGCTAGCTGTTTTCGTCAATAGGAGACAAACGACGAAGGTCTGATATTTTACGATCGTTTAGTGCATGGTGTTAGTACTCTTATCTGAAAATATCAGTCCATAACTTTTCATAACTTTTTTGTGGTGATGGGTTTTCGAACCTAGTCAAATGGTCCATTGAAACGGTTGTAAGGGGAAGCAACTGGCCAGTGCCGAGTGAGTTAAATAACATTCAATAGTTTGACAATATGATAGCAAATTTGTGGCAAGGAAAGCTTTGTTTCGTTAGTCGTCGTCATGTTAAGTTCAAAGATATTTCGTTCTGTATAACCACTTGATCGCAAATAAAATCCCACGCACTCGGTTGAAAGTACAGAAACCGACGTTTTATTTCCGTCAAAGTTTATGTGAGTGGAAAGTTATGCCAAGGGCATTGTTTTTTTCTTTTCTGATTATTTTATTTTATTAAATAAAAAACATGATACATTATTAACCCTTTCACGGTCCAGGCATGTCAATCTTCAGAGAATTCTCTGATTTCAGAGAAAAGTGGATGTGGAAAAGTCAAATGACAGAGGGGGTTTTAAGCTTCAGGAGATGCTCTTTTCCCTCATTTTAACAGTTTTATAGATTCATCTTCAAGAGAAATGCCCCCTGATCACCATGAAGGGCTTTTTACCCCTTGACCACACCAAGAGACAACATCTTATGAACCCAAGAAATATTTTCAGAGAAAAATGCTTTTCCCCCATTGCCATGCCTGTCACCGCCAACGTCGCATTTTTGCACCACACAGGCATGGTAGACCTCCGCGAATCGCGGAAAATCCGCGAAAGTGAAAATTTGACAAAACAAAAAAAAGCCGGGGTAAAAATTTGCTCGGGTGCCTAAACATTAAACGTGCGTTAAAACCTATGCAATCGCTTCGCGGAACCGAATGTGAATGACTGAACAAGCAACTTCCCGCCGAAGTTAGGCTAACAGTCGTGCGCGGCCTAGCTCACGCCACACGTTTCCAGATTTGTGATCCTAGTGCTTCTTTTTCTTCTTCTTCTTCTTCTTCATTTTGACGCCCAACTTCATCATTTTAGTTTGAGTCGACATCTTTCAAATGAAATGCAGAATCGGTTGGATATTCTTCCGCGAAACTCACTTTGCCCCCACTACCATGCCTGACCACAATAATTTAACACCTATGTCACTAAAAGGCAACAAATGTGGATCTATTATCCAAAGACCCTGTTGTCTTAGTTTTGCGAAGTAAGGATAGACCTTATTTTATATATATGTCACAGAAGAATCGCCAATACTGCAGATGGATTTTGTTCTTTACCCAGGTAAATTTAATGGAAATGTTTGGCTGAAATATGGCTGGCGGTGAAAGGGTTAAATTTGAGGAAGTCAGTCATGTCGATCCAATTTCAAATAAAGCCAAGCAGCATCAGGCTAATTAAATCAAGTTTGAACCAACGCATTGTAATCAAGCCAGCCACAATAATCCAATTTTTATATATAAAAAAAGCTAAGCAGCATCAGGCTGATTAAATAAAGCATGAATCAATAGTAATAGAACACCGACACTTTTTTTTTATAACAAAATCTTAAATTGTGCATAATTGAACACCAAAGCAGCGAGAAGTTGTATGTTCTTAAAACTTTGACCCTGTTTACGGGAAACCTCCTTATTCTTCTTTCTCTGTCCTCTTCAATGCATCCTTTAGTCTGTCATCCTTGAAGGTGAGCATTTCATTCAGAACCACAGAGATACCACTCTCCTGTCTCCCTTGTGTCCCCAGCCACCTTCCGGAGACAGAGGTCTTGTGGAGACCCTGGCTGTGATGCCTTGCTGAAGAACAAACTCTTCGATCTCTTTTCCACGCCGTCATGTAATGGAAATCTGTTGGTGAAAGGATCTTCAGGATCCTCCTCAAGCTCCTCTTCTCCTCGGCATCTATGCATCACCGTTGGGTGTTGATTGAGCCACAGGATCTCAGAGTTGTTGATTGCTGCATCCATCTCCAACGCAGCGGGCAGACTACCATCTTCAGACTGAGGACGGGCCACTGTGGCTTACGTGCCCACCTGAAGCGTATTGGCGTCGCCCCATCAAGCTCGTGTGACTGTGGGGCGGAACAGACAGTTCACCATATCCTCCAGGACTGTCCCCTGTTGGCGGTGCGGAGGGAGCAGATCTGGCCGCAGGAGGTGCCAACCGCCAGCAAGCTGTGGGGAACGGCAGAAGACCTGCGCTGCACTGTCCAGCTTACGACCTCATGTGGACTGAGACCTTAGCACTGCCAGATTGATCGCAAGAGAGAGAGAGAGAGAGCTGCACCCATCGCCTACAGCAAGCGTACGATGTCTGGCTGGTTGCTGAGCGTAGCCTCCTCTAAATGTGTTACAAAATCCTCATTTTCGCTTGCTTCTCTGATGTCAAATTCAAAAGAAGGATCAATGTTACACCATCATCATTTTCGCTTACTTCTCATGTCAAACTCAATAGAAGGATCAATGTTACAACATCATCATTTTCGCTTACTGATGTCAAACTCAAAAGAAGGATCAATGTTACACCATCATCATTTTCGCTTACTTCTCTGATGTCAAACTCAAAAGAAGGAGCAATGCTACAACATCATCATTTTCGCTTACTTCTCTGATGTCAAACTCAAAAGAAGGAGCAATGTTACAACATCATCATTTTCGCTTCTCTGATGTCAAACTCAAAAGAAGGAGCAATGTTACAACATCATCATTTTCGCTTACTGATGTCAAACTCAAAAGAAGGAGCAATGTTACACCATCATCATTTTCGCTTACTTCTCTGATGTCAATCTCAAAAGACTCCAGCTGCACAGGCAGGGAACTTTCCATGAATGAAGTCACCAGAAGAATCCAGTAAAGCACTTTCATAGTGTAAACTGTAAACAGTAACTGCAGCTCCCTCCACCCCCACCCCCATCCATCACTGCTACTCATGGCAGACATCACAAAAACATGCAGTCGAACCCTTTTCCTTCACTTTGCAACAAAAGTACAAGCCTAATTACCTTCCTAGTCTCCATCAGAGTAGCTATCGGCAACATACTCATCACTGGTGTCATCCTCATCCTCACAATCACTACTTTCATCACTCATTTTTACCGAAAAAGATTGCAAACCGATCGATAAAATGGCCAGATTCAGACAGCAGGAAGTCAAGTACAAGTGCTACGAGCTTTCTGATTGGTTAGCTGTATTCGCATATTGGATTGACCAAATTTCAGCACAATATTTGAACTGAGCCACGCTCGTGACTCATCGTGGTCGACCAAGGAGCCACGAGCGTGGCTCATCGTGCTAAGAGGGTTAACAAACAGAGGCTGTGTGTTTGGACTCGGAATGAGTCACAGTGACATGGGAGCGTCGCCATTGTATAGCCCATAAAATATGACAGGAGGGAATAATGCAGGTTTTGGAGAAAATTGTAGCTCTTTTATTTTGTGAATCACTAATTACCGGTAGTTACTTTTTTTTTTCTTTAGGAAGTTTAGCATGGGGTAGGAATTGTGTGACATTTCTCTGTCCATTGCCAGTGTGATCATTCATCAATGTAATGTGTGTTTGTGTGTTCAGGAATGCGTTTCACCTGCACGGGAACCCGGCAGACTATGCCTGGGGTGCCGGAGGGCTGGACTCCATTATCACGCAGGTTTGTGTTAGGTTAGGATTTCTTGATGTGTAAAAAATGGTGCGATTCACTTGTAAAAGTTACCAAATTTTGTTTTGAAAACATCCATAATTGAGAAAAAGAGTAAGTTGGTAATATACCGTATTTTACGGACTATAAGGCACACCTGATTATAAGGCGCACCCCCCAAATTTCACACAAAATTCAGATTTTGTTTCTCTATATTCTTACTATATTATCAGTCACATTATAAGGCGCAGGGGTCTCAGTCTGGGGAAAAAGTATCGCCTTATAGTCCGTAAAATACGGTACACAATTTCTTTATATGCAAAAATGGTGTGATTCTCTTGTAATTATCACCAAATTGTTTTTGGAAAGCATCTGTAATCTACTGCCTTCTTCTGTCTTCCGTGTCTTTCTCTCTTTAGCCGGCATCACACACGTGTAAAATCTTACGAGGATGCGATCTGACTGGGCCACGTGAGTCATGATTCACGTGAAATACTTCCGTTTAAAAACAGTTCTGCCATTTTCGCTCGCTATACTCCAGTGGACCCAATACATGAATTTCACGTGAAGCATGACTCACATCGTCACAGTCGCATCGCATTCAGATCCGAATCGTATGTAGCGTAGCAGCATCTTTTCTCTCTTTCTTTCTCTCATTGTCTCTGTCTCTCTCTCCATCTCTGTCTGACTTTTTCTCTCTGTCTCTCACTGTCTCATTTCAGTCTTATGGTATTACAGGTCGATGTGTTGTCTTGTCTGTGGCACAGCTCTCCCTCTCTGTCTGTCTTTTTCTCTCTGTCTCTCTCTCCCTCTCTGTCTGTCTTTTTCCTCTGTCTCTCTCTCCCTCTCTGTCTGTCTTTTTCCTCTGTCTCTCTCTCCCTCTCTGTCTGACTTTTTCTCTCTGTCTCTCACTGTCTCATTTCAATCTTATGGTATTACAGGTCCATGTGTTGTCTTGTCTGTGGCACAGCTCTCCCTCTCTGTCTGTCTTTTTCTCTCTGTCCCTCTCACAGTGTAGAGTGGCACAGTGGTAGTGCGTTTGCGAAAAAGTTGTCATTTGGTCAAAATTTACCCCCCTCCCTTCCTTCCTCATCAGTCACACAAAAATCGCATGCACAAATTTAAAAAAAAATTAAAAAAAATTGGGTGGCGCACTTCTGGCTGCGGCGCGCTCTCCAGGTGGGAGCAACCCGAATTTCACAGAGACGCCTCTGTGACTATAATGCACCTAACCTAACCTAACTGTCTCATTTCAGTCTTACTGTATTACAGGTCAATGTGTTGTCTTGTCTGTGGCACAGCTGCTGAATCAGTTGGAGAACTCTGGCCCCCCTCCTGCTGAGAAAGAGAAAGTGGACTCCCTCCCCCACATCAACGTCACTCAGGAACAAGTTGGTGAGGGAGCAACAAAAACACACATTCTTCTTCTGCGTTCCCAGACCCTAATCAGTGACCCTAGTTTTCTGACTGTTAAGGAACACCGTAGCACCGTATTTTACGAACTACAAAGCGCTTCTAATTATAGGGCGCACCCTCTGAATTTAACTGAAAATGCAAATTTAACCCTTTCACCGCCAAAGTCGCATTTTAGCACCACAGTGATTGAACACCTTTGTCACTAAAAGGCATCACATTGGGGTCTATTACCCAAAGACCCTGTTGTCTTAGTTTTAGGAAGTAAGGATAGACCTTATTTTAGATATGTCACAGAAGAATCCCCCAATACTGCAGATGGATTTTGTTCTCTACCCAGGTAAATTTAATGGAATTTTTGGGCAGAAATATGGCTGGCGGTGAAAGGGTTAAACATATGCACAATGATGGAACAAAAGCAAAAAAATGGATAGAAAACATGAGATCGACTCAAACAAAGGATGTCGTATTTTGCCTAGTTCTGTCAAAATCTTCAGAACGACAGAAGTTACACTCACGCTGCTATCCGGATATCTGTATGATGAAGCACTGTTACAAATCTTCTGCATCAGATTGCCCAGAAAAATTGGAACTGAAAAACACAGAGTAGAGTTTTGCAACGAGTTTTACTCGCCTTGAGCAGCGACATACTTTTCCGCTACGATTGTTATGGCTTTTACTGTCGAAACCGAGGCTGTGACATCATATCCTGCTTCAAACCTCCCCCCTTGAATGTGTCGTCTGCATCCGTGGCTTCATTCACGATTTCAGCCCGATAATCGATCTCAATAGGTACGATATGAATGGAATTCACAACTTTGTTTAATCCGATTTCAGTCATACACTTGGCGCAACGCATTTTAACGTGCAGGGGTCTCAGTTGAGGAAAATAGTATCGCCTTGTCCATAAAATATGGTATCTATTCTATCATGTTACCGTTTCACTACGAATGAGTTATTCCTTCCAATTTGGAGCAAATGCCAATTTACCAAAGACCAAAAAGTTATAGTCTTTACAAGACTAAATTACTTCCCTTGGTCTAGCCAGCCAATACCACTAAGCTGCCGTGGATCCCACTCGCTACGTCACTTCCGGGGAGGCAACTTTAAATCATAATAAATTTTTTCCAACTTGGAGCAGCCATGTTCGTTTTTTGCTCTTGATTTATTTGATTTATCTACTTTAAGCAGACGCCATCCGCCTTCTGTTTGGGTTGCCCCTTTGCCTTGGGGCTGCAGGTTTGTCGGTACATAGCTTGGGTTATTTTCAAAAAGCGTTTTCATTGCTAAATAATTTTTTGAAAATTTCGTTGTAAGTTCCATGCTTTGTGCCCCCGGTCGCCATGTCGTCCGTCGACCCTGTAGTTTCGGGTCAGTCTTCTGTTCCTAGTGTGGCGTCTAGTAAACAACCTCGTGATGATAAGGGGAAGTTTGCTCATACTCCTCAGGCTTCTTCTTCTTCTAGTTCTAGGAAACATTCTAGTTCAAGGTCGAAGTCTTCCTCTTCTTCTTCTTCTAAGAAGGAGCAGCACCCCCTCCCCCCCCACCTCTCACCCAACCTGTTGTTGAGTCTTCTGCGGTTGTTTCCGAACAGATTATTTCTTTAGTGGACTCTTCTTCCTTGGTGTCAGACATGCTTGCTGAGTTTAAGAGTAAGGGGTTGGTTTTAGTTCCTTCGGCTTATGTCCAATTTGTCGGCTAGACCTGTTAGGCCTTTTGACACGACAACTGACTGTACTACGGACAAACTCGCAAGGTACTCTCACGAGAGTCAAGGGAATAGCCAGTGTGTTCGCTCTCCTCTCTTTGCCACGGATGATAATGAATTGCCTACTGTGTACTCAGTTGAACAGCTGGCCCAAAGAGAACGAGCCACGGGCATCTCCATATTCCCACGGGAGGAAGACCTCGAGTTTGACGGACGGTCACTCTCCCAACGTGATGCGGAAGCTGATCGCTCCCTTGACCGCCACGGACGGGTTCTAACGGACACCGTTCCTAGCTACGGTGTCCGTCCTCGTGAAACTGAATATCCCCGCTCTCAAAGTGATCGGCTCTTCCGTAGCCCGCGCAGGGCGAGATGTACGGATGCCTTCGATGATCAATTGTTCCGTAGCCCGCGCAGGGCAAGAGGTACGGACTCTCCAGATGATCAGCAGTCTCGTAGCCCGCGCAGGGCAAGAAGTACGGACTTGCATTATACCCAGCAGAGCCGTTGCCCGCGCAGGGCCTTGTCGAGGCGGACTCTTGAACCCGGTATTACCGGAGACGGCTACAGCTACCCGTCACGGCCCGTGCGGCCCGTTCACGGCACACCCGTGCCCGTTACCCGTGCCGGCGGCTCACGGCCACCCGTCGCCACCACCACGGACACCCGTCGCAGAACGGCACCATCGGCTACGGACCCGCCGATGCCATACCTGGAGCCTGTTTCACGCCATTCTGGCCCGCGTCATACGGATGAGTTTCATCTTCCAACGGATGTTTATCAGGCCAGACACTCCTTGAAGCGTCGTGAACCGCTGCCACGAGAATCCGTGGATGGAGATTGTGAATCGTCACCTCGTGAAGATTTGGATGACTTCGACTTAGCTGTCCGTGACGAAGTCTATCGCATTATGAGAACTGGGTTTCAGGGATCGCACCAGTCCCCAACGAGATCAGACCAAGACGTTGATCAATTCTCTCAATCTGAACAGAGCAGTGGTGTGACTGAGTCCCCTGTTTACGCGGACCCAATTCCCTCGACGGGCAATTATCAAGGCTATCTTCATATCCTTCAACCCTTCTGCAAGGACATCAAACCGATGGTTCAGCCTGAATCAGTTCATACAGCGGGACATCCCCAGTTCTTTGGCGAACTGCAAGCTCAAAAGGAGGCTCGGCTAGCGCTTCACACCTCTCCGTTTGTTCGGCAGGCACTTCGAAGAGCTGACTCTATTTTGTGGTCTCAACCTCCACTGCTTCCTGTGGATGATGACGACGCCTCTCCTCCTCCTCAGCCGGAACCTATCCCATTTCATCCCGGCTACTTTGTGAAGAAAGACTTCTTCCACCGTTTCAGCTTGCTAATCCCTTTGTGCCTGTGCCTTCGCACTCGGATGTGTCCATGCAAGAACGTTCCACCCTTGGGTATAGACGCAGAATGAGACAAACTTCAGTCTTCATGGGCCAGCCGGCCTTCAATAACTTGGAAAGGTCCATGTATTCTATTCTTCGGGCCTCGTCGTTGGCCACATCGATGCTTCAGTCCCTGGCTCACATCGCAGGTTCAACGAATACATCCAAGCCTGAAGACTTTAGACTGCGTGATGACGTCGACGAGCGTGCTTTGGGGGTTGCCTTGGCCTCCCTCAACCAAGCTGTGAGCTCCATTTCGTCCGTGGCCTCCTCTTCTAAAGTGCAGCTTGCGGCTACGTTCAGAGACGCGGTTCTCAAGGACTGTAAAGTCTCTCTCTCCCTGCTTGATCGTTCGAACATTCGTTCTGGTCCTACTGATCCGCGTTCTACTTTTCATCAGGCTTCCCTCAAGGACACCCTGGAACGCGTCAAGAAACGTAAATTGGATCTGGGCCAGGAGCGCATCATGGAGTTGGCTACCAGGGCTGCCGGCCAGGGGTTTGCTTCCCCCCCAACCAAGCGCGCGCGCATGGACTTCAGGCCTCCTTCTCACTTCTCCACGAGAACATATTCGTCTAGAGGTCGTGCCTTTCGCTACCCTAACTACCAGTCTTCGGGCCAGCGACAACGTCCCCCTTTCCAACATCGCCCTGCTTCCTCTGGCCGCCGTTCTCAGGACGGGGTTCGGGCAGCTCGGGTCCGTCCCGGTATGTCCGTGCCCCGTTCTCAGGCCGGAAACAGCCTTTTCATTAGAGCCCGCACGACCTTTGGGGGACTCAGGCGCTTCGACCGTCTCAAGTGTGGGTTCCCTTCTGAAATGCCTTTCAGAATGGGAGCACTTGGTCGAAAGCCCTTGGGTCCGTCAGGTCGTGCGGGTCGGCTTCAGGTTCCCCTTTTCCAGGGAACCTCCCTTGTCTGCCCATCCCATCTCTTTCCCGGCCCCTCAAGACCAGGCAAAATTCGAAGCTCTCATCAAAGAAGTCACTGCGCTTTGCCAAAAGGGAGCCATTGTACAGATTGTGCCTTCGGAACCGGGATTCTACTCTCGTCTGTTCGTGGTCCCCAAGAAAAGCGGAGAATTTCGCCCGGTCTTGGACTTGTCCCCCCTCAACAAGTTCATCCGCACCGACAAGTTCAAGATGGAGACAGCGGCTTCCATCCGTCTCTCCATTCTCCCGAACGACTGGGCTACTTCCATCGACCTAAGGGACGCATATTTTCACATGGGCATCCATCCTTCACGCCAGCGATTCCTTCGCTTCGTCTGGAAACACAAGACTTATCAGTTTGTTGCCCTTCCGTTCGGACTGTCCCCGGCCCCTTGGATTTTCTCAAGAATCACCAAGGAGCTCGTTCGTCTGGCCAAATCCCAGTCAATACGACTACACGTTTACCTGGACGATTGGCTGTTACTAGCAGCTTCGCAAGCCCTATGCCTCTCGCAAACAGAGATCCTCGTTCGACTGTCCAAGACTCTGGGTTTTCGCATTCACGACGGGAAGTCGGAGCTGATTCCATCAACCTCCTTCAGCTACCTCGGCATGAAGTTCAATACGGAACGGTTTTCAGTACAACCGTCCGAAACACGAGTTCAAGCCATCTTCTAGGTAGTGTCGATGTTCAGGCAAAAGGCTTCGCTCTCTGCCCGTCAACTTCTCCGTCTCCTAGGACTTATGGAATCAGTAGCGGATCTGCTTCCTCTCGCACGAGTGCACAAACGGCCACTGCAATGACTGTTATCGCAAAGGAAACTGTCTCGGCTTCCTCTCGAACAACAAGTGCCTCTCGGCAGTTGGTTCCTCGAATCAACGGAACAGTGGATGAGCCTCGAGTGGCTCAACAGCTCGGTGCCTATCCGTCCCATGCAACAACAGCAATTTCTTCACGCAGATGCCCATCTGGATCAGGACGAAGTTGCGGGCCAGTGGTCCCCGGCAGAGAAGAAATTTCACATCAACTTGTTGGAAATGGAGGCAGTAGCCAGGGCCCTGAAGTCGTTTGCAGTCCTTCTCACCGGGAAATGGGTCACCATCTGCGGAGACAATACGACAGCTCTCTCATATCTCCGTCGTCAGGGAGGGACACGGTCTCCGGCTCTTTCAAGAAAAGCAGAAGAGATTCTCCTCTGGGCCCAATCGAGACAGATCGTGCTTTCAGTGGAATACATTCCGGGAAAGTTGAAAGTCCTAGCGGATCAGCTGAGCAGGAAAGGACAACTTCTCCCCACAGAATGGACCGTCGCTCACCGATCCCTCCTCCCACTGTGGCTCCTTTGGGGAAAACCTCACGTGGACCTTTTTGCCACAAAGTACAACTGCAGGCTTCCTCTCTATGTGTCACCTATGAGGGACCCCCAGGCACTAGCGCGCAACGCTTTCTCGATCTCCTGGACAGGAATGTCAACTTATGCGTACCCTCCGACGTCGCTTCTCACCAAAGTGCTGGAGAAATACTGCCGCGACAGGCCCCGCATGATTGTCATCGCCCCGTTCTGGGAAACAAGCCCATGGTTCCCAGAGCTCAAGAGCCTGTCTCACGTCCCAAGCATTCCGCTTCGTCTCACAAGAGACATTCTGCTTCAGCCTCGCACCGGTGTAGGACACGCCAACCCCCAACTGTTTCAGTTGACCGCATGGCTACTATGCGGGCCGGACTGCGAGCACGACTCTTACCAGACAAGACTGTTGACCTAGTCCTTAAGGCTCGTAGACAGAGTACCAATAAGCTATATGACATTAGGTGGGCTTCTTGGTTCGGGTTTTGCACGGCCCATGACATTCCTCCCTTAGCCCCGTCTGGTCCACAGTTCACCCAGTTTTTAGCTCACCTGTATCAGGACCGCGGCTTATCCGCCCAAACTTTGAGTGGTTACAGGTCTGCCGTTACTCATACCGTTGCTGTGGCAACTGGCAAGAAATCTCCTGCTTTTTCTTCAGCCATTGAAGTCTCTCATCTCATTGATGCTGTACGCAATGTTTCTGTTTCGTCCGGTGTTCGCCTCACTCAGTGGGATGTTTTTCTGGTCTCATTTTTTAGGGATAAATGTGAGCCCATGTCCTCTTTGTCTTTGAAGTTGCTAACATTCAAAACGATTTTTCTTCTCTCTCTGGCCACTGCTAGGCGGGTTAGCGGTGTTCATGCTCTTAGTGGTCTTGGTTCCGACGTTGAGTTCAATACTTCGGATCAGTCAGTCACTTTGTCCTTTCTGCCCGAGTTTAGGGCCACGAATCAGCCTGCTCAGATTGCTTCTCCCTCAGTTACGGTTCACACTATTCTCGGCCCTGATGATTCTGATAGACTCCTGTGCCCTGTCAGAGCTCTTAAGTTTTACCTTAAGAGGACCTCCCCCTTCCGGGGGCACAAACGCCGTCTGTTCATTTCTTTGAACGAGAAGTACATGAGGGATATTTCTAAGTCAACCATTTCTAGGTGGTTAGTGAACGCTATTAAGCTAGCATATATAAGTGCCGACAAGTCATTGCCCACTAATCCCCTGAGAGCCCATGAAATCCGAGCTATCAGCACATCCCTGGCTATGATTAAGGGTGTGGCGCTGTCCAGCGTTATGGAAGCTGCGTACTGGAAGTCACAGTCCACGTTTACTAGCTTCTACCTTCGCCATTTCTCCGCCAGAAGGCAGGACGACACCTTTGGCATCAGGAAGGTGGTGCTTGCGCAGACTCCTGTTTCTCTGGCCTAACGGTAAACTTATGTTATTTTTTGTTCTGGTGTTGGTATGCATATGTATATGCTGTTTGGGGGTATGGATGTTTTGGTTGTCTAATTGCTATAATGTTTTCTCCCTTACAGGTTATCCCTGGCGTTCCCTGTCAGGATTGTCTTGTGGGTATTGTTTTTTGTTTGTTGGAGTAAAGTTTCAACAATGTTTTCTTACCCACCTCCTCGCTGGGAATCAACTCATTCGTAGTGAAACGGTAACATGATAGAATAGATTGAATGATTTTAATTAATATAACTATCTATTCTATCTATATACTTACCGTTTCACTACGATCAAAGGTTCCCACCCTCCTCCCTCTGACGAAAACATCATTGGGAAGGTTGGTCTAAAAATTTATCATGATTTAAAGTTGCCTCCCCAGAAGTGACGTAGCGAGTGGGATCCACGGCAGCTTAGTGGTATTGGCTGGCTAGACCAAGGGAAGTAATTTAGTCTTGTAAAGACTATAACTTTTCGGTCTTTGGTAAATTGGCATTTGCTCCAAATTGGAAGGAATAACTCATTCGTAGTGAAACGGTAAGTATATAGATAGAATAGATAGTTATATTAATTAAAATCATTCAATAAATTCTACACAAATTAATTCAGATTTCATCATTATACTTTCTTACTGTATTGTTAGTTGTTGTTACAAGACGCAGAGGGGGGTGTTGGGGGGTCACCTTACAAACTGCTTCTTGCCTTAGAAAGTAGGCTTGTTGATAAATTTTTTTTTATTGTTTGTTTGTTTTTGCATTTCTTTCATTCTTAAAGTTGCTTTCCTGTAATTTCACTTTTGTGAAAACTGGCAGCACGAAATACATAGTGGAACCTCACTATTGTCTCTGTTTGTGTGTCTCTCTCTTCTCTGTCTGTCCCTCTGTCTGGCTCTCTGTGTCTCCGTCTCTGTCTTTCTTTGTCTCTGTCTGTCTGTATGTCTGTCTCTTTCTCTTTCTCTCTATCGTTATAAGTGTGAGTGTGATTTGTTAATAGTGTGGCCTGGGCGTCCTTAAGTGTCCATCAGTGTGAGTGTTTCAAGTTGGTTGCGAAAGTGTACTGTAGATTATGTCATTCATTATTTGGGCGTGACTGAGAAATAGACTGAGGGATCAGGAAAGGGGGGTGTTGGTCAATGTTTGATGTATACTTTTTGTTCATTGTGTTTACTATTCATTTTAGTGATTTCTGTAAAGCGCTTAGAGCTTAAAGATTAGGCGCTATAAAAGTTGTCTTAATAAATAAATAAATAAATAAATAAATATTGTGACCACACTACAGACTGGAAAAACTGCCTGTGATTGCGAGGTGCTCACTATACTGGAAACACTTTTAGTCATAATAATAATAATAATAACAATGGGAATTTATATAGCGCTCTTTCTCGCATGAGCTCAGTGTGCTTCACATTGATAACAATGAAGAACATTAAAGGCAAACAAATAATAAATAATTAGAAAGTAAAATAAACATGATGCTTGCACGCACCATTCTCTCTCTTCCTTGCACGCACTGTTCTCTTTCTTCCTCACACACACACATGCACACGCACACACACACACACAGGCACTCACACACGCAAGCATGCATGCATGCACACACACACACACGCACACACACATAATTATGCAAAAGTAAGAGGGTAAAAATTCTAAGAAAAAACATCACATAGACCACATTCAACTACCTCAATCAAGCTTAGATACAGTACCGGAAATAAAATAATACTGCCTTCAACATACTAATTACTTGACTAATTATAATTGACAAATATAAAATCTACCAGTTTGCAAAAACAAAGATACCCTTCTAACTCCTTTACAGACGTTTAAAAGTTTAGTTATGAATAAGAAGAGAAGAGACAGAGTAAAGCTGTCCGGATTACCGGGGCTGTCCGCGATACTGAGGAGCCTGTTAGGCGGGGGTTCGTTCAACTAAAAAAAAAACAACCAGCGTGTGGAAGTTTGGCGTTTTGAGGCAGAGGGTGCGTGCACATTGAGGCAGAGGGTGCGTGCACATTGAGGCAGAGGGTGCGTGCACATTGAGGCATTTTCGTGCATTATTGTTGTTTGTGTTGTTGTTTTCCGCACTGTGCAGACAGGACCCTGCAGTGTACGGTGTGCATGGAGGACTTTGCCCTGGGAGAGAGTGTGAGGAGGCTGCCCTGCGAGCACCACTACCACAACGACTGCATCCTGCCCTGGTTAGAACTGGTGAGTGGTAGAGAGAGAGAGAGAGAGACGGACAGAGAGAGAGACAGACAGACGGACTGAGATCAGAGCTGTTTTCCATTACGATTTGTGCGTAATTATTACGTTTTGAGACCTCCGATTACGCTATTACGGTCAGCAACAAAAAATTCTGCATTTCCGCTGAACGAGTGGGGGGAAAAAAGAAGAAGAAATCAAAAGAAGGCATAGCGTTTGAGCTGTACTCGGCGCTGCTGTCTGCTGTCAAAGATAGTGATGTCCCTTGATTCGTTTCGTACTTCCGGTTCCGGCTAAGGCTGACCTTTCCATACTAGGCGCTAATGTGCGACTTTCTACTGAAGAGAGTTTGCCGAGAAAACAGCACCCACCGACTCCGTTACTCGGATCCTGATCGGACGCCAAATAAAAAACAACAACGATGGAACCAATGTAAGGCAACGCTGCAGATGAGATTATCACAAGACTTGGCCTTGTTTGAGGGCGAGCAGAAGGAGTGAGAGCGTCGTGTTTTGTAGCTTGTGCGACGTCCACTTATTGTGCCCACACGGAGGAAGGCATGATTGCAAACGACACATAGAGTCGGTAAAGCATCTCTCCCATGGGAGTTTTGTGGACAAAGACTTATCTTTTTGTGTTATCCCATCATGACAATTCAATCATGACCATCTCAGTCCATCACCAGCTGCTACTTGCTTTAATCTCTCGTAATGGAGTTTTGTACGTAAACTTTATCCTGTAGTCTTGTGTCTGGATTTTTTTAATATTTTGTGTCTGCATATCTGTAAATACTGTGGAGTTTCAGTTCCTTTCTTTGTTCCCTCCCACCATCTCTTTTTGCAAAATACACATCTTTGAATTGCACAGACATACATAAGCTGAGATATAGGTGATGCATTGTCAGATAACATTTTTGGCTCACGTCGTTTTTTAAAACAAAGTGAGTCTATAGTATCGTACATGTTCGGTTGTGTGTATGTGTGTGTGTGTGTGTGTGTGTGTGTGTGTGTGTGTTGCGTCCGTGGCCCCGACCTTTAACCTTAACTCAAACCTTAACGTTGTCATTTTCTCTAAACATATAAGGCGTTAGAGGGTTAAAGTTAGCAGGATAATTGATTTTGACGTGAGCCTTCAAGTCACGACGATCAAAGCAGTCAGATACATTGATAAAGAACAAAATAAAGATAAGGTTGTGCAACCTTGAACCTTGACTCAGTCACACTCTTCAAACTAAAGACTCTCACTCACCACTGAAACTTTAACGTTGTCATTTTCTCAAAAAAACATAAGATGATAGAGGGTTATTGGCTCACGTCGTTTTTTAAAACAAAGTGAGTCTATAGTATCGTACATGTTCGGTTGTGTGTATGTATGTGTGTGTGTGTGTGTGTGTGTGTGTGTGTGTGTGTGTGTTGCGTCCGTGGCCCCGACCTTTAACCTTAACTCAAACCTTAACGTTGTCATTTTCTCTAAACATATAAGGCGTTAGAGGGTTAAAGTTAGCAGGATACTTGATTTTGACGTGAGCCTTCAAGTCACGACGATCAAAGCAGTCAGATACATTGATAAAGAACAAAATAAAGATAAGGTTGTGCAACCTTGAACCTTGACTCAGTCACACTCTTCAAACTAAAGACTCTCACTCACCACTGAAACTTTAACGTTGTCATTTTCTCAAAAAAACATAAGATGATAGAGGGTTAAAGTCAGCAGGATACTTGATTTTGACGTGAGCCTTCAAGTCATGGCGATCAAAGCAGTCAGATACATCGGTAAGGAACAAAAGAAAGAAAATCATTTGTTGTAACTGTTGTGTTGTACCGAGTAGGAGATACATACTGGAAAGAAGACTCTCCATTAGATATACAAAAACGCTCTTTAAAAAGAAACACAAGACTTCAGGTGTGTACAAATAGGTACATTTTAACGTCGTCAACTTATATTTTCTGTAACAAATGGATGTACCGAGTGTGTGCGTTGACGGCCCGGTTGTTTAGCTTTTATTTGCGCCTTTGAGTAACGGTTGTTCGTGTTCATTTGCCCATCATCTCTGCGCATAACTTAGCCTACTGCACTTCTGGCAACAAGGCCTAGGCCTAGAGTCCATGCCTTACCTCATAATCAAGACGACGTACTTAACATTTAGCCCACATTCATTTCAGTCTTGAAAAAAAATATACGGAAAATCCAGGGTTCGTCGATTTCACTGCCTTCGACGTACGAATCCTTTGTTAGTCCTAGACGATTGATCACCATGAGCAAAGACTGTACAGGGGAAGATAAACATGGATGAGCTTGCTGGCTGTGACCTTGACCTTTGCTTTGTGGCAGAGGGGGGGGGGGGGGGGGGAGAATTAACGAAACGAAAATAAAATATTAGGACTAATATAAAATATCTTACAGAAATGTAGATGATGTGGAACAAGTTTTCATCGCATGAACGATCAGTTTAAAACAGTAACAGATCACGCAACTTCAATTATTAATTTTCTAAGAGTAAGAGGCTTAGACCCACAGGCAAAGACTAGGCCTACTACAGGTGTCCGTAGGCCGGGGGGGGGGGGGGGGGGGGGGGGGGGGGGGGGGGGGGGGATTGGTCACTATGTTTTTTCTGAAAGCTTGGTCAATATGCTTTTCAATTTTACTTGTTTGCCAAAAATAAAAATAGGGCTCCACTGTTACATGCGCATACTTATAATTAAATTTTAAAGAAAGGGGTAGGGGTGCATAGAAATAATTTTAATTTACACAGTAAAATAAAAATTAATTCTGTTTTCAGATGCACAAGTGTCTACATAACAGTATTCTCTCTATACAGGCATGGGAATTGTCATGGGAATTCCCATGCCTGCTATAGTAATAAAAATCAGACGTGAGCCTTGCAGGCTTTGCCTCTTGTTAACATCTGTTTTTGTGTGTTGTTTTGTAAATTATTGTTTTATTTTATCAAATTAATTGCAGTCTCCAAAAACAAAAGTCACAGATGACCACAATTAGCCATAAAATAGCCATATATTCATCGCATTCTGGAAATTACTGACAGATGCCTCAAATTACTGATTTGAAATCTTAGGATTACTGACTGAAAATTTGGGGTACTGAGAGAGAGACACAGACAGAGAGAGACTGACTCTGCCGGATCGATTCTAACAGTAACAGTTCTCTTTTCCTTTTTATAATGTTAGAAATCCACTTTTTATTAAGTATTTCCTAGGAATCGGGTTTTAAATTGATCTCTCTCAAAGTTTTTTCTTTGTTGTTGGTCGCAGCACGGTACCTGCCCCGTGTGTCGCAAAGACCTGAACGGTCAGGACACCTCCAGGGCTGGGGAGGACCCCCCCTTCCCTTCCCCCGACGACCCCCCCAGTAGCACCAGCTTCGGGGGAATGAGGGGCACCCAGCCCAGCAACTCCTCCTCAGACACCAACCCCAGCTTGGACTGACTGGCCGCCCGCCGCCTGTGGACGATTAGTGGAGAGACTATGTGAACAGTGTGATAACTGTGTGTGTGTGTTGGGGGGGATGCTGAAAGAGAGAAAGTGAACGTGTGTGGAATGGGGGTGAGAAGGAGGAGGGGGATGTTAGTGTGTGTGTGCGTGCGTAAGGGGTGGTTTTGTGAGTGTTGGTGTGTGTGTGTGTAGATTAGGAGGGTGGGAGTGTGTGGCTTGGTCAATGTGCGTTGTGTATTTGGCTGAAAATGTTTGTGCATGTGTAGGCGTGTGTGTGTGTGTGTGCACACATATACTTGTGCGTGTGTGGAGGGGGAGGCTGAAAGTGTGTGTTGATGCATGTGGTTGAAGGTTTGTGTGTGAACGCATGTGCGTGCAGGCATGCGTGAACGTGACTGCTTGACTGGCTTGAGAATGTTGGGAAAACGTGATTTTGCATCAGCCGTATCTGGTGCTGGGCAGGGTAAATGTGCTTGGAATCTAAAGTTATTCTTCTGTGCTTGCAGACTTCCTCTAATCTATCAGTATCACTCTCTTTGATTCTGCCTCTTCCTTACTGTCATCTACTGTTTTTCTGCCTTATTCTCTTGCCTTTGTTCCAAGAAATCTTTGAAATAATGTTCTCCTAGGAGCTACTTCGAAATCGGAATGTGTTGGCTGCATGCAGCAGGGAGACCAGTGAAAACTGAAAACCAGACACATATCTCACCCATTATGGCCATATGGCCTGGGAACGCGGAAGAAGAATTTTTCTCCCTTCCATTTGTATTTTTATGTTTAGAATTTTATTTCATTTTTTTAATTCAAGATACTCAATGACTTATGCAAGACTGAAATGAAACTTGTTGCTGTCTGCTGGTTTATTTTCTATCCAGTGTGAAGGAACAGTATATCCCCAAACCACGAGTGCTGACTATTTAACTCACAAACTTTGGAAATTTGGTAGTAAACAAAACCAAAAAAACAAAACAAAATACAACGGATACTACCATATATTTTTCGGATCATTAGGCGCTTGTGTGTACAAGGCGAATAGGGCAATTTTCAAGAAAAATCTGAAAAAATTAAAGTAAAAGGCACTCGTTTTCTCGCAAAAGAAAATCAAACTTTGAAGCGCATACGTGTTCGGCCGTTACTGCTGTCATAAAGGAGAGTTGGCTCCCCTTTCAAATCATTGAACTTCCGTTTGTGCCCCTTCCTGCTGTTGTGTTTGGACTTTTCTTCGCAAAAACTGGTAGAATTATGGCATTTTAATCTCCACAACGATGCTTTTTACATCCAATGAAGGGTTATGGCATCTGTTGGACGGTATCTCAGGTGATAATAGGGATTTTTAAGCATTTTAACGTGAGTATTCGTCGTATCGGCGACTCGTGACCACTTTTGATGTCGTGACTCACAGTATACGGTACCGAGCACGGCAATTGTTGCCTCTCTTCTCACGATTTTGTTCACTAATTGGGCGCCCTCGTTTATTAGACACATAGGTCGAAATTGGAGAAAAAAATATCGCCTTATAGTTTGAAAATTATGGTAATCACGCATTTAGAAAAATGGGGAAAAGAAAACAGGAAAACAAAAACATACCCCAAAAGTACTTTGTGAAAGTGATTTTGATTTTCAACGACATTGGTAGAGTAGGGAAAATTAAAGCCTTGGTAAAAATTGGGCCAATACAAATAAAAACTACAGTAGTATATACAAAACATATACAAATTAATACTAGAGTAGTGCTGGACGTTTTGTGTGTTTATTTTGACTTAGCATAATGCTTATCTGATGAAAAATAAAAGATGATTTTCCAAAGACTAGTTCTTTCGAGAAGCATGGTTCTGTTAGATTGTATTTTCATATACAGAAATCGGTGAAAGTACATCCTTTTGTCTTTTGCTCTTTTTCAGTTAGGGGGTCGCCTTATATGTGACCTAGCACCACGAAAGGGACATTAAGTCGCTGGGCTAGGGTCACCTTATATGTGACCCAGCACCACGAAAGGGACATTAAGTCGCTGGGCTAGGGTCACCTTATATGTGACCTAGCACCACGAAAGGGACATTAAGTCGCTGGGCTAGGGTCACCTTATATGTGACCTAGCACCACGAAAGGGACATTAAGTCGCTGGGCTAGGGTCACCTTATATGTGACCTAGCACCACGAAAGGGACATTAAGTCGCTGGGCTAGGGTCACCTTATATGTGACCTAGCACCACGAAAGGGACATTAAGTCGCTGGGCTAGTTTCTCACAATGGGCTTGCAAAGTCAAAAATCTCATTTTGGATCAATTTTAAGTTATGTGTATTTTCGTTTCATATTTATAAAGGACAATCATTGTTATGGTCTCTAAATACTCAAAAAAGTGTTTTAAAAACGAGTAGGTTGATGCATTTTCTTCAGCTAGGCTAAGCTTTAGACTTCGATTTCTCACATTGGCTGACTAGTCACCCTACCAACTTTAAATGCTCATAACTCTAAAACGGAAAAAAGTTACAAGAATGGTTCTTATATCATTTGCAAGAGAATTGTCTGAAGTTTCTAACTGTACCATTTTCTCGGAATTGTCATATTGACTCTTAGTGTCCCTTTTGTGGTGCTGAGTCACGTATATTAGGGTGTCAGAACCGAGGCAAACATGCTTTTTGATGATGTGAAACGGAGTTGCAGTGCACTTTTTTTTTAGGAAAACCGTACGTCTTTCGACAATTTGCTACGTTTTTGTGAAGCACTGGCCTAAAATCCAGTGCATCAGATGGGGAGTTTTGAGGGTAGTGAAACAAGGAAGATGGGAAATGAGTACTTGACAAGGTGTTTTCAACAGACTTGGTCATCTGGATAATATAAGTTTACAGGTCTGTAAGTATCAAATTTCTGCTCCGCTAAAAATAGGTTTTTGTAAGATTGATTAGCCGGTTTCAGTAGATTTTGTTTATTTCTTGGGAATTACTGCTTGCTGTTAGAAAGTTTTGTTAAAATGTATTTACTTAAAACTTTTAAAGTCACCTAACAAAGGATTTTGTTGGTGGCATTCTTTGGCTACAAGTGTTGTGTTTACCATAAGCGAGACTTTCTTTGCATCCCACCTTCTATTTTGGAATGCACATTCCGTTTTCAAGAATATTGTCCAAATGGAGGGCATGACTCCTTATGGTGTGTGCGTGTGCGATATCAGTATGTGTGTGTGGTTTGTCATCAGTGTGTGTGTGTAATAACTGTATACATGTGTGTGTATAATGCGCATGTTTGTATACACCCTTGTACAATGTACAATAAGAATAATTTGGAAACGGTGCAAAACAAGGAAGCAGATGGTGACAGGGGCAGTACTTTTTTTTTTCCCTTTACAAATAGATGTTTTCCCGCTTTACTAAATTATGCATACACACTGAAAATAAAACCATTGCTGTTGTGACGATCTGTGCATGGAATTTTTCATTTTAATTGACAAGTGCATATATTAACATTTCTAGAAAAAAATGGCATAAACTTAACATTGATAGGGCTGTTTATGATTTCTGTCGAGTTATTTGCGGGATCTTTTTTATGACTTAGGAGACGCTAGCGGTTGTACCATATTTTTCGGGCTATAAGGCGACCCAAATTTCACACCAAACTCAGATTTTGTTCTTCTGTTTTCTTACTGTATTATTCGACACATTGTATGGCGCAGGGGTGTCAGTCCGAGGAAAAAACTATCGCCTTCATTATGGTACTCATTTTCCCAGCCGATTTATGAAATTAAAATTGATTACGTTTGCTTATGGAGAGACAAGCAGTGAGAGAAAGAAAGCCACTTTTTTGTGCATATACCATATTTGTTTTAGTATAAGGCACGTATTAGGCGCAACCCCCAAATTTTACACAAAACTCAAATTGAAAAGATCTATTTATAAGATCTAACAATAGTTAGTCATATTATAACGCGCAGAGGTCTCAATCCGTGGGGAGGGGTATCGCCTTATAGTCCATTAAATATGGTATGTTTGTGTGTGTGTGTTTCTAGGAACATAATGTCATCTGCATGCTTTGTAGAGAAAAAACCATACACATTTTGTTGTTTCAAAGTGATATAATGAACATTGGATGCATTAAAGACCGACAAACTGGTATTTGCGTTCAAAGTTATTTGTGAACTGTTTTGTAAAAGCAAGGGCATGCGCCTTTGTATGTCCTTTGTGTTAACAAAAATGTGTTTCAATATCCAGAGCCTAAGCCCTAAACTACTTCAGCGATCTTAATGACAATCGGCAGTTTTTTTAATGTTCCGTCAATGATGTCCCTAGCGTTGCATGCATTCCACACAAATTATCAGGTTTACTAATAGCATTGTAAATGTAGTTCATTGAGTTTTGGCAACTGTGCATGTGGTTAAAGATACTGAACTGATCATGATGAAAATTCACAATTGTTTCCGATGTCTTGTCCTGTTCATGAGCCCCATGTCAATTTACCTGGATAGCAAGCCATGTCAGGGATGAGAATAATACGCCTTTTGGTGTAATTACACCCTAGACAGGTTCCTATTATGCTCCCAAGGCACATTCTGTACCCCTTGTCAAGATTGAAGACAATCTGACTGTTTGTATTGATTCTTGTTATAAGATGTTTCCAGTTAATATATCAAAATGGCGTCCACCGGGTGTAAACACTAGGTTTTACATCTTTACAAACACATGTCTTGTCATTTTGAATGACAATTCTCACAGAAATGGCATTGAATATCAACAGGAGACAGTTTCTAGACAAGCCAATCGGCAATACAAGCCAAATTTTACTGCCAAAGGTTTTAAAATATGGATGATAGGCCTGTTGAACACCAATGTATGGTTTGCTTGAAAAGCAATCAAGGTAGCCCCAGCATTGCCTATCCAGTGAAAGTTTTAAGCTTTTTGCTGGACTTGAAGTGCTTTCTAGTTCGACGGGAAAATTGAACTGAACCTTGAGTCCTTCGAATGGGGACTTATAGCTAGCCTGACCCGTGCGCTTTACGTTCATAAAAATCCCACAGCAGTTAAAAGTCGGTAAGAGCAAGGAGAAATCATACCCGTTACCAGACCAAATTGATATCTAGGTTTCCCAACTCACACACCCTCACCCCACCCCCACAAAAAGAAGAAGGGTGGTGCTGCGTTTGTCACGACACGCTCTCCAGGTGGGAGCAACCCAACCTGAATTTTGTAGAGACAAGTCTGTGACTAGAGTACATGTATACCGAATACCAACACAATTTCAGGAAGTATACGACTTGCCATCTTGCTACTGTATGTTGTTTGTAACTTGCACAGATGAAAGGGACTGTGTTAAGAGAATGGAACTCTTGTTAATAATGCATACCAAAACCACACCAAAACATACAAATTTGATAAATGATTTGTGACTGCTCTCTCTCACATACAGACACACGCGCATTTACACAGTGAAACAGCCCACAAACGGCGGCAGTTTTGCAATGCTTTATTTGCTGTGGTTGAGGGAAGCATTTTTGGTTTTCAACACTTCCAAGTCTTCGTCTTGTCTGTCTTTCACTCCTCCTGGCACATCCTTCTCATCAATCAACGCTCAATACTTTGCTGGTCACACAAAAAGCTTTGTCATGTCTTTCTTCCTTCCTTCCGTCAGGATATAGATAGAATCTTTGCACACGCACACATCATGGTAAGGCAATTATCATCATAATAATATGTTTGCTCTGGTTACAGAGTGGTAGGTAGGTAGGTACAACAACTATGGAACACGTGTGATTAAAAATGTGTTATTCTTCCAAAAAGAAAAGAAAAATGGTTTTAATGATAAAGATTTAACGAATTGCCCATTCTGCGCAACTTTGCCCGTTGATCAATTGATTAAGTTTATTTTTCCTTGCATTTACGCTGCATCAACTTTTTTATCAGCAGTTAAAAACAAAACATCAAACAAAAACTAAAAAACTAAACAAAATCCTAACACAAAACTCATCAATTCAAACAAGATAAGTGAAGATTGTAAGTAAATTTGAAGGCTTCATTTGTTTCCTATGGACTTGTCAATGGAGGGGGGGGGTGTAAATTGATCACAAAGTGAGACTTTTGCCATTATTTTGCCTTTTCTTCTTTGCTTTTAATCTTTTATTCGTTTGTCATGGGAAAATAATGAAATTCCCCCCAGAATTGGGAGGGCTTGACTTTGTATCTGAACTCATGATTTGCTCAAAATATCAATCAGAAATACACACAAAAAGACTGTTTACTGATCGTAATGTTTTTATGCCGATAAACGAGAAGATTTACGAACATGATGGTCATGTATGATATAATCGTTTTACGTGATACACTCCCCCCAAAAATCTTTGATGGCATAAAATATATTTTTGTGTGGAAAGCAGCTGAATGTGGTTCCAGGAAACTGCAAGTCAATCATCACCATCATCTATGGCTAAATGTAAAGGAATTGCGCCTGCATTTACATGCATCGCAAAAAGAGCACCGAATGCACAAGGATTCAAATTCATTCTACAAGTTACCATCCATACATCTCTGATATTAATCGATTTTTTTTCTCTCACAACTTCCGATAAATGTACCATATTCCTCACCAGCGACCATACATTTTCGCATAATCATTCTACGAGTTATTGATCAGATCCATTGTGTTTATGCCACTCTCACCTCCCTCACACAAAATCACTGGTCTTTTTCATATATTTGTTTGTTTTTGGTAACATCCACATGATCGACTATCACAGATTAAAAAAAATCGATATTGCATCTTGGAAGCATGGTTTGAAATTGAACACTTGTGCTGTGCATTTGTTTGTATTGTCTTTCTTGTCAACTTTAAACCAGATGCAACGCTTCAAGGTCACACAATCAACAAATCACACAAAAAACGCACTCCGCTAGTCATCCCTCTGTTCTGGAAGTAACCAGGTTTCTTTCTTTGTTCCCCTCACACCACACAAATCAGAGTTACATGGGGGGATTGGGGGGTAAAACGGGACAGGAAAAAACCACTGGAAAACAGTGGTATGACTCTTCTCACAGTGAATCAAACCTTCCGGCAAGTCCTCTTAAACACACTCGGTCGCCACCTATAACTGAGCCAAGCCATCGTCGGTACACAGCAAAAGCTGTAGCCGCTACACCCAAAACATAGAGCATGGGCAAAGCCAAAGCTGTGTCACGCTTTCTCACAAGATTTTAAAAAATCGCCACTCCATTTCCTTTCTTCCCATCTTTACCATGCCATCGACCTGAGCAACAGAATTGTTGGCTGTCAATGTCGAAAGCTTTCTTTCCATCCAGCAGACGGACTGCCTTTGATACACAGGAGGAAGTGAGTCAATTTGTCCTCGTTACAAACACCTCGCTTCAGGCCCAACATTGCCGCCTTCTTCGGAGGAAGAAGGTGTTGGGTCGAGGCTGAGGTGGATAAGGGAAAAGGGTTATTCGGAAATCGTCAACATGAGCAGTACATCGCTGGTTCGTGGTTCACTGGGCAGCGCTTGGCGGGGCTGCCAGAACTTCACTCCTCCACCTCTTCACACACACACACACACACACACAGAGGCACGCAAGCATGCGCGTGCGCACATACACACTTTTTATGGACTTTTTCTTATTGTTTTGCAGCATTAGCTACATCAGTGGTCACTTTTTTCTCATCCACCCTGGGGTAATGCTCCACCCACGGGATTAGTATTCTCACCAACACGCGCTTCATCTCACCGCCTGATTATATATTACATTCTCACATTCACCTCTGTGACAACATCACAAACGCTCACCACAATGGCATAAAGTCATGCCACACTCGCGCATAGTGCACATTAAATATCGACCCAGCCAAAAACTACTTCAAAACCCCGTACTGAATGGATTATTTGCAAACTTTGTTTTTCATTCACAGAAATGTCACCCTCCTACAGACCTTGTCGTTTATGCACAGTTGCAAACACACACAAATACATACACCACTTAAGCTAACAAACACACACATACACATACACCACTTAAGCTAACAAACACACACATACACCATGTACCACTTAAGCTAACAAACACGCACATCACACTGGCTTTCTACGATGAATGCACCCAGCAAAACGGACATTTAAAAGCACATGATAACAACAACAAAGTTACACTTGCATCTTCTTCAATACTGCTTTCGCCTGGTTATCTGTTGTTTAGGCACTGGTGTAAATATCATGGTAGACGTATTTGTAGTACGGTTTCCAGTTCAGAGGACAAAAGGACTCCAAGCCACAAAACATGGCAGAAATCGTAATCAACACATAGCCCAAGAACCTGGATGGAAGCTGAAAAAAGACGAACAAACACAACGCTGTCATGTTGCATGCCCCATCCACCTAAAAAAAAAAAAAAGTGTCCAGTTTTACTTCACAAATTCATCACAAATCACATAGCAAACACCTTTTTGCTGAATCGAATGTTAAGAGAATTTGTTCGCAACACTTAATTTCTCACAATAACATGTTCATGGTAAAATCTGGAACCGCAGAGGAAAACAACAACAAATAATGGCAAAATAAGCCACCCTTAAGGGCCAGCCACACGACCACTAAAATCGCACGACTGTATGATACGATTCGATCACATGATCTAGAACAAAATGTGATTGGTGCATCGAGACCACGTGATCGAATCGTATCATACAGTCGTGTGATTTTAGTGGACGTGTGGATGGCACTTTAGAGCAGACTGTACACCCACTTCTTTCAAAATATCCAGAAACATCAACACAAATTCTGTTTTTCAAAGTAAAGAATATTGGACAGCTTGGCAAAGGAATGCTTTAGAAAACACTCGACATTACAACAGAATGGTTATCATACTCTGTTAAACGAAACAAACGTGTTTGGAATAAGATTTGGAAAGAGAAGGAGGACACACGTGTCTTTGACTTGTACTGTTACAAGCACTAGCTAAAAACACCCCTCAAGGCATTCAACTCTTCAAAAGCTCCACCTATATCTGAACAATTAGGCCGGGTTCGCATTAGACGCACAAATTCCGTACGGAAAACCCTAAATAAGTGGAAGAAAGAAGGATAAAAGTGTATGCATATAGGTGAAATTTGGACACGTGTGCAAATCTTTTCCCGTCTTTGTTTCACTTATTTATGGATTGCGCACGGGTTTCCGCATGGAATATCCGCTTATATGTGTACACGGCCTTATACTATCTGAATTACGAAATACTTTTGGAAACAGAAAAAAAGCTCCTCAATCTAATGTGGGTTTTTTCTGGCCACCCACCCTCCTCCATCAAAACGGAGTGTAAACCAGACTAAAAGTTCATTGTTTTTATGTACTTTCACGGTTTCAGCACCATTGGCTTGAACCATCATAACATGTTGGGACTGTGCCGGTCGGGGTCTGTCCCCGGGGGCCGCTACGGTAGCCGGATTGGCCTGACTGGAGCCATGAAACGCTGGGGAGATCTCTATTTTTAGTTCATTTCTTTTCAGTTGCTTCTTTCATTTATTTTTTTCCCTGCTGCTCCACACCAACGCTGTTACCTGTATAAATGATCCAGTTAGATAGCTCAGCATTACGAGTCAGATTCAGAACATCCCATCTTTGTCTAAAACCTGAAATGTTCCTTAAAACATGACAGAGACCTAGAACGGTCACTTGCTTTGCAAACTGAAGCATTTCACTGAGATGGGAGATGGGGCGTAGGCTGGGGATTATCCTTTTCTGTGGCATGCCTGCCAGATAACATAATGAAACGGCACATTTTGCAACGAACTGTGCCTGATGATGAGTAGCACTGGCTTGTTGGCATTTGACTGTTAACTGGGTTTAAAATGCTTTTACCGTGAACATTTGTTTCCCCAAGCAGCAAATTAACACTTAATTAGCTTTTTAGTAAATTTGTAACGCAAATGAAACTTTTTTTGGTTAAGAAAAAGAAGTACACTGCAACGTAAAACACCCTGTAACTCAATACCTTGTATAAAATAACTTCCCTCACCAACTATAGATACAACTTTGAACTTGAAACACTATAACTTCATTTTGGCATGTTAGTTCATAAGTGTACAAATTTGAATAATAATTTCATAAAACGGTCTGGATATACAATTATCTTTTGAACTATTTGTTTGTGTGATTCCCCCCAAATACCTGTAAATCTTTAACAAACAAACAAAAATGGGGGGGGGGGAACAAAACTGTTTTTTCAAGAAAATATTCAAGATGAACATGCACACTAACAGTCTCACACAGCGCACCAGACCTTGGCACAACCGTGTGCATTCTTCACTCGTTCTTGCAACACAGCTCTCCACAAAAGAAAGAAGTAAAACCTTGTGTCCCACATGGCACGTTTTACATAGAAAAGACCCTGGCACGACTGTCAAGTCATCCAATGATTATGTCACTGTATGGCAAACTTTTCAGTGTCATCAGCGTAATCTGAAAACAGAATAGATTTGTTTACTTCAGAGAAAAAGCACTGGCATTGCAGTTTTAAAAAATGAACAGCAGCCAAGCTGAATTTTTTTTTCTCAGCAGCTTCCTTTAAAGGCATAGCAACTGATCCAATGAATCGGGCCTCGCTAGTCCCAAACAGCCTCTCACCACAGGGAAAAAAGATGGGTGGAAGTGTTGCTCTCGAGAGCAGCGAGGCCATGCGGCTTGCCAGCGTCGTTTATATGCTACATACACTGGCTGAGCCTTTAACCCTCTTGCATTCAAGTCGGCCAAATGAGGCCATGCGGCTTGCCAGCGTCGTTTATATGCTACATACACTGGCTGAGCCTTTAACCCTCTTGCATTCAAGTCGGCCAAATGAGGCCATGTGGCTTGCCAGCGTCGTTTATATGCTACATACGTTGGCTGAGCCTTTAACCCTCTTGCATTCAAGTCGGCCAAATGAGGCCATGCGGCTTGCCAGTGTCGTTTATATGCTACATACACTGGCTGAGCCTTTAACCCTCTTGCATTCAAGTCAGCCAAAACCAGACGGCAGGAAATTGCCTCCAAGTATTCAAGACGGCCGAACCGGATGTAACTTACCCCTACTCCGAGTCCCGCCTCTGATGGCATTGATTTCCATCACACACAAAGTTCTGGCTTGTTCTACACACACTATGAAGAAACTTCTCACTTGCAGTAAAGCGATGGTGGTAACAGTATGGTGCTCTGTGTGCTCAGAGTTTCTTCAAAATGTGGGAAAGAATCTGAACAGTAAACAAGGTTTTTCTGTAACAAATGTGAATACAAGAGGATTGACTATTCTGCAACTGATTTTGGAGAGAGCCAATATACCCAGATGCGTTTCATTGCAGGAACTATTTCATGAATTTAAGTTTACATTGTAAGTATATTCAGCCAAACGAGGAATGTTAAGCATAAACTCTTCCCATTTCTCTCATCTGCCGCATTAACTGTGATTATAACGAGTATTCAATAAGGGCAAATAGTTCAAGCTCCCTGCCTGCCCGTCTCCTTAATAATTTCTACCTCAGTATTTCAAACACATAAAATGATTAAATATGCACACAGTACAGAAAGAAGAAAAAAAAAATGAACACAGCAGTAAGAAAAGGCAAAAGATGCGAAACAATAGTGAATACTGTCAAGCGTTTCCAACTGTAAGGTTTCTGAGATCAGAGCTGTGGAGGTTGCCTAGATCATAACCAAAACAAGAGTGAAACTGGCTGTGATCCTAACAACTAGCGCATTTTTCCGACTATAAGGCGCACCCCACCAAATTTTCCACAAAATTCAGATTCTGTTATTGTAGGGTTTAAAAAAAACCTATTTTAGTAGTCATATTATAAGGCGCAGGGGTCTCAGTCTGGGAAAAAATACTGTACAACTAATACTAGCCACAAGATCAACACTAATTTCAACAAAAGTAACAATGAGAAACACCCAGCCCAAAGAGAAAAACAAAAGAAAAATGAAGCAATCAACATGGCATAGACGGAAAGACAAAATTTTGTGTGCGACAGATTCATAACTTTGGTACAGAATAACGGAAAGAACAAAACGTCATCACAGATCATCAGGTTGTTAAGATTTTCGTTAGATTAGTACTTCGAAATCTCAGTCTCCGCCCCACATAATAATTATGTATTTCTTTTCCCATTTCTCTTCTTCATGTCATTCACATGTTCAAAATGTGCTTTTGGATTCTTTTTTTTTTTGGAACACATATCAATGTCATGATTTAAGTAAGGAAGCAATTTGAAAAACAAAATCTATGCATGTAAATGTGGAAATGGTTGATAAAATACCTGTATTGTATTAACAGACAAACTAAACACACAACCAGTAAACAGAAAGCACCAACAAAGTGCAAACTTCTGCAAAAGGAGGCAACTCCATTTCATTCTCAAACTCAAGTTGACCAAAATTGGACTTAGAAATGAATGAAAATCTGATTAACGTCCTCCAGCCTGGAACAGGCACAAGCGGGACATTAATAGATATAAAGACGGTGGGACGATCCTGGAGGTACTGCAATACCAGGAAAGTCCCGAGTTTTTAAACGATAAAGATGTAGCTACGAACTAGCTTTGAATAAGCTAATGTCAAAAACTATAAATGTTATCTCTAAATAGAAGGCGCCCCCCCCCCCCCCCCCCGGCTGTGCTTATGTTACAGTGAAATAATAGGATAAAAGAGTTCATGTGCTTGAACTTTGGTATAAGTATATTCTAGTCACAGGGCTACTCTCACCCACAGACCACATCGCCGCAAGTGCAGCGTCTACCCAATTTTTATTTTTGTGTGGGGGCACACTTGGAAAACCTAGCTATCAATTTGGCCATACCAGGCAGTGGGATTTCTCCCTGCTCTTACTGACTTTCAACTGCCGTGGTATTTTTACGTGCGTAAAGTGCATGGGTCAGCCTAGCTTTAAGTCCCCATATGAAGGACTGGACGCTCAGATCGATTTTCCTGTCAAACTAGAAACAAAGGGCGAGGCCGGGATTTGAACCTGGGTCACTCACGTTGCCCAGTCACGCATTACATTTGGCAGGCGAACGTCTTGACCACTCTGCCACCTTTCTACCTTTAGGCTATTCTACATATTATGTATGCGTAGAATCTACATCTTTGTTTTTTGTCGTGTTGGTTTGCTTTATCGCTGTGAAAAGAATTTCCCGTTAAATGGACAATGAAGTATTGATTGATTGATTAGTTGAATGCATTTTAAGCCTTTTTATTTCCTGCATTAATGAAACAAAAGGGCTGCCAACAATCAATTAAAAACAAACAAAATTCTTCAAATTAGAATGGGTTATCTCTAACATGACAATCTAACTGTCCACAATGTTTATGTGTGGAACACAATTGCAAATGACGTGCACATGATGACATAAGTTTGTGTGTGACGTATTGTCCCTGTCAGCCCATGTAGAAGTCTAAAATTTGGAATAGCAGCCTGGTTTTTTTCTTCTTCTTTTTTTGTTTGTGTCCACAATGTTGTTCAATCCGTTCCAAACTTTGACCCCAATTCTGGTCATAAAGAACTTCTGCGTCTGAATTGAAAATCACATTTTTTTCAGAAAAGTAATATTTGGGCGAAATTCTGACTCCTAACAACAAAATTTCTTGAGAACGATTTGAAAAGCTAGGTTTTGCAGACAGAGAAAGCAAAACAGACTAAAAACATAACCTCTTAAAGAAAACAAACAGCAGACAAAAAACAAAACATAAACAAACCCGGAATGGATCAAGTTTGAACTCAATATTTTGTACATTCCCGGCTAAAATGCATTTTTAGGCCCCCATTCTTACAGGCTCAGACGACTTTTTCTTGCTTGAGAAATAAATAAAGCAAAACAGTAAGGCAAGTGCCCGCTTTGTAGCATTAAAATCATCACCAACCTATACCACAAATTGTTGCAAAAAAAACAACAGCTTGCCGCTGGTTCAATCGAACACAAAGTACCGTTAATATAATACTGACAATAAAACTGCAGCTTTTTTTGAAGCTCTGTTAATAACTTTTCACATGAGCATTCAGATCCTACACTTGTTTTCTTTTTTTTAACGAGGAAACAAAAAAACCGACACTGGTACAATCGACACAAAACAGGTTTTGTCCCCTGCCATAAATAATTTCTGGTAGTTTTTCATTCTTTGAAAAATCAATTTTGTATGGCCTACAAAAAATCAAGGAGTGCGTTGAAGCAAAGCAAAACAAAGAAGCAACATTACAATTTACATGACATGTTTTGAAGGTACAACTCTTTGTTTTTAATCAGGCAGCCTTTTTTCTCCTACCCAGACTTCATTCCTCCTTTCTTGAATGCCCACTAGTTATTTGCTGTTCAACCTATCTTCATTACTGAACCAAAGCTACGAAACGCACAATGCCACTATAGTCTATGAAAATCTGCTTAACGTCCTCCGGTCTGGAACAGACACATATATGGGACATTAGTAGATATAAAGATGGTGGGAACGATCCTGGAGGCAATGCCCGGAGGCAGTGCAACACCAGTAAAGTCCCGAATGTTTAACAATACAGATATGTATTACAATGCCACGATAGTCTATAGCGTAGTCTAAATTTAAATCTGGTCAATACAGCATCAATATAATGTTTTAAAAGAAATCAATATCAGAAGTATTTTAAATATCAGCTTCTACTCCATTACTTAACACACTTACGCACGCATACACACACACACACACAGTGACAGTTTTACCAAAGTCTCGCAAGGCCTAGCTACTGGTGGTGGGGAGAAATAAAAACTAATACCCATATTCGAATCAAGGCGTCGGTGCATTCAACGCTACACAAAATGTTTTCACTCAAAATAAGGTAGCCAGCTTCATACGCCCTGTTATCCTGTGATCAACCATAATAGTCAAAGGGGAAATATTATTTTTAAATGGGACAATCAGCATGCACGTTGAAAGCAGTAAACTGCTTAACTGCTTTAAAAAAAAAAATTGCACAAAAATAGTTAAGTAAAAGATTCCATTTTGATCAGCACCAACTTTTGGTTGTTGAAATCTTAATGAAACTGGCCTTCAAATCATTGTTACAACACATTCATTCTGACTTAATTAAAGGTTGGTTTGCTCAAAGTTGGGGTGAGGGAGAAAAACGAAAAGAAAAAAAAAGAAGAAAAAACAATAACTGCAACACGAGAATACCAATCAAAAGAACTGCAACATTGAAAAGAAAAGAAAGAAACGTATGTACAAGTCCCACACATCCTAAAAAAAAACCTGTTCCTCGTCTTCTAACATGTATTTGTTCAACAATCAACTCAACCAATACCTAAACCAATCTATCTGGGGCAAGAAAAGAAGGCACACCCAACAAAAATTCCGCATCAACAAATATGGAGACAATAATTATTAGATCTGTCAAAACATGCCCAAGGGTGATACATGTTCACCTCAAGAGCATGCGTTCATATCTTGGCAGGTTTTTTTTGGGGGGAATGGGTGTGGGAAAGTAAGATTAATCACTGTACCCTTCCACATTCCAAACAAAAGGTAACGTCCCTTGAAAAGAGTATATAACCATTTTTGGGTGCAACGACACAAAATGAAAAAACCTGAAAGGCCGGGGTCCAGGGGTAATGTCCCCCTGCAGCTGAAGCAAAAATGGATTTATGAAGGTATTTTAGTTTGCGTTTTCCACAATTTATACAAATGCTTATGTTAAAGTGTTTGAAAAATACAGTAGACACACAAAGATCTTGTTTGACAAAAAAAGAAAGAAAAAAGGAACTTCCTTTTCTGGTAAAATTCAAAAACAGGAAATCCTTGTATACCAGGAAAAGTTGCACCCATGAGTATGCGTGTGTGTGTGTGTGTGTGTGTGTGTGTGTGTGTGAGTGAAGGGTATGGGGAGGAAAGTACTAATCAAACAGCTCAGTAACAATACCTCTGCAACAACTATATGGCAGCAATCCAGACTGAAATGACAGTAAAACCAGCTTTTTGGAATAGTCGTTATAAAGCCGTTTCTAGACCTGCATGATGACACATGCCGAAGACTCTTCACAGCAGGTTTTTGTTTGTTTGTTTGCTTGAATGACACAGAGACTTTTGAAAGGAATGTTGTCATTGAAGAAAAACGAGTAAATTTTTTAAAATAAATTGAACATACAAGACCCCAACAACGCATGACATTGTGGGAGGTGAAACTTAACATACAAAAGCATGGAAAAGAGATTGTAGTAAGTATGGCCAAGATCCGGAATAGTGGAAAGTATGCAAGTGCGAAGGTCTGACCAATGAAAAAGAAACACCCGAAGGTGCTTTATGGGACCCAGAGATGCACCAGCCATACCTGCCCTATCAACACGAGAGCAGCCCATGAGTAAAGTCAATCCTGAGAAGTAGAAAGAAAGTGACGGGAGGGGAACTCCCAGGATTCCCTGATTTGCCCAGTCAATAAATAAACCACATGACCAAGTTAGTCAGCTGAGAAAGACACAGAGAAAACAGAAAACGCATTTTAAATTCAATTAGATACATTGTCAACAAACGTTACTTTGGCTGTTTTTTATGAAACGACCATTTTTAAGCAACTGATTCGACTGAAGTTTTCATCATTTACTAACAGCCAATAATAAGTCCCTCTAATCCGCACCTCCTATTCATTTTTGACTTTCTTAGATAGCTGTGGACATCATTCATTCATTCTGTATAGAATTTACAAGCTTACCGTAGTTTTCTGACTATAAGGCGCACCCCCCAAACTTAACACCAAATTCAGATTATTTGAACTCTATTTTCTTACTATATTATTGGTCACATTATAAGGTGCAGGGGTCTCAGTCTGGGGAAAACGTATCGCCTTATAGTCCGAAAAGTACAGTACTACAACAACAAATGCATGGGTGGGAGCAGAACATTTCAACTATACTGAATTTATTTTCCAGCTATACTGAAAAAGAAAGCAATGATACCTTTACATGTTCCAGTCAGACAGAATTGCTATACCGAATTCAGTATCTATACTGAAGGCTTCCCACCCCTGCAAACGCCTGTCCCTTGTTAGCTTTTCATTCGTTCCCACAAATTACGCTGTTGGTGCGCGACTTCCACTTTCCTCTTTTAAAGTACTTTTCTAGTACGGCAACTGTGGATATTTAGGTTCATTATCAGCAGCCGTTTTTCATAAAATAAAAACATATTACTCGTTCTCATTTAAAGTGTAATTCTTTTTTTTTTAAACCAAAAAAGCCATGATGTGCGTTCATCCTTGTAAAGGGAGTCAGCAGCAGGTGTTTGATGTGTCTCTTATTCATGCGTTATTTATTGTCACCCTTGTATCTCCATTATACATAATCCTCCCTAATGTTAGAATTTAAACGTCAGAAAAAATACATGTCAGATGTTTCCTTCCAAGACATATAATCAACAAGGCATGTGATAAAAAAGGGTGGTTTCTTTTTCTAGTGTCACTATTTTAATACCGTGTCATGTTCCATGTATTCAAGAAAAGTGAGACACACACAAAGTAAAATAAAGGGGAGACCAGAAACTTTTCAGTTTCTTTAACCCTTTCAACGCCAGCCATGTTTTAGCCAAAACTATCCATTAAAAGTATCTGGGTACAGAAAATATCTGCAATATGACATGCCTAAAATAGGGCCTATCCTTATACCTCCCAAAATAAAGAACATAAGGCCATTGGTTAGCAAACCCTCATTTGATGCCTGTCAGTAACATGGGTGTTAAATCATTGTGGTGCCAAGAGGCGACATTGGCGATGAAAGGGTTAATCTCATTTCACACACAAATGATGTGTGTAATGTAAATGAATCTCCACCTGTGTCATTTGCTTTTTTATGCTTCCAGTTTATCCAGTACTTAAAACAAAAACAAAGAAATACAATCAAAATATGGGTTACCCTGCACGCTTTTTCCCCCTTACCACAAGCCAATAAAAACAACAGGGCTCTGCCAAAGTATTCAATGCCCTTTCGTTCCAGTTTAACCAGCACAACAATGAAACTGCTAATCATGGAGGGAAAAATGGAAGCCATTTAACATAAGCAGTGCATGGGAGCATTAACCAAATCATATGATCAAGAAATAAATTAAATATATAAGTAGGTGAACACACATCCACACAACACCGCATGCGTCAAGATTCAAATGTCAAAGCAGTACAGTGGCACTCAAGGAAAGCATGCTTCACACCCATACCACACATCACACCCATACCACACATCACACCCATGCCACACATCACACCCACACCACACACAACTTTTTGGTAGATTTAGGCTTTTTTTCCAGTTTTCATCAAGATTTCAACACAACATGCTCCACAGTCACTTATCTCTTTAAATTAAGAACTCATTCACGCTCAGATCACACAAACTTTTTTTCTTCTTTATCATGATCGCATCCATACGCTCAGAACATAGAAAGGTACTTGCATGACATTTTTGCTCAAACAACCGCACCGTTCAGTCTTTCCAACATACAAACAAGTCAACATCATGACCAGAAAGAAACTCAACCAGAAAATGACAAGAACTTAAAACCATACTCCCCCAGTAGCAAACAAAGGCATTCCAAAAAACTTACACGACAGCCACGCATTGCCAACCCAGTATTGCTGAACCCCAGGTGTTAGTTATTACAGCAGCCATCCTTTCACATTGTCCATTTTCTAACTCAGCTAGTGAACATAGCTTCATTCTTCCATTCTTAAAACATACATTTGATAACCTATTTAAAAGCGGGGATGGGGAGCAAAAATTGATATGAAACCATTGCCAAATTAATCTTAAACCATTAATCCAATCCAAAGCAAATAATAGTTTTGAGCAAAAATGTGTCTCCGTTACGAAAATTCATTCCATCTCAAAGGAAGCAATGTTAAGTGTTCCGCGCTACGCTTCCATTGTGCCACAGCCATCCAGACAAGTCTGATAGAGAAATGTAAGCGCCCAAGCAAACCCTGTTTTTTTAGTTTGGAAAACTTAACTAATAACTACCATCACTGCATCCACTCGACTGCAGCAGTCCAGCGTGTGCATACATAATGGGAAAACGAGGGGCCAAAAAAAGACCACGAGTATTCTATCGCGAAGATCATTTGTCTGCCTCTTGCTGTGGACCCGATATTAAAAAAAAACTACCGTGTGGGTTGTTTCACAGGTTTTGTTGGCCTTAGTTTTCGTTACCGAGATAGGGAAACAAAAAGCCCATGACAACCCCCATTGCACCTATCTAGTAGTATGCACTGTTGGGTTTTGATTGACAATTTGGTGGGGGGGGCAGTTGTCATTCTGCTTCATCTTCCCTCTTGAGTGACCGACATTGATACATTTCAACTACAAACCGTAGGACTTTATTTTATAACAGAGGAGGAGAGAGAAGAAGAAAAGAATGCATGAATGAAAACTAACCAAAGTCCAAACTTGTTTGCGCTTTAAAAAGAAACACTAATAAATCTGATTAGTGGAATTACTTCAAGCTAAAAGCAACTAATAACCATGTTAAGCTCTATCAAACCCCGATGCTCTTCGATGAGAAAAAAACATCAGATGCATTTCAATAACTGCACTGTACACTGTAACGACAAAAAAACACCAAAAAACACTGTCTAGTTTACACAATACAGTTTGTGTTTTCTACTTGAACTTTATTCCCAAAAAAATGAAATTCAATAAACCAACCCCCAAAAAAGCCACAGATTCCACTCCCCAAGATATTAGATTACCACAACAAGAGAAAAAAGCAAAACAAAGCAAACCAAAAAACATGCATAAACCCAGCAGGAGTTGCCTCTCAAATGTACCCAAATTGAGCATATTCTGACAGCTCCACGCTAACAAGAGTGTAGATAGCAGTTAGAAGAACATAAGTTAAATTATTAATATGAATTAACACAACACACAAGATGCTGACACATCAGTCACAACACTTCTCTCTCGTCGTTCAGGACACTCGCCATCAATTTTAGGGGCCCCCCCCCCCCCCCCCCATGCACAACAACATTGAAATTGCCTCGTAAATGATCAGCAGTGAGCTCTATAGGAACCAAATCAACACAGGGGGATGGGGAGGGGCCCAAAAAAAGTTTGACCATCTCAGCGGATTCGTTGAGGTCAAACGAACTCAACCCCAATTATTTTTCTCCCCCCCATAATCGTCTCCGCTTCTTATGGTTAAAGACCGGTTGGTTGGCCAGTCAGTCGCACCCAGCACACGATAATAATAATATTCAGGGCCAAAGTTCACACTTCTTCCAAAAGTCACTCCAGAGTGGTGCAATCAAGCTAACACCTCTCTCTCTCTTTCCCTCTCTCTTGCAATGGACACCAGCTATAAAACGGGACCAGAATAATAAACCCCACAGTGCAGTCAGTCTGGAAATATGCGTGCGGCATTGAACAAGGCAAAAGCTGTTCTGTTTTTTTTCCACCCCCAAATCTCTTTCACGTCAGACTCTTTCTTTGCAAATGCATGTTTGTTTTTCGAGTTTATCGTACTGCCGTTTGGCGCTTGGTTTTTTATTTTTTATTTTTTATTTTTTTTTCCAGTTTTTTTTTGTTTTTGTTTTTTTAAATTCGCTTCATTTTGCATTTGCAAAGAAGGTAGATCGAGGTAGAAAGAGAATGAGCGGGGAAACATACCTAGTCATGCTGTCTTCAATTATAATCCAGGGGAAAAAATAAAATGGGTGTAAATAAAAGAGTTGGGTGGGAGGGAAAACGAGACGGGAATAGGGTGGAGGGAGAAAAGTTAGCTTGGGTAAGATGTCGATAACAAATCAATCAGCAACAGTGTGAACATGATCTCAACGACTGGCCGAAAAAACACCCCCCCCACAAAAACGACAAAAGTGGATTACTGTGAAACAAGACAAAAGCCGAAAGAAAGAAAACAAAATCACTCACACACACACACAAAACCCCAGCAGAAACAAAAATCGTTAACAGGTACAGAAAGTGGAAGTGTGGCTGAAACCACCCACACAATAAAATTAAAAGAGAAAGACGAAATCGGGTAGTCGGACTTGTAAAGGCTTGGAAGATAGAAAGGAACGGGGATTGGATAAATGGATTAATGGAAAGGGGAGGAGGGGATTGGGGGGAGGGGGGGGGGGAGGGATTCATGGGTGCATTTGATGATGCAAACCGTTGCCTGAATTCTTATTTTCAGCTCTGAACGTACTGTTCCCTTCAAGAGCCTAATTTCTCGTGAGAGACGATTCTCTTCATGCAGACCGCTGGCCTGAACCTGCCTGAATTGAGGCTTCAGGCATAGCCAGAGGCAGCCCCTTGGAGGGTAGGTTTGGGGGAATGGCTTGGGGAGGGGAGACGAGAGAAGAGGAGGCAGAAAGCAACAAACAACAATAATTGGCAAACAAGGAATGTGAACAAAGAAGCAACACTGAACCATGGAGGGGGGGGGGGGGGGAGAAAAGAGAAGGGATGGGGGCAAGAACGGGAATGCATTTGTGTGTGTGTGTGTTTGATTGTGGGGGGTGGGGCTAGCTGCAGTGGCGGAGGTGCAGGTCTGCGTCGTAGTCGATGATGAGCCGCTTGATGTGCCCCAGCTTGTTGTGCAGGTAGGTGACGCGCTCCTTGTGCCGCACGAACACCGCGTCGCTCTTCTGCCGCTGGTACTGCTCCCGCACCAGGTCATGAAGGTCCTGGAACAAACAGCCACAGGGTAACACAGATGGACTTTCTATCGTTGTCGTCGTCGATCAGACAGTCTCCTGTCATATGAGCGCAGATGCATCATGCTGCCGTTATGCGCCTAACTAAGAAATAGTCCGTCTTCAGCTGACGAAAAAATTTTGTAAAAATTTCTAGAACGTCTTCAGCTGAAGAACATTTTTGTAAGAATTTCTAGAACGGCTTTAGCTGAAGAAAAGTTTTGTAAGAATTTCTAGAACAAAGACAGGGGAATGAACCAGTAAGGCAGAAAGATAGTAGATAACAGTAAGCAAAGGGAAAAGGCAGAGTCAAAGAGAGTGATAGATTAGAGGAAGTTATAAGCACAGAACTTCCAGAAGTTGGGGAAACCATTTGTACAAAAGACCCCGCGGTATCCCCACGTGGGAAGCCTTTATATGAGGCTCCTTCAATGCATTGCAATCCAGACCAGCTAGGTGAAAGTACAACATTCTCTCAATCCTCAAATGACAGGCTTCAGTGTTCTCCGAATCTTTCCAATCCTCGAGTGGTGACCGCATTAACAATAATTTCCAATACGTGTGTCTGTGTATACAGAATGGGTGAGGATAGTGTCAGAATTGCATGTCTATCATCTTGTTTTAATCTGCCATCAGTGTTGGCAGAAACGTTCAATTTTATAAGACTGTGGATCTGGATGACAAGATGGCCATTCCTGAAGTCTTTCTATCAGCTTTTCCAATCCTGATTTCAGACGCACTCTTGATCTACTTTCACCCCTGCAGATACATAGGGTTTAGTTGGGCTTTTATTTTGGTCTCCTAAGACAGCCATAGGCAAATAGAGATGGCCTTCGCATGCGCTTGCTTGCAGGCGTTTGTGCCTCGGCGCACATGCTTGCCCTTTTAATAGCAAATTACAGTTTTCTACCTTTCAACCACACCCATGTCTAAAAGGAAACTTCCCCCATCACCACTTCAACCATCATGGCCTTTTAAGAACTCAAATCAAATCAAAATCACTTTATTATCTCCCAAGGAGGAATTTCGTTCATGTGCCAGAATAACAGAGACATCGACATTTAGCATGCATGAATATAACTAAAGCACATTTTGACTTCAGCAAAGTCACATGAGTATAAAAAAGATGCATAAAATGTATACGAACATAGACCTTTAGCATGCGTGAGCATAATGTACATATTTTAAGGGTACACGTAATACATGCTTAAAGATACACATTACATGTGGATACATACAAGTCTAAGGATAAGCATGCAGTTTCTTTTAACACGATGAACACACATTTAAGCCTAAAAGGATCATGAGTTTAGGAGGTGGATGGATCTGGGGATGAAGGATTTCTGTGCCCTGGAATTGACTTTAAAAGTTTTGTAGCGGCGTCCAGAAGGTAATAGTTCATGTTTGTTCAACACATGGGAGGTGTCATTTACAAGGCTGAGAGCAAAAAAGGTTTTATATAGTTTAATTAACCCTCTTGCATTCGCATATGCTACAGAAAAAACATCTAGCATTCAGATACTTTTAAACGATATTGAGAATATCTGTTTTTTGAGGCACATAGAGCACCATACAGTTACCACATTATCTTTTTTTTGACATTTTTTTTTAGGCACATAGAGCACCATACAGTTACCACAGTATCTGTTTTTTGAGGCACATAGAGCACCATACAGTTACCACAGTATCTGTTTTTTTAGGCACATAGAGCACCATACAGTTACCACAGTATCTGTTTTTTGAGGCACATAGAGCACCATACAGTTACCACAGTATCTGTTTTTTGAGGCACATAGAGCACCATACAGTTACCACAGTATCTGTTTTTTGAGGCACATAGAGCACCATACAGTTACCACAAAAGAGCACCATACAGTTACCACAGTATCTGTTTTTTGAGGCACATAGAGCACCATACAGTTACCACAGTATCTTTACAAGTGAGAAGATTCTTCACAGTGTGTGTATAACAAGCCAGAACTTTGTGCGTGATGGAAATGTCATCAGAAGGGGACTCACGAATGGGGGCAAGCGATGGCGGGTTTGGGCCGACATGAATGCAAGAGGGTTAAATCTCAATACCCTGGGTAAATAAAATGCCGGTCATCCATTCACTTTTTAACCTTTAGCACACTGCATTTTTGCTGACGTTCCGTACTGTCACGCTTACACCCACTTGATTAAAAATGCTATAATTTTCTCAGTGTGTTGTGTGCAGACTTGATTATTGGAATACTAATAAAGAGATAATTGAGGAAAGTTTTGATATGATGTATTTTGTTGTCCCTGTATGTTTTGTTGTTGAAAAAAAAGAAAGAAGCGAAATCAACAAAACGAAAGCGTTGACTTACTGTTTCGGCACGGTCGGAATGAGTGCCGTCTGCTTCAAAGTTCACCTACTGACTAATTAACTCACGTCTAAGATCCCTTTAACGAAATAACTCACGGAAATATCATTAAGAATATTACGAAAAGCAAAATGTTCTTTGAATTCAACCTAGTAGTCAAAATCGGTACCGAATCACAATCGCGGCTCAAATCGATATCAGATTGTCTTCATCGAGTCACAACGACATCGGCTACCCCCCCTTCTACTGCATTACGATCTTCTATCACCCTTTCACTGTCGATATCTGACCTAACAAAGCCTAAGAATTCATGATTTAAACAAACATCGACGCTAATTTCCAGTAGGAAGCTTTGCCAACACGAAAATCCGCCATATTTGATAGTGAACTTTACTTTCTGACCGATCAACACTTTGAAAAATTCAATACAATGTAACTAAAAAAGCAAATGGCGGCTTGCCAGAAGAGAAGCAAGCAGCCGAGCCTCGTTCTGAAGCTAAAGTGAGGTAGTTTCTATTATAAGTAACAGAAATAAGGTCCGCGAAGCATTGGTTTGGGGGTACCCCTCTCTGGGCGACAGTGCGCCTGCAGTTACAGGGGAGAGAATCTGCTCGGCGACACAGTGCGCCTGCAGTTACAGGGGAGAGAATCTGCTCGGCGACACAGTGTGCTAAAGGTTAAACTTTAACCCCTTCAGTGCTGTCTATTCTTTATGTCTGTGTCGCCTACTTGCCAGGCCTTTTTCAGAAGCAGCAAAATCATGAAAGAGCGTCTGTGACAACCACCGAAGCATTATAGAGAAAGCATATATACATTTCTGTTGCAGGCATTGACTCTTCCAACGCTGTGTATTTCTTGACGTAGCATCTCAACCGACAAGAGGGGAGTAACTATTTTTGTTCAACCGTGCATGCATTGCTTTAACGGAAGAAATAGTGCCATAAGCTCTGAAAATAGACAAACACATGGCAGGGTGCTTGGCAGCGAATGCCTTTGCGTTTGGTGGGAGCATATAGTGATGTCTAGAAGAGGGAAAAGCTGTTTCCATGTTTCTTACCCGATAGCTCTGCGTGCCTTCCTTGGTGTTGCTGATGCGCTCCTTGAGGCGCTCGAAGTGCCTGGCCACGTTGGTCACCTTGCCGTGCAGGTGCATGTACTCCTCGTACTCCTTCTGGAACACCTCTTTGTACCGGAGCCACTGATCGCAGGTTGTGATGCGCACATACTCCCTGCACAAAACACACAGTTGCTTCATCATGTGCTCTCTCTTGACAAAATAAACGGCTTAACTTTTCAGTTATCTACGTTTCTGTAGACATAGCTCAAGGCAGGAGCTTGACTTTTATTACAGTATATTTTGGACTATAAGGCGTACATTTGCATAAGGCGCACCCCCCAAATTTTACTCAAATTTCAGATTTTGTTATATTTTCTTACTATTTTATTAGTCATATTATAAGGCGCAGGGGCCTGAGTCTGTGAAAAAAAGGATTGCCTTGTAGTCCGAAAAATATGGTAGCTTTTTTGCTTCTTTTTGTTGTTGGTAGACACCACAGTTTGCATAACCAGCAGGTTTTTTCCACCACAATGGCAAACACTTTAGAAAAATAAGGTAGAAATGTGACTTGTTATTTCGTTCGTTAGAGGCATATTTATTGCTTTGCAGATTAAGGATCTTTCTTTTCATTATCAAGGCAAACACATACGGTACTTACTGCATGTAATCTTGCAAGGAAGGGTCGTCTTCATCCTCTGCACAAAACGAACACGAAAAACAAGTTTGAATTTTTTCTCACGATTAGCAAAGTAAAGCTCTTGTTGTAAACTCCCTTTACCCTCCAACCCCATCCCTGCAACCCCACACCTCCAACCCCACACCTCCAACCCCATCCCTCCAACCCCACACCTCCGATATGCAGTTTAAAATGCGGCCATAAACAATGGTCAGCTGGAAAAAAAGTTTGCAGAATCTCAAACAAACGCACAAGTATCAATAATTGATTGAAATATTCATCTAAATGTACGCCCTAATTATATTACAAGTACTCCCAAACCATTTTAGGAAATGGATTGATTTCATTCACATAATTCTGAACACCTTTATTCAACTTTGAGCCACCCGCATGCTTGCATTGAATGTTCATGTTGCTTCATTCTGTGGAGCATTATAAAAAGAGAGAAATAAGTAGAGCAGAGAGGCAGGACACACACAGAGAGAGAGAAAGAAGAGACACAGAGAGAACTTCAAATTTGATCAGTTCTCTGTCTTTTAATGGATGCTGTGAATTAATTCAACATGTGCAGTAATAGACCATGGCTCATCATTATTTGCGAGAGAGAAAAAGTAAATTCATCATAGACATTTGCATTCAGAATTCATTCCAAGTAAACGGTTATACAGCTCCGCCAGCTTCAAGTTCAACGCACAATCATATGAACTGAAAATAAAGCCACATACAGTGTACACCCTGAAGTGACTACACAAAATCATGGCCCTTTAATTTTAACACACTCAGGACGAATGAGCCGGATCCGGCTCATGGCTCGCACAACCGTTTAGGACGAATGGCCTGGATCCGGCTCATAAGAGTTTTCAAGAGGTTTTGATTTCTGGCATGCAACCAGCTTTCCGGTGCGAAGTCATAACCTATTTTCAGTTTGCTTTGAACTTGCCTATCTTGAAATCAACCAATCATTGCAGACATTACACTCAGGTTTGGTTGTAGAGGGGGGTCAAAGATTGGAATGTGAAATGTTCCTTCTTTCTATGTGTTAGCTGTTTTCGTCAATAGGAGACAAACGACGAAGGTATGGAATCTGATACTTTACGATCGTTTAGTGCATGGTGTTAGTAATCTTATCTGAAAATAATAGTCCATAACTTTTCATAACTTTTTTGTGGTGATGGGTTTTCGAACCTAGTCGAATGGCCCGTCCTAAATGGTTGTAAGGGGAAGCAACTGGCCAGTGCTGAGCGAGTTAATAATACCATGAATCATAAATAAATAATATGGGCCTTAAAATTCACCATGTGCTAAGAAGGTTGTATTTTGGTACAAAGACACTTTGCAATTATTTCAGAAATGTAAATGCAAGTCCCTTCCCAATGTTGTTATGCAAGTCCTATTTTTAATTTTATTTATGTACTTTTTATTTTAAGAAATGGGCCAAAGTTCCCACACATTCAAATTCAGAAGCATGGAGTTGGGTGCGCTGTTTACAGTTTGAGGGTTTAAATTATGCGACAGTTCGGCAACACTAGCCATTTATCCCCAAACTACCCCACCCTCCGTTGCATGCGTTGAGCATTGCTACGAATGACAGTAACAGGTCATTTTTCACACAGGTGTGCGCAGCTTAGCGTCACAGGCTCAGAAGAGAGCTGTGCTGTGTGAAAATGTATGCTTTCACCTCATCTTTATCAAAAGAAAAAGCAACGCAGCAACCCCCCCCCCCCCCCCCCCCCCACACATTTTAGGTCCTTTTAGTTTTTGCCTATCTTTAGCGCTCACATCACCAGAACAGCCCAATAGTTTTTATCCCTTCTCTTCTTGTGGTGGAGCACTTGTAAGGTCTTTCCCTAAGCACAATCACTCAGAAAAGACCACCATTGTTAGACTGAACAAAAAACCCACCCCATCATTTATTAAGATTAAAAGTCCCTTCCACATTCTTAGCCAGCCAATGATTCCTGCTCTTTTATCACTCCACGGCGCACACAAATCCAACGACAACCTGAATGCATTCCTCCAGCCGACAACCAACCTTACTTTTTAAGAACATTTATTGATATTTTATTTATTTTAGAGTAAGGTTGTAAGCTACCTCCACCCAATTTCTCTTTAAAAAAATGTTCACTGATGGGTCTTAATACATGTTGAACTTTTTTCACACAGTTGTGTGCAGGTTAGTGTCACAGGCTCAGAAGAGAGCTGTGCTGTGTGAAAATGTATGCTTTCACCTCATCTTTATCAAAAGAAAAAGCAACGCAGCAACATCCCCTCACCCCTCCCCCACACTCTTTTCCCATGGCAACACAGTGATATGTAAGTAATCTTATGAGTGGCTATCACTATGTTGCCATGGGGAAAGAGTAAAAAAAATGTTGACATGTACAGAGACCTTAAGTAACATTTTACCTTGATCGGGAAAGGGTTAGGGTTAGGAGAACAATACACTGAGACTAAAATTAGTAAAAACTGAGAACATGAAGGGGGGGTACCAAAACTACACCTCCGCACCCTTTACTCTTTTTATTTTTCCTGCAGCTTTACCTTTCCCCTGGTTCTCACAGTTGGAGCCGGGCGAATCCGGAATGGGGGAGTCCTTGTCGCTACTGGCCCCGCTGGTGATGGGGCTGACGGAGTCGATGCCAGAATCGGAGCTGGTGGTGGACTGGGAGCTGGAGGAGCCCAGGCACGTCCGGTCTTGGTCCTGGTCCTGGTCCCCCTGCGGTTGATCCCGATCCTGATCCTGATCGTCCGGAAGGAGAAAGGGGTGGATGATGGCTGTCTTTTGGCGACTGGAGGAGGAGGAGGATGGGGGTCGGCTGTTGGGCAGTTTCCCGTTGGGCGGGTGGTGGTGGAGGCTGTGGGACGAAGGCCGTTTCTCAGAGTCCGCGTCGGTGCGCTGCTTCTTCAGGGGCCTGGTCGGGTCAACAGTGTCCTCACTGGCGCGTTTCTGAAAAGGGACAGGTGGCAACTGCTCTATTTGACTGTAAGGGGGAAGGGGGGTTGTGGGGGGGGGGGGGGGGGGGGGGGGGGGGGGGGATGTGTAGCAGCCCTGAAAGTGGAAAATGTTGTCCACCAGCCTTTGGCTGGTAACTTTTTTTTTTTACCAGCCAAACCAAAATTTTACCAGCCAAACTAACTGTACACATTTTTTGTAAAGAAACCACAGTATGGAAAATAAGGAAGATAACTTACCACAGGTCTATACTTGAACCAGGCTTGTTCACTCTCCTTTTTCAGACCTTTTTCGAACATGCACTGGCTGGCGAGCACGCAAATTGCGTATTGTATTTCCAGTGCGTGGGAAAACATGGATTGGGAAAGGAATCTCGCGCGAAAAAGAAAATCGTTTTTTGCCCACTCGCATTTGGCGGGTGAAGTGAATCATAAACTCACCAATTCTTTTTCACTTGCCACTTTCAGGGCTGTGTAGGGACATTTCTTTTACAATATACACATGCAAAGAAATCCCAAATCATGCACATTCATGCATACTCGTGCATGCACAAACACACACTCATACACTATTTACAGCACTTAAAACATGACTGGACGATATTTTCTTAACCAGGCATGAGAATTGGCTAAAGTGCTTCGGGAGTGCAAAGGCCGGGGTCCAGGACCAACGCCCGCCGGGGTGGCGGGTCCAGGGGAGTAAAGACCCCCAACAAAACATTGATTTTTGGTGGTTTTGAGAGCCATTTTGTGCCCTCGCCTGAGATAAACTGGCAAAAGTCATGCAAAAAAGTACAATGAACAAGTTCTGTTTCACGATTAGTTGTCTTAGCCTCACTCAGGACTACAGGCCCTGGACAGCAGGACTACAAATTGTTCATTGGAGAGATGCAGACCTGCCACATTTTCAAAATGAAAAAGAGGGGTGGGGGTCTGGGGGCCGGCGTAGGTCCCCAGTAGGGTACAGTAGCCCCCTGAAGCTGAAGACTTTTTAATGATTAGTGAGCAGAAAAGTACCCCAGAAAGCATGGAAAAGCATAAAACATCCTATAAAGAAGTGGCTGAGCCAAGCCCACAATCCTGTAAGGATTTGGCAGAATGAACTAGAAATGGGTATGCTTATTCAAAACATTATTTATATTGAAATTATTTGTGAATACAAGTTAATAAAACTTTGTAGTAATCTTGCTATGATATTGTTTTCTGTGTTCAACTGTTGGCAATGTTATTTTTGCCAATTTGACATTTTGTGTTTGTTTATTTTTTATTGATTATTAGCATATTACGAAAATCGAAATATACAAAAAAGGTGTGTTCAACAAAGATGTTAAAAAAAATGTGTGGTGTGTTTATTATTAAAACATTGCAGACACAAGTCACTTACATGATCAGAGAAACATTAAAAGCTCAAAATAAACTTAGTCCTTGCCTTTCTGTAAGGGTTATTTTAGTAATGTTTTAACAGTTGTTCGCACCACTACGCGCGCATAACGTCTAGGTCTACCACCTTGAATGGTGAACAGGCATCAATTGATGCCTCAACCACGTCTCAAGTTCAACTTCAACTTCAACTGGTCAAAATTATGTTCGGATACGCACACCTGTCGGTCTCATTGCCGATCATTCGTGATCGACATTTTCGTGTGAAAAGTATCTCTATGCTTTGCATAAAGTGTTAAACCACTAAGTCCGATAAAAATCAATGAAACTATCCAATTCACTGTCTAAAATAGTGTCGGAATCCTCGGCAGATGACCGGTCGATCGATAATCAAAGTTAACCATAGGCCTAGTAGGCACTGCACTAGCATGAGTCCCAACAGTCACTTCACTCTGGCCCCTATAACTAAGTCCAAAAGCACGATTGGCACACAATTTATGGGTAAAAACATCGATAACATCGTCGTCTATCGCTTGGAACGCCGCCATTTTGATGAAAAAAATTTTTCCCCAAAATATTTGAAGAAATTAGGCTTCAAATTCAATCGAGCTCCGTGCACAATGGCGGCCATAGAAACAGGAAGTCAAATGCTTTCCGGCTGTCACTAAAGCTTCCCTTCTGCATTAGAGAGCTCTTACTTCCTTAGCAATATGACTAAACAACGTTGCTTGATGGCTCTCAAAATATCGGAGTTTCGGCTATCGCGATCGGAGAGCGGGTTGAAGCCAAAAAAATCGGAGTTTACCCGCCGAAATTGGGGTGAGCGGCAGGTCTGGAGATGGCTTGCTCAGCGTACACCCACACAACAGTACCATAAAATACGGACTATAAGATGCTACTTTTCCCCTCAACTTTGGCCCATGCGGCTTATAGACTGATGCGGATTATCTGTGGACTTTTTCCAAACTCTACATTTATCGGTATGATTAAATCAGTTTCTGGCCTCATTCTTCAGCCTATTTTGAGCTTCTTTTGACTCAAAACTGGTTTTGGTAATCAATACAAATCTCATGTTCAAAGTACCTGAGAGCATGTTATGATAGAAGAATTTCTATATTTGTGTTGCTGTGTGCACATATTAATTATCTCTGGTGCGGCTTATATCCGAATAAGTACCTAATGTTTTGTCAATTTAAGGGGTGCAGGTGCGTCTTATAGTCCAGTTTTTAACAGTATACACTCCCAGAACCCCCACCCCAACTAAAATCAAGAGGAGTAGAAGCCAACCTGTGAATGACGGGGACTGTGGCTGGACGAGCGGACGGGAGGGGCTGGAGGGGGTGAGGAGGCAGCAGTGGTCGAGGTGGTCGAGGTGGTGGTGGTGGGAGGGGAGACGGAGGACCGGGACTCAGCAGCGCGCTGGTTCCTGAAAAGCATGATACTATCAGAACACCTGTGAATGAGAATCGTTCGCCACCAAACTCAAGTACTCGCACACACTGAGGGTTCTCTGAATAATTACTAGCCAGCAGAATTCAGAAGGCCCAGAGTAGGTCCTTAGCGTTTACATTTTTAATAATGCCTTAAGAATAAGTATCTTTTCTGTTTAAAAGTAAGAGAAGGGTCGATATACATTTATTAGTGTTGTTTTTTTTAGGTCTCTAAATAAGCTTCTTTTTTTTTTTATAAAGTTTTCACGGCCCTCTACCGTTAGTGTATTTTTTTTAATTTTTTTTTTTTTTTTTTTATAGTTTTCACACCCTCTACCGTTACTGTTTCTTAATTTTTTTGGTTTTTATAAAGTTTTCATGGCCCTCTACCGTTCCCCACTGAAAAATATAAGGGAAAAAAGAAATAAAATAAATATCTCAAGAATAAAACAAAAAAGGAGAAAAAAAAACCTACAAACACAAGGATAGATGCTTAAAAGAATATTCACACAAGAAAACAATAAACACCAAAATAAATGTGTAAAAAAAAAAAAAAAAAAAAAATGTTTTTGATAAATTATAAAATAGGAAAATTATAAACAAATAAAAAACATGAATAAAAAGTAAGGTAAATAAATTTTAAGAAAATTCAAATGATTTAAAGAAAACACCCATAAAAGAATGACCAAATAATAAAAAAAATTAAAATCACAACCAAAAACAAACAATACATAATTGAAAAAGTAATACAATACACCAGCAACACAAGTATTCAACAGAAACAATGCAAAATATACAAGTAACAAAATATTTAAAAACTCAAAAAAAGAAAACAAGTACAGTAAATAATATTTGTTAAATAAAAATGACAAAATAAGCATATACAAATAAACAGACAAAATAAATGAATAAAATAACTAAATAATAAAGAAAATAGCAAAAAAAGCACCCAAGAAAGTATATTTTCTTCTTCTTCTGTGTTTTCAGGCCAAAAGGCCATAATGAACAAAGTACGTATACATGTGTTCGGTTTTTAGTTTTCACTGGTCTCCCCGCTGCATACAGCCGACGCATTCTGATTTCGGAGGAGATCAAAGGAGAAAAGTTATTTGAATTTTTTGGGGGAAAAAGGCAGGAAAATGGGCTAAATCAAAAAGATAGTAGATGAGAGTAAGCAAAGAGAGTGCCACATTAGAGGAAGTTACAAGCACATAACTTCCAGAAGGTGGGGGAACTATTGATACAAAAGGGGGTAGAAAGTATATACATAAAAAAAGGCAGCAAAATGCTGCAAATACGCCAATTTAGAATTAGATTTGGGACCTGAGATTCTAATCCTTATTTGATTGCTCTGTAGCTAGCTCTCTTTCGCCAGAGACAAGAAGGGGAGGAGAAGGAAAGACGACAAGAAAAGAGAAGCCTAGGAGGTGCCTGTATCTTATCAAACGCAGCAAACTCAAAAACATATGGCTACAAAACGAAGATAATTCGAAGTAATGTTTCCATCCCAATTTTAACACTTAACCCCTCTGGCTGCTCCTTGTGCCCTCAGGACACTGCCGTCAAGGAGTAGGAATCCCTTCAGGGCTCCTGATTTTGACCATTTTCAATAAATTCTCTTTAAAAAAAACCATGGAGATCGCAGGGACTTTATTTTTTATAGAGGTTTAGATTTATCTTTAATCTTTTAAATGATATAAAATTTGAAAACCAACTTGTCATTTTGTGTTTAACTGAATGAGTTGAAAGCAGCCACAGCACTGTCGGCCTCAGGGGCATTTTGCCTGTTGCTAGCATACTAGTGGCGTGTCGGTAACGGTAAACGCGGGCGTTGTTAGTATTCCAGCGGCTTGTTGCGAAAAAGTTAATCCTTCATATTTTTAAAAGCTTGGGTTTTTTTTAAATCTCAAAACATCGGCTATCTCCAAATAAACTTTCAGTCCTTTCATTTTTGACTAATCCAATTTCAACTGTATTAAGAATAAAAACAACCACCAAGGTTTTGTAAAAATCTGGAAAGTCAAATTTAAAAGAACTAAAATTTTATTTGGATAGCCGCTGTTCTGACAAGAGCTTTTCCACTTATAAGGGCGCTTATGCACATTATCTACACATCCGCAATCTGCACACACAAAAAGTACCGGAAGTAAGAAATATACAAATGGGTTTCCACCTCTAAATGCACCCGCCTTTACATTTCTTACTTCCAGATTTTTTCTGGAGGATTGTCGATTGGATATGCGAATGGGTTTCTGCATATGTGACCCGTCTCCACAAAATGAGCCGTAACGTCCCAGGGGTCACTTTTGAGTTACCATATTTTACGGACTATAAGGCGATACTTTTCCCCCCAGACTGAGACCCTTATAACATGACTGATAATATAGTAAGAAAACAGAGTAACAAAACCTGAATTTTGTGTTAAAATTGGGGGGTGCGTCTTATAATCAAGTGCGCCTTATAGTCCGTAAACTACGGTATTAACAAATCATTATTCTGCATTGAAAGAGCTTTCCAACAAACAAACAAAAAATTGTTAATTGGACTGACTATTTGTTGCAAACTTATGAAGATTTTAAGTCGTATACTCAAGGAATCTGCAAAATGAGAAAATGCAACCAAATTTCAAAACGTGTACAAAACAAGCAGGTGTTTCTGAAAGAAACCCACTTTTAAGGCAGAAAGGATCGTTTTTACACTTCAACATTTCTGTGCGAGGTGGAGAAAGGCGTAATAATATGTCAAAATCTGAAATTTGACCCCCTTCCACCTAAAATTGCCCCCTAAAGGGGGAAAGTGAGCCAGGGACAAAGCGACTCATTTTGTGGCGACGGGTCACATAAGTACGCACACACGCCCTTCCGAACGATTGAACTGGAACCCCAAAAGTTCAATTATCCGATCTTTTTGCATTTTTGATCTGTTTCCGAGTTTAGCTAGCTTCCACTTGGAACTGTTATCTCTCCAACTATTCCCCACACCCGCTCCCAGGCTCTCTCTCACACACAGCCAGCAAGGCTCACTTTTTGGCAAGCTGTCGGTCGACGTCGTTGTAGAGGGGCCAGTCTGAGCGGAAGAGGTGCCAGGCGTTGTCGGCCAGCTTGTACCAGTTGTTCTTGTACATCACCGAGATCCCCTTCAGCACCACGTCCAGGTTGTCCCGGTCCGTCTTCCTCAGGCCGTCTGAAACGGCAATCGTCCGCATGATCAAAAAAGAATAACAAGTATTATTGTCTTCATCTAAACATGATGTTACAGACCTATTCTTCTTCTTCCTCTCGTCAATCGGCCACCTTCATCTGGTTGAAGATTTTGCCGATATTGAAAAAGAAAAAGAAAACGAAGGTCACCAAAGAATTTAACTCTTCTACTACCAAGTATTACTTAGACTTTACTGTTGCGCACCAAGTAATTTTTGCCGCTGCACTGATTTTCGCACACACTCACTTTAAAAATTCATTAAAAAAAATACTCCCTCGAATCATCACTAAATTTACCTGTGTCGATCTGCTGCTGCAAACCCAAGATCGTTTCAACACTTTCGATGCTCTTTTTGATTTGCCTAAGTTCAAATTCTGCCACTTTTTCCACAGTAAATGCTTCGTCGGCACTATCGCCATCTTGTAGAGGTTCACGACAAAAGTTGTCAGTTTCCATCGTCGAAAACGCGACGAAAATCGATTGAAAATTACAAAATTTAGCCTACAAATGAAGATGGCGGAAGATTGTGCTTTCCCTGAGCGAACTGCGCATGTCACGGAAGTAAAGGATGTGATGTCACTTGATATAAATAGCGCAAAGGGGGACACCGGGGTTTCCCTAGTATCTGGCGGTCAAACCCACCCGTGGCTAGCAACAGTATACGGTAAACCGGCGGGTCAACCCGCCGACGGTAGTAGAAGAGTTAAATAAATGATACATACTTAAAGGGGGGGGGTAGAATACAAAGATATGCAGACTCCCTAGTCTGATATGCCCAGCATTAGTGGAGCTGCCAGACTGGCACAATGCAACCTGTTTATCCCCTACATAAGTCTTGAGTAGTCTGGATAGCTGAAATGAGTAGTTTTGGTGTGAAATGAGTAGTCCTTTTCATTAAACCATCAAATAATGTTCACTGAAAATGAGTAATTAGAGCATCATTTTCAATTTTGAAGAGCAGTAGAGGTCCAAATTGAGTAGAATACTACTCGAAAAGAGTAGAGTAAACATGATGATGTTATAACTAACTTTTGATGTCAAAGCCCTAAAATCATGGCTTTTGGCTTAGACAAGTCAGGGAAGAAATATCTCTACACAAACCATTTTCTCAGATCGAGTCTAACAGGTCTCTTTTAAATTTTATGAGAAACATCGATAATTTATCAGTTTTCCTCTGGCAGTGAAGGGGTTAAGAAAGTATAATAATAAAATCTAAATTAAAATTTAGTCTGGTACATATTATATTACAAGTGCTTATTAGATATTAAATAAATGCAAAAATTGATAAAATAACATCAACCTATCAATAGCGGAAGTGCACACACACAAAGAAGAAAACAAATCACATGAAAATGATTTGGATTTGAACAGGTGGGTTTTTTTTTAGAGAAGACCTCAAAGACCATATAATGTAAGAGCCACAGAGTGAAAAAGTGTGCGAGTTCTTCGTAAGAAGCAATGCTACGAATTCAGCCAGTCAAGATCAGCTGGGGAACAGACACATAGTCAGGTTTTCTTCGATTTGTTCTCTAGTTGTGCATGTATATAAGAAGCGTGCTTGGTGTTTTGTTTCAATCGTGAATGCGAGAAAGCGGTAAAAACAGAAATCTCTCTAGATTACCTTTCAGTAGCCGATACACCAGCTCTGGCTTCTTGTACGACCGCAAGGCTAACAGGTGGACTACCCTGTCCCTGAAAACGCCATTAAAAGGAATGTCAAGGAGCATGGCACTCGGTTTCGGAAGTAATCCGAGAGAATGAAAAAAACGAGGCACACAAACACCAAATTCCAACCCAGTTTTGTCAACATTACCATCATGTCCAAAAGGACAACGCTAAGCACGTTTCAACAGGCATTTTATAAAAGCATACCTATTTATGATTTTGACTTGCTTTTAATGATTATGATATTATCAAAACAGGGTGCATAGATTCAGATGCATACAGGCTGTGAGATTGATTAGTAACATCAGGTACCAAAGCCCCTATAACAAACTGCTTCAGCTCAAAGAGAATCTTTGACAACAAACTTGAATAAAGGAACATTAGTCTTCCAGTCAGATCATGAACTCAAAACTTCTTTAATTGCTCTGATGCATTACTTTAATGCAAAAAACAACAACATAGAATGATAGAAATATTGATCTCTTAAGGGTAATTTTTGCTTTCCCTTTTAATACTGACATTGAAGTAAGGTTGATCAATATCACTACACCATAAGGGGGCGTACACATATATACGCGGAAATCTCGTAAACAAGTAAAAGAAAGAAGTAAACATAAGCGTACATTTCCACACAGAAACGTGTGCGCTTATTTCCCCCTTCCGAGTATGTGTGTACGTGCAATGAGACACTTAAAGGCAAACCAAACTGGCAAGACAGGACAGCACAGCACTACTCACTTTATAGGCTTGTCAATGGCACGAGCGATATGTTCCCAAGACATGTTCCGGATCTTCAAGATACCCTTCTCTTCGGCGACCAGTGACGACATGGTCTTTGACATGCCCCCTAACGCCGACGATGACGATGACAACGACTGCCCGTCACCAGAAGAGGTGGCAGGGGGAGAGACAGTGTTGGAATGAGGAGCAGGCAGGCGACTAAAGGCGGAGGAGGAAGAAGAATGAAACGTGCTGGATGATGTCGATGATGATAATGATGGCAGGAGGGAGGAAGATGATGAAGGGACGGAGGAGGAGGAGGAGGGGAGACGGGAGGAGGAGGAGGGGGGAAGCAAGGAAGAGGCAGGTTTCCCCGGGTTCAGAGCACTGTACTGACTGCTGGGGATCACTTTCTTGATCTTCTTGCCGCTGAAGCGGCCGCTCATCTTGATTTCTTTGGCACTGAAAGCACACCAAGTTAATGCATAAGGCAACAACAAAAAATGTTTGTTTCCGGTTTCCCAACCGACCCTAGTTCTTTGCCGCCAACCCTAATCTTTTTTTGGGGATGAATAAAGAAAGAAAAAAAAAAAAAAGTAATTTGACCAGACGATGCAAGGGAAACAACCAATGCACTCGGTGCAGTCAAGGACCGTTACTCGCGCAGACTTTTGTGACCCTACATCCGCCGACAAAATGGCGGGCGCTAGACACGCGATTGCAGTTTCAATGCCAATATTCACACACATAGACCGAACACAAATGTTTTTTAAAAAAAGCCTACCTACCTACCCTATTTTTTAAACTGATGAAACTCCAACAGACATTTTTTTTCTATTGCCCTAATATCTTGGGCATTGAAAGCACACCAAGTTAACCCATCATTTCTTTGGCACTGAAAGCATGCCAAGTTAACCCATCATTTCTTGGGCACTGAAAGCACGCCAAGTTAACCCATCATTTCTTGGGCACTGAAAGCACGCCAAGTTAACCCATCATTTCTTGGGCACTGAAAGCATGCCAAGTTAACCCATCATTTCTTGGGCACTGAAAGCATGCCAAGTTAACCCATCATTTCTTGGGCACTGAAAGCACGCCAAGTTAACCCATCATTTCTTGGGCACTGAAAGCACGCCAAGTTAACCCATCATTTCTTGGGCACTGAAAGCACGCCAAGTTAACCCATCATTTCTTGGGCACTGAAAGCACGCCAAGTGGGCACTGAAAGCACGCCAAGTCAACCCATCATTTCTTGGGCACTGAAAGCACGCCAAGTTAACCCATCATTTCTTGGGCACTGAAAGCACGCCAAGTTAACCCATAATTTCTTGGGCACTGAAAGCACGCCAAGTCAACCCATAATTTCTTGGGCACTTAAGACACACCAAGTTACTTGTGTATGATTAAAGTTCTATAAACAGCCTCATGCATTAAAGTTACCACATCATTTCTTTCAAAAAGCAGCAACAAACAAAAAACACATTTCAAACGAGACCGGTCTTACAGCATTCACAAACAGCAACTCATCCACCCACCCTCTCCTGACATTTTAGATCTACATGAAACCAAAATATATTTAACTTGCAAGTTTACTATTAAAAAAAAGCGTGTCAGAAAAACTCAAGTTAACTAAAGTTAACCAATTGCCTAAAAATACCTCACTAGCATAAGCCTCGGGAACTGATGTGGGACGGACTGCCTAGAAAATGGCGATCAGAATACCTTAACCCTTTCATCGCCACTGTTGCCTCTTGGCACCACAATGATTTAACACCCATGTCACTGAAATGCATCAAATGAGGGTCTGGTATCCAGTGACCTTATGTTCTTAATTTTGGGAGGTAAGGGCAGGCTCTATCTTATGCACGTCACAGAGGAATCCCCAATATTGCAGACAGAATCTTTTATCTACCCAGGTGAGCTTAATGGAAAGTTTTAGCTGAAAAATGGCTGGCGTTGAAAGGGTTAAAATACTTTACAGAATTGTGAAAAGGGGTAAATGATATCAAAACACACACACAGAAACACATACCTGCAAGCACAAATCGCTGCATAAAGCCAGAAGTGTCCTATCAACCTTTTTTTTTCTTTTGTGATAGTCACCTCCTGGCTTTCAGTTTCACCCGACCAAAATCGAATCCTATGATTATCCAAACTTTTTGTTTTGTTTCAATTATATATATAAAACATTTGAAACATGAAAGCTCAAGGCTCACCATATTTTTTTGGACTCGTTATCCGCTATGGCGATCTTCTTGCGGGTGTCGGAGTAGACATCATTATTAGCGTTGGTGCACACCTTGAATTGCATGCTGCCCAGGCAGTTGAGAGCCGTTCCATGCCTGAAAAAACACACCAAAAAAATATATATTAGGAGATTCGCCTTTAGCATTCTGCCCATTTGACATGCGGGCTGCACGCACAGGCTGAGGGTTCTGGGAGAGAGGTACTAGTTTTAATGGCAAAAAACACCCAAACAACCATCAACACAGGAGATTTGCCTTTAGCATTCTGCCCATTTGACATGTGGGCTGCACGCACAGGCTGAGGGTTCTGGGAGAGAGGTACTAGTTTTAATGGCAAAAAACACCAAAACAACCATCAACACAGGAGATTTGCCTTTAGCATTCTGCCCATTTGACATGTGGGCTGTACGCACAGGCTGAGGGTTCTGGGAGAGAGGTACTAGTTTTAATGGCAAAAAACACCAAAACAACCATCAACACAGGAGATTTGCCTTTAGCATTCTGCCCATTTGACATGTGGGCTGTACGCACAGGCTGAGGGTTCTGGGAGAGAGGTACTAGTTTTAATGGCAAAAAACACCAAAACAACCATCAACACAGGAGATTTGCCTTTAGCATTCTGCCCATTTGACATGTGGGCTGTACGCACAGGCTGAGGGTTCTGGGAGAGAGGTACTAGTTTTAATGGCAAAAAACACCAAAACAACCATCAACACAGGAGATTCGCCTTTAGCATTCTGCCCATTTGACATGCGAGCTACACTCCCAGCCTGAGGGTTCTGAGAGAGAGACCTGTACTAGTTTTATTGCCAACATTTTTGTTTACAAAATCTGATGATGAAGTGCTTGCAAATGCTTTAAAATCACTAGAGTTTACCGAAACAAATAGCCTCAGAATAAGCTTTCCTTTTCAATCATTGTGATGATTCCTTATTGAGCAACACTTTCATTGTTTATCCCAAACACAGTGGCAAAAGTTTTTCTTATTATTATTATACTTCAGGCTAAACTCCTCATAAATAAATGTTAACAATTTTCAAAATTATCAAAAGAACACAATAAAATCCCAACAATCATAATGACCACATTCCACACACGTACACACATTCAGATGATTCTTTACCTAATTACATACGTATCCAATAATCTCAGCCTAACTTCACCTGACCGAGGTAAAAATACCTCGAGTTAAAATTAGACATGACCCCAATCCCTTTTTCCATTAGTTTCTCTACACTGGGCATATATTCATCAATGGCTTTCTTGACATCTTTATTAGTTTAGCTTGTCAAAACCACATGAACCCTGGTCTCACTGCGACTATCCCTTAGGGGATGTCACAAATTATACTCTTGCTGCGTAACGATGAATCTTCATAAATCATATCATCTGCAGCCCTGAAGGGCATTGTAAAATAAAAATCCACCTATCAATAAAATAAAATAAATATTTTAAATTTGTTTAACAGGAAGCACTTTGGAATGCGTGGGCCTAGTATAACATTTGATTCATTTCAAGGCCTTCAAAGTTCAAATGGATGCTCCAGTTAACCTTTCCAGTGCTAATTCCAGGGAAAGAAACGAAAAACCTAGTGGGAGTTAAGGTCATGAAAAATGAGAGAGAGAGAGAGAGAGAGAGAGAGAGAGAGAGAGAGAGAGAGAGAGAGAGAGAGAGAGAGAGAGAGAGAGAGAGAGAGAGAGAGAGAGAGAGAGAGAGAGAGAGAGAGAGAGAGAGAGAGAGAGAGAGAGAGAGAGAGAGAGAGAGAGAGGGGGGGAGACATTGCTCTGTGCCGCTTGGGGAGAGAGAGAGAGAGAGAGAGAGAGAGAGAGAGAGAGAGAGAGAGAGAGAGAGGAGGGGGGTGGGGATGCGAGGTAAGGGCATCATCATTGATAATTAATGGTCTATACTGATTTTAGTAATTAGGGTTGTGGAACACACAACCTAAGCTAATTTGGATGTCTTAAGTTACAAATGTCGACTGAAATTTATTATTTTTCCTTTTCAGTTACATACATGTACACACACACGTCGACAGAGAAACTCTCCGGCCCAGCATTTAAAATATCAAACTACCCTAACACCAACAGATGAGATCTGATAGAATCAGGAACTGATAAGGTGAAACAGAAAACAAACGCCCATTCCTTAGACAGTGGAACCTCCCTATTCAGACTTTTAAAAATCACCCCCCCAAAAGGTTTCAATAGGGAGGGGTCTTAATAGGAATTGTTCAGAAATAATTAAGGGGAGTGATTTCATGGTGCGTGGGAGTGATCTCGCCTAATTCAATCGGTCAAACAGGGGAAATTACTCTACCTTCAGGTAGATCACCAGCCGTTGCCTCGTGTGCTTGAGGAGACACACAGCATGTAGAAAGCAGTGCGTCATTCTAAATTTCAGAAATAGGAAGTTTTCTTTGAAATTATTAATTAGGAAAACCAGAACCTTGGCTGGAAAAACAGGAATGGTTGGCAGCTATGTAGAATCACGAACAGTGATAAAAAAACAAACACACAACACAAACACACAACACAACTTCAGTGTGTTTTAGAACTGACCTGGTGGAAGTCTGCTGGACACAGTCCAGACTGCCGTTGGCGTCGCCAATGACCTTGGCCAGGTTGAGCTGGTAGCGACGCTCCGCCTTGGGGTCATCGGACGACACCTGGTCCGGAATACTGAGCACCTGACAACAACAACAACAACACCAATGACATTCAGCCCTTTTAGTCTGTGCCGCTTGGGCGAGAAGACATCGCTTTTAGTCTATGCCGTTTGGGCGAGAAGACATCGCTTTTAGTCTGTGCCACTTGGGCGAGAAGACATCGCTTTTAGTCTGTGCCACTTGGGCGAAAAGACATCGCTTTTAGTCTGTGCCACTTGGGCGAAAAGACATCGCTTTTAGTCTATGCCACTTGGGCGAGAAGACATCGCTTTTAGTCTATGCCGTTTGGGCGAGAAGACATCGCTTTTAGTCTGTGCCGCTTGGGCGAGAAGACATTGCTTTTAGTCTATGCCACTTGGGCGAGAAGACATCGCTTTTAGTCTATGCCACTTGGGCGAGAAGACATCGCTTTTAGTCTATGCCACTTGGGCGAGAAGACATCGCTTTTAGTCTATGCCACTTGGGCGAGAAGACATCGCTTTTAGTCTATGCCACTTGGGCGAGAAGACATCGCTTTTAGTCTGTGCCGTTTGGGCGAGAAGACATCGCTTTTAGTCTATGCCACTTGGGCGAGAAGACATCGCTTTTAGTCTGTGCCACTTGGGCGAGAAGACATCGCTTTTAGTCTGTGCCGTTTGGGCGAGAAGACATCGCTTTTAGTCTGTGCCGCTTGGGCGAGAAGACATCGCTTTTAGTCTATGCCACTTGGGCAAGAAGACATCGCTTTTAGTCTGTGCCGTTTGGGCGAAAAGACATCGCTTTTAGTCTATGCCACTTGGGCGAGAAGACATCGCTTTTAGTCTATGCCACTTGGGCGAGAAGACATCGCTTTTAGTCTATGCCACTTGGGCGAGAAGACATCGCTTTTAGTCTATGCCACTTGGGCGAGAAGACATCGCTTTTAGTCTATGCCACTTGGGCGAGAAGACATCGCTTTTAGTCTATGCCACTTGGGCGAGAAGACATCGCTTTTAGTCTATGCCACTTGGGCGAGAAGACATCGCTTTTAGTCTATGCCACTTGGGCAAGAAGACATCGCTTTTAGTCTGTGCCGTTTGGGCAAGAAGACATCGCTTTTAGACTGTGCCGCTTGGGCGAGAAAACATCGCTTTTAGTCTATGCCGCTTGGGCGAAAAGACATCGCAACAAGGTTTGTCGCTGAGTATGGCAACACACCCTCTGCTGTTTTTCCCTACCCGCAGTTTTTCACTTACTTTAGTAAAAAGAGTTCATTCATCACCACCATCACCCCTCGTCTCCCCCCAACCAACCCACCCTTCTCATTCGAGGCTATAGTTAGACATAGGACTGGCAGGGAAGGGGTTTTAACCCTTTCGCCGCCAACGTCGCATTTCTGCACCACACTGATTTAACACCCATGCCACTAAAAGGCAGGAAATATGGATCTGTTATCTAATGATCTTGTTTCATTAATTCTGTGAGATAAAGAAAGGCCTTATTTGATACGTGTCATAGGGGGGTTGACAGTATTGCAGAAGCCAATGTTTCTTTACCCAGGTAAGATTTATGGGAATGTTTTTGCTCAAAAATGGCTGGCGGCGAAAGGGTTAAACCCTGTAAGGGCCAGCCACACACATACGAATCGTATCTGAATGCGATGCAATTTTGATGATGAGTCCCGAGTCACGTGAAATTTGTGTATTGGGTCTACTTGAGCATAGTAGCGAAAATAGCAGAATTATTTTTAGACAAAGGTATTTCACGTGATTCATAACTCACATCGTCAAAATCGCATCGCATTCAGATGCGATTCGTATGTGTGTGGCTGGCCCTTTACTCTCCCCTTGTTGGTGTGTTTTTATAAAACCATCCTATTTCAAGGCTATAGTTAATGGCACAAGCATGGGGGGGGGGGGGGGGGGGGGGGGGGGGGGGGGGGGGGGGGGGGGTGTTTGGATTTGACAACACTAGTCTTGGTTACAGTCACTACAGTAGCGCCACCAGGCGCATCACTAAGTTCAGGTAATTGTACCACCGCGTAAAAGTTGAAGAGAATCTTTAGTCTTTCACGAGATATCATGTGGATGGGAAAATTGTGGTACTGGTAGTGGACTTGTTGCTACCCGACAATAACACTGGAGTTACAGCATGGGAACCATTGGCATTTTATGATTTAATAATATATCACCATACAAAATTTGAAGCAATTCTGTGCAGCCATCTGGACAGTGATGTCCTGAGGAGACATAGAGAAACTCGAAACTAGAATTTTTTTATTCAGAGAAAACAGATCAGCATAGTAGTAGTACTGCATAGCATGCTTTTTATCACCGCACCCTCGTGAACAAAAATTAAAATAAGCAAACAAACTGAATAATGAAGCATAAAAAAAAATACAAATGAAGAAGTCAAACAAATAAATAAAGCAATGAATAAAATAAAAATTAAGCACCCACCATACATATGCTCGCACACATATTCACAGGTTGACAATCTGACACATAGACACACAGACATAAAGACACACCGACACACAGAGATAAACACACACACACAGACACTCCCCCCCCCCCCCCCCCCCCCCCGGCACACACACACATCCCTATGTGCAAATGCCATTACCCACAATAGAGTGTAGTGGCACAGAGGTATCGCGTTCGCCTCGTGTCAAGTAAACCCAAGTTCGAACCTGGGTATAGGGTATTTTTCCTCTCACTTTACACTAGGCCTTACGGTCTGAACGTGGAGTCTTTCGGATGAGACGATAAACCCGCCCATGTGCCCATGCACTTTAAGACTTAGCACACGTTAAACCCAGTGGCAACGAAAAAGTTGTCATTTGGTCAAAATTTACCACCCTTTTCCTTCCTCATCAGTCACAAAAATCACATGCAAAAAAATAAAATATGGACCCGAATTTCACAGACGCCTCTGTGACTATAAAGTACCTAATACTAATATTAATAATACTAAGCAAGAGCGCGCATGTATGTGTACATAGAGAGAGAGAGAGAGAGAGAGAGAGAGAGAGAGAGAGAGAGAGAGAGAGAGAGAGAGAGAGAGAGAGAGAGAGAGAGAGAGAGAAGAGAGAGAAAGAGAGAGAGCGCACAGCTGGTACCTCTGTCAGTCTGTGTGTGTGTGTATGCGTGTGTATGCGTGTGTGTGTATGTGTGTGTGTGTGTATGCGTGTATGCGTGTGTGTGTATGCGTGCGTGTGTGCATGTGTACGTGTATGTATACATGTACACGAGCAAGCATGTGTGTGTGTGAATGTGTGTGTGTGTGTGTGCGTGTGCGAGTGCGTGTGAAGCGTATGTGTAATAACTTAAATAAGGATAAGCACTTTGTTTTTCGTTATGCACAGCAACCTGGATACCCTCTGTAAACAGCTGCAGAGGTAGGTAGGCTATTGGGCAATGGATTGCAATGAGGGAAATGCTTTGAAAGAAAAATTGACTGAGTTTTGTATTATTAGCTTTATCGGTATAAATATTGTATTAATTAATAATGCACCTGACTGAGGCCACACACATACTTACCCCTGTGTTGTTTGTGAAGTGAATAAGTGTTTTGCGGTTGCATTCTTTCTGTAACACACACATATATATATATTGTCAACAACATTGCATTCAAATACCTCACAAAATAAACCACAACAATGAATTCATTACTGTGAAAGTCAATGTCAGCATCTACACTTGTGCTTCAAAATGTGTGTGTGTGTGTGTGTGTGTGTATACGTGTGCACGCGCATGACTGCGCATGAATGAGTAAAGGCTGTTATTGTATTTTACATTAAATTTACACAGGTCCACAGGTGTCACATTTATAAATCAAATGTTAGTTTTTAAGTTTAAACTTTCATTGATTAAAGTTAAACTCTAACATACATTTCAAATATTATTTAAGCATTTTAAATCACAACCTTCACAACAGCCAGCCAAACAAAAGCCCAATCAACATTATTCATGAAATTTAGCTTTCCAAAAATCAAGACATATTACAGTGGAACATAAGATTCCCTCCCATATATAACTATTTTATAAGACCTACTTCTCCGAGACATTGCCCTTGTTTGTATTAAAATTACCTCCCTTATATAAGACCCCTCCCTTATAATATAAGACCTCATTTTGGATGATTTTTGAAGATCCTACAAGTATTAGGAAGGTTCCACTATAGTTAAACTAAGAACAAAGAGATGCATTCAGTGTAATACATCATGTCTTGTATAAAACAAGAAAGTTTGCTTTGAAGTTGGCAATCAACGTTCAATTAAGTTCATTCTACTTTTTTTCTAGTCACATAAAAAACACATGAGTTATAACACTTCTCACTGTCTTCGGTCTATCTGAGTAGTTCTGTAGAATGCAGTACACATACAATGATACAGAGATAGAGAGAGTGAGTGAGAGAGAGAGTGAGAGAGAGAGAGAGAGAGACAGACAGACAGACAACAGACAAACAGAGAGAGACAGAGACAGGCAGACACAGAGACACATACACAGTGACACTCACATGAACTAAAGTTCACACACACACACACACACATGTACACAGAGTCACACACACACACACACACACACACACACACACACACACACACACACACACACACACACACACACACAAACAGTCACACACACTCACACCATTTCCGTATCAAAACAAGCTATCTACCAAGAACTCTTTTTTTTTTAAACTAAAAAACCCCCCCAACTAATTCCTGACAACAAAATTCAACTACGGAAGCACTCCTACCACACTTCAAAAAGGTGGCACAAACTTGGAGGTCAAGATTAGATAAAACATTTTTTAAAAGAGTACAATTTGATACACCCGTGATGTTTGCCGTAGGTCACAAAGATTGCAAGATCCCACAAAAAAACACCCATCTGTGTCAAGTCAGACAGCTTGCTCACTCATGGACCAGCACAACTTGTGCACTGTATACATGTATGCGTTAATCCCGTTAGTGTGTTGAGAAAAGTTCATTATGTACAGAAGATAACAGAAAGAGGTGACACATTTAAACAGTAGCATGACCGTGACATCAACTGTTATGATCCTGGATAAATATATCAGCACATGTATGCCTCTAGAGCTTTGAATTCTCTTTCAACCTGAAAACTTGCAAAGTCACTTCTTGTTTTGGTGATAATAATCATGATCACCCAATTTATCATTTTAGTACTGTGGAAGCAGGCTTGCTTTCAACACCTCTACCTCTTTTTCTTCTTTTTTAAAAAAAAAGCAAAGAAGCTGAAAGACTGTCCATTAGTATCACCTCTTTCAAACTGTACTTTAATCTATAGTCAAAGACCTGTTCAGGATTCTTAACATCACTGAAAATCACAAAACAAAACAAAACAAAACAACAATAATACAACCAATAGCAGCCTAGCTTTTGTTGTGTAGATGTTTAAACATTTGTTTTACCATTGATTGACAAACAAGGGCATCGCCGAGTGGCAGCAACGCATTGTGACAATGCAAACCCGGCCAGAGTTATGTCCTCTCCATTCCCCCCCCCCCCCCCCCCCAATAAACACACCACTTTCCACCCTTATAGAACGCATAAAATACATAGCCAAAAATTTGAAGCGATTCTGTTCAGTAGTTCACGAGATACAGCTGAACTTTTATACAAACTTCCTTGCACCATGGTACACCACCACACAAAATTTGAAGCGATTCTGTTCACTAGTTCACGAAATAAAGCTGGGGGGAAATTACATATCCCAAAGAAGGACATTTTGGTTTTCAAGGTCAAACTTCAAGGTCAAGGTCAGCACGGTGTTGATTAACGAAAGGAAGCTTCCTTTTCAAGCTGTCTACCCTTCTGCCAATTTTAATCAAAGTCCAAACAGTAGTTTTTAAGATAATCGATACACAGACACACACACACACACAAACCGATCGCAAAACCCCGGCCTCTGGCCGGGTAATAACAGTAACAAATCAAATCCTGGTACATTTTAAATCCAAGCAATGTCAGTGCACATTTTTAGGCCTAGAAGTCAGGAAACAACCAAAACCGAAACTAAAGGGAAACAAGAGGCAAAGCCTTCAAGGCTCACTAGGGGGAGGGGAGGTGCAAAAAATAATGACTTTGAGATGGAGGGTCGTAAACATGAGGGGGGTGTTTAAAGTACAAATGAAACTATCGTTAATGGATACAACTACAAAAAAAAGAAAAGAAAAAAAAAGTGCCTTTGCCGAGAATCGAACCCGGAACCATTGGCATGAGACAGACGCTCTACGCAACGGACTCTCGAGGCTTTGACTGTTGATGACTTTCTTAACTCATGTTTTTTGAATACCCTCTAACCCACTAATCTAAAATGTTATCTGTTTGTTATCTCATCTGCTTACAGTGTTGCTTTAAGTATTTAATTATTCAAATCATTATTGTTTGAAAGCTTGCATAGACATCTATAGATGTGTGCAAAGTTTGATCGATGAACGCCTACCACAGACTGACACACACACACACACACACACACATGTATACACACACACACAGACACCCAGAAAACCGAAGAAGCATGAAAACATACTTTTGTGACATGAGTGAGCAAAAAACTTATCTGACACTGCATGTAAGTACACCACTCCACACCATAACACACTCCCTCCTCTTCCTCTCTCACCCCCCCCCCCCTTCCCCTTCTGCTGTTGGTAGTATTATCTATGTGATGACAGATGGTGGCAGGAAACATTTTTACCCCACAAATTGACCCTATGAAAACATCTGTCATTTAAACCTTCAGATCAAAAAACAGCTGAATTAGTCAATGTGTCAGAACCTACAATTGTAATGCTTAAAAATAGATCTAGATAAATAAATGAATAATTAAGTTATTAACAACAACAAAAGTAAACAGAAAAATAAAAGACCCGCATAGAGGCAGTTTGATGGGGAAGTGATTATATTGTTCAAGGTTTTCAGAATTAACTGTTTATATAAAATTTGAAACAGACTGTTACTAGTGTTAGTGGTACACTTGATTTACTGAGTTACAGCGGTGGGTAAGAACAGCCAATCGAACCCAACAGAATTATGCTATGCCTGTATGATCAATCAAAGTTAACTCAGAAATGTGTGTTTGTGTGTGTGTGTGTGTGTGTGCGTGTGCGTGTGCGTGTGTGCGTGCGTGCATGTGCGTGCGTGCACGCACGAGCGTGTATGTGTGTGCGTGTTCGCACATATTATACTTCATATTCCATGAATCATGACACTGTTAACAGTTTTCACCATCATGTTTAATTTGCAAAAATTATCTACATATTGCTGGATAAATATTTTATACTATTTACATATTATTTATATACACAAAACCACTAACTTGAAAACAGAATTAAGGACATTTGTTTTTTGAAACTGCTTCAAAGTTCAATAAAAAAATAAATTAAAAAAAGAAGTTGAAAGCCTGTTGTTTACCATTATATGGCAACAAATGCCCGAGTCATAACATAAAACTTTTAAGTTAGGGAAAAGTTTGCTTCGGGGTATAACTTCTCGGCCTATAAAAAAAAGTATCACCACAAGCCTTTATTTCAAAGGATTTTGGAACTCCTTACCACGCAAAATGTGCCATATCCAGTCCTTGACATCTTTCAAATCAGCTCTCAAGACCCACCTATTCAAGCTACATCACAACCTTAAGGCCACATTACTTCTCGATTCTATTCTCAACCCCCCCCCCCCCCCCCCCCCCTCACCCGAGAGGGAGATCAGAGAGAGAGAGAGAGAGAGGAGAAGAGAGAGAGAGAGAGAGAGAGAGAGAGAGAGAGAGAGAGAGAGAGAGAGAGAGAGAGAGAGAGAGAATGCTTTATTCAACAGATTGTGTCATGTATTGTGTTCTTGGGTGTGGTGAGTGGTGGTGATGGTCAATAGGGTGTGTGTGTGTGTGTGTGTGTGTGTGTGTGTGTGTGTGTGTGTGAGTGCGTGCATGCATGTGTGTGTGCCCACGCGCGCTTGTGTGTGTGTACGTGCGTGCTTGTGTGTGTGTGTATGGGTGTGGTGGGGGTGGGGGTGAAGGGGGGTAAGTTTATGCCTATTTGCATGTGTGTGAGCGATTATTTGTTTTTGTCAATTTTTTGTTTTTAATTTGTTGTTGTTGTGAAGCACATAGAGCTCCACATTTGGTGGAGGAGTGCGCTATATAAATGATTCACTATTATTATTATTATTCACCATTTCAAAGCCTTCGAAAGCAAACACACATGACTCACTCTCCAGTTGTCAGTGAAACACACACAAAGCTTACAAGTGTTAACACCTTGACTGCCAGAGAAAATTAAAGAAAAAATCATTGGGCACATCATGCCATGAAAAAGTCAACTGATAGAGCCAGTCTGCCAAAATGGTCTGGGGATAGTACTCTCTTGACTATGTAAGAGCAAAAGCCAACATATCAGGGTTATTCCTCTTCATCTGATGATGTTATGAGTGATGTCATCAAGTCAGTAGGTAATACGTTGGTGGCAGTCAAGGGGTTAAACTATCTTATATTTATATAAATGTGTATCAAACAGCTCAACAACCGGACTAATATAATTAACAAACTTGTACTTTTTAGTTATATATTATGACCGTGATCAGACACACAAAGTACAACACTGACTGAGCTGAGCTGATAAATTAAAATCTGATCATGATTTTAACCCTTTTTGTTTTCCTAATTGCTTAACAGTGTGAAATAGTAAATTTAATCAATACAGTGGAACCTCCCTTATAAGACGTTCAAAAATCATCCAAAATGAGGTCTTATATTATTTATAAGGCAGGAGACTTATAAGGGAGGTAATTTTAATACTTACAAAGGGCAATGTCTCAGGGAAGTAGGTCTTATGTGGGAGGGAGTCTTATAATGGGAGGTCTTATAAGGGAGGTTCCAATGTACCAGCTTCATTAAAAAATAAACTAACATTATCCAGCTTTACTATTCTAGAGCAATTCAAACATCCTTAGAAGAGCGTAATCAACATAGAACTTTAGAAGCCCTAACCCCCACCCCACCCAGTCCTTTCTCTCACCCTCATCCCTCTCAAATATCTTTTTCTCTCTTAGGAAATTTGAGATAACATATATGCCATATCACTTTCACTTTGTCATCTGATCTAGTATCAGTTAACAAAACAAACTGGTCTCATCTGGACTATGCTAATACAGATGATACATTATCATGGGTGTAACTCCCCCAAATGAAAAAAACTGAAAGGGAGGGGTCCAGGGACCCATGGCCCTAGCAGGGTACAGGGGCAGAGCCCCATCCGATGATTCAGGGGGGCAACGCAAGAGAGATAACGAGATACAGTTAAAATGATAGAGAGTTTGAGTCTGATAAGCCTTGTCAAATTATTATATTGTCTTTGTAAACTTCCAAGATAGAACAACCAAGCTCAAAACGCCCCAAATCGCTTGTGGTCCTTTTTTTTCATTTTTTGTTATGAATGAAAAAAACCTGAAGTTCAGTTTCTGGTAAAATATAAAAAATACTGAAATCAGTGTAAAACTGAAAGAGTAGCACCCATGCATTATCATGTCTTGCTTTACTTTCAAAAATCAAGCACGAGATAAACATCAGTATCATGTTTGAATATTTAAGGGGGGGGGTAAGAACACAAAAACAGCTCATTACTACTTATCAATGTGACTTAAGGCTAAGCTGATGAAATAGTTCATATGTAATGAAGTGACCATTAATAAATTAATAATTGATGAATCAGCCACTGATTAATAAATCAATGAGTCAATCACAAGACACAAAGCAAAAACATCAATGACCTGATAAGTTATGAACAGATCTAATTTATTCTCTTTTGCTCCCCCTCCCCCACTACTATTATCTCCTTTTGGGTTCTTAACATTTATTGTCAACTGCCAACACTTTATTAACTTTTATAAAAAATCATAACAATGCCATATGACCTGTCAAAATACTCAAATGAGCAAGATACATAGCAGCTGCAGCAAACATACTTAGCCTACTTTAACAAATGAAAATGAGACTAATTTACTACTACTACTAACTTAACTTAGGCAAAGTGATTTCATAGATTGAGGAAGAAATAATTAGAGTACAGATGAGTCCTTGCATTGGTTGGGTCAGTGCGTACCCCCCCCCCCCCCCCCCCCCCCCCCCCCCCCCCCCCCCCCCGTTGAACTTGTAAAGAAATTGCATCATGCTTGCGTAATTTATTCCAATGACGTTTATATCTTCCGGCTTCCATTTATCAACCGAAAGAGAACAACTTTCATGGAGTTAGAAGATAAGATTTGAATCTACTCATTTTACGTTAAGGTTTCCTCAACGCACTTGGTGTGGGGTGAAAGTTGCTATGGTTACATATAAGTGTATATATAGATAAAAATGCAACACCTGTATGTACAGGTACGCAATGACCAATTTGTCATAGTCTTCAAAAATCTGTTTGCTTCTAGAAAACGGTTTCAGTTACAAACCAGAGCGTTGATACAGTGGAAGCAGAAACATTTTAACAGACGCTGGTGATCTTTTTTCTTTTCTTCCTTTTTTGACGCTGGTGATCTAAATGAGCGAGTAAATCTTTTCCAATATCGAACTGGAGATCCACAAATTGATGTCATGTTACAATAATGCCTTAAGGGGTATGCAACCCCCCCTCAGTAACTCTATATAATTTATAATGTGACACTGATGAAGCAGTGGATCAGTAAAAACTAAAATATCCATTAAAATCTGAGTCAATCTACATTTTTTTCATGTCAGACAAAACAGGGTTCTCTTGTTCATTACGATTTCTGTCATGTCAACTAAAACAATTGGCTCTGCATGTTCATATTTGTGTGTGTGTGTGTGTGCGCACGCACATGTATGCTCTGTTACATCTTTTCTGCATCAGAATGTGTAAAAATGTCTGCTGTAATCATGGAGGTGGTATGTGTATGGTGATCATGACCTTATCCGCTTTGCCTTTGGGATTAGAATATTTTACATTTTTTAGACCTGTATCTCTTTTTTTCTCCCAATTTTTATTGGATCACATTTAAAACTATTAAAATCTACAAATGCTATGAAAGAAAGAAACAAAATTCAAAACACTTCCAACAAGTGTTTAGCTATGTGGCTACCGAGTTTACAACAAGTCTTGTTTTCCATCAGAATTTTTTTTTAAACTAGGCTATAAATAAACCCAGTATGAACTTTTTAAAAGCTAGTTTCTTAATCGCATCATTATTTTAGGCCTATCAAAATGTTTCAGCTCGATTTTTCATTTTCTTTGTATAGTGGTACATTACACTTCCACTAGTTACAGTTATTTGAGTGCAATCCATATGTTTCAGGACAGTCGAGCGAGCAGCTGTTGGCAACGACTTCGGTTTGCCTCCTAACCAAATACGGCAAAACAAATCCACCTGAAAAAAAGCTGTCGGTTTTTGTCTCATGTTTTTTGTATGTTAAAATATACCTTAGCAATGAAAACTAAAACTGTAAAATAAAGTTGCTAGACTAAAAAAAGGAGTTGAAACATTCTGAAAGCGAGTGTTGTCTCGGAAACATTCCGAAGCGTAGCGATGGACGGTTTGATTCTCTACCATACGTCCATATGTTTCAATAGATCTGTTCGAATATTGAATAAAAATTGTCACATATTAAGAACAGTGAAAATCACTATTGTCTCTGGAATTCCTAAAATGAAGGTAGGTTAATAAATGCCATTCAAAAGAACTTTGGAAGAAAAAATATCACCGGTTACCAAGTCGGGACCACACCATAGAAGGCTTGAAAAACTGCGGAGTCTGCATTTCGGCTCCCAAGCCAAGTTACATTTTGGGTTTTCTACGAATAAAACAAAATGAAACGCATACTTACTTTGATTTTGGAGAATTCCTCAAGAGCTCTCAAAGCCGAATCCGTTAATTTGAAGTGAATAAATGTTTTGTTGCCGCTTGTAAAACCATTTGAATCGAGACCATACTTCTGCCCCTCCACCAACGTCGCGGCCATTTTGCTCTAACCTGAGGAGACAAAAATCCCAAAACCAATGAAATCCCACTGGCGAACTAGGCCTATTCCGTAGACATCCGAGTCCCGCCGATGCTATTTTTAGATGACCGTATTTTTAGTGAAGCGTGGCTATTTTTTTCCCTCTTGGCGATTAGGCCTAGTGGAGTCAGTGTAACTTTTTTTCCCCATTCGTAATCGATGAAGCTAAAAAAAAATTCCAATAATCCAACGAAATATGACTATGAGAACGATGGTTTCTGTTTCGCTTCGCAGAGGAAGTATGGGTAGGCACACAGCAACGTAGGCCGTCCTAGTTTCGGTACACAAGAAATGATTTTTCATCTGTGATGCGCAATGACAAAATCAGTATGATGAGCCTATAGACACTAATGAACTTTCAAAAAACCACCCTTCTTCTTCGCCACTCTGTCACAAACTGACAGGCCTAGGCAAAGCTCAACGGTAGATTAACACCCCCACCCCACACCCTACCCTGCCCTCCACCCCTCACCACTTCTTTTCTTGGCTCCCTGGCGATAATAACCCCTCCCCTTTTTCACTCTCCCACCCCCCCACCCCATCCCACCCTTCTCTCTTCAAACACAGTCCGCCGATTACATCCCCCCTCCCCCCTCCCCCTCCCCCCCCTCCCCCCCTCCCCCCCCCACCCCCCACCCCTAGGCGGGATGACTGAAGAGGTTGGTTGGATACCACCTGGGTCGAGTTACCCACTTAAGCAACAAAGCGGGTACAACTATAGGCTACAACACGTGGTCGCGATCGAATGTTTTCCCACTGCATGGGTGCTACTCTTTCAGTTTTACACTGATTTCAGTATTTTTAATTTTACCAGAAACTGAACTTCATGTTTTTTTGTAATTAATCAAAAGAAAGATGGTGATAGTAAACGGGTGCTGGAACCTACAGAAGTTGAGAAAGATCTGGGGGTGTTTGTGGACCCGGGTAAAGTTACTCTAAGGCCTTAGAGTAACTTTGACCCGGGTTTGACTTTCGAACCTCACATAAATAATATTGTATTAAAAGCCAACAAGTCTGGTCTGCTTGTTAGCACTATTACTAACAAATCAAAAGTTATAATGATTCCTTTATTTAAGGCTTTGGTGAGACCTATGTTAGAGTATGGCAATCCCGTATGGTTTCCCAATCGAAATCTGAACTAATGTCCAGCATATTTTATTATTTGTCCAACTGGACCGAGAGGACGATAAACATAACATTCAGTTATCCCGTAGCCTATTGTGTCCACATTTGAGAAAACACTTAGATCTGCTAGAGGAGGCTTACAACAAAGATTGTTGGTACAAATGATATGACCTATGAGGAAAGGCTTATTTCTCTACGGATACTTAGCTTAGAGTATAGAAGGCTCAGGGGTGATATGATTGAAGTTTATAAGATATGTCACCATTTACACGATTATTCTCTAGTGAACAAAAGTTAAGGCCCAGAAAGAATCATCTCCAAAAACTCACGAACTCAATGAAACGCACCCAGCTCATAACAAACCTGAATTTATTCTTTTATTTTAACATTAAGTTCATTCCCAAAAATCGTTAATCAGAACGAGTTCAGTCAACAACTTAAAATGCCCCTTTCAACAACTTCCCCCCTCCTCTTGAAAAGTCACACATTCAGAATCAATGCACTTTGGAACAGTCAGTAATGTGGGTTTCTTGTGTGTGTTTTCTGTCTGTCCCAAGGATATCTCCCGAACCGCTTAACCGAATCGCTTCAAATTTTGTGTGGTGATGTGTCAGCATGAGAGGAAGGCATCCCCGCAAAACAATTTCAGTAATGTGTACTGACTCTTCCAAAGTGCATTGATTCTGAGTGTGACTTTTCAAGAGGAGGGGGAAGTTGTTGAAAGGGGCATTTTGTTGACTGAACTCCTTCTGTTTAATGTTTTTTGGGAATGATCTTAAGAATAAATTCAGTTTTGTTATGAGCTGGGTGCGTTTTATTGAGTTCGTGAGTTTTCGGAGATGATTGTCTTTCTGGGCCTTAACTTTTGGTCGCTAGTGTACTAACAGCCTATTTTAACTCTTTGTGAGGGTGATAGAACCCGTGGCCATAATTTCAAACTATGCAAAAAAGATACTAACACCAGACTAGCATAAAACGTGTTAACTAACAGAGTAATAAATGCATGGAATAACCTTCCCGATGAAGCAGTTAATGCAAAGTCATTAAATTCGTTCCGAAATATGATAGACAAATTTTTTTCTAAAACAAAATGCATTCAGTTAATATACAGAATTACAAAACAATTATGAATAAAACACAGATGCCTTAGTAGCCATCACTGAAAGAAGCCTAACCTAACTATAAAAAATATAAATAAATATTTAGAGGGCAAAAGGCTAAAACAAAATAGCTATAGTGCCATTTATGCCATGCATGCTATGCCGCTGAGACTCAAACTGTCTCTGTCTATCATTTTAGCTGTCTGTCTGTCTCGTCTGTCTTATCTCTCTCTCTATTAAGTTGCCCCCCCCCCCCCCCCCCCCCCCCAACCCCCTCTCCCTCCCTCTCCCCTGAATCGTCGGAACGAAATGTCAAAATTGACGTCCTCATGGTCCGAAGGGCACATATTATGGGACATTGTAGGTTGAATCGTCCGATGATGAAAATGATGTTTTACGTCCTCTCGGTCACAGACACATATGGGACATTTGTATATATACAAAGACGGTGGGAACAATACTGGCTGCAATGCCCGGAGGCAGTGCAACACCAGTAAAGTCCCGAGTTTTTAACAATTATATAGATAGGTGTAGCGGTAACCACGCCTCGGTTAAACCTCATCAGCTATGGTACCGCCACATTACTGAG
>CM065693.1:37333947-37338947 GCA_017654935.2 Phymorhynchus buccinoides
ATGTCACTGTCGGCTTACTGTCTAAAATGATTCTGATGAAATTCTACTATTTACGTTCACCAGATTCATGCAGATCCCACAGTTTCACAAAAATCTGATTTAAAAAAAAGACCTGGTACAGAAAGACGGATATTCATTATTTATTAAAAAAGAAAAACAGATTCGTGTGTGGGTGACTACAAAGACAGTGAACGAAACTAGTTGGTTTTCATCACATTCATTCAGACTAGTATTTCATGAGAATCGTGCCTCACACGTGTAACAGTTTTATTTTATTTTTATTTTTACCCATGTAGTCCCGTCAACAGCTATGGTCATCTCAGGACTGTCACCGCGTAAAGTTCGACCACTTAGTACAAAACACTCATCAATGTGTCTTACCAACGTTCAACAACCTGTAAACAACAAAACATACAGTACAATTCATGACATGACACCTCCATTATTGCACCCTATAGCACATATGTTCACACAGTGCTGGAAACGTTGAGCCACTCTACTCTATTTATCGGATCCAGGTGTTTTTTTAAACAGTAAAAAAGGATAACACACACATACTAGTAAAAAAAGATATATACAAATTGCCACAATAGGGAAATATGCACTGCAGAATGGACAACAGGTGCCCACTCAAGTGCGCAAGGTCTCACGTGTGGACGCCAGTGAACAAAAAAACCCACCACACCCAAAAACCTGGCATGTCATAAATTGTCCGATAGATCAGAGAAAAAAGGAACATTCAGAAGAGAGATTTGTAAGGAAAGATGAAAGAACCGGGGAGACAGAAATCAGACGAAATGGAAAACTGCAGATCTTATCGGGAGACCTTATGGGGGAAAAGAGAGTAGGCTAAAAGACATGGTAGGCAGAAAAATAGGAAAAGTAAGAACAAGGGGTGGGCACAGCTTGGTCGAGATTGAACAGCCCCGTCATGTGGAGGCTGGCCCACAGGGGCACAGTTGGATAGTTGTCCGACTACAGTTAGACAAGTGTTGTTGTTGTCGTCGTCACCCTGGCTTAAAGACTCCAGGGATCATCCCAACAGCCGAAGCACCTGAACACTACGGTACAAATGCACCAGGTAGGGATGAGAACATTTACGCGGGTGACCGTTTTTGATTACCCCGCCACATGTTTAGCCACACTCCGACTTCGGAGGAGAGTTGGACAAGTGGGTCGCCCCCCGTTTAGCCCTAGGCCTTGGTGCACGTGTGTGAGATGTCGCAGTTAATATCAAGAGGGGTGAATTGCTCCATGTTAAACCTGTTTGATAACAACTGAAAACAAGGGCATCGCCGAGCGGCAGCAACGCATTGTGACAATGCGAACCCGGCCAGAGTTATGTCCTCTCCCCCCCCCCCCCCCCCCCCAATAAGCCCCCCCCCCCTCCCCCCAATAAACACACCACTTTCCACCCTTACAGAACGCATAAAATACATAGCCCAAAATTTGAAGCGATTCTGTTCAGTAGTTCACGAGATACAGCTGAACTTTTATACAAACTTCCTTGCACCATGGTACACCACCACACAAAATTTGAAGCGATTCTGTTCACTAGTTCACGAAATAAAGCTGGGGGGAAATTACATAGCCCAAAGAAGGAAATTTCGGTTTTCAAGGTCAAACTTCAAGGTCAAGGTCAGCACGGTGTTGATTAACGAAAGGAAGCTTCCTTTTCAAGCTGTCTACCCCTCTGCCAATTTTAATCAAAATCCAAACAGTAGTTTTTAAGATAATCGATGCACAGACAGACACATAGACAGACAGACACACAGACACACAAACCAATCGCAATACCTCGGCCTCTGGCCGGGTAATAAAAACGTCCATCATCTCTCATCTCTCTCTCTCTCTTCTCTCTCTCTCTCTCTCTCTCTCTCTCTCTCTCTCCCTCTCTCTCTCTCTCTCTCTCTCTCTCTCTCTCTCTCTCTCTCTCTCTCTCTCTCTCTCTCTCTGTATCTGGCTAATGTAATTAAAACCACCAAAGTGTCCTCAGTCTCTCTCTCTCATCTCTCTCTCACTATCTCTCCTCTCTCTCTCTCTCTCTCTCTCTCTCTCTCTCTCTCCTCTCTATCTCTCTCTCTCTCTCTCTCTCTCTCTCTCTCTCTCTCTCTCTCTCTCTCTCTCTCTCTCTTCTCTCTCTCTCTCTCTCTCTCTCTCTCTCTCTCTCTCTCTCTCTCTCTCTCTCTCATAAAACGCATCAACATCTTGACTGTTGATATTTTCTATATGTACATAAAATGAACCATATCTACATAAAATAGCAATGATGTAGCGAATCGGCAATGTTGCTGTTTTTAGCGTTTCACAGGTGTGTGTGTGTGTGTGTGTGTGGGGGGGGGGGGGGGGAGGGGGGGGGGGGGGGGGGGGGGGGGGGGGGGGGGGAGAGGAAGGGATTGACAGGGTTTGAAGGACTTAAAGGTAGTTAGGGGAGAAAAGAGATGTGTGGGAGGTCATGTTGTAACAACTATCTAGGCCAAGTGTGTGTGTGTGTGTGTGTGTGTGTGTGTGTGTGTGTGTGTGTGTGTGTGTGTGTGTTGTGTGTGTGTGTGTGTGTGTGTGTGTGTGTGTCTGTGTGTGTGTGTGTGTGTGTGTGTGTGTGTGTGTGTGTGTGTGTGTGTGTGTGTGTCTGTGTGTATGTGTGTGTGTGTGTGTGTGTGTCTGTGTGTGTCTGTGTGTGTGTGTGTGTCTGTGTGTGTGTGTGTCTGTGTGTGTGTGTGTGTGTGTGTGTGTGTGTGTGTGTGTGTGTGTGTGTGTGTGTGTGTGTGTGTGTGTGTGTGTGTGTGTGTATATTCGTTCTTTAGTTTTACGTCTGTTCACCCGCAAGTGATATTAGACAACAAACAAACAAAACAAACAAAAACAAAACAAACAAAATGGTGTATGTGTGTGAAATTAATTAAGCCTACAGCAGATGGCTATTGAAGTGAGAGTGTGTGTGAGTACGTGAATGGTAGTATTATTTATGTGTTTTCCCTACACATCTATTCATACAAATCTAACTGAGTGCATGTAAAAACAAGGGCATCGCCGAGCGGCAGCAACACATTGTGACAATGCAAACCCGGCCAGAGTTATGTCCTGTCCCCCCCCCCCCCAATAAACACACCACTTTCCACCCTTACAGAACACATAAAATACATAGCCCAAAATTTGAAGCAATTCTGTTCAGTAGTTCACGAGATACAGCTGAACTTTTATGCAAACTTCCTTGCACAGAGTGATGTCCTCTCCCCCCCCCCACCCCCCAATAAACACACCACTTTCCACCCTTACAGAACGCATAAAATACATAGCCCAAAATTTGAAGCGATTCTGTTCAGTAGTTCACGAAATACAGCTGAACTTTTATACAAACTTCCTTGCACCATGGTACACCACCACACAAAATTTGAAGCGATTCTGTTCACTAGTACACGAAATAAAGCTGGGGGAAATGACATAGCCCAAAGAAGGAAATTTCGGTTTTCAAGGTCAAACTTCAAGGTCGAGGTCAGCACGGTGTTGATTAACGAAAGGAAGAAATAATTTTGCACCTCTCTCGGAAATCCTCTCTCTCCTCTCTCTCTCCAAAAGAAGGAAATTTCGAGTTTTCAAGAGTCAAAACTTCTAAGGGTCTCGAAGGTCCTGTCTCACCTCTGTCTCTCATCATCTCTCTCTCTCTCTCTCTCTCTCTCTCTCTCTCTCTCTCTCTCTCTCTCTCTCCTCTCTCTCTCTCTCTCTCTCTCTCTCTCTCTCTCTCTCTCTCCCTCTCTCTCTCTCTCTCTCTCTCTCTCCTCTCTCTCTCTCTCTCTCTCTCTAATCTATCTCTCTATCTCTCTCTCGCCAACGAGCGCGACTCTAAACAGATTTTGCCTCTTATTTGACAAAGGAAAGCAATATAATAAGCCGGCAGACTGAGCCCCCTTGGGGAGACCAGAAGCGCTCTTCGTGAATGGGCAATTTGTTGCCATAGAGACCGTTCAGACTGTTAATTAAAGGGACAGAAAGGGGGAAAGGTCCCAGTACAGAAGCAGGGTTTAAAATAGAGGCAAAGGAAAGCAAGGCGGTTTCTTAATGGACCCTGACGGATTTTGCAAGAAACACACCAAGATCACCAGGAAAACGCCCTCTACAGAGATCGCAACACTCACTTTGCTCTGGTTTCCTAGATATCAAACCGTCAAATCGGCGATTCCTCCTTGGCGGAGGTGCTGGAAGTCAAATTCTTTCAGTGAATGGCGGCCTGAGTTTAGAAAAAATCGTTTGCTCGAAATTTCCACAATACAAGCCTTTTTATTTATTTATTTTTTTAATACAGTTTGCCAAAAGGAGTTTCGTTCACAACAAAGGAAATGGCTCTATTTTTTTTATTTTACTGCACTACAAAGAAGAAAAAGCTTCAACCACAATGAGTGGCCTCCATCCCCCTCATCCAAAATGGCTTCTCTCTCCGGCAACTCCGCCAAGGAGGAATCGCCGTTTTGATGGTTTGATTTATAGGAAACCAGAGCAAAATGAGTGTTCCGATCCTTGAAAAGGCTGTCTTTCTGGTGACCTCGACGTGTTTCTTGCAAAAAACTCATCCGTCAGGGTCCACCTTTAAAATAAGGCTGTGTGCTCCATGATTCACACACCCAACTTCAGTCGTACGACTACCCAACTGTCACGACGCCTGTGATGAAGGAGGCTTTAGGTCCCTGCAACGACGCCTGTGATGGTGATGAAGGAGGCTTTAGGTCCATGCAACGACGCCTGTGATGATGATGAAGGAGGCTTAAGGTCCCTGCAACGACGCCTGTGATGGTGATGAAGGAGGCTTTAGGTCCCTACAACGACGCCTGTGATGGTGATGAAGGAGGCTTTAGGTCCCTGCAACGACGCCTGTGATGATGATGAAGGAGGCTTTAGGTCCCTGCAACGACGTCTGTGATGATGATGAAGGAGGATTTAGGTCCCTGCAACGACGTCTGTGATAGTGATGAAGGAGGCTTTAGGTCCCTGCAACGACGCATGAAATA
>CM065693.1:37356447-37361447 GCA_017654935.2 Phymorhynchus buccinoides
GTGGTGTGTGTGTGTGTGTGTGTTGTGTGTGTGTGTGCGTGCGTGTGCGTGCGTGCGTGTGCGTGTGTGTGTATATCATATATATTTTCGAAATCTGTGTGTCTGTCTGTCTGTCTGTGTGTCCCTTATGCACGGCCACAGTTCTCAACCGATCGACACCAAATTTGGCATCAAGCATCCTTGGCACCCTCCGAAGGTCATGCCGTCCTTACGTTTCGGAAACCTCCGCCAAGGGGTCGTGGGGAGGGGGGGGACCACACGCAGCTCGGAGTACTAACGGCAAAGTGCGTGTGAGCTGTGAGCGTGGGGTGGGGGGGTGGGGGGGATGGGAGGGGGAGGGAGTTGAGGGGAGGAGGGACGGCTGGGGGAGGGGGGTTAGGAGTGTGGAGGGGTGGGATGGTCGGGTGTGTGTGTGGGGGGATGTTCAGGGGGGTGGGTTAGTATCCGAGCTGTTCGGGTTTCTTTCTTTGTTTTGTTTGTTTGTTTGTTCCTTTTCTGTCTGTCCCAAGGATCTCCCGAACCGCTTGACCGAATCGCTTCAAATTTTGTGTGGCGGTGTGTCCCCATGAGAGGAAGGCATCTGTGTAAAACTTTTTGCCGTCCTGACCTTGACGTTGGTGTATGACCTTGAAAACCGAAAATCGTTAAGGGGTCATAACTTCCACACCACAGGTCCTAGAGTCTTGAGATTTGGCATGGATGTACTTTCGCTTATGGCCATTCTGATGATGGCGTACCAATGAAGGTCAAGGTCAAGGTCAGGGAGATCGGTATGCCTTGAAAGTTGTAGGGGTCTAATGATTTGGGTTTTACTTTCCCACACATATCTCCCGAACTGCTTTACTGAATCGTTTCCAGTTTTGTGTGGTGGCGTGTGACCATGAGGGAAGGCATCCGCGCATAAATTATTGCCATCATGACCTTCACCTTGGCGTATTACCTTGAAAACCGAAAATCTTTAAGGGGCTATAACGTCCACACCGTTGATCTTAGGGACTTCAAACTTGGCATGTAGGTACTTTGGCTTACGGTTGTTCTGATGATTGCATATCGATCAAGGTCAAGGTCAAGGTCATGGAGATCGGTAGGCCTTGAATGTGGTAGGGTCAAAAAATTGTATTTTCAGCCACAAAAGTAAAAATATAATATTTTGCGGACCCAGTGAAACCGGTACTCAGCGGTACCGGTACTTGGTGTTACCTGTGCAAGGCGTTATCGGTACTAGGCGTTACCGGTACGGGGCGTGGCGCTAGTCTTATATATATTTTCCAAATCTGTATGTGTGTCTGTCTGTCTTTCTGTCTGTGTGTCCCTTATGCACGGCCACAGTTCTCAACCGATTGACACCAAATTTGGCATCAAGCATCCTTCCTTACCTTTCGGAAACCTCCGCCAAGGGGTCGTGGGGAGGGGGGGGGACCGAAAATCGTTAAGGGGCCATAACTTCCACACCGCAGGTCCTAAAGTCTTGAAACTTGGCATGGATGTACTTTCGCTTATGGCCGTTCTGGTGATGGCGTACCAATGAAGGTCAAGGTCAAGGTCAGGGAGATCGGTGGGTTTTACTGTCCCATGCATATCTCCCGAACTGCTTTACCGAATCGTTTCCAGTTTTGTGTGGTGGCGTGTCACCATGAGAGAAGGCATCGCGCATAAATTATCGCCGTCATGACCTTCACCTTGGTGTATGACCTTGAAAACCGAAAATCTTTAAGGGGCTATAACGTCCACACCGTTGGTCTTAGGGACTTCAAACTTGGCATGTAGGTCCTTTGCCTTATGGTTGTTCTGATGATTGCATACAGATCAAGGTCAAGGTCAAGGTCATGGAGATCGGTAGGCCTTGAAAGTGGTAGTGGTCAAATTTTTTTATTTTCAGCCACAAAAGTAAAAATATAATATTTTGCGGACCCGGCGAAATCGGTACTCAGCGGTACCGGTACTTGGCGTTACCTGTACAAGGCGCTACCAGTACTAGGCGTTGCCGGTACGGGGCGTTGCGCTAGTATATATATATATACACAGTACAAATCGTAAAGCTAAAATTAAAGTTATTGAGTTTCTTTCTTAGGTTCACAAACTGATACATTGGACACAAACATAGTTTTATTAAAGCAAACTATATATATATAAGAGGAAAGTTTAATGGCGTGGTTGTTTTTTCTTCTTCAATTCTTGTACGTTTATCTTATATATATTTTCCAAATCTGTCTGTGTGTGTGTGTGTGTGTCTGTCTGTCTGTCTGTGTGTCCCTTATGCACGGCCACAGTTCTCAACCGATCGACACCAAATTTGGCATCAAGCATCCTTGGCACCCTCCGAAGGTCATGCCGTCCTTACTTTTCGGAAACCTCCGCCAAGGGGTCGTGGGGAGGGGGGGAACCACACGCAGCTCAGATTTACTAACGGCAAGTGCGTGTGGGCTTGTGAGCGTGGGGGGGATGGGGGGGGGATGGAGGGGTGAATGGTGGGATGGTCGTGTGTGTGTGGTGGGTGGGGTGTTCAGGGGGGTGGGCCGGAGGGGGCCACAGTTCTCAACCGATCGACACCAAATTTGGCATCAAGCATCCTTGGCACCCTCGGAAGGTCATGCCGTCCTTACTTTTTCGGAAACCTCCGCCAAGGGGTTGTGGGGGGGGGGGGGGGGGACCACACGCAGCTCCACACGCACTTGCGGTTAGTAAATCCGAGCTGTTCGGGTTTGTTTCCTTTTTTTGTTTCTTTGTTTGTTCTTTTCTGTCTGTCACAAGGATCTCCCGAACCGCTTGACCGAATCGCTTCAAATTTTGTGTGGTGGTGTGTTACCCCATGAGAGGAAGGCATCTGTGCAAATTGCCATCCTGACCTTGACGTTGGTGTATGACCTTGAAAACCGAAAATCGTTAAGGGGCCATAACTTCCACACCGCAGGTCCTAGAGTCTTGAAACTTGGCATGGATGTACTTTCGCTTATGGCCATTCTGGCATACCAATGAAGGTCAAGGTCAGGGAGATCGGTATGCCTTGAAAGTGGTAGGGGTCTAATGATTGGGTTTTACTGTCCCACGCATATCTCCCGAACTGCTTTACCGAATCGTTTCCAGTTTTGTGTGGTGGCGTGTGACCATGAGAGAAGGCATCCGCGCATAAATTATCGCCGTCATGACCTTCACCTTGGCGTATGACCTTGAAAACCGAAAATCTTTAAGGGGCTATAACGTCCACACCGTTGGTCTTAGGGACTTCAAACTTGGCATGTAGGTACTTTGGCTTACGGTTGTTCTGATGATTGCATACCGATCAAGGTCAAGGTCACGGTCATGGAGATCGGTAGGCCTTCAAAGTGGTAGGGGTCAAAAAATTGTATTTTCAGCCACAAAAGTAAAAATATAATATTTTGCGGACCCGGCGAAACCGGTACTCAGCGGTGCCGGTACTTGGCGTTACCTGTTCTAGGCGTTACCGGTACTAGGCGTTGCCGGTACGGGGCGTGGCGCTAATATATATATATATATATATATATATATATATATATATATATATAATGTGTGTGTGTGTGTGTGTGTGTGTGTGTGTTGTGTGTGTGTGTGTGTGCGCGTGCGCGTGCGGTTTTTTTTTTTTTTTTTTTTTTTTTTTTTCTTCTTCTCCAAAATCGAAACACAATTTCAACCCTTTGCATTTCACAGAAGACGAAAGTGAGTTTAACGTCCTATGACCTGGTACGGGTACATATAGGTACATACATGTACATATTATTGAGCATTTACAAATGCAAAAGATAATGGGACGATCCTGGAGGTACTGCAATGCCAGGAAAGACCCGAATTGAATACAGATATGTGGCTTTATTATAACATTGACTCCTCCGAAGTCGGAGTGTGGCTGCCCATGTGGCGGGGTAATAAAAAACGATCACACACGTAATATCCCTAGCTGGTGCATTTGTACCATAATGTTCAAGTGCTTTGGCTGTTGGGGTGATCTCTGGAGTCTTTTAGCCAGGGTACGACAATAAACAACAACATAACATTAAGATGCGAACGCCACCTACTTCAGATTATTGCCCTTGCCTGTCAGGAACTAGTAGTATATAACCACATAAAATGATCTGCCCCTGACTTGTCACTAGGTGGCATGGTCAAGTCAGTCAGAAAAATATCGCCCATTCGTGTCGGCAAGACGTAGTATAAAGTCCCAAAAGGACTGAATCCCAGTTCGAAGTTCAGGGACTTTCTCGAAGAAAACGACCACATACGTGCCAAAGAACAAAGCTTCGTGAACAATAATTGTTACTGAATTTGGTACTTTGTATATTCTAGTCACAGAGACTTATCTATGTGAAATTCGGACTGCTCTCCCCGGCGAGCGCGTCGCCGCAAGTGCAGCGCCTATTCTTTTTGGGGGGTGGGTAGGGGAAGGGGCAGGGTGAGAAGGAGATGGGCAAGACTTGGGAAACCTAGCTATCAATTTGGTCATACCAGGCAGCGGGATTTCTCCCTGCTCTTACCGACTTTTAACTGCCGTGGGATTTTTACGTGCGTAAAGCGCACGGGTCAGACAAGCTTTAAGTCCCCATCTGAAGGATTCGACGTTCAGTTCGATTTTCCTGTTGAACTAGAAAGAAAGGGCGAGGCCGGGATTCGAACCCGGGCCTGCCTGTCACTCACGCTGCAGTCACGCATTGAAATCGGCAGACGAACGCTCTGCCACCTTCCGCCCTTCCTTGCTTTGTTGTTGCTGAAAGCTGCCAACAGAAAGCCCGAAGATGGTTGTCTGCACTGAAGAAGCATGGACGAAAATAGAAGCATGATTATGGGATCTGACGACATGACGTCACACGCCTATTATTATATCCATTTGCGTAGCTCTGATACCCTAAAACTCTATGGTGACATATAGAAAATTAACTGTGGATAAACTCAAGGGAAATTCACAGAACAATAACTCTGGAGAAACTCAAGGGACACGCAAAGAACAATAACTATGGAAAAACTCTAGGGACATGCAAAGAACAATAACA
>CM065693.1:37383947-37391447 GCA_017654935.2 Phymorhynchus buccinoides
GAGGACAACATCCAGCAGCTGGACCGTGCCCAGCAGGTCGCCATATTTAGATTAAGAACTGGGCACTGTCGGCTCCTCTCCCATCTCTATCGTCTGAAGATTTCCCACACGGATGAATGTTCTTGTGGCACAGGATTACAGACACCAGACCACATTCTGCAGGACTGCCCTACCTTCGACACCCTGAGATGTGAAATCTGGCCCATTCCTGTGGCACTCCGTGACAAGCTGTGGGGTCCTGCTGAGTTGCTGCTGTTGACCGCGGCCTTCATCAACCGAACCGGACTGAGCATCTGATATATGTCCGGGAACGAAGAAGAATATCGACGACGACGACGACGACGACGACGAAGAAGAAGAAGAAGAAGAAGAAGAAGAAGAAGAAGAAGAAGAAGAAGAAGAAGAAGAAGAAGAAGAAGAAGAAGAAGAAGAAGAAGAAGAAGAAGAAGAAGAAGAAGAACAACAACAACAACAACAACAACAACAAAACAACAACAACAAGATAGATGAGGTCATTACGCGTGCAGAGTCGATTTAACCACGGATTCACGGATTCTATATTTAGATATTTAGTCAATGTCACGGATTCTATGTGTAGTGTCCATGATTTAACACATTTTACTTACATTTGGCATTCATGTAGTTTAGCCCTCCCCCATTAGTTTCTCGGCTATCCCGGCTTTGGGGGTGGCTAAACTGCATGATAGCCCAGCATTTCCATCACCGCAATGTGTACAGGTCTATAGATTGTGTTATTATGTGTACAGGTCCATAGATTGTGTTACTATGTGTACAGGTCTATAGATTGTGTTATTATGTGTACAGGTCCATAGATTGTGTTATTATGTGTACAGGTCTATAGATTGTGTTATTATGTGTACAGGTCCATAGATTGTGTTATTATGTGTACAGGTCCATAGATTGTGTTATTATGTGTACAGGTCTATAGATTGTGTTATTATGTGTACAGGTCTATAGATTGTGTTACTATGTGTACAGGTCTATAGATTGTGTTACTATGTGTACAGGTCCATAGATTGTGTTACTATGTGTACAGGTCTATAGATTGTGTTACTATGTGTACAGGTCTATAGATTGTGTTATTATGTGTACAGGTCCATAGATTGTGTTATTATGTGTACAGGTCCATAGATTGTGTTACTATGTGTACAGGTCTATAGATTGTGTTATTATGTGTACAGGTCCATAGATTGTGTTATTATGTGTACAGGTCCATAGATTGTGTTACTATGTGTACAGGTCCATAGATTTGTTATTATGTTAGGTCCATATGTGTACAGGTACAGGTCATAGATTGTGTTATTATGTGTACAGGTCCATAGATTGTGTTAATATGTGTACAGGTCCATAGATTGTGTTATTATGTGTACAGGTCCATAGATTGTGTTACTATGTGTACAGGTCTATAGATTGTGTTATTATGTGTACAGGTCCATAGATTGTGTTATTATGTGTACAGGTCCATAGATTGTGTTACTATGTGTACAGGTCCATAGATTGTGTTAATATGTGTACAGGTCCATAGATTGTGTTATTATGTGTACAGGTCCATAGATTGTGTTATTATGTGTACAGGTCCATAGATTGTGTTATTATGTGTACAGGTCCATAGATTGTGTTATTATGTGTACAGGTCCATAGATTGTGTTATTATGTGTACAGGTCCATAGATTGTGTTAGATTGTGTTATTATGTGTACAGGTCCATAGATTGTGTTATTATGTGTACAGGTCCATAGATTGTGTTATTATGTGTACAGGTCCATAGATTGTGTTATTATGTGTACAGGTCCATAGATTGTGTTATTATGTGTACAGGTCCATAGATTGTGTTAATATGTGTACAGGTCCATAGATTGTGTTATTATGTGTACAGGTCCATAGATTGTGTTATTATGTGTACAGGTCCATAGATTGTGTTATTATGTGTACAGGTCCATAGATTGTGTTAATATGTGTACAGGTCCATAGATTGTGTTATTATGTGTACAGGTCCATAGATTGTGTTATTATGTGTACAGGTCCATAGATTGTGTTATTATGTGTACAGGTCCATAGATTGTGTTATTATGTGTACAGGTCCATAGATTGTGTTATTATGTGTACAGGTCTATAGATTGTGTTATTATGTGTACAGGTCCATAGATTGTGTTATTATGTGTCCATAGATTGTGTTAATATGTGTACAGGTCATAGATTGTGTTACTATGTGTACAGGTCCATAGATTGTGTTATTATGTGTACAGGTCCATAGATTGTGTTATTATGTGTACAGGTCCATAGATTGTGTTACTATGTGTACAGGTCCATAGATTGTGTTATTATGTGTACAGGTCCATAGATTGTGTTATTATGTGTACAGGTCCATAGATTGTGTTATTATGTGTACAGGTCCATAGATTGTGTTATTATGTGTACAGGTCCATAGATTGTGTTACTATGTGTACAGGTCCATAGATTGTGTTATTATGTGTACAGGTCCATAGATTGTGTTATTATGTGTACAGGTCCATAGATTGTGTTAATATGTGTACAGGTCCATAGATTGTGTTAATATGTGTACAGGTCCATAGATTGTGTTATTATGTGTACAGGTCCATAGATTGTGTTATTATGTGTACAGGTCCATAGATTGTGTTACTATGTGTACAGGTCCATAGATTGTGTTATTATGTGTACAGGTCCATAGATTGTGTTATTATGTGTACAGGTCCATAGATTGTGTTACTATGTGTACAGGTCCATAGATTGTGTTATTATGTGTACAGGTCCATAGATTGTGTTAATATGTGTACAGGTCCTATGTGTACAGGTCCATAGATTGTGTTATTATGTGTACAGGTCCATAGATTGTGTTACTATGTGTACAGGTCCATAGATTGTGTTATTTTATGCACACAATCAACTTGACATATTTGACATAATCTACAATAATATGTGACCGAGTGACACCATAGTCCACTCGTCACTAATTATTCATAGCCCAGTTTACTAGTCACAAGATTGTTCAAAGCAGACGGTTCAATCTGCCGACAGACGGCTCGATTGCAATTCACTAATTTTGACACCCATTGTGATCGTGTCAGCAGACGATGTAATTGCGTGTCTCCTTTGTTAGTCACAAGATCTTATTCAAATTCAAATCGAACAGGTCACATGCCTTCTTCCAAACCACTGACCAATATAATTCAAATTTGACCGCCGCTTGTCGCGTCAGTTGACAAGTAGAGTAGATAGGCAAGTCGATAGCCTACCAGCCACTTATTTTTCTACTTTGAATTTTTCTCTACCAAATCTTTACAATTTAAAAACGAATCAAAAACTATCTGTATTCTTGATCAAAATCTTCTTTTTTCCAGGATCTTTATAATTTCAAGTGCCCCAAATGTGAAATGGCCTTTTGGCCCAGAAGGCGTTAAATCTCTATTTCTCTCTCTCTCTCTCTCTCTCTCTCTCTCTCTCTCTCTCTCTCTCTCTCTCTCTCTCTCTCTCTCTCTCTCTCTCTCTCTCCAGCCACTTAGGGCTAACTTGTGGCGGTGCCATAGCCGATGAGGTTTAACCGAGGCGTGGTCACTGCTACACCTATCTGTATTAATAAAAAAAAATCGGGACTTTACTGGTTTCGTACTGCCTCCGGGCATTGCCTCCAGTATTGTTCCAACCATATTTGTATTTACAAATGTCCCATATGTGTCTGATTCAGACCAAGAGGACGTAAAACTCCATTTTTTCTCACCAGCCACTTGTGATGCGCCTGTGTGGTCAAGAGCCTGCAATGTTGAGCACTGATCCCTGCTCATAACTGTAAGTAATCTAACGCCAGTGTTTATTGTTTAATTTGTTTTACTTTACAAACTGTTGTTTTACATGTTGGTTAACTTAATCAGTGATCTAACCTTGTCACTGTACTCCTTTTACTGAACGGGAAAACTGTGCTATTCCCGTCACCGAACCATTGTGACGTCAGTTTATTCATAAACTAGGTGCTAGGCCTATGTTGTCCAGAGACTGACAATTAGAACATTCCTATTGTTCTGTTCCATCCTCACATCCACTCGTGTGTGACGTCAATGTACTGTGTAAACAATGAAGGGGCACTTTGCCTACATTATATTGTTTAAAAGCCTAACTTGCTCATTTCTATTAATATTATTGATCTAGGCTTATACCATCTATGGTGTAGGCCTACTTTGCACTAGTTTCATTCATAGGCCTAGGTGTGTGTGCTAGGCCTAGTATGGTGTTGTGTTAATACTGCTACTATAGTATTGATAAGGCAGTCCCTTTTGACGGAGTTTCTTGCTACTTCAATGACAAACTCCCAAAAGGCCTACATTAACATATGTCCTTAGTCAGTTTTCCACTTAAAACTGATCAGCCTACTCTGATGTGTAGTCTATTTTTAGTAACACAGCATCTGATGATGTCAGTGTTACAATGCTTGGTTTGGGTTAACTCACATGAACTCAAATGTTTGTGTATGAGTTAAGCAAGCATAGGGTCAGGTAAAACCGACCTATGTTATGTTTCCAAACCCCAGCTAGGCTTGTGTCAGTGTCAGTTTAATCATGCCATTTAAGTCATACAGTGAGCTCCTTCCACTGCTGTGACTGTCTATTACCTCATGTTATTTTAACATTGAGTGCTATGGCACAAGGCCTACAGTCATACCTAATCATTGTTATTTCTTGTTTACATTTATGCTTGTATATTTTGTATTGTTGCAGGATCTTATTTGCTGCACTGTCTTTCTTAGTATTTCCTAGTACCCAAATAAACAAAAGCTAAACAACTGTCTGGTTTTCCTCTATATGTTCCTGGTCTGCGTGGTGTGTGCTCATCATCACCCCCATTTCCTCATCAACTCCTCCTTATCCCAATCCCTTACCCTTACCACCCCATCACATCTATAAACTATATATATGGACATGACACGATGTAGGCCTACTTAAATCATTGTATTATTATCAATAATTATCAATCATTAATCTAATTAATTAGAGACAGTAGGGACAGTACGGGTCCGTCCTCAATATCACCGCATTGCGTACAGGTCTATCGATGACGTCATTAAGTGTAAGCAATCGATTCGGGACACACATCACATAATGATTTACATTAATGACATCCACTATAAACAGCATACAAGACGACGTGCACAGATCTACAAAGTATGACATTACGTGTACACACGCTCAGTTTAACATCATTTATTGTACGCGCGCACACGCGCGCACGCACACGTACACACACGCACGCACACGCACACGCACACACACACACACACACACACACACACACACACACACACACACACTCACACACACACTCACACACACACACACTCACACACACACACACACACACACACACACAGTGTCAATCCTCTACATTTACCTACATAGTTATGTACCGATAATAGAACGGCTAAGTCGATGTGATTGATTACTCGACTTCCTGCGTTACTGTTACTTAACCCGCTGACGCTTGAGAGAGAGAGAGAGAGAGAGAGAGAGAGAGAGAGAGAGAGAGAGAGAGAGAGAGAGAGAGAGAGAGAGAGAGAGAGAGAGAGAGAGAGAGAGAGAGTGCCACTGACACGGACACTGAAATCGACGCTGACCCTGACACTAAAAAGTTTTATTTCGCAAGGATGGAGATCTTAGGCAGAGTCAATTCTTTGCACTCTGAGAGAGAGAGAGAGAGAGAGAGAGAGAGAGAGAGAGAGAGAGAGAGAGAGAGAGAGAGAGAGAGAGAGAGAGAGAGAGAGAGAGAGAGAGAGAGAGAGAGAGTGCCACTGACACGGACACTGAAATCGACGCTGACCCTGACACTAAAAAGTTTTATTTCGCAAGGATGGAGATCTTAGGCAGAGTCAATTCTTTGCACTCTGAGAGAGAGAGAGAGAGAGAGAGAGAGAGAGAGAGAGAGAGAGAGAGAGAGAGAGAGAGAGAGAGAGAGGGAGAGAGAGAGAAAGAAAGAAAGAGAGAGAGTGAAAGGGGGGGGGGGAGACAATGACAATGATTTATTCATTTAGGCCTTTGCCCCTCATGAAGGGGTACAAAATAAACAAAACATCATATACAATTGATTATAATGCTATTAACAAATTAATGCATTTCATATTATCATAACTGATCATACACGTAAATCTTTATATAGATAAATCGACAGGTTTCTTACAATTTTCTGATTCGTAGAAGCTAAGAGTAAACTATAAAACGAAACTGGTTTGGATGTTTGTAGAACTTTTGCAAAATGTACCGTTTTCTTAAATCATACAAGGCAGGACAACATAACACAAAATGAACATCATCTTCTCTTGTTTTCTTACATAGAGGACACATTAAGTGTGTCTCTTATGAAGATAGTGATGTACTAGCTAGCTTCTCAGAGACTCCACATCTAAACCTTGACATAATGAATTTCAAATGTTTATCCATATCAATTTTCAAGTACGTTTTAACATCATGTATCGCACATGTTCCATACACATTAAATCGCTCACCAGTATTAACATGGAAGTTCCAGTCTTGCCATCTGCATGCTATTAATCTTTCTTTAATCACATACAAAAACTGTTTCATGTCTTGCACTCCTTGATTTTCCCAAACATACCCAAACCCAAATTGATAAAGTTTGCATCGAATATTTGATACCCAGTTTCTTTTATCTCTACTATCTAAATCTAACAGCATTTTATAGGCCTTAATATGTGGTAATCTGTTATTTTCCATAATCGTCAGTTTTGACCAATACCGGATACAACATATAGCAGAATTATTGAAAATCCAGAGAGAGAGAGAGAGAGATGTGGTGTGGTAAGGGAGAGGGGTTTCTGGATGAATAAGGTGTGGGTCATCTGGCTTGGTGGGGGTGGGGAAATCGCAGCAGCTGTGAGTACGCTATGTCAGTGTGTGTGTGTGTGTGTGTGTGTGTGTGCGTGCGTGCGTGCGTACGCGAGTGTGTGCATGTGTGTGTGTGTATATGCACGCGCATGTACATACCAACGCGTGGGTGTAGTGTTAATTGATTCCTGGACGAGTCTGAACAAGGACGCGGGGAAGAAAGGCCGATGTTCAGAGTTTACTGAATGGAGAACCAGGCACACTCAGAGCGCTTACAGTTCTGCCATAAAAAACAACAACAACAACAAGTGCAACGCCCAGCGGCTGCAAAGTCCCCTCGCAGCATCGCCGAGCTACTCCGAAATCGGAATGTGTCGATGGAAAACACATGCATAAAAACGCATCAAAACAGCACGTAACTACATAAAAACGCATCAAAACAGCACGTAACTGAATAGTTTTTTTATATATAGCCTTGGGGTTCGGACCCGTGATTTGAGCGCGCGCGATCATGCGCACACGCGCGCACAGAAAAATTCATGACAACTGTGTTATCATCAAGAAATGTGAACAAAACTGCATTAAAATACATGCAAAACTTCGCGAGATATTAGCGATTATGTGTTTCGGGGTTT
>CM065693.1:37393947-37421447 GCA_017654935.2 Phymorhynchus buccinoides
CGCACGCACACACACACACACACACACACACACACACACACACACACACACACACACTCACTCACACACATACACGCCTCAAAATGACGCTGCTCACACCCACATCTACACCCCACCACCTCCTCCTGTTGCACGCGTTGATCAGGTCAGGTCAGGTCAGGTAGTTAGGACATTAGGCCTCGCGGCCTCTTCACTGTCCTTTCATTTTTGTTTTGAACTTTTGCACAGCTGAGAGGTTTTTATATTTTTTTGGTGTGGCAAATCTGCCTTTTAGTCATGCTCATATTGCAGTTTTGAGATGTTGGCGTATTTATCAAGGAGGTTTTTGAATTGTGTTAGATTCTGTGCTCGTTTAATATGTGCAGGAAGAGTATTCCAAAACTTTGTTACTCTGTTAGACTTTTTTTCCCTCCTAATATTAGTTCGGCTATACTGGGTTAGTATTTTCAAACCACTGTTAACGGGTTCTTGAGTCAGTTGTTAGCTGGAACAAAGATTTATTAGCTGGCCTACTGTTATCACTGTGGAAAATCGTGCAGTGCACCAAAGCATCCTTTCACTCAATGTCGTTTTATTCATAAACTTTATTTTTATTTTTTATTTTTTATTGAATTGTTCATTTTGTTTCGTATATTTATTTACTGGTTCACTATCACTATTCTCACTACCCCTCCCTCCTTCTTCTCACTACCCCCCCCCCCCCCTCTCCTTTTTCGTTTTTTCTGCCCTAAAACGACGACAAGCGTTGACGTCACGCAATCAGGAACGTGACCATTGACAGACTAGGGCGTGGAACGCTAGATCTACCAGCCGCATGGCAGCAGTGACTTTGACCTATGACCAATGACGTTCAATATTCGAACATGGTCTTGATATCCAAACTACCTAACTGTATGCAAAATGTCAGCGTGCCTCGGTTCAAACGCTATGGTGATAACACAGCTTGTCAGCCAGCCAGGAACAGACACAGACCCGAATACATTAACCAGCTTTTGCTACGCGTCTATAGTTAGATGTTACCAGCTTCGCCACGCAGATTACACGAGGGCTTACTTTCCCCCCACTAGACAACCGGTAAAGCGCGTTTCTCTCTGTCGTCTCACTCTAAGCGCGATTTTGTTTGGGCAGCAGTAACTGGAGCGCGCACACATCGCCCTGCCTGCTTGCTTGAGTGAGGGAAACCGGGTGCTCGATAGCATTTCCGGCTCCAGTGACCTTGACCTTTGACCAACGACCTTGATTTTCGAACCTGGCCTAAGTACCTATCCATATGCCAAATTTGAGCGTCCTAGTTCCCTCCGTTCAAACGATACCATGCCAGGCGCTCGACAAAAAGTTTTTTGCTCCAGTGACATTGACCTTTGATGTATGACCTTGATTTTCGAACTTGGTCTAGATATGCTTAGTACCTATCCGCACGCAAAATGTGAGCGTCATGGGTCCCTCCGTTCAAACGTTATCGTTCTAGCGCAGTCAGATAGTCATATAGGTAGATAGTGAGATAGTCAGTCAGGAACAAACAGAATTCCCTGAAAACATTAACCAGCTTTCGGATCGTGGCTGGTTAAAAATCTTGAACGCCTTTTGTCGATAGAGATAAAATAGGGGGCCTGCACTAGGCCTACTTGAGGACACTGGGACTATAGCCACGGGTCTTCATTTCAAGAGATCCTGGGTCTACTATAAGAATGAGATAACGTTACTTGACCTCATCACAACATCGTCTTTCTTTTAGTAACCTACATAGTGACCAAAGTTTGTTCCAATACGAGGGGCACTCCATATATTTTGCAATGTGAAGATTCTGTCAACATCAGAAACAAAATGAAGAATGTTATGAAATAGACCATTATCATTATAATACTTACGTCGCAAAACTTCATTATTTTCAGCATGATCCAAAGACCAAGCAATAATGATCCGTGTGGATGCTCTAGGCGGGACCCCATCTGTGAAATATCACAGAAAACAGAATAGTAGCTAAACCGTTGAGCAAACCAAAATGTCCGCCAAGGTGAACGTTGGTTCCAAGCTGTGAAAATCTCTATTATGCAGAGTTTCAACCTATAAACTCCTACGCGTATACTCAAGGAAAGACATTCAAACAAGAGTATCAGACGTCGATACCTTTAAAAAAACAAAAAACTTTGCCCGCTCAGAAGCAAAAGTTCACAAACGGCTCAAGCAATTTCAGTTTGGCAGAAGAATGTTAAAAGAAAGTGACCGTCACAGTTGTCAAATGACCATTGTGACTGTTAAAACCGTAGCCAGTGTAAAGACTCTTGTCGGAAATGATCTCTGGGTAAATGCTGATGAGATCAAAAACAATTGGACCTTTTCATTAGGAAGCCTCGATAAATTCTAATATGAAGAGCTGCGTTATAACCGTTATTTGCCCCACTAGTCTACTGAAGATCAGAAATATGAATGGTGTATCCAAATCATACAACACATTAGATGGCGAGAAGTTAGCCAGCATCTGGGACTTCGTTAAAGATGATGCAACATTTCTCTGTCAGTATAATAAAAAATAAAAAAAAGCAATAATTATCCGTTTGGATGTTCTAGGTGAGACCCCATCAGTACACTATCACAGAAGACAGAATAGTAGCACAATGATCAAACAAATATATGCCATAATGTTTTTCTTCTGAAAAGCTAGTTATATGGCTTCAGTTCATCTCCTGAAGAGAAGATCTGTTACTGTAGATTGAAACATAAATATATATTGAACCAAAGGCACTTTGAGTCTGCCGTCCAAGCACTGGTACCTGGTCTCCCCCGATGTTAGTGTGACATCGCAAGTCATCACACTGCTGTGGCTACTTTGGACATTTTGCAAGAAAACTGACTTTTGCAGAGTCTAGCCTACCCATTTAATTTTTTTAAAACTTAGTTCCTTGTTATTTTTTCCTGCTATCTCATGTGAAGCACTGGTGAAGGGGCAAGCAATTATAGAAAGTTGAAGATGCTTGAGCGTTCACCGAGGGCACTATTTTGACATACTTCAGTTGAGCTGGTCTGGTGCCATAACCGTTTGGTTTGAAAGGATATCCACGTGCTTGTGTTCTTGTGAGGGACTCTTCTAAAAGTTTGACTAGCCAGAAGGAGGGTGCACACTGCCAGTTCTCCACATTGCAAAATATATGGAGTGTCCCTCGTGTAGCCAATATTATGTCCTTTGCGCATAAGACTATTATATAACTAAAAGCTAACTAGAACTATTACTAGAGGCCCACTAACTAACGCTACAGTACTATTACTGCTGCTGCTGCTACTGCTGCTGCTACTACTGCTGCTACTACTACTACTACTACTGCTGCTGCTGCTACTACTACTACTACTACTACTACTACTACTACTACTACTACTACTACTACTACTACTACTACTACTACTACTACTACTACTACTGCTGCTGCTGCTGCTGCTGCTGCTGCTGCTGCTGCTACTACTACTACTGCTGCTGCTGCTGCTGCTGCTGCTGCTGCTACTACTACTACTACTACTACTACTACTACTACTACTACTACTACTACTACTACTACTACTACTACTACTACTACTACTGCTGCTGCTGCTGCTACTACTACTACTACTACTACTACTACTACTACTACTACTACTACTACTACTACTACTACTACTACTACTACTACTACTACTGCTGCTGCTGCTGCTACTGCTACTGCTCCTCCTCCTCCTCCTTCTACTACTACTACTACTACTACTACTACTACTACTACTACTACTACTACTACTACTACTACTACTACTACTACTACTACTACTACTACTTGAGTGGCACAGAGGTAACGCATTCGCCTTGTATACAATAAACCCGAGTTCGAACCTGGGCATAGGGGATTTTCTCTCTCACTCCGCACTAGGCCTTACGGTCTGAATGTCTTTCGGATGATAAACCGAGATCCCGCGTGCTCATGCACTTAGCGCACGCTAAACCCAGTGGCAACAAAAAAGTTGTCATTTGGTCAAAATTTACCCCCCCTCCCCTTCCTTCCTCATCAGTCACACAAAAATCGCATGCCCCCCCCAATTTTTTTAATTTTTTTTTAAATGGGTGGCGCGCCTCTGGCTGCGACGCGCTCTCCGGGTCTTCTCCCCCGATCTTTCTATCTCAAACAAGTTACACTGCTTTGATTCTGAGAAAAACCAACGGGATTAAACGACACTCTGGATAGTTACGATGAGTGTGCGTGTGCGTGTGTGTGTGTGTGTGTGTGTGTGTGTGTGTGTGTGTGTGTGTGTGTGTGTGTGTGTGTGTGCGTGCGCGCGCGTGCGTGCGTGCGTACGCGTGTGCGTGTGCGCATGCGCGTGCACCTCTCACTCTCTCTGACCACTGAAAGTACATTTGCAAATATTTCACTGCTCTCTCTCTCTCTCTCTCTCTCTCTCTCTCTCTCTCTCTCTCTCTCTCTCTCTCTCTCTCTCTCTCTCTCAAGGTCATGCTAATTAGGCTTGCGATAAATAACTCTAATCGGCAATCAATGAATTATGTAGCAATCATCGTAGAAATCGTACTACCACGACATAACAAGTTTGAACGACGTCGCACGATGGAAGTTCAGTTTAACGTCGCGTATCGGCTTTCGCCATGTACGACGGGCTGAACAAACCAACCAGGGTATAAACAAAAATTTATGTTCCTGAATCACTGTCTTAGCCAAAAGGCCGAGAAGCATCAGAATTCAAGTTAATGACGTCTCACGAAACCCCAGCCCGACGTATAAAGGTCATGCTCAACTGGGTACACACCAATCATTCGTCTAGTAAGATCGCACAGTAGTTTTCAAATAAGATTATATCTTGTTGCTATTGTTGTCGTACCCTGGCTAAAGGACTCCAGGGATCATACCAACAGCCGAAGCGTTTGAACACTAAGGTACAAATGCACCAGCTAGGGATCAGAACATTACGTGTAGTGACCGTTTTTGATTACACCACCACGTGAGGAGCCACACTCCGACTTCGGAGGATTTGGGAGACTGACGATGATGTGCTAGGAGCTTGTCATGGCAAAAGACAATCGCCGCATAACTAACTACGCAGAGCATAACAACATTTTGATGTAGCCTTGGTGTTCTAGCCTAAGTCAATCGGTCTGACACAGCCTTAAGCCAAAGCGAGAGATTATGATATGAATGTAGAAACACATACACAAAAAATGACATAGTATTCAAATATAGCAATGCTCCCCATGGGGATACTGTGTGTGTGTGTGTGTGTGTGTGTGCGCGCGTGTGTGCGTGTGAGTGTGCGTGCGTGCGTGTGCGTGCGTGTGTCGTGTGCGTGTGCGTGCGTGTGTCTTTCATACAAATAGTTCCCCCACCTTCTGGAAGTTCTGTGCTTGTAACTGCCTCTAATATGTCACTCTCTTTGACTCTTTTTCCCTTTGCGTTCTATCATCTGCTATCTTTCTGACTTATTGGCCCATTCTCCTGCCTTTTTTTCTAAAAACATCTTCCAAATAATTTTTCTCCTTTGAGCTCCTCCGAAATCTAAATGTGCCAGCTGTGCGCAGCGGGGAGACCAGTGGAAACTGAAAACCCGACACATACGTACCTTACCCATTATGGCCATATGGCCTGGGGACGCAGAAGAAGAAGACATATAGCAACACAGCAGTTAGAATGTCCAGGAATCTCTTAATAAGTGCTTCAACCAAGGGATTAGTTGGCTTTTGGGGACCTTCCATGTGAAGTGAAAATCTGTTTAACGTCCATCCTCCGACCTGGAACAGGTAGGCTACGTATGGGGCATTTTGTAGCTATAGCGATAGTGGGTAGATCCTGGAGGTACTGCAATTTCATGAAAGACCCGTGATCGTAATCGTAGTCGTACTCCGCATGGACAATTCATGGACCTACCCCGACGTTAGCTTTCCTTTAAGTCCTCGTGGCCTAGAGAGTGTGAAAGTACCCAAGGCAAGACATCGCTTCTTAAAAAAACCCCAACCAAAACAAATCGATGGCTTGGAGTCAAAACGGACTATCTTTAGATAGTCCATTGACGTATTATTGAACATAATTATTGTGAAAACTAATAACTTGTTTCAAAAAAAGACTGCAGAAATATAAAAAGCATAATCCCCATTTTACATTATTTGCAGTCTTTTTCAATACAAGTTCTTAGTTTTTGCAACAACATCAATAGTAGGTCAATGGACTATCTAAAGATAGTCCGCTTTGACTCTAAGCCATCGAAATATCAGCCCAGCCCTCCAGACTAGCAGCTGCCCACTCTGCTATCCAGAAGCCACAGTGGAGCATGACAGTCTGGCATACATTGAAGGTCATCATGCCACAACAAGAAGTCGTCTTCGCTTGAATTTTTCTTCTTTGTGACTGTGGTGTGTGGCCAACGAACTGAAGATCAGCTGTGGGTCGAGTCGATCTTGCAGAAGAAAGCCACGAGTCATTAGTATTGTGCTAATTATTACTTATGACCTTTATCTGCCTGCCTCTCTCTTTCTTTGTTTTGAGTTTATTGTGTGTACGCCTCACACCGGCCCAGGGTTTTGTTTTATGTTTTTCTTTCTTCTTCTAGTTTGTGTTGTTGTTGCTTTTTTTTGCTTTTTAGTTCCCGAGCCGAAGGTTCGGGGAACTATTGTTTCTGTCTAGTCCGTCCGTCCGGTGTCCGTCCGGTGTCCGTCCAGCGTCCGGCGTGCCTCCGTCCGGCTATTCGTCCGTTTTTCTCAAAAACTATTCAGTCTATTATCATCAAATTTGGCATACTAGTTTGCCAAGATGCAAGCTATCCACTGATGTATTTAGTCTAAACATGGGATAAGCCCGCTGTGCCCTAGGCCCTTTGTGTCACAGGCCCGATATGTCCCACGTCAAAACTATTCAGTCTATCATCATCAAATTTGGTATACTAGTTGGCCAAGATGCAAGCTATCCACTGATGTATTTAGTCTAAACATGGGACAAGCCCGCTGTGCCCTAGGCCCTTTGTGTCACAGGCCTGATATGTCCCACTTCTTTCTGGCCGTCAAAACTATTCAGTCGATCATCATCAAATTTGGCATACTAGTTTGCCAAGATGCAAGTTATCCACTGATGTATTTAGTCTAAACATGGGATTAACCCCGCTGTGCCCTAGGCCCTTTGTGTCACAGGCCCGATATGTCCCACTTCTTTCCGGCCGTCCATCCGGCCGTGCGTGCGTCCTGTTTTCAGTTCTCAATGGTCTCCCCGCTGTGTGTACAGCCGACACATTCCGATTTCGGAGTAGTTCGGCGATGCTGCGAGGGGACTTTGCAGCCGCTCGGCGTTGCACTTGTTCATCTTCTTTCTGTTCTCCAGTGTGCGTGCAGTGGCCGTATGTTTCTGTCTGTACATCTCTGTCTACTTCTACTTCTTCTTCTTCTTTCTTCTTCTTCTTCTTCTTCTTCTTCTTCTTCTTCTTCTTCTTCTCTTCTTCTTCTTCTTCTTCTTTGCCTTCTTCTTCTTCTTCTCTCTTCTTCTTCTTCTTCTTTCTTCTTCTTCTTCTTCTTCTTCTTCTTCTTCTTCTTCTTCTTCTTCTTCTTCTTCTTTTTTTTCTTTTTTTTTTTTTCTTCTTCTTCTTCTTCTTCTTCTCCTTCTCCTTCTCCTTCTCCTTCTTCTTCTTCTTCTTCTTCTTCTTCTACGTTCCGAGGTCATATGGCCATAATGGGGAAAACACAATATTATGTGTCCGGTTTTCAGTTTTCAATGGTCTCCCCGCTGCATTCAGCAGACACATTCCGATTTCGGAGGAGCTCAAAGGATACAATTATTTGAAAGGGTTTTGCAAAGGCAGGAGAATCGGCCAATAAGTTAGACATACAGTAGATGACAGAAAACAAATTGAAAAGGCAGGGTCAAAGAGAGTGACAGATTAGTTGAATGGGGCGTGGCAAGGCAGAAAGAACATGAGCTGGATTTTTCCAGGCCTACCAATGAGCTAATCCAAATAGTGAGAGGGTGGGGGGAGAAATATGCGGAACTGGGCGTGTACATGAACACAGATAAAAACAAACAAACAAGCAACAACTGTGTCAGTATTGATGATCAAGTGTCACGTGCGAGCGCGCGTGTGCGCGTGTGTATGTGTAGCTTTGAAATAGACAAACATTATATTAATGTATTAATTAACACATATTATATGAACTAGCGCAACTCCGAGTCCCAGTAACGCCTAGCAACGGTAACGCCTAGTAACGGTAACGCCAAGTACTGGTAACGCCGAGTACAGCAAATTTGAAGCGATTCGGTTAAGAAACGGCGGAGTCGCATAGCGCGCGCGTTTCTGAACCGATTCGCTTCCGGGTTGGTACACGGATAGTCACCGTCCCCGGTGATCTTCCTGCCAAATTCGAAGGCAATCGGTCCAGAAACACCGGAGATACGGGCACCGAGAGGCCGGCGGATGCGCGTTTCGCGCATTTGCCGAACCGCGCAAATGACACGGGCGCCTCGGTTGCCGTTGCCATCGGCCCGTTAGGGCTCACAGCAAATTTGAAGCGATTCGGTCGAAAAACGGCGGAGTTATAAGGCCCGTTTCGTGTTTCAGACACACACACACACACACACACACACACACACACACACACACACACACACACACACACACACACACACACACACACACACACACGGACAGTTGGCTTATTACTATATGAATGATGATGGAAAGACTAATGTCCCCAAACGGAACAGATGGACTAAAAAATAGACACACGCACATACAACCGGTGACCCACATACTCTCTCTGCGTGTCTCTGTCTCTCCCTCCCTCTCTCGCCCCCTCTCTCTCTCTCTCTCTCCCCCCCCCTCTCTCTCTTTTTCTCCCCCCTCCTTCCCTCTCGCACGCGTGCAGGCGTATGGGTCAACAGATGGTCCAACACACCGAAGAAGACACGCAGGCACACCACAGACTGTATTATAGTTTGGCCTTCTCTCTGGGCACACCTACTACATTACCACGTAGAAAACAGATAAAGCAGCGAAATAGGGGTCACACCCAGGAATCAATCACGCACACAGTTGCAGCATCCTGCGTTGTCTGACACAGTTCTCAGCTTGTACATATTTGCATGACGGAGGCATAATCAAGCGCGAGAAAAAAAAAAAAAGTGTGCCGCCGAGCGGCAGCAAAGCGCACTCGCACCTTGACCTTGACCTTGACCTTGATTGGAACTCAACATTGGGAAGTACCGTAAGCCAGTGCACCTGCATGCCAAGTTTGAACATCGCAAGTCCAGTGGTGTGACAGATATGGCCGCAAGAAGAAATTTACGTTTGTCGAAGGGCTGCTCTTGTGTTGCTAGGGCACGGGTGAGGAGTGGGGTGGGGGTGGTGGAAGGCTGCTCTTGTGTTGGTAGGGCAGGTGGTGTTGGTGAAGGGCTGCTCTTGTGTTAGTGGGGCAGGGGTGGTGTTGGTGACGGGCTGCTCTTGTGTTGGTAGGGCATGTGGGGGTTGGTGAAGGGTTGCTCTTGTGTTAGTGGGGCAGGGGTGGTGTTGGTGACGGGCTGCTCTTGTGCTGGTAGGGCATGTGGGGGTTGGTGAAGGGTTGCTCTTGTGTTAGTGGGGCAGGGGTGGTGGTGGTGAAGAGCTGCTCTTGTGTTGCTAGGACAGAGGGATGGTGAAGTGCTGCTGCCGTGTTGGTAGGGCAGGTGGGGTTAGAGAAGGATTGCTCTTGTGTTAGTTGGGCAAGGGGGGTCATTGAAGGGCTGCTTTTGTGTTGGTAGGGCAGGTGGGGTTGGTGAAAGGCTGCTCAAGTGGTGGTAGGGATGGTGGGGTTGGTGAAAGGCCGCTCTTGTGTTGGTAGGGCAGGTGGTGTTGGTGAAGGGCTGCTCAAGTGGTGGTAGGGCTGGTGGGGTTGGTGAAAGGTCGCTCTTGTGTTGGTAGGGCAGGTGGGGTTGGTGAAAGGCTGCTCAAGTGGTGGTAGGGATGGTGGGGTTGGTGAAAGGCCGCTCTTGTGTTGGTAGGGCAGGTGGTGTTGGTGAAGGGCTGCTCAAGTGGTGGTAGGGCTGGTGGGGTTGGTGAAAGGCCGCTCTTGTGTTGGTAGGGCAGGTGGTGTTGGTGAAGGGCTGCTCTTGTGTTGGTAGGGCAGGTGGGGCTGGTGGAGGGCTGCTCTTGTGTTGGTAGGGCAGGTGGTGTTGGTGAAGGGCTGCTCTTGTGTTGGTAGGGCAGGTGGGGTTGGTGAAAGGCCGCTCTTGTGTTGGTAGGGCAGGTGGTGTTGGTGAAGGGCTGCTCTTGTGTTGGTAGGGCAGGTGGGGTTGGTGGAGGGCTGCTCTTGTGTTGGTAGGGCAGGTGGGGTTGGTGAAAGGCTGCTCTTGTGTTGGTAGGGCAGGTGGTGTTGGTGAAGGGCTGCTCTTGTGTTGGTAGGGCAGGTGGGGTTGGTGGAGGGCTGCTCTTGTGTTGGTAGGGCAGGTGGTGTTGGTGAATGGCTACTCTTGTGTTGGTAGGGCAGGTGGGGAAGGTGAATGGTTGCTCTTGTGTTGGTAGGGCAGTGGGGGATTGTGAAGGGCTGCTTTTGTGTTGGTAGGGCAGGTGGTGTTGGTGGAGGGCTGCTCTTGAGTTAGTAGGGCAGGTGGGGAAGGTGAATGGCTGCTCTTGTGTTGGTAGGGTAGTGGGGATTGTGAAGGGCTGCTTTTGTGTTGGTAGGGCAGGTGGTGTTGGTGGAGGGCTACTCTTGTGTTTGTAGGGCAGGGGTAGCAGTGAAGGGTTGCTCTTGTGTTGGTAGGGCAGGTGGGGATGGTGAATTGTGTTGGTAGGGCAGGGGGTTGGTGAATTGTGTTGGTAGGGCAGGGGGTTGGTGAATTGTGTTGATAGGGCAGGGGGTTGGTGAAGGGCTGCTCTTGTGTTGCTAGGACAGGGAGCTGGTGAACGTATGCCCCCCAAAAAACCCAACAACAACCCACAATAAAAAAACAACAACAAACCAAAAACAAAACTCGAGCTTTGCTCGGGGACCAACAACAACAAGTGCAACGCCGAGCGGCTGCAAAGTCCCCTCGCAGCATCGCCGAGCTACTCCGAAATCGGAATGTGTCGGCTGTACACACAGCAGGGAGACCATTGAGAACTGAAAACAGGACGCACGCACGGCCGGATGGACGGCCGGAAAGAAGTGGGACATAGCGGGCCTGTGACACAAAGGGCCTAGGGCACAGCGGGCTTATCCCATGCTTAGCGACTCAGGAACTTATCTGCCGCTTGGCGATGCGCGTGTTGCTTTTTTTTACTGCACACTAATCATTAAAAACGCATCAAAACAGTACGTAACTGAATAGTTTTTTATATATAGCCTTGGGGTTCGGACCCGTGATTAGAGCGCGCGCGATCATACGCACACGCGCGCACAGAAAAATTCATGACAACTGTGTTATAGACTATTCATCAAGAAAAGTTGTGAAAAAAACTGCATTAAAATACATGCAAAACTTCGCGAGATATTAGCGATTATGTGTTTCGGGGTTTGAACCCCGTAACTGGCGCGACCTTGACCTTAATGTAAAACTAAATACATCAGTGGATAGCTTGCATCTTGACAAACTAGTATACCAAATTTGATGATGATAGACTGAATAGTTTTTGAGAAAAACGGACGAGTAGCCGGACGGAGGCACGCCGGACGGACGCCGGACGGACCAGACAAAAACAATAGTTCCCCGATTCTTCGGCTCGGGGACTAACAACAAACAAACTTAAAACTCTGGCTAGTGATAATAACATTTTTGAACAGAAACAACACACCACCAGAATTCTGAAAATGTTCCCAACAGACCGAAATGTAAATTGGTTATTGCGTCTGTCGGGGCAGTGGGTAGATGCCTTGTGCCTCCATACGGGGAGCTAGACGACCCCGCCCACTGCACGAGTCTCTCCCCATGGGGGGGGGGGGGGGGGGGGGGGGGGGGGGGGGGTGCATTTCGTAAAAATAGTTCCCCCACCTTCTGGAAGTTCTGTGCTTGTAACGTCATCATCTCTGCCACTCAATTTGACTCTGCCTTTTCCTTTTGATTTCTATTATCTACTATCTTTCTGACTTATTGGCCCGTTCTCCTGCCTTTAAAAAAAAATCTTCGAAAGACTTGTTCTCCTTTGAGCCTTTCCGAAATCGGAATGTGCCGGCTGTACGCAGCGGAGAAACCGGTGAAAACTGAAAACCGGACACATACGTACCTTACCCATTATGGACGTATGGACTGGGAACGCAGAAGAAGAAGAAGAAGAAGAAGAAGAAGAAGAAGTGAATTCTGTCAGTCAGTGTTATAAGTATTTATTTTGCGCACTGTCATCAGGTATAGAGCTGTGGCTTGCTACTGTCATGTCACCATGTTGTTGTTGTCGCCTGCCTGTCGTTTCCGACAATGACTGCCAGATAGCAGAGGGGGCAGATACTATTCTGGCGGGCTGGGTGAGAATTAGTTTATTGTGGAGATGTCTTGTCCAGGGTACATCCATACTCTCTCGGCCAACGGGATTTGAGCACGAGAGTTGGCGTTAGGGGAAGGTCCCCAAAGGCCAACCAATCCCTTTGGCTGCAGCACCAGAGCCGGTGTAAGACCCCCCCCCCCCCTCCCCCGTTCGAGAGTCATGGTCTTCCACGAAAGACTAAGCTGTACCATGATATTCCAATACTGTATAATATGTAAAGTACAGCTCTCATTTACTATTGGCCCTTTCTACAGGCTAATTGTCAACCAGTGACAACAGCAATTCGAGTAAAGGGCCATTATGCTGTAAATAACGTATATATGTATGGACACGTGACACCTTAGGCCCGTGACAATCCTTCTGCACGACAATTTTCACTTGTAACCTTGACTTTGTTCTTGTGTGCTAAGCTGGGAATAATACATTTTTAGTCCGTCACCAAGACGGACTATTGCGATGGGCTGGTTTGTCTTTTTTTTTTTTTTTTTTTTTTCTTCTTTTTTTTTTTCTTCTGTCTGTCCCAAGGATATCTCCCGAACCGCTTGACCGAATCGCGTCAAATTTTGTGTGAAGGTGTGCCTCCTTAATAGGAAGAGATCGGCGCAAACCATTTTGCCGTCGTGACCTTGACCTTGTATTGTGTTTCTCTGACTATTATGGTCTGTATTCGGATTCGGATTTGGATTTTTTTTTAATTAATAAAGGCCATAGCCCCTTAGAAGGGGGGGGGGGGTTACATAAATAACACAACCAATAATGATATTAGATAATATTATTACACTGGGAACGCAGAAGATTAGAACAAGAAGTAGATAATATTACATACACTTTCGCCTCCTACAAGCTTGAATGCAAACATAGAAATAATGAACTTGACAGGAAATGAAAAAATGAAACAATGCAGTCAGCTAGGCGAAAACAGAGTGACCCCTGACCTTGGCTGTCCCTTGACATTAATCATATTTATGAGATCTTGGGTCACTGGGTTAAGTACGTACCTGGTTGATGGGCAGAGAGAGAGAGAGAGAGAGAGAGAGAGAGAGAGAGAGAGAGAGAGAGAGAGAGAGAGAGAGAGAGAGAGAGAGAGAGAGAGCCAACAACAACAGCAACAATGACAACAATAACGTCATCATCATCATCATCATCATCATCATCATCATCATCATTAGTAACAAAAAAATAAACAAGCAAACAACAACAACAACAACAACAACTGTAAGGTATTAGGTATTAGGTACCTTTTAGTCACAGAGGCATCTCTGTGAAAATCGGGTTGCTCCCACCTGGAGAGCGCGTCGCAGCCAGAGGCGCGCCACCCTTTTTTTTTTTTTGCACGCTATTTTTTGTTTGTGACTGATGAGGAAGGAAAGGGGTGGGTGGGTAAGCTTTGACCAAATGACACCTTTTTCGTTGCCACTGGGTTTAACGTGTGCTAAGTGCATGGGCACACGGGACCTCGGTTTATCGTCTCATCCGAAAGACTCCACATTCAGACCGTAAGGCCTAGTGCAGAGCGAGAGGAAAAATCCCCAGTACCCAGGTTCGAACTCGGGTTTACTTGACACGAGGCGAACGCGTTACCACGGTGCCACTCTACACCACAACACACGTAATCAACAACACATCGCACCACATAAACGTATCGAAAAATAAAAAGAAGGCAAAAAAACAAACCGTGACCCCAGACTTTTAGTTCGCCTTATGCCATAAGGTAAACTCTACCTACCCCCCCCCCCCCCCACCTCCACCCCACCCCTACCCCCCAATATCCCCCTACCCTTAAAAAAGCAAACAACAAGTGTGCAACGCCGAGCGGCTGCAAAGTCCCCTCGCAGCATCGCCGAGCTACTCCGAAATCGGAATGTGTGGGCTGTACACATACATAAAAACGCATCAAAACAGCACGTAACTACATAAAAACGCATGAAAACAGCACGTAACTGAATAGTTTTTTGTATATATAGCCTTGGGGTTCGGACCCGTGATTTGAGCGCGCGCGATCATGCGCACACGCGCACACAGAAAAATTCATGACAACTGTGTTATAGACCATTCATCAAGAAATGTGAAAAAAACCTGCATTAAAATTTGAGAATAGTTTTTGAGAAAAACGGACGAATAGCCGGACGGACGGAGGCACGCCGACGGACGGACGGACACCGGACGGACGGACCAGACAAAAACAATAGCTCCCCGAACCTTCGGCTCGGGGACTAACAACGACAACAAAAACTAACGAAAGAAAGTCACACAGAACAATTAAAACAACAACTAGGGAGACGAAGTAACCTAAATTAAGTTCCTAGATTTGAATCGACATGTAGATGAGAAAACTGGGGGGGTCATCGACCGCAGAGAAAGAAAAAACAGAAAGAAAAGTCCAGGTTCCGTAATCACGAGCACGTGTTACACAGTTGACACGGATAGTAACATGTCAAATAGACTAAACTGCCAACCATTTGCCCCTCCCCATGTTAGCTTTGGTTCCTACTCGGAGCCATCAGACAAACAAAAAAGGAAACTTCTTCTTCTTCCTCTTCTTCTTCTTCTTCCTCTTCTTCTTCTTCTTCTTCTTCTGCGTTCCCAGGCCATATGGCCCAGGTACATAAATATGTGTCCGGTTTTCAGTTTTCACTGGTCTCCCCGCTGCATACAGCCAACACATTCCGATTTCGGAGGAGCTCAAACAAGGAGAAAAATTATTTGGAAGAATTTTTTTTGGGGTGAAAAAAAAAAGCCAGCAGAATAAGTCAGAAAGATAGTAGATGACAGAAAGCAAAGGGAAAAGGCAGAGTCAAAGAGAGTGGCAGATTAGAGGAATTAAGTTACAAGCACAGAACTTCCAGAAGGTGGGGGAACTATTTTTTACGAAAGACCCCCCCCCCCGGTATCCCCACAGGGGAAAAAAAGGAAACAAATAGAAAAAGAAAAAGAAAATGACCTAAGGGGAATTTTCGACAAGCTCTCACTGCTTGTCTTCCTCAATCCATACAGGCTGGCAGTCAAATTTCACCCCCAGCTTAGCCTAATTTACATCTTACTACCCGTGTTAACTGCTTAATTAAGACGCCCTCATGATTACGGCACCAGAAGTAGACAGTATATAGGACCGTTTCGGAAATCTTGTATTTGAGAAATGATATGCCTATAATTATGCTCTGCATATGTTTTGCTTGCGCGTGCCCGTGTGTGTGTGCGCGTGCGTGTGTGTATGCGTGTGCTTGTGTGCGTGTATGCTATATGCCTTTTATTCGTTTTTAATTTTCTAATGATATTATAAAGCGCATAGAGCTTTAAGGTATGCGCTATATATTTTTCCGTTTTTGCCTTTCTTACCATACATAAAGCTGTATTTTAGGAACCTTTTTAGCTAATAACCTTTTTGGAATACTAACCCTAGCCCTAACCCTAGCCCTAACCCTAACCCTACCCCCCACCCTATAAGACGGAAAAACGCAACGAACCACAACTGTGACAAATCGCGGTGTACTGCAGTACATAGTGGGGGGTAGGGTTAGGTTTAGGGCTAGGGTTCGGGTTAGGGTTAGTATTCCAAAAAGAGAATTAACTGAAAATGTTCCTAAAATACAGCTTTATGTATGGTAAGAAAGGCAAAAACGGAAAAATACAATTAACCGAGAAATGCAGGGGGGGGGGGGGGGGGGGAGCACATCTTCAGTTACCTTTATCCCCCCCCCTCGCCCTCACTTATGTTCACGACCCTCAATCTCAGAGTCTCCTTCTTTCAGATTTGATGAGGATAGGGTTAGGGTTAGGGTTGGCTGACCCTAACCTTCTTTCCCTTTTTCTGGAGAATGACAGAACGTAGTTTCTCGGTAAAAAACCAAACACCCCACCCCACTTTGAATGTAAGAATTCCCCCCGTGGGGATACCCGGGGGTCTTTTGTATAAATAGTTCGGTAAAGGTCAAGATGTGCCACCCCCCCTACCTATCTTGGTTAATTCTATTTTTCCGTTATTGCCTTTCTTACCATACATAAAGCTGTATTTTAGGAACATTTTTAGCTAATAACCGTTTTGGAATACTAACCCTATCCCTAACCTTGTAACTTCCTCTAATCTGTCACTCTCTTTGACTCTGCCTTTTCCCTTTTGCTTGCTGTCATCTACTATCTTTCCGCCTTTCCGGTCCATTCTCCAGCCTTTTTTTCATTTTTTTTTTTCAAGAAACACTTTCAAAAAACATTTCCTCCAGCCGAAGTCGGACTTGCTGGGCCTAGCTATTTCTTAGTTAGGCGCATAACGGCAGCATGACGCATATGCGCTCATAATTGACAGGAAACTGTCTGAGCGATCGAAGGAGACGAAGAAGAATGTCAGAATTTGAAGGGGTGGGAAGTGGGGTTGGGGGTGGAGGGGGGCTTAAAACACAAGATAGGCAGTGAGACCCCGGTACTGACAAGGCAAGTGCCTGCAGTAATAGGCATACTGGTAGCATTGTCTTCGAGATGCTCTCGACCCGAGTCTCTCACCAAGTTATAACATTACCTATGTTATTGATTATATTTTATGTCAGACCTTTGATTATCTTTGTCTGGATCGTGAACTGTCTACTACAACACAGAGAGACAGGCCGACCGAATGACTGACTCCCGTGAAAAGACAGGCACGGAGACAGACAGACAGACAGACAGACTGGCAGACAGACAGACAGACAGACAGACTGGCAGACAGACAGACAGACAGACTGGCAGACTGGCAGACAGACAGACAGACAGACAGACAGACAGACTGGCAGACAGACAGACAGACTGGCAGACTGGCAGACAGACAGACAGACAGACAGACAGACAGACAGACAGACAGACAGACAGACAGACAGACTGGCAGACAGACAGACAGACAGACAGACAGACAGTTGCAGGAGTAAAGGCACTCATTTATCCAGCATACGCTAACACCGATACAAACGCAAGCGTGTGAGTATAAACACACACACACACGCGCACACACACACACACACACACGCACGCACGCGCGCGCGCACACACACACACGCACGCACACACACACACACACACACACACACACACACACGCACGCGCGCACGCGTACACTCACACACACATACACTCACGCACGCACACACACTTGTTTACAGTTTTTGCTGTTCATCTTGTTTGCTTCAGTTGTATTTCTTATTTATTTATGACGACAGGATGAAAAAAAGTTCTGTTTAGCTTATTCCTTTATCGTCATTAAAGATCATTTTGACTTGACTTGACTTGACGCACGCACATACACGCACGCGTGCACACACACACAGAGACACACACATACACACACACACACACACACGCACACACAGACACGCTCACACACACACACACGCACACACAGACACGCTCACACACACACACGCACGCACGCCCGCACCCCCCACCCCCACACCCACACCACCATACAAAATTGTGCTATCTCTCTCTGTCTCTCTCTCTGTCTCTCTCTCTCTCTCTCTCTCTCTCTCTCTCTCTCTCTCTCTCTCTCTCTCTCTCTCTCTCTCTCTCTCTCAACTGTCTGCTGTTTCTGGTTACTATGACATGACATACATCTACAAACAAGGTTACAGCCTACTGTCAGATGCGTGGTGGCAACAATGATAGGCCGCAAGCCAAGGTAATTGTGTAATGATGTGGATAAAACACTGCTATTCAGAGAGGGACGTTTAGTTGTTGATCTCTATTTTCATACTTTTTTTTTCTCCATACCAATCATTGTGGCGGTACCATAGCCGATGAGGTTTAACCGAGGCGTGGTTACTGCTACACCTATCTGTATTCTTACAAAATCGGGACTTTACTGGTGCTGCACTGCCTCCGGGCATTGCCTCCAGTATTGTTCCCACCATCTTTGTATCTTCAAATGTCCCATATGTGTCTGTTCCAGAAACCCTAAACCTAACCCTACCCCCCACTATGTACTGCAGTACACCGCGATTTGTCACAGTTGTGGTTCGTTGCGTTTTTTGTCCGTCTTATAGGGTGGGGGGTAGGGGTAGGTTTAGGGCTAGGGTTAGGGATAGAGTTAGTATTCCAAAAGGGTTATTAGCTAAAAATGTTCCTAAAATACAGCTTTATGTATGGTAAGAAAGGCAATAACGGAAAAATAGAATTAACCGAGATAGGTAGGGGGTGGGGGGGGGGGGGGGGGGGGGGGGGGGGGGGGGGGGGGGGGGGGGGGGGGGGGGGGGGGGGGGGGGGCACATCTTGAGCCAGTTTTATTAATAAGCATTTCTAGGCATAAGCATGAGGACAGCCTTTTCCCAGCCTGTAGGCGGACTTCCCCGCCTTGGGGCAGGTATGCCACGTAAGGGTGGGTGTACTTCCAGCAGCATGCAGAAAAACCCATTTCTGCTTTAACCCTTTCACCGCTAGCCATATTTCAACCAAAACCTTCCATTACATTTACGTGGGTATAGAACAAAATCCATCTCCAGTAATGGAGATTCTTCTGTGACATATATAAAATAAGGTCTATCCTTACTTCCCAAAACTAAGACAATAGGGTCTTTGGATAATAGACCCCAATTCGATGCCTTTTAGTGACATAGGTGTTAAATCACTGTGGTGCTAAAATGCGACTTTGGCGATGAAAGGGTTAACTGAATTTTCTGTAGGCATATAATTTGCCCATACATTTACCTTCCAATTGACCTAACAATTGGTCTGAAACTATGATGGAGCCGCTACTTCAGTTAGCTTGACATTTAATTACGAGAAAAAACCTGAAAAGTAGGCGGACCAGCCCCGCTCTTCCCTAATCAAGAAAAGTGTCAAAGTTTCTGTGCAGACCTACAAAATCGTTCTCTGCATCACAACATTTACGCCAGATCCAAAGAAACAACGTGCAAACGAAGCATTTATCGCTTGATTACCCCCCCCCCCCCCCCCTCTCCTCCTCCCGTTCAGCAAGAACCCCCCCCCCCCCCCCCTCAACCCATTAAGAACCATCCTTTAAAACTTTCACCGCCAATGTTGCATTTTCGCACCACAATGCTTGTAACACCCGTGCCACTAAAAGTCATCAAATCAGGGCCTGTTATCCGAAGACTCTATTTTCTTAAGTTGGGGAGGTAAGGATAGGCCTAATGTCATGTAGTAGGGGAAGACGGGGTAAAAAGCGCATGGGCGGGTAAGAAGCCCACCCCAATTATCTCATGAAATGAAGCAAATTTCAGTCTCATTTTGCCCATGAGACGAGCGTTAGTGTCTAGCATTCGTCTCATGGGCAAATTTGACTGAAATTTTCTTTAGTTCATGGGATAATTGGGGTGGGCTTCTTACCCGCCCATGCGCTTTTTACCCCGTCTTCCCCTACTTAGATTTCCCAATAATGCGGACCCTTTTTCTCTCTACCCAGTTGTTAGTTGTAATGGTATTTTTTGGCTCAAAAATGGCTGGCGGTGAGAGGGTTAAAATGCTACACAAACAACAAAAGACGTAGATACATGCACACAGCAAAACACATGAAACAAAGAACAACAACCTGAGCACAAAGCTCACGGAATTTCATATACAAAATAATACAGGGCCTATTGTTGCAAAATTATTCCTTCTGTAGAAAAAAAAAATCTTATAAATGTCTGAAATTTGATATTTTAAATTTGTTTGGCACGAATGTTCTATTTTGCCACTCTGTGTATATTTGTCTGTCTGTCTCTCCCTCTCAGGGCTGGGTGTAAAAACTATGTATACTTATCTCATTACCCTGCTTAAATTAAAATCTCGCTCTCTCTCTCTCTCTCCCTCTCTCTCTCTCTCTCTTTCTCTCGGAAAATTCGACTTATTCTAACACTTTCCCCGCAACCCTCAACTCCTCTCTCGCTTCCCCTCTAACTTCGCCACTCAACTCGTAATCGTTATGTGCCTAGCTAGCTATATCTCATAATGTGTAGTGAAGAACTGAAGAGCAGTGTTTTTGTACACAAACATTATCCAAGTCCCATTGACATTAAACTTGAGGCCGGACTGAGCTGGTTTAAGCTAGCCTAGTAGCCAACACACGGAATTTACTAGGAGCTAGGCCTTAACCGACGTCACTCCCATCACGTAGACGATAATCATAAATATGAAAACTGCGTGGTTGGCGCGCGCGCGCGAGCACACACACATACACACGGTGCTCAGACACAGAGCACACACACACACACGCACACACGCATGCGTATCAGTGTAGGCTACATGTGTAGGGCCTATATCAGTGCATGTGCATGCATTTGCCTGTTAGCGTATGCATGTGAGTATGCGTGCACATGTAGGCCTATGTGCGTGTCTCTGTGTGTGTGTATAATTAGTGTGAGCGCGCGTGCGTGTGCTTGTGTGTAGAGGGCCTACGTCACTGTGAAAGTGTATGAGCAAGCGCGCGTTTCTCTCTCTGTCTCTCTGTCTCTCTCTCTCTCTCTCTCTCTCTCTCTGACGTGTGTGATGAACAAGAACAAGAACAAGATTTTATTGTCATACAGTAGAACCTTACAAGGTTTTTGACACGATGATAGATCTACATGCAATATAGCAATATCTCTGTGTGTGTGTGTGTGTGTGTGTGTGTGTGTGTGTGTGTGTGTGCGTGTGTGCGTGCGTGCGCGCGTGCGCGTGTGTGCGTCAGTGTGGGTGCGTGCGTGCGTGTGTGTGTGTGTGTGTGTGTGTGTGTGTGTGTGTGTGTCTGCGCGCTCGCCCACGCACCTGTGTGTTCGTTTGTGTATGAGTGTGTTAGCCTAGAGTATGCGTGTGCGCGCATGTGCATTATGCGCTGTCTCAGAGCGTGTGAACGACAGGTAATTATCCCCGACTATAGACTGACATCCTGCAGTCCAAGCAAACACACACACACACACACAACCCCACACCACTATCCATATTACCGTTTTAGGGTTGGTGTACATCTCGCGTGCTGGCTAATCAATACAAAGCATCTGTTTTGTGTCAGTCTGAGTATTTTTCACACCCGCTGCCATGTCATTCGCACCTACTGGCGTGCGTTGTGTACGCATTTGGTCCGCTGTCGCCCATGTTGTTTGGGTGTTGGGGAAGGGAGACCAAAAGAAGCAGACCTGCCTGTCAGTGAGTCAAAAGCAACAAGGCGTGGTGCCATTTTGTCCAACGATTGTCAAACATGTTGTGTAGTACCTACCACACTGATGGACACCGAGCTTGAGTTATTACGGCGTGGAAAACTTGTTGTAAGTCACGGAATACGTAGAATTAACGACCCGTGACCTTACCTTTCCTTGACCTCTCTCCAAGACCTTTAGGGTCACTGGGTCACTCAGCTGATGGGCGGGGAAGGAGGTGGGGGATGGGGGAACGGAGGTTGGGGGTGGGGGTGGTTGGAGGGGGGGGGGGGGGGTGAGAGAGAGGGAAGGAAGGGAGAAAGAAGGAAGGGGTAAGGGGGGTCTTGGTAGTTGGTAGCAGAGCAGCAGGCCTACCATACTAAATGTGTCGTTTCACTTCGAGTGACACATGTACATTACTACAACGGTTGTGACACTTATAATGTAGGCGCAGGAAGATAGAATTAGTATGTACCGTAGGTCTGCATACATAGGTGTAGCAGAGTGGCACAGAGGTAACGCGTTCGCCTCGTGTCAAGTAAACCCGAGTTCAAACCTGGGTACAGGTTTTTTTTTCCTCTCACTCTGCACTAGGCCTTACGGTCTGAACGTCGTGGAGTCTTTCGGATGAGGCGATAAACCGAGATCCCGTATGCCCATGCACTTAGCATATGCTAAACCCAGTGGCAACCCAAAAGTTGTCACTTGGTCAAAATTTACCCACCCCCCTTTTCATTCATCATCAGTCTCACAAAATTCACATGCTAAAAAAATGGGTGGCGCGCCTCTGGCTCCGACGCGCTATCCAGGTGGGAGCAACCCGAATTTCAGAGACGCCTATGTGACTATAAAGTACCTAATAAAGGACCTACTACCTAATACGCACACACATACGCACGCGCTCACAGATAAACATAAACACAAGGAACATAGCTACACAAGCAGCCACAGCACCAAGCCAACTAACCAACCATTCTGCTATTAGGAAATGCATACAAATAATAATAATAATAATAATAACAGTACATTTATATAGCGTTTTACCTCAGATGAGCCCAGTACGCTTTACAATCAATTATTCATCAACAGATAACAAAAAAAAACAACATTCAAGAGTGACACCAACCACCAACAGTGCATATGCAAAGCAACTCTCTCTCTCTCTCTCTCTAACACACACGCACACACACACACACACACACACGCACACGCGCGCACACACACACACACACACACACACACACACACACACACGCACACACAAACACACACACACACACATAAGTGTGTAAAAGGATGATACATTGACTTTGAATATAGGAAACGAATGAGGCTTATATGTACTATGTACTCAATCTGCAGTAAGAAAGGGACAACTCAACAACAAAAAAAACACGACCCCCCCCCCCCCCCCCCCCCCCGACAGAACCGAGAAAATGGAGGAGGGGTTTTGATGTGCACCTTTGCCCGACCAACCAACCAACCAACCACCCCCCCGGCGGGCTTCCACCTTTCCTTGACCTCTCTCCAAGACCTTTAGGGTCACTGGGTCACTCAGCTGATGGGCGGGGAAGGAGGTGGGGGATGGGGGAACGGAGGTTGGGGGTGGGGGTGGCTTACGGAGAGTAGCCCAACAGCCTCCTAAAGTCGTAGGAGGCGGGCAACGGCTTAGGCTGGCTTATGTGGTTATGGCCCTCCCGTGGGGATACCGCGGGGTCTTTCAGCAGAAATAGTTCCCCCTTCTTCTGGAAGTTCTATGCTAGTAACTTCCCCTACTCTATCACTCTCTTTGACTCTGCCTTTTCTCTTCTTTTTGCTTTCTGGCGTCTTCTTCTTTCTGCCTTATTGGTCCATTCTCCTGCATTTGTTCTATAAAACCCTTCCACGTTTTTCCTTTTTACAATGCGACGGTGCCGCAGGTGCGCCCGATATGGGCACGGTCCCAACCAGTGCAGAGCGAAAGTGGAAATTTGCACCAGGTGCTCTGCCCCTGGACATTCAGCACAACTGTGCAACCAAAGTCATAAATGCGTAAACTGTGGCGGCGGACATTCTGCCGCCTATCAAGGATGCCCTCAGTATCAGCTGAGACTGAGGGCCAACAAAATTAGAGGAGAAGCTTTCTTGCCCTACAGTGAGGCCATCAGGAGGGCAAAAAACAATCTACAGACAGAGAAAGAACTAAAAGAAAAACAACCCAAAATAAACATTCCTACAGTGGACCCTAGCTGGAGAGTTCAGCCGATCCCACTTGGGGGGTCGGCTGACTCATACGCCAGTAGGGTCAGAGGTAATAAACCCATAACAAAGCATAAAGATCAGCCTGCTCCGGCTCCCCTAGACCACTCACACGTGGAGGTCATGGGGGAGGCGGAGGTGATCACCTCTTCACCTACAGCCCAGAAACGGAAAAAAAAGAAAAAAAGAAAAAGATCATACAGAAACACAGAACAAATGACTGAGGAAAAAGTTGAAGAAATGATATCCAAACAACTGACAAAAATGACTGAAACAATAATGACGACCATAACCAAGCACATTGACAATACACTGACAAAACAAACTCACACAGCAACTTCTCAACTAGTAAACCTGAATATTCCTAAAGAGGAAAACAAATCCATAAAAGAATCATTCATAACCCGTATCTTACGAAGTCTGGCACAAGCCAGAACTTCGAATCAGCCAAAGAATTTAATTGAGGATTTGTCCTCTTTAATCACAGACACTGACGACCTTCCCATAGATCCAAAAAATGCTGTAAATATGATGCAACTGGCAGAGATTGCCTGTGGTGCCTCTCCAGCACCACAGACAACAAGACTTAGATTGGGTTCGCACAGAGCGAAACCCAAAGCTCCACCTTAATCTTCACATCTGACTATTACTAAAATCCTTTTCTTTTCACAAACCACACGAAGGACTTAATGTACTGCAGTGGAACTGTCGTTCCCTAAATACAACACAAGATTATCTAATTCAATTCCTAGCTAATTCACAAATCTCTTATCAAATACTCTGTCTGCAATCCATTCGTTTAGCATATGGAAAACTTCCCAACATTACTGGATATTACTACCCACCAACTGTTAGCAATAAAGTAGATAGGATTTTTACAGCCACCTATATCCATAAATCTCTAAATTACATTGAAGTTCCAACTCCAGAATTTTTTTTAATAGGTCTGCGTTACTCCACAATGATTCAAACTAAAGTTAATAACGAATTCATCAACATTCTAAACATCTATTATCCTAAAGGATACTCAAAAGTGCCTATTTCTAACTGGCTTTCAGATCTGTCTGCAGATAAATCCTGGCTGATTGTTGGTGATTTCAATGCTCACCACATCAGCTGGGAACCCTTCTGCACAAAAACATATTCTGACATTCCCCTTTACAACGAAATTAATGACTCACAACTAATTCTACTGAATGATGGCTCTTCCACATATTATCCAGATGCCTCTACTCACTTTTATCCAAAAGCTATCGATCTTTCTTTAGCCAGTCCCAATTTACTGATAAATCACGAATGGTATACCTATTCGGACCCTCTTCACTCTGATCATAAACCTATCTCCATACAACTGAATCTAGCAGCAAACAACACCAATTTACCACCTGAACCTAAATTTAATTTCGAAAAAGCTAATTGGCCTTTATTTCAATCTTTGCTTTCAAAACACACAATTGAAGACCTCAATGACCTAAACAGAGAAGTTTACTATGATAACATCAGAAAAAAGATTCTAATAGCTGCAAATCTAGCTATCCCTACAACAATACCACCCTCAAAACCCCATAGTAAGCCTTGGTGGAACGAGGAAATCAAAAAAGCAATTAAAAACAAAAAACGTAAATATAACACTTTTGACCTACATCCTACTAGACCAAACTTTGACGAAAAACTAATAGCAGAAAAAGAATGTGACGATCTAATAAATGAAGCTAAATTAAACTATTTTAACAAGGAAGACATTATTAACTTTAAGGACCTAGGCAAGGCGTGGAAACGCTTAAAGAGGGTCCAAAATAAAGGCTACAATATTAATACGCGTGTCCTAGATGGGGATAACTTAACAACTACTGACTCAGATACTGCTGATGTCCTGGCCAGTCGGTTTGCCCAGGCGAGCCAAACAAAACACTTGCCTGTTTTTCAACGGGACAAACGCAAAGTAATCTATCATTTTGAAAAGTCTAATGACAATTCACATACCATCAATGCTCCCTTAAAGATTACCGAGCTTGCTGCTGCCATTAATATGATTAGGAAAACAAATAAAGCAACAGGAGATGATCCTATCTCCTATACAATTATAAAGAAATTGCCCCCATCTTTTCTCAAAGTCTTGCACCATTTTTATTCCGGATGTTGGGCTGAGGGCGAAATCCCAAATGCATGGAAGGAGGCACAGGTAGTTGGGATCCCTAAGCCTGGAAAACCGGCTAGGGACCCCGCAAGCTACCGCCCCATTTCCCTCACCCCACATCTGGGTAAAATTTACGAGCGTATCGTAAAAAGCAGACTGGATTTCTATTTAGAAAAAAATAACGTTCTTCCCAAATTCCAGGCAGGTTTTCGAAAACATAGATGCTGCATGGAACAAGTTATAAGATTAACCTCCTATGTCAAAAAGGCCTTTGCGAGACGCAGGAAAGTCCTCGCCACCTTCTTTGATATCAAAGGGGCGTACGACTCCGTTTGGCATGGGAGGCTTCTAGATAAAGTCAGCAGTCTCGGTATTCACGGGAATATGTTTAATTTTATACAAAACTTCATAAATAACCGTGCTTTAAGAGTCAAAGTGGGGTCCTCCGTGTCAAAAATACATCAAATTGACATGGGGGTCCCCCAAGGCAGCATTATAGCCCCAACTCTTTTCAATATCATGATTCATGACATTTCCAATCTAAAACTCAAAAATTGTCAAATTTCTATGTATGCTGACGACATAGCCATCTGGTCGTCAGCATTCACAAAAAGTTCAAAAGCTTTAGCTATATACCTACAAAACCATCAAACTAATACCAATCTTGTCATTGATTACTTACAGAAAAATGGATTCTCCCTGTCCCCGGACAAGTGTGAGTTCATGTGCTTTCGCCATAATCTAATCCAAAAAAACATCAACATTAACATTCTGGGCCAACCAAAATCAATGACAAATAAAGTCAAGTTTCTAGGGGTGGTTCTTACACCACGCCTTAACTGGAGCCCACATATTGACCACCTTTGCCAAAAAGCTATAAAAGGCACTAATTTTATTCGAATTATCTCTTCCCAGACATGGGCTCAAAACTCCAAGTTTCTTGTTCTTTTAACACAAGCTCTAGTCCGCAGTCGTCTAACATATGGGATGGAAGCATTCCATAACATCACAAGTAATCTAGTAAACAAACTACAAACAATAGAGCTAAAAGCTCTAAAAGCTGCCCTCAATGTTCCAAAGTTCGCAAATACTAACCTGATTTACGGAATAATAGGCTGGATTCCATTAAATCATCTTATGAAATTAAACACTTCTACATTCCTTACAAGACTATATGCAACAAATCAATTTTCTATAGAAAGCTTTAAGGAAGAATTTGAAGACCCTTTTTATAACCATCCATCCTTTCAACAACAAAAACCAATTATTGCACAAAAAGTCTGCAACCCATTAGACTATTCCCGGGAAATGCTCTCTATGGCGGGCCTGGAAATAGACGATATTGAAACTCACCCAAAATTCCCCATCCCACATTGGGAATGGGAATCAGCACACTTTGACACTGCTCTACACCAAATGTACTCAAAATCAAATCAGCCAAATCTACTTTCAGTTGCGGCCAAAGAAAAAGTTTCCGAAATTAAACATCACTTATTAATATATACGGACGGTTCTAAGATCTCCGATTCACAGATAGGGTGCGCTTTTACCATTCCAGCCCTCAAGATTACTAAATCCTTTCAACTAAATTCAAAAATCTCAATATTTAGCGCAGAACTCTGGGC
>CM065693.1:37426447-37431447 GCA_017654935.2 Phymorhynchus buccinoides
CTCTGCAACAAAAAATAACACAAGAATGGTTTTTGTATCATTAGAACGAGAATTGTCTGGAGTTTGCAACCGTGTCATTTTCTTAAAATGGTCATTTTGACACTTAATGTCCCTTTCGTGGTGCTGGGTCACATATAAAAAAATGCTGACAGCGAAAAACGACATGCACAAACCAACGGCATTACTCCATTATCTGATGTGCTATGAAAACAAAGAAGAGTTAACGACCATCAAGAATTGATTGGATTTACGGTCAATGACATGAATACTGTAATTGAACCGACATTTTTGTTTTATCTTTAATGAGTTTTCCTCTCTCCCCCTCCCCCCCCCCCTCCCCACCTCCACCCTTCTCCACCACCCCTAAACTCCGCCCCCTCCTCTCTCTTCTCTCTCTCTCTCTCTCTCTCTCTCTCTCGCTCTCTCTCTCTCTCTCTCTCTCTCTCTCTCTCTCTCTCTCTCTCTCTCGCTCGCTCTCTCTCTCTCTCTCTCTCTCTCTCTCTCTCTCTCTCTCTCTCTCTCTCTCTCTCTCTCTCTCTCTCTCTCTCTCTCTCTCTCTCTCTCTCTCTCTCTCTCTCTCTCTCTCTCTCTCTCTCTCTCTCTCTCTCTCTCTCTCTCTCTCTCTCTCGTGTGTGTATGAACTCTTCAACACTCGTCAATAATTGTATTTTCTTATGTTGTAGGCCTATCATACTATCTAACGTTTTAAGGGTTGGTTAATTATGTTAGGGATAGGGTTAGGGATAGGGTAGGGACAGAGATGATTAACTAAAGTCCGTTATTTAATTAATAGACAGATGCGCACAGCTTTTGCGACCGGTGACTTGAGTGGCGTAACCGTAACCGTAACCGTAACCGTAGTCTGGGGGCCCCGTAGCCACACAGACTCTGCCTCTTATTTAGGTGGGTATCCTCCGAAGTCGGAGTGCGGCTGACCATGTGGCGGGGTAATCCAAAACGGACACACGTACTGTTCTCATCAGTCCCTAGCTGGTGCATTTGTTCCCTGCAGTGTTCAAGTGCTTCTCGGCTGTTGGGATGATCCCTGGAGTCTTTTAGCCAGGGCACAACAACATCAACAACACTCAGGTGGGCGAAGAACATCATTGTTGCTGTATCTCTCATCGCATCAGCTGAAAACAATAACTTTCAATAAAGTATTATGGTCTCAGGATCGAAGAGATATTATTATTATTATTATTATTATTATTATTATTACTATTATTATTATTATTATTATTTTTATTATTATTATTATTATTATTATTATTATTATTATTATTATTATTATTATTATTATTATTAGTAGTAGTAGTAGTAGTAGTAGGGACAAGATAATCCGTTAAGCTTTTTATATAGTCCCATCGTATGCATCAATTATAACAAACAAAATATTAATTGTTGTTGTTGCCAGTCAGTCGTTTCCGACAATGACTGCCGAATAGCACAGGCTGGCAGATACTATTCTGGCGGACTGGGCGAGAATGAGTTTATAGTGGAGATGCCTTGCCCAGGGTACATCCCCACTCTCTCGGCCAAAGGGATTGAGGAGATAATCAACAAACACCAAAGACCCTCTTTTGCGTGAAATGATACGTAAGAGGGTCTTTGCAAAAACACGGTTTTCTTTTTTTTTCTCGGATGAAACGGAAAATTCTCAAAACTTAAAAGAAACATTCCCCGTGGGGATACCGGGGAGTCTTTCGTAAAAATAGTTCCCCCATCTCCTGGAAGTTCTGTGCTTGTAACTCCCTCTAATCTGCCACTCTATTTGACTCTGCCTTTTCCTTTTGCTTTCTATTATCTACTATCTTTCAGACTTATTGGCCCCATTCTCCTGTCTTTTTGAGAGAAAAAAATCTTCTAAGCAAGTGCAATGCCGAGCGGCTGCAAAGTCCGCTCGCAGCATCGCCGAGCTACTCCGAAATCGGAATGTGTCGGCTGTACACATACATAAAAACGCATCAAAACAGCACGTAACTACATAAAAACGCATGAAAACAGCACGAAACCGATTAGTTTTTCATATATAGCCTTGGGGTTCGGACCCGTGATTTGAGCGCGCGCGATCATGCGCACAGAACAATTCATGACAACTGTGTTATAGACCATTCATCAAGAAATGTTGTGAAAAAAACGGCATTGAAATACATGCAAAACTTCGCGAGATATTAGCGATTATGTGTTTTGGGGTAACTGGCGTAAAACTAAATACATCACTCATCAGTGGATAGCTTGCCTCTTGGCAAACTAGTATACCAAATTTGATGATGATCGACTGAACAGTTTTTGAGAAAAACGGACGAATAGCCGGACGGACGGAGGCACGCCGGAGGCACGGACGGATCAGACAGAAACAATAGCTCCCCGAACCTTCTGCTCGGGGACTAATAATGTTTATCCTTTGAGCTGCTCCGAAATCGGAATGTGTCGGCCGTACACAGCGGGGGAAACCAGTGAAAACTGAAAACCGGACACGTAAGTACCTTACCCATTATGGCCATATGGCCTTGGAACGCACAAGAAGAAGAAGAAGAAGAAGAAGAAGAAGAAGAAAAGAAGAACCCCCCCCCCCCCCCCCCCCCCCCAACTCCATGTGAACGATTTCCTATTTACATGGTAAATAGCCTAGTGTTATGGCGACCCATCTGTAGCTGAACTCAACTAATACAGCAAAACTCGTGGGGGGTCATAACAATGTTCTGTTGTTGAGGTTTTTTTCAAAAAAATGTTCAATTCTGATTGGCCGATAGGGTCTACCATATTTTTTTTTATGCTTGTTCTGCGATTTCATTGGTTAGTCGCTTGTTGCTTTGTTTTGTTTTGTTTTCATAGACCCGGATGTGACATTGGAGAGAGAGAAAGAGAGAGGGAGAGAGAGAGAGAGAGAGAGAGGGAGAGAGAGAGAGAGAGAGAGAGAGGGAGAGAGAGAGAGAGAGAGAGAGAGAGAGAGAGAGAGAGAGAGAGAGAGAGAGAGAGAGAGAGAGAGAGAGAGAGATAAATTGCTTTGGGGCTAAATGGGCTATTTAGAGAGAGAGAGAGAGAGAGAGAGAGAGAGAGAGAGAGAGAGAGACAGACAGACAGACAGACAGACAGAGTGAGATGGGATAGAGTAAGGGGGGTGGGGAACTTTGCGAGCTTTATTTAGGCTAACTTTTAACTTCCTTCCCACCTGTACGTTCGCTGCCTTCATGATTTCTGCTCAGTGTATCATTGCATGTCAACATCCGTGCCCCTGTTTTAATAAGCATTATGCATTATGTTATTTGATTGTCTGGATAATTCCCCCCTCCCCCCCTTAATGTTTCCATAATGTTTTTTATGGAACGTTTGTGGTTTTCAATTCTTAAATCTTGGTTATCAGTTATTTTTTTTAGATTCTTTACAGAACACAAACCAAGATTCAAAGTTGCAGTAACTGGTTTTGAGAAAGGTATTTGGATACAATTAAAAACACACCAAAACTCAAGTATTTTTAATGTCAGTTAACATTAATTCTGTGGGTGTGTTCGTGTACGTGCCCGTGCGTGCGCGCGCGCGCGCGCGCGCGCGCGCGCGCGTGTGTGTGTGTGTGTGTGTGCATGTGCGTGCGTGTATGTGTGTGTGTGTTGTAGATGTTCTGAAGCGGGTGTGGCTTGTCCAAGAGTATTTGTTCATCGTGTATGCTGTTAATGCCTGTGTTACTTTATATGCGATATGGTGGGTTTTTTGTATCCCCACGCACAAGCTGAATTCTTCTGAGTTGAAGCTAATAGACCTATTGATTGATTGATTGATTGATACCTTTGTTTGGTGTCTGCTGGTAGTTTGATTCGTTAATTACATAACGGAAGAGGAAAAAACGAAAATGAGAAGCAAATCGAAGTTTTTGCGGTTATTCAACTAACCCTACCCTCAAAATGAAAAGACAGACGTCAAAGAAGGAAAAATAGGTACAAAACCCCAAACCTCCTAGACATATGTAGCACTCATTTAAAAAAAAGGCAAACAACTGGCTTTCAATTTCAATCATAAAAACGCTTCAGAAAATCATAGTGGCGAATTCCCCCCCTCCACCCGTCCCCGTCCTAATAATTACGCATGCCATTTTGCAGAGGCGAGAACACACGCCGGCACACACACGCATGCGCGCGCACACGCGCACGCACGCACACGCACGCACACACGCACACACAACACACACACGCAACACACACACACACACACACACACACACACACACACACACACACATAACACACACACGCATGCACGCACGCACGCACGCACGCACGCACGCACGCACGCACACACGCACGCACGCACACACACACACACACACACACACACACACACACACACACACACACACACACACACACACACACACACACACACACACACAGACACAGAAGGAACATTATACCATTACAAAAGCAACACTTGCTGCGGCGAAATCCGAAGGATGGAAGTTCGAAATCCGAACTCAAACACAAACTCTTTTATTTGTCGTAAATCCATCAAAAGGAATTATTGACACAGAAGTGGTAAGCACATCCCACGAAAGAAAACCCCCAACAACAAAAAACCCCACAAGATCCACTCGATGGACGACTGCTGAGTTGGAGAGCTCCTTACTGAGCCCTAACCGACTACACCCTCTATTGTCAACATCTAAAAATGGAACAGGACAGGTATTCATACTCGCTTTTCTGTTCTTTTCATTTTCGATTTTTTTCTTCCTTTAAGATTGAAAACAAAAATAGCCAGCGAATATAGAATCTTAAAAATCTAAATGCATAGAAAGAGACTCATTTTTGCTAAGAGTACGAAATCTACATTGAGAAACGCTTCATATGTGAAAGGAATAAGAAAACGGAAAGCCATTATAATATTTAAAACAAAATGACATTAACCCTTTCACCGCCAACGTCGCATTTTTGCACCACATTAGTTTAACACCCATGTCAGTAAAAAGCATCAAATCAGGGCCTGTTAGTGTTATCTAAAGACCCTATTTC
>CM065693.1:37436447-37438947 GCA_017654935.2 Phymorhynchus buccinoides
CATCAAACACCATCATCAACCACCATCATCAAACACCATCATCACCACCACCATCATCATCAACCACCATCATCAAACACCATCATCATCAACCACCATCATCAACCACCATCATCAACCACCATCATCAAACACCATCATCAACCACCATCATCAAACACCATCATCAAACACCATCATCAACCACCATCATCATCAACCACCATCATCATCAACCACCATCATCAACCACCATCATCAACCACCATCATCATCAACCACCATCATCAACCACCACCATCATCAACCACCATCATCAACCACCATCATCAACCACCATCATCAACCACCATCATCAACCACCATCATCATCAACCACCATCATCAACCACCATCATCAACCACCATCATCAAACACCATCATCAAACACCACCATCAACCACCACCACCATCATCACCATCATCAACCACCATCATCAACCACCATCATCAACCACCACCATCATCAACCACCATCATCAACCACCATCATCATCAACCACCATCATCATCAACCACCATCAACCACCATCATCAACCACCACCATCATCAACCACCATCATCAACCACCATCATCATCAACCACCATCAACCACCATCATCAAACACCATCATCAACCACCATCATCAACCACCATCATCAACCATCATCATCAAACACCACCATCATCAACCACCATCATCAACCACCATCATCATCAACCACCATCAACCACCATCATCAACCACCATCATCAACCATCATCATCAAACACCACCATCATCAACCACCATCATCAAACACCACCATCATCAACCACCATCAACCACCATCATCAACCACCATCATCATCAACCACCATCATCAACCACCATCATCAACCACCATCATCAACCACCATCATCAAACACCATCATCAACCACCATCATCATCACCACCATCATCAACCACCATCATCAAACACCACCATCATCAACCACCATCATCAACCACCATCATCAACCACCATCATCAAACACCATCATCAAACACCATCATCAACCACCATCATCAACCACCATCATCAAACACCACCATCATCAACCACCATCATCAAACACCACCATCATCAACCACCATCATCAAACACCATCATCATCAACCACCATCATCAACCACCATCATCAAAAACCATCATCAAACACCATCATCAAACACCACCATCATCAACCACCATCATCAACCACCATCATCAAACACCATCATCATCAACCACCATCATCAAACACCATCATCAAACACCACCATCATCAACCACCATCATCATCAACCACCATCATCAAACACCATCATCAAACACCACCATCATCAACCACCATCCACATCATCATCAACCACCATCATCAAACACCATCATCATCAACCACCATCATCAAACACCATCATCATCAACCACCATCATCAAACACCATCATCATCAACCACCATCATCAAACACCACCATCATCAACCACCATCATCAAACACCATCATCAAACACCATCATCAAACACCACCATCATCAACCACCATCATCAAACACCATCATCATCAACCACCATCATCAAACACCATCATCGTCAACCACCATCATCAAACACCATCATCATCAACCACCATCATCAAACACCACCATCATCAACCACCATCATCCACCATCATCAATCACCACCATCATCAACCACCATCATCATCAACCACCATCATCAAACACCACCATCATCAACCACCATCATCAAACACCACCATCATCAACCACCATCATCAAACACCATCATCATCAACCACCATCATCAAACACCACCATCATCAAACACCACCATCATCAACCACCATCATCAAACACCACCATAATCAAACACCATCATCATCAACCACCATCATCAAACACCACCACCATCAACCACCATCAACCACCATCATCAACCACCATCATCAACCACCATCATCAAACACCATCATCATCAACCACCATCATCAACCACCATCATCAAACACCACCATCAACCACCATCGTTTGCTATATTTCTCGTTAATTTTCATGAATTTGCATAATTACAAATATGCTTTCAATAACAGTAGAAGGTAAAGGAGGGGGGTTGGCACATAATTATGCACCTTTACCGGACATTAATAAATGTACAGGTAGTGGTCCGGTCATGGAGGTACTGCAATACTCGTGGCTCGTTGACAGGTGGCGCAGCTGTATCCTGCTGTTTATGTTGGGGCTAGGTATGCAACGGATGGTATACTGATTGTAGAATGGTTCCGCTTCGATAGCAGGTCCACCCGCCACAGACATATAATACATGTCACCGTTTTGAAATCAATGTAGGCCTAGATATACGCACCACAAGGCGTTAGGAGGTAAACTCTTAAAGGGGTTTCATAGTATAGGTAGGCGTTTAACAAACAAAAACAGTATCTCGTATCAGATCTGTTATTGCGTACCTCCAGGGTCTGCTATGGTCCGAACATTGA
>CM065693.1:37448947-37456447 GCA_017654935.2 Phymorhynchus buccinoides
TCCCAAAACTAAGACAATAGGGTCTTTGGATAATAGACCCCGATTTGCTGCCTGGGTGTTAAATCACTGTGGTGCTGAAATGTGACTTTGGCGGTGAAAGGGTTAAGAAAAGAACTTCGTGAGAAAACTGATTAATGAGCATCATAGCATTGTTGAATTATATCCAAGGTTAGCATCCAATAGAGCACGCTCATCCAAACATGCATACTTCTTCTTATTATTATTATTCTGCGTTTCCAGGCCATAGGGCCATAATGGGTGAGGTACGCGTGTGCCCAGCTGTTCTTGTTCCGCGTCCCCAGACCATATGGCCATAATGGGTGAGGTAGGCATACGTATCTCTCTATCTATATGTCCGGTTTTCAGTTTTCACTGGTCTCCCCGCTGCATTCAGCCGACACATTCCGATTTCGGAGGAGCTCAAAGGAGAACATTATTTGGAAGATATATATTTTTTTATATATATAAAAGGCACGAGAATGGGCCATGCCAATGAATCAGAAAAAAAATAGTAGATGATAGGGAAAAGGCAGAGTCAAAGAGAGTGGTCGATTAGAGGAAGCTATGCAAGCCGCATGACTTCCAGAAGGTGGGGGAACTACTTGTACTGGTACCTTGCCACTACACGAGGAAAACAATGCATGCAACTCTCACCACAACCCCCCCCCCCCCCCCCCCCCCCCCCCCCCCCCCCCCCCCCCCCCCCCAAAGAGACAGGTAATGGCTCCTATGCCTAATTCTGGGTCCATCTTAATGCAATGGGGTGGTAAGGGTAAGGTTTGGGATAAGGATGAGTTAGGATAAGGGATAAGGATTGGAGGGTGATGATAGCACGCACCATGCAGGCCAGAAACAGCAACGGTAAAGATGTGCCACCCCCCCCCCCCCCCCCTGCATTTCTCGGTGAATTCTATTTTTCCGTTTTTGCCTTTCTTACCATACATAAAGCTGTATTTTAGGAACATATTCAGCTAATAACCTTTTTGGAATACTAACCCTAACCCTAACCCTAGCCCTAAACCTAACCCTACCCCCCACTATGTACTGCAGTACACCGCGATTTGTCACAGTTGTGGTTCGTTGCGTTTTTCCGTCTTATAAGACGTAGGGTTAGGGTTAGGGCTAGGGTTAGGGTTAGGGTTAGTATTCCAAAAAGGTTATTAGCTAAAAATGTTCCTAAAATACAGCTTTATGTATGGTAAGAAAGGCAATAACGGAAAAATAGAATTCACCGAGATAGGTAGGGGGGGTGGCACATCTTGACCTTTACCCCAGAAACATATAGAGGAAGCCAGACAGTTGTTTGCTTTTCTTTATTTAGGTACTAGGAAGAAGACTAAGAAAGACAGTGCAGCGATAACATCAGCTATGAGCAGCGAGCAGTGCTCAGACATTGTAGGCTCAGCACACAGCTAGGCTGAAAATGAGAGGGGGAGAGAGGCTAAAATATAAGTTTATTAACAGGCTTAGGATTTGAATTGAAAGCCTGCTTTCGTTTGAATGAAGGCGCCTGATGAAAATGATGTTTTGCGTCCTCTCGGTCATAGACACATATGGGACATTTGTAAATACAAAGATGGTGGGAACAATACTGGCTGCAATGCCCGGAGGCAGTGCAACACCAGTAAAGTCCCAAGTTTTTAACAATATAGATAGGTGTAGCGGTAACCACGCCTCGGTTAAACCTCATCGGCTATGGTACCGCCACCTCAAATTAAAAGGCGCCTGACCTGTTTGATTTTAATTTGAACAAGGTCCCCGTGACTAAAAGGAGACAACGCACTCTGTTGACACGGTAACAGTAGGGATGTCTAAAAATAGCGCAATTGAGTCGTCTGTTGACACGGTAACAGTATGGATGTCTAAAAATAGCGCAATTGAGTCGTCTGTTGACACGGTAACAGTAGGGATGTCTAAAAATAGCGCAATTGTGTCGTCTGTTGACACGGTAACAGTAGGGATGTCTAAAAATAGCGCAATTGAGTCGTCTGCTCTGGATAATTAGTGACGGGTAGACTATGCTCTGAATAATAATTTTATTAGTGACGAGTAGACTGCTTAGTTCACACGGTCACATTAATTATAATAATAAATAATAGTTTAACCCATTATTTTTTAAATGACACCTGTCCTGGTCGAGGCTCAAGCCGCCATGACAATGTTAAATCAAGGGTCAAGTCAAGTCAAAGCAATGAAGAAGAAAAAGAAAGATTGAAACAAAATTCCTTTTGATTTACCACCCCCTCCTCTCTCCCTCTCCCTCTCCCTCTCTTCAATAGAAATTATTTTTCAAAAACTTCTCGTACAGCCATTTAAAAAAGCACACACAGAAAGAGAGAGAGAGAGAGAGAGAGAGAGAGAGAGAGAGAGAGAGAGAGAGAGAGAGAGAGAGAGAGAGAGAGAGAGAGAGAGGGAACGCTGAACAGTTTATTGTCATTACCTCAAGAGAGAGAGAGAGAGAGGGGGGATATATATATATATTTTTAGTTAAAATAAGTTAAATATATATATATATATATATATATATATATATATATATATATATATATATATATATATATATATATATATATATATATAGTTTGCTTTGATAAAGCTTTTCTGTGTCCAATGTCTTTATTTGTGAACCTCAGAAACAAAACCAGTTAACGTTAACTTTGAGTAATGTTCTGTGTTAAAAAATAAAAAAAATAAAAAATTATATAAATTGTGCTGATTTACTTTTTAAAATTTCAGAACATTATTATTTTGTTCATTTTACATAAGATTTTCATAAGATTTTTACTATTTCTGGTTTAACGTTGTGCTGGTTTGCTTTTATTATGGATTTTCGATTTGATGCAAAGAGGACACCATTCTCTTGTAGAATGTCTTTTTTGCTCAGGTTGGCATCCACTGGACAGTCAAATTGCAGGCCGATCATGCAAACTGATGAGACCTTCTCTTAGGTCGAAACAGCTGTCTTTGCATAAGGCACTGTCCCTCCCCCATTGGGAGAAAAAGTAAGATTTAATCAGCACAATTTATATAATTTTTTATTTTCTTATTTTTTGAACACAGAACATTACTCAAAGTTAACGTTAACTGGTTTTGTTTCTGAGGTTCACAAATAAAGACATTGGACACAGAAAAGCTTTATCAAAGCAAACTATTCTGCATTTCAAATGCACTAACTTTTTCAGTCCTTCAGAGTAGGGGTACAGAGCTGACTATTCACTGAGATTTTTCTTTCATGCTATTTTTATCCTTAATTTGGATACCATCTCAGTAGTTAGCCCTCCCTAGTCATGTCTATTAGGTTTTGAAATTAAAATTTCAGAACATTATTATTTTGTTCATTTTACATAAGATTTTCATAAGATTTTTACTATTTCTGGTTTAACGTTGTGCTGGTTTGCTTTTATTATGGATTTTCGATTTGATGCAAAGAGGACACCATTCTCTTGTAGAATGTCTTTTTTGCTCAGGTTGGCATCCACTGGACAGTCAAATTGCAGGCCGATCATGCAAACTGATGAGACCTTCTCTTAGGTCGAAACAGCTGTCTTTGCATAAGGCACTGTCCCTCCCCCATTGGGAGAAAAAGTAAATCAGCACAATTTATATAATTTTTTATTTTTTTATTTTTTGAACACAGAACATTACTCAAAGTGAACGTTAACTGGTTTTGTTTCTGAGGTTCACAAATAAAGACATTGGACACAGAAAAGCTTTATCATAGCAAACTATTCTGCATTTCAAATGCACTAACTTTTCAGTCCTTCAGAGTAGGGGTACAGGGCTGACTATTCACTGAGATTTTTCTTTCATGCTATATATATATAGTCTACCTGATCCAGGCACACCTCTCTACATTCCTCCTCACCGGGAGTATGTTGGTGTTTACTACGATTTCTATGACCTCCCTTATTGAATCCTTCACTGGATCCACCAACATGGCATCCCATCTCTTCTACTCTCTTCGAGGGATTGTAACTTTAGAACATTATTATTTTTGTTATTTTACACAAGATTGTTACCATTTCTTTTTAATTAAGTGCTGGTTTGCTTTTATTGTGGACTTTCAATCTGGTGCAAAGAGGACAACCTTTCTTTTGTAGAAAGTCTTCTAGCTCAGTTTGAATGTTCACTGTGGACATACTTTGCAGGCCGATATGCAGACTGAAGAGTCATTCTCAAAGACGAAACAGCTGTCTTTGCATAGGCATTGTCTATCTCCCCCATTGGGAGAAAAAGTAAATCAGCACATTATTTTCTTTTATTCTTTTCAGAACACAGAATAAATTGTAAAGTTAAAATTAAAGTTATTCAGTTTATTTCTTAGGCTCACAAACTTAAATATTGGACACAAAACAAGTTTTTTTCAAGCAAACTATATATATAAGAGGAAAGTTTAATGGTGTGGTTGTTTTTTCTTCTTCAATTCTTGTACGTTTATATATATATATTCTACTGTCAGTATGTCCATCCTTCTGTCCGTCTGTCTTTCTGACTGTTTTTCTGCCTGTAACCCCCCCCCCCCCTCTCTCTCTCTCTCTCTCTCTCTCTCTCTCTCTCTCTCTCTCTCTCTCTCTCTCTCTCTCTCTCTCTCTCTCTCTCTTTCTCTTTCTTTCTCATTTCCTCTCTGTGTTTCGGTCTCCCTGTCTCCCTACGTCCCTGTCCGACTGATTTACTATTTGCCTACTTGCCTATTTGTCTGTATGTCTGTCTGGCTCTGCTTCCCTCACCCACTCTTGTTCTCCTTCCCAACCCCCCAACCCCCTTTCCTGCTTCTTCCTTCAGTGGTTGTATGATGGTTTTATCACATTACAATATATCTTATTTTGATTAAAGTTATCCGTGAGTACGCTTAACCTGATTTTTAGCGTGCCTGTGACTACCCGGCTTTTACCTGTATTTATTTTTGGTGAGTTTTATTCAGGGGTGGAAAGCGAAAATGTAATTTGTACTGGCCACTTGTTCCGAATGAAGAGACCCATGGAAAAAGTCGAGAGACGAAACGTCGGGGAAGATTTTAACCAAGCTTGTTTTTTTGTCAGATTTTTGAATATATATATATATATATATATATATATATATATATATATATATATATATATATATATATATATATATAGAGAGAGAGAGAGAGAGAGAGAGAGAGAGAGAGAGAGAGAGAGAAAACAGAGAGAGAGAGAGACAGAGATGTCACCATGTCACTGACCTGTCATAGCCTTTAGACATTGAGAGACACAAGGGATACACAATGCGTTGCCCTTTTGACCCCCCAAACAATACATAATTTATGATAGAGATAACAGTGACACGAGTGACACGCGCTCGCGCACGATTGCGTACGTATGTAAGCCTATGTTTGTGCATGTGTGTGCGTGTGTGCGTGCGTGCATGCATGCGTAAATGCGTGTGTGTTAGTGAGTCTGTGTAACTGTGTGCTTGCATACGAGGGGCACGCACGTAGGTGAGTAGGCCTATACTGAATGTGGTGCTTGCAAATGTGTGTGCGTATATATATAAAGACATTTGGACAAACAAGTTTTTATCAAACTGTTATAAATATATATATAAACGTACAAGAATTGAAGAAGAAAAAACAACCACACCATTAAACTTTCCTCTTATATATATAGTTTGCTTTAATAAAACTTTGTTTGTGTCCAATGTATCAGCTTGTGAACTTAAGAAAGAAACTATATATATAACACAAAAAGAAAGAAAACTACAACAAATCCGTGGTGGTTCTAATTTTAATACTAGCTTTCGAGAGGTGTCCTCTCTTCTTCAGGTATGACACACACATGTGTGTGTGTGTGTGTGTGTGTGTGTGTGTGTGTGTGTGTGTGCGTGCGCGTGTGCGTGTGCGTGTGCGTGCGTGTGTGTGCGTGTGTGTGTGTGTGTGTGTGTGTGTGTGTGTGTGTGTGTGTGTGTGTGAGTGCGTGTGTGTGTGCGTGCGTGCGCGTGCGTGTGTGTATCATATGTGATGGAGAGAGAGAGGGAGAGGGAGAGAAAGAGAGAGACAAATGACAAAGGACAAATGAATTATTTAATGTCATCAGCACGGTACATGCTATTTGACATGGGGGTACACAAAGTTGAAACCCCCCAGAAACCCCCCAGATTTTTTGTAACAAACATAACATGAACATTAATTTCATTTTAACCAATAAGTCAAAGCTCATGCGACCAAAACAGTTCTTAAATTATTAATCAAAGTATCAGAACACTAACAAATTTAACTAATGGTATCAAGCTTCTTTTTTCGGATGTTATTAGCTTCAGCAACAAACATTGCCATAGAATTTAAATAGTCTATTTTGTTTGTTTTTAGCAGAGCTGCTAAATCCCGTCTTTCTGCTGACGGTGATCTAAACACATTGCATTTATTACGCACAGCTTTATATGCTTCACAATAAAAGAAAAAAATGTTGTTCATCCTCTGTATCGTCTGAAAAACACATAGGACGATTCATATCAGGCAGTGTTTCAGTATTATACCAGCGCTGGCTAGCTTGGAGTCTAAAACGAGCTAAAGAATCCCTGTACCATTTTCGTGTTATAACTAACAAATATTTTTCACACTGTAAATCACTATTAAACTGTAAGAAAAACATGCATGCTTCTCGCTCCCTTCTAGCCCAGAATGCCATATTTGTTGATAGGAAGAAATTAGTCGTTCTTTGAATTCACATATGAAAGATTTATCGTTCCCAATTCCCTGGTTGTTCCAGACAAAGCCAAACCCACTTTCAAAAAGCAACTTCTTTACATGAGAAACCCAGTTATGTTTTCCACTTTCATCTTGAATGACTTGAATATTATACGCCTGTTTGTTGATTCTAGTTAACGGAAGTTTCATTAAACGAAGCCAGTACTTATTAGATTTTAGTTGTGTTCGTATTTGTAATGATATCTACCTGTTTCTGCATACAACATTTTATTGGAACCATGCAATGGGATATTAAAAAATCTTTTCATTACTAATGTATGTACTTTTTCTATATAGTCATTTTGCAATAATCCACAAACTTCCGCCCATAGGTCAACATTGATTCTATTTGGGAATCAAGAAGTTTCCAAAAAATAGATATATCAATACATTTCAGTCTTTTTAATGATCTTAGAATATCAATCACGCCTCGTCTCCCTTTTCTGTACATTTCTTGCCAAGCTTTACTCATACTAAGCTTAGTGGTAAATATTAGTCCTAAATATTTATAGTTATTTGTTACTTGCACTTCCAAATTTCCATACCACCATTTCTCACGAGCTGCTAAATATCCCCCTTTTCTAAACACAATAATTTTAGTTTTTTCTAAATTAACAGCTAATCTCAATCTATCCGCTTCTTGTTTTAATGAGTTAAACTGGTTTTGTAAGCCAATTGTATCTGAAAGTAATATAACGGAAAGAGAGAGAGAGGGAGAGAGAGAGAGAGAGAGAGAGAGAGAGAGAGAGAGAGAGAGAGAGCAAGAGAGAGAGAAAAGAGAGAAAGCAAAAAAAAAA
>CM065693.1:37461447-37468947 GCA_017654935.2 Phymorhynchus buccinoides
GTTAGTGGGGTAGTTCACAGTGGCGGCTATGCAAAGACTCAGATTGGAATTTGAACGGAGAATTCAACTGGCCTATCGACGTGTTATGTCATAAAGATGTTTAAAAGGGACACAACCAGTGTTTCTGTCCTCACTACTCATATAGGGAACAGGGACCAGATGCCAGTCTTTTCTTTTCAATGTCTTTGGCTCTTTGCTTGCGTCCCCCCGCGAGCCCAGCTGCAGCTATTTTTATACAGACAGTGGAGAGAGAGAGAGAGAGAGAGAGAGAGAGAGAGAGAGAAGAGAGAGAGAGAGAGAGAGAGAGAGAGAGAGAGAGAGAGAGAGAGAGAGACTGACTGGGGTGGGGGTGGGGGGGGGTGGGGTGGGAGTAGAACGCAGCAAGCTTCCCTCCCCCAGGGATACTGGGAGGGGGGGGGGGGGGGGGGGTCTTCTGTACAAATAGTTCCCCCACCTTCTGGAAGTTCTGTGCTTATAACTACCTCTAATCTGTCAGTCTCTTTCATTCTGCCTTTTCCCTTTGCATGCTGTTATCTACTATCGTTCTGCCTTTCCGGTCCATTCTCCTGCCTTTTTTCAAGAAATACTTTCAAAAAGATTTCCTCTAGCCAAAGTCAGACATGCTGGGCCTAATTATTCTTACTTAGGTGCATAACAGCAGCATGATGCATCTACGTTCGTAATTGACAGAAATTCTCCTGCCTTTTTTCAAGAAATACTTTCAAAAAGATTTCCTCTACCCGAAGTCAGACATGCTGGGCCTAATTATTCTTACTTAGGCGCATAACAGCAGCATGATGCATCTACGTTCGTAATTGACAGAAACATGCCTGAACGACCGAAGAACAAGAACTTAGAAGACGAAGAAGAAGAAGAAAGTACTACTACTCTCTCTCTCTCTCTCTCTCTCTCTCTCTCTGCACGTGCAGGTCCAAGTCGAAATGATTATGAAACACTCTTTCTGTGATAGGTCAAGATGTGCCACCCCACCCCCCTGAAAAGAAAGACCTTACACATTTGTGATTCATTTTCTTGGAAGGTGAAATGCTGCCTTCTTCTTGGAAATGTAAAACCGAAAGTTTCACTTTCGTGTGTTTGAGACTGGCTGTCTGTTGAAAGCCACAATAGCAAACAAGTGTGTCGCCGAGTGGCAGATAAGTCCCCGAGCAAGTAAATGTGGGGAGGGGGTAGGTGTAGGGAGGAGATATGTGTGTGTGTGTGTGTGTGTGTGTGTGTGTGTGTGTGTGTGTGTGTGTGTGTGTGTGTGTGCGTGCGTGCGTGCGTGCGTGCGTGTGTGTGTGCGTGCGTGCGTGTGCGTGCGTGTGCGTGTGCGTGCGTGCATGCGTGCGCGAGTGAGTGTGTGTGTGTGTGTGTGTATATGTATGTATATGTGCGTGCCTGCGTGCCTGCGTGGGTGGGGGTGGTGTGTGTATGTGTATGCCTATTAGCATGTGTGTGAGCGATTATTTGTTTTGTTGTTGAATTTCTTGCTTTTTAATTTTGTTGTTGTTAAGCGCATAGAGCGAATATAGGGGTGGTAGACACCCCCCCCCCCCCTAGGGATACAGGTAGGGGGGGGGATGTCTTCCGTACAAATAGTTCCCCCACCTTCTGGAAGTTCTGTGCTTATAACTACCTCTTATCTGTCAGTCTCTTTGATTCTGCCTTTTCCCTTTGCATGCTGTTATCTACTATCGTTCTGCCTTTCCGGTCCATTCTCCTGCCTTTTTTCAAGAAATACTTTCAAAAAGATTTCCTCTAGCCGAAGTCAGACATGCTGGGCCTAATTATGCTTACTTAGGCGCATAACAGCAGCATGATGCATCTACGTTCATAATTGACAGGAACATGCCTGAACGACCGAAGAAGAAGAAGAACGAAGAAGAAGAAGAAGAACTACAACTCTCTCTCTATAGCCTGAGTCGAAAAAAAAAAATGTGATGTTAGCAGGGGGGGGAAGGGGGGGGGGGGGGGGGGGGGGGGGGGTGCGCGCGTGCGCGCGGTCAAAGTTTAAATCACTATGAAACACTTTCTGGTATAGGTCAAGATGTGCCAACCCCCTACATTTCTCGGTTAATCTCTGTCTCTCTCTCTCTCTCTGTCTCTGTGTCTGTCTGTCTCTGTGCCTGCTCCACGGGCGGAGGACGTTAAACAAAATAATGTTCACTCATCCAACCGGAACAGCAGTTGTCCTCTTTGCTCTTTGTCTGTCTTTCTGTCTGTCTGTCTCGCTAGGTACTTACTTCTTCGAATTTGGAAGGTAGATGACGGTGACGGTGACGATCCGTGTGCCAAACCGGTGGGGGGGTGGGGGGGGGGGTGGGGGGTGGGATGGGGGGGGGGGGGGGGGGGGGGGGGGACAGTGGCGATTACAACGGGATGAGACTACACGTATCTGTATTATTAAAAAATCGGGACTTTACTGGTTTAGCACTGCCTCCGGGCATTGCCTCCTGTATTGTTCCCACAATCTTTGTATTTACAAATGATTATGAAACACTCTTTCTGCGATAGGTCAAGATGTGCCCACCCCCCCTACATTTCAGGGGGGGGGGGGGGGGGGGGGGGGCGCGCACGGGCTGTCTCTGTCTCTCTCTCTCTCTCTCTCTCTCTCTCTCTCTCTCTGTCTCTGTCTCTCTCTCTCTCTCTGTATTTGTCTGTCTGTCTCTCTCTCTGTGTCTCATGTCTCTGTATGTCTATGTGTCTCTCTCTCTCTGTCTGTCTGTCTGTCTCTCTGTCTCTCTCTGTCTCTCTCTCTCTCTCTCTCTCTCTCTCTCTCTCTCTCTCTCTCTCTCTCCTCTCTCTCTCTCTCTCTCCTCTCCTCTCTCTCTCTCTCTCTCTCTCTCTCTCTCTCTCTGGTCTGACTGCCTCTGTGCCTGCTCCAGACGGAGGGGAGGAGGACGGGGGCTGGAGGGGGGAGGGGGGCTGGAGGGGGACTGGTGGGGGGAGGGGGGCTGGTGAGGGGAGGGGGGCTGATGGAGGGGATGGTGGAGGGTGTGGTGGGGGGTGTTCAAGGGGGGGATGGGGGGGACGGGGGATGGTTGGGGGTGGGGTACGGTGGGGGGTGTTCATGGAGAAGAATGAATGCTTTTTTTTTGTTTTAGTTGTGGGTCCCCAGATTTATTAAAACGGAGCTACAATGGTTGAACCACAGATTAAGAACCTCTCTGGTTTAACTAAGTAGGCTTTCAGTTCGTTTTTCTTTTTAGTCCTTTGCCGATCTACGATCGCAAAGGAGTATGTTTTCGTTCAGGTTTGTTTCCTTTTTTTTGTTTGTTTGTTTGTTTGTTCTTCTTTTCTGTCTGTCCCAAGGATCTCCCGAACCGCTTGACCGAATCGCTTCAAATTTTGTGTGGTTGTGTGTCCCCATGAGAGGAAGGCATCCGCGCAAAACCTTTTTGCCGTCCTGACCTTGACCTTGGCGTATGACCTTGAAAACCGAAAACCGTTACGGGGCCATAACTTCCACACCGCAGGTCCTAGAGTCTTCAAACTTGGCATGGAGGTACTTTCGCTTATGGCCGTTCTGCTGATGGCGTACCAATGAAGGTCAAGGTCAAGGTCAGGGAGATCGGTATGCCTTGAAAGTGGTAGGGGTCTAATAATTGCGGTTTTCTGTCCCACGCATATCTCCCGAACCGCTTCACCGAATCGTTTCCAATTTTGTGTGGTGGCGTGTCACCATGAGAGGAAGGCATCCGCGCATAAATTATTGCCGTTGTGACCTTCACCTTGGTGTATGACCTTGAAAACCGAAAATATTTAAGGGGCTATAACGTCCACACCGTTGGTCTTAGGGACTTCAAACTTGGCATGTAGGTACTTTGGCTTACGGTTTTTCTGATGATTGCATACCGATCAAGGTCACGGTCAAGGTCATGGAGATCGGTAGGCCTTGAAAGTAGTAGGGGTCTAAAAATTGGGTTTTCAGCCACAAAAATAAAAATATAATATATTTCACGGACCCAACGAAACCGGTACTCAGAGTTACCAGTACTTGGCGTTACCTGTACTAGGCGTTACCGGTACTAGGCGTTACCAGTACGGGGCGTTGCGCTAGTTGTGATGAATTGTCAAATTCAATTGGTCATAGTCGACAGTTTAGACCTGTCAATGTCAACACCCCACCCTCACCCCCACCAACCCCACCCCACGATGATTGTAACCTTTTGAAATGAAAAGAAACTCCCTACACGGTCTATTCATAAAGTATATACGTGTCCATACGTTTCTTTTTTCATATATATATATATATATATATATATATATAATATATAAACGTACAAGAATTGAAGAAGAAAAAAAACAACCACACCATTAAACTTTCTCTCTATATATATATAGTTTGCTTTGAAAAAAACTTGTTTTGTGTCCAATATTTAAGTTTGTGAGCCTAAGAAAGAAACTGAATAACTTTAATTTTAACTTTACAATTTATTCTGTGTTCTGAAAAGAATAAAAATGTGCTGATTTACTTTTTTTCTCCCAATGGGGGAGATAGACAATGCCTATGCAAAGACAGCTGTTTCGTCTTTAAGCTGTTTCGTCTATAACTTATTTTAACTAAAAATGCAAAGTCGGAAAAACAACTCCAAACTAGTCTTGTTTATTTATTTTAACTATTGTCCAAATTTTCGTCTACACCCGTAGACTTTTTCTAGGATATATAGAAACTTCACAGACACACAATTGTACAATCACGCACACGCACGCACGCACACGCACACACACACACACACACACACACACACACACACACACACACCCCCACCACGCCAACCTCCCCCCCCCCCCCACCCCCCCCCCCCACACACATACACACACACACGCCAACCCCCCCCCCCCCCCCCCCCCAACACACACTTACACACATATATGTAAACACACACATAAGTATGCATACATTATGCACACACACATACACCACCCCCCCCCCACACACTTACACACACATATATATATATATATACACACACACACACACACACACATATATATATAAATATATATATATATAGTTTGCTTTGATAAAGCTTTTCTGTGTCCAATGTCTTTATTTGTGATATATATATATATATCACAAATACACACACACACACATACACACACACACACACACACACACACACACACACACACACACACACACACACCACACACACACACACACACACACGCACACACACGCACACACACACACTCTCTCTCTCACTCTCACACACACCACACACACACACACACACACACACATACACACACACACTCTCTCTCTCTCTCTCACACACACACACACACACACACACACACACACACACACACACACACACACACACACACACACACACACACACACACACAACGCACACACACACACACACACGCACGCACGCACACACACACACACACACACACACACACACACACACACACACACACACCACACACCAAACACACACACACACACACAACACACACACACACACACACACAGAGTGGCCAGATGCATGCCAATCTTTAATTCCCAAAATATAACTGCCAGATAGCATCATGGTCCAGCTGCTATTCTGGACGCCTGCTGGGCTAGAATTTGTTAATAGTTAAGATGCCTTGTCCAGGGTTAGCATACATTGCATGTTGAGAGTATAGAACGTATACAACGAAATGCTGCCCGCTTCATCACTGGCGACTATAAGTCTACAACGCCTGATGAACTTCTATTCCTTCAGCAAAGGCGCCATCACCTCCGCCTGACCATGCTCTACAGAGTGGTTGAGGGGTTAGCACCGGCCTTACCCCCTGAAGACTTCATCACTTATCACAAATCGAGCAGACTGATAAGATCCGGACTTCCTTACTCGTCGAACCCAATCAGATCTTCAGTTAGAAACAACAACAAAGCAATAAAAGTTCCTTCCTCAAACATTGATCAGTTCAAAAACTCTTTCTTTGTTAGAACACCAACGGAGTGGAACCATCTGATTAACAGCACCGTCCAAGCCAACTCCGTTGAGGCCTTCAAAAGACAGCTAACAATCAACCATCATCAATAAACCGCCTCTGCGCGATCTCTCCCCGTCGCAGTTATGCCAGACTGCTGGATTGCAGCGACGTATCTGAAAGAAGAAGACATTCTCTCGGCCAACATGAAGCTGCTAGGGGAAGGTCCCCAAAGGCCAACCAATCCCTTTGGCTGTTCGACAAAGCATTATGCTAGTTTTTGTTGGTATTTCCTATTCACAGAAACTCGTCTCTGTGAAATTCGGGTTGCCCCCACCAGGAGAGCGCGTCGCTCTAGTACAGCGCCACCCATTTTTTGCCATGTTATGCGAGTTCGTGTCATCCATCCCACCCGGGCACAGCACGGCCCTACTCCTACCGAATCGTGGAATGGGGCTTTAACCGTGTGCGCAAGATCTTATGCAAGTGTTCGCTCGCACCGTACACGGGTACCTCGGTTTTAAGTCTCATCCGAAGGACTGGAAAATAGGAGTAAAGTGTCTTTCCCAAGGACACAACACCGAGGACGGACGGAGCTGGGTTCGAACCAGCGCACTCGCAACCCCGTTGGATCACGAACTGGCGACTTCACAACGAAGCCACAACGCCTCTCTGTTACAACCCCCCCCCCCCCCCCCCCCCCCCCCCCCTCCTCCTCCCTTACCGGTCAACTACCTACACGATTTGAGCTAATAGTTGAGGTAATAAAGTAATTTTGACTCGACTTTGACTATTTTTAGTCTGATTCAATTGCTAACTAATTGCTAATTAATGACCACTCATCGTGTAGCATGCCCTGAAGCGGTATTATTAATTAAGTACAATTAGCTTTGCTGAGCATCATCACTTCTTCAGCCCCCCTCTCTCCCCCCCTCTCATCCCCCCCTCCTGTCCCCCGCACACACCTTTTAAAAAAACAACACCTGTTGCATCTTCTTATTCTTTGTATCAATCAACTCATTGCCTCACCGTGTACAGTAGTCACGAGTGCGTGTTAAACAGTTAACACATGTAGGAGCTTGTAAATGAGAAGAAACTGCCGATACCATTACCTACCCGAGTTAACGGAATGCCGTTAACCCTTTCACCGCCAAAGTCGCATATTAGCACCACCTATGTCACTAAAAAAGCACCAAATTGGGGTCTATTACCCAAAGACACTATTGTCTTAGTTTTGGGAAGCAAGGATAATAGACCTTATTTGATAATTATCTGTCACAGAAGAATCCCCAATACTGTAAATGGATTTTGTTCTCTACCCAGGTAATTTCAATGGACAATTTTGGCTGAAATATGGCTGGCGGTGAAAGGGTTAAAGGGCCTGCTACACCACATACGATTCGCTGTCAATGCGATGCGATTGTCACAGTAACGACGAGAGTGAAATACTTCCGTCTACAAATAATGTTACTACTTTCACTCTATAATGATGCGTGCTCGGGTAGACCCAGTATGTCACCGTGAATCATGACTCGCCTCGTCGCAATCGCATCGCATTGTTGG
>CM065693.1:37473947-37476447 GCA_017654935.2 Phymorhynchus buccinoides
TGACTTTGACTGAGTGTTGAGTTGAGTGTACGTGTGTCATAAGTCATACGTTTCTTTATTGTGTGTATGTGTGCGCGTGCGTGCGTGCGTGTGTGAATATTCTGACAAATAAATATGTTTGCATAGGTGAAACTAGTGACGCGAGTACTTGTTCAAAAAATCGGTTCGGTAAAACCGGTTCGAAGAGGGAACACCGGTTAAAAACCGGTTCAGATTTTTGAACCGGTTCTCAACTCTCTAGTGCCAGGGGAGGAAATCTATGTCAGGTAGTCAAATAAAGTCATGAAAAAGTTAAAACGTTACTGATATTATTCACAGAGAGTAAAAGTCCCTACAACCAAAAGTAAGCAACAAACAAAATAATATAGATATTGAAACAAACAATACACATCTACAACATTCTTTAGTAAAAAAAGAAAAGAAAAGAAAATCAAAAGCTGCATTAAACATGCATTAAATTGCAGCATCAGCCGGCGTCGAACCTAGACTATCTGTGGTTAAAAACAAGTCTACTATCTGTATCGCTAAAAAATCGGGACTTTCCTGGAGTTGCACTGCCTCCGGGCATTGCCTCCAGGATCGTTCCCACCATCTTTATATCTACTATGTGTCTGTTTCAGACCGGAGGACGTTAAACGGATTTTCATCTGGTTAAAACAAGGAACAATAAATAGTTTTCAGAAAAAACCCAGCCTGTATGTAGTATTTACAGAGGTGACAAATTATTGTCAACGAGAGAGATTTCAAATTTCACACGACCATTGGCAGCGTATTCGTTGAATGGGCCTGATTAGGAACTCGAAGTGTTTCTGTGCCAAGTTGATTGAAAATGATCATGACGTTTAGACAGAGAAAGGCAGACAGAAACAGACACATATTAATATATAGATGGAGTCATTTTCTTGTATAAAGCTTGGTCACAGGGAGAAAGGTGGCAGAGTGGTTAAGACGTTCGCCTGCCAAATGTAACGCGTGACTGCAGCGTGAGTGACCCGGGTTCGAATCCCGGCCTCCTCGCCCTTTCTTTCTACTTTGACAGGAAAATCGAACTGAACAATAGTCTGACCAGTGCGTTTTACGCACATAAAAAACCCACGGCAGTTGAAAGTCGGAGAGCAAGAGCAGGGAGAAATCCCGCTGCCTGGTATGACCAAACGGACAGCTAGGTTTTCCACGTGTGCCCACACACCCTCCTAACCCGCCCCCAAAAATTAAAATACAATAAAATGGGTAGGCGCTGCACTTACGGCGACGAGCTCTCCGGGGGAGAGCAGCCCGAATTTCACAGAGATAAGTCTCTGTGACTAGAATATACCAAAATACCGAATACAATATGATTTTGTTGTTGTTGCTTGACAAACAAAGGCAGAAAGATAATCAGATAGACAGGCCTGCACATAGGTGACTCAGTTTTATGTATAAAGCATGACCAGAATATGAATGATCCCCCGGACACCCTCCCTTGTAACCATTACATGTGGTCATTTTGATCCTCAGTTAATAGGGGCCAGCCACACGTCCACTGAAATCGCACGACTGTACGATACGATTCGATCACGTGGTCTCCAAGAACGAAATGTGATTGGCGCATCGAGATCGCGTGATCGAATCGCATCGTACAGTCGTGCGATTTTAGTGGACTGTGGCTCACGCTCTACATGTATTCCCCGCTTAAGGTCGAGCTCATATTAAATGGTCAACCTATGGCGATATTTTTCACGCCAGAGGGCAGTCAATGCACTAGGGGCTTATCACGCGATTTTCTTACTTGGGCGTAGTGAGAGAGAGAGAGTGATGGTAGGACCACTCACTGTCTCTCTCTCTTTCTTTATCCCCAACTAATAATATAGAGAGGATTAGTCCCACACGAGCGTCATGCCCTCTGGCGTGAGAAAAATCGCACTAAGTCTCTCATTACAGTAGATTACATGCCAGATGTCGATGGCCGCGGTGATTCGGTAAAAAGATTCACTCCACCGCTAGTACAGTGAAACCCCCTTTATAAGACCTTCAAAAATCATCCAAAATGTTTATATATTTGCTATCCATCTATATCGTTAGAAATTCGGGACTTTCCTGGAGTTGCACTGCCTCCGGGCATTGCCTCCAGGATCGTTCCCACCATCTTTATATCTATTAACGTCCCATATGTGTCTGTTTCAGACCGGAGGACGTTAAACGGATTTTCATCCAAAATGAGGTCTTATAAAGGAGGGGTATGATAAGGGAGGTAATTTTAATACTTACAAAGCTAAGGAAGGGCAATGCCTCAGAGAAGTAGGTCTTATGTGGGAGGGAGCCTTATAATGGGAGGTCTTATAAGGGAGGTTCCACTGTAGTGCGAATCTTTCCACAGTCATTGAAGTGACATGGGTGATATCTTTTTTTAATTTATTTTATGGTTGACTAATATAAAGCCACCGCTTGCATTCAGATGTCTGGAAGCTTTCTAAACTTTCTTGCCAGTCTGTCGTTTCCGACAATGACTGCCGGATAGCAG
>CM065693.1:37483947-37486447 GCA_017654935.2 Phymorhynchus buccinoides
CGCGTGTTCGTGTTTTATTTTCGGCACCTGGGTGCAAGATAAAAGTTTCTGTCCTTAACAATAATGTTATTTTGTTTGATAGGATCGGAATCCATTTGGTATACAATGATCTTATCATTTACATAACAGCAAAGACACTCGCGGGTTAGATAAGGATGGCATGGTCTGATGGAAAGGAGGTCACGACTGAATTTGTTGAGAAAGGGGTGAACTGCGGGCATTGCCTATAGTTACAGAGCTACACCCTTGTCAGGTGTTACAGTTTTGGAGAGAGAGAGAGAGAGAGAGAGAGAGAGAGAGAGAGAGAGAGAGAGAGAGAGAGAGAGAGAGAGAGAGAGAGAGAGAGAGAGAGAGAGATCAAATCAAATCAAATAGGTTTGTGTTTCCATTAGCATACATAAGCCTTTATGGCAAGGGGATACTGTCAAATAACACAGATCATTTTTGTAGGCAAATAAAGAAAATCAGTCTATTCTTAATGAAAGAAACAATAATGCAAAAAAAAAGACAACTATTTATAAATAAAATAAAATAGAATAAAAAATAAAATTATTCAGTGAACAATCTTTCTCGTAACGCTTCCTCCTCTCTTTGAGAGAGAGAGAGAGAGAGAGAGAGAGAGAGAGAGAGAGAGAGAGAGAGAGAGAGAGAGAGAGAGAGAGAGAGAGAGAGAGAGAGAGAGAGAGAGAGAGAGAGAGAGAGAGAGAGAGAGAGAGAGAGAGAGAGAGTATACGCACGATGCAAGGGCAACTATCAGATCAGACTGACATCATAGTATCTACGACTTACTTCCCTTTAACTAAATCGCTATACTGTACACTCCGCTTATAAAGAGGTGCAGGGGACACTCGTTCTTTTAATGTAAATATTGTATAAAACATAATAAGGGCCTTTGCCTCTTTTTAAAATAGTTTAAAAATAAAGCTTTCGAGCACAAAATATAAATGTTTAATTGTAGCCCTGGGGGTTCCTCCGTCTGCCAAATAAGTTGAAGCAAACTGCCAAAGATCTTTTAATAAACACTTTTTATCTCTAAATAGTCCAGACGTTTTATAAAACTTTGCTTGTTCTTCAAAACCTTTTTTGAAAAAAAGCTATGCAAACTAAAATATCTGTATTTCTACTAAAATCTTCTTTTCCGTTAGCATCTTTACAATTTGAAATGCCTCAAATGGCCTTTTGGCCCAGAAGGCGTTACATTTCTAATTTCTCTCTCTCACTTTTTCTTTTACTTTCCTATAACCGACGTTTCTTATATCGGAACATCAGTTATAAGGAATTCTGAGCAATTTAGTTCCTTATAACCGAAGTAAATGCCTAAGCAAGCATACTTGATGCTAGTAAATCTAGATATAGAAATGGTAAAAAATATAGGGCAACTTCTGTAAAGAACATAATTATTTAGTTCTGGTTTTTTATATGTCTGGCTTCAGCAGGGAGTGGGATGTGAGGTAACTTTTGTTTCATTGTATAAAGCAAAGAATGAAAGACGTGTACATGCAAGAATGGAGTGTGTCTGTTATGAATAAAGATACATATCAAAGGCATAGGTTATTTAAAACGAATTTTGAATGTGAAGAGTACTTTAACCTTCACCATGCTTCCTGGGTATTCTAGTACCCAGAGACACATAAAAACTGTTATATCTCAAAAAGTATTTAAGCAATCATCATGAAATTTCATGAGTTTATCAAAAACGTTAATGGCTTTATATGTCTTAAATTTCATTAATGTGTATAAAATACAAATGACGTAATATAATGCGTCATTTGAACATGCTTGTCACTGATTGCGCGGGTATCCTACAACCCATACTTTAAAGAGCAGAAATATGCCACTGCAGTGCATTGAGTATGGGTAGTGGGACACCCGCGGCATCTGGATAAGGATAAACACATGGTGACTCTTTGACGAGTATGGGTACTGGAGAACCCGCATCATCTGGAATAGGGATAAACACTGTTAAAATGCATGTCCCTTTCCTTTTTAATGAGTATGGGTAGTGGAAAACCCGCCCCATCGTGACTGTGTAGTTGAACAGGGGATCGGGTGAAGGTTAATTACGTGGACATTATATGCTTTAGGGATTGTTTGATGAAGCTGAGGCTTGGTGTGTTGCCAATCAATGGATCGTTTTACAAAAGAACATTCAACAACAATGCTAACTTTAAGTGCAAAATGTGTAATGTTTTAGAAGATGAGGACCATGTGCTGTATACATGTATTGTGTATAATGATATAAGGGAAAAGTATCTTAAATTTGGCGACAAACCGTATGCAGTCTTGTTAAGAAATGGGTCTGTTTTCAATATTAGGAGGATTGGTGTATTTTTGTTTAAGGCCATGAAGATAAGACAACATTTTATTGACAGTCTCACACATGAAACCTGATAAGTTTAGAATATTTGTGTATGTGTCTTTTTAGTTTCATGTTAACTTGACCTCATTTCTAGGGGATGGGGGCCTGAAGAAATAAATATTGTTCAATTGTTCTCTCTCT
>CM065693.1:37488947-37503947 GCA_017654935.2 Phymorhynchus buccinoides
CACACACACACACACACACACACACACACACACACAGGCGTTAGGCCTAGTGTCTGCAAGATATGAGAAATGCATTAAAAAACATTCCATCACTTTTAATACTTTTTACAACGTTTATCTCCTTTGTCTACTGTCGGTACATAACAGTACAGGACAACTGTACCGGTATACTCTACCGTTTTCAAATCGCACCGGTATTTTCGGTATTACCGGTTCGTGCCGCCAGCTCTGCTGAACATGTGGATGGAGTGTTAAAAGTCAGACAGTTCTGAAGATCTACGAGGATGCTCTAAAAGTGACTCTCACTTCTCTTCTATTTTTTGACATTGTTCATTGGCTCACTCGTGTTAACAAAGTTAACACGAAGTGAGTCTATAGTATGATAGTTGTTCGGTTGTGTGTCTGTGTGTCTGTGTGTGTGTGTTGCGTCTAATCTCCAAACTTTAACGTTGTCATTTTCTCGGGAAATAGAAGGCGTACATTGTTCAAACTTTGCATACACATAGATGTTTATGCAAGCTTTCAAACAATAATGGTTTGAATAATTAAATACTTAAAACAACACTGTAAACAAATAACAAACTGATAACATTTTAGATTAGTGGGTTAGAGAGTATTCCACAGGCAACACGAGTTAAGAAACTCATCAACACTGAAAACCTCGATAGCTCATTGGTAGAGTGTCTGTCTGTCATGCCAATGGTTCCGGGTTCGATTCTCGGCACGGGCACTTTTTAAAAATATTTTTAGTTGTATGTATTAACGATAGTTTCATTTGTACTTTAACATTTTATTGGCAATCTTGTTCTTTAGACAACCCCTCAATCTTTGTTGTTGTCCCACATGTGCCTGTTCGAGTGAGCCTTGAAGGCTTTGCCTCTTGTTTTTGGGGGGTTTTAAGGAAATAAAATCGAAGAGAAATATACAGTCCAGGTCAAATGACTCTCGTTTTTGTTAGAACATTTTCAACTCCCGTGATGATACTGAAGCTGAAATAAATGATGTTTTCAGCTCATGCCTAAGTGTAGAGTGTGTTGTTGTTATTGGGGTGGAAGAATCAACATGAGAATTGATCTTCCTGTTTCTCACACGTGCGCGCCGCACGTAAACACATGGTTGTTTTCTCGTTCCTCTCTTTGTCTCTATCTCTATATGTCTCTGTCTGTCTGTCTGTATGTATGTCTGTCTCTCTCTGTCCGTCTCTCTGTTTCTGTCTATCTCTCTGTCTGTCTCTCTGTCTATATATATATATATATCTCCCCCCCCTCTCTCTCTCTCTGTGCGTCTGTCTGTCTGTCTCTATCTATCTATCTGTCCAGTGGGACAGAGCAGCGTAGCCAGATTCAGATTCAGGTATCTATCTATCTATCTATCTATCTATCTATCTATCTATCTATCTATCTATCTATCTATCTATCTATCTATTTATCTGTCTGTCTATCTATCTATCTATCTATCTATCTGTCTGTCTGTGTCTGTCTGTCTGTCTGTCTGTCTGTCTGTCTATCTATCTATCTATCTATCTATCTATCTATCTATCTATCTATCTATCTATCTATCTATCTATCTATCGATCGATCGATCGATCGATCGATCGATCGATCGATCGATCGATCGATCCATCCATCCATCCATCCATCCATCCATCCATCCATCCATCCATCCATCCATCCATCCATCCATCCATCCATCCATCCATCTATCTATCTATCTATCTATCCATCTATCTATCTATCTATCTATCTATCTATCTATCTATCTATCTATCTATCTATCTATCTATCTATCTATCTATCTATCTATCTATGCCTAGTAACTAGACCTGTTTCATAACAACACTCTATTTCTTCTTCCCGGTTTTGCGATAGCCTTTAAAAAAAAAATCGAGATCAGAGATTTGACTGCGTTCCTACTTCCCACAGGGAAGATTTGCGATTAGCCCTTGCCCATACACAGATACAGACATATGACACAGAAAGGTGTTATCAAAACAAACTATTTTGCATTACAAATACTCCAACGTTTCAGTCCTGGGTAGACGTAGATTGGGGGTATGGAGCGCAGCTAATAACTGAGATTTTGCATTCATAGTATTCATAGTATATACATACAATAGTTTGCTTTGATAAAACTTTTTGTGTCCAATGTCTTTATTTGTGAACCTCAGAAACAAACTCAGTTAATCATTAACTTTTAGAATTGTTCTGTGCTCTGAAAAAAAGAGAGTAAAATGTGCTGATTTACTTTTTCTCCCGATGGGGGAGAGGACAGTGCCCATACAGAGACGGCTGTTTCGACCTAGTGAAGGTCTCCTCAGTCTGCACATCGGCCTGCAATTTGACTGTCCAGTTGATGTCAACTTGAGCAAAAAGACATTCTACAAGAGAATGGTGCCCTCATTTTTTCCAGAACACAGAACAATTCTAAAAGTTAATGATTAACTGAGTTGTTTCTGAGGTTCACAAATAAAGACATTGGACACAAAAAGTTTTATCAAAGCAAATTATTCTGCATTACAAATGCACCGACTTTTTAGTCCTTCAGATTAGGGGAAGAATCCCCGCGGGCTTCCACCTTGTCGTGGTGGGGGAGCTTTAAACTAAGAGTAGCCCCTCATCCCCATTTTTCATTATCTCCATCCTCATTTACCATTTGTGACATGCCAGGTTTTTTTTTTTTAATTGTTTACTGGCTTGCACGCGTGAGACATTGCGCACTTGAGTGGGCACATGTTGCCCATTCTGCAGTGCATATTTGCCTATAATTATGGCCTTTTAATAGATTTTGTTTTTACTAGGATGTGTTTGTTATATTTTTACTGTTGCTTTTATAACCTGGATCCGATAAGTAGAGTAGAGTGGCTCAACGTTTCCCGCACTGTGTGAACTTATGAATTGTACTGTTTTGTTGTTGTGTTTTTTCTTCAGTTTCTTTGACATTGGTAAGAATCATTGATGTGTGTTTTGTTATACGTGGTTGTATCTTTTTTCGATATACAGTCATCTTTGAAACAAACGTACAATATTTTATGCTATTATGTAGAGCAAGCATGTACGGGTATAACATACACTTAGTTATGCAGTTGGAAATTCGTATGTCTGATTTACGAACCACTCAGGAAGACACGAAATATTCAATGGCTTGGAGTCAAAACGGACTATCTTTAGATAGTCCATTGACATAGTATTGAACTTATTACGAAAACTAATAACTTGCATAAAAAAGACTGCTGAAATATAAACAGCAAACCCCCGTTTTATATTTCTGCAGTCATTGTTTCATACAAGTGATTAGTTTTTGTAATAAATCCAATAATACATCGATGACTCCAAGCCATCGAAATGTTCTAAGACGTGTTGACTGATTTCTCAAGCATCTTTCTGCCGGCATATGATGGGGTGACGCATTCAAACAATGTTCTGAGTGTGCTCCTGTACCTGGATCCCATTGACATGTAGAGAAAGAAGTTGAAACTGGCGTTGATGTAAGAGGCCAGAATGAAGACATTTACCAACAGATTAAACAGGTTGGAATAGCGGCCGCTGAGACTCATGTCTGACACCAGCAATGGTGCTATTCCAATCAGTGTAGACGGCAACGAGCAGATGATATACAGAACAGAAATGGCGACCAGCATACGTGTCAGCGCCATCTCCCGCGGTGAACATGTCTGGGAGGACGTCTGTTGTCGCCAGGCCACCATGGCTTGCAGTTTGACCGACGTTACAACCGTCGTTGCTAAAATGACAGCTACGCACAATATTGGCAGCACCATTTTATATAAGGAGGCGATAGAATTAAAGAGAGACTCGTTGTGAATATGGAACAAACTGTCGACTAACACTTGGGAAGTCTTCTTGGTTTGTAAGTTGAACGTGCAAGCTATGCTCCATCTCAGGGACACCCAAACAGAACCTGTCAGACAGAAGACAGTGCATAACGCTAGAATAAAACCTGTAGTTCTGGCGCTCAAAATTGTCCGAGAACGTAAGGGACTGACGACACAGAAACATCTATCACAAGCGATCAGCGTGGATACCAACCCCGAAAGCCAGTTTAGGGTGCTGAGTCCCAGCAACCCGTGATGGAAAACAAACCGTTTAACAACACCAACTGTGTCGGATGTGTTGAAAGGGAGATAAAATCTATCAACATTGATGAGGAAAACGCTGAGCATGTGGACAAAGTCCACCAGCGAGAGGTAGAAGAGACACAGGTTGATCCGTTCCCTGAGGCCCTGTTTGCAGAACACCAGCATGTTGATGATGTTGGTGGGAGCGGAGAGGAGGAACAGGATGGGCAGACACACGGTGTACACAAACGTGTCCACTATCTTCTGAAACCTTTGACTGATGATGTTGTCAGGATTGTCCCAAGGGATGAATGCATCTGTCTCATTCTCAGGATCAGCCCCCACCACGATACACGCTGTGTGAACGCGCCCTGTTCCGTTTGAAGTTATATTTGAATTAGCAACGTCCATGTTCATAAATTCGATGGGAAATTATCTGAAACAGACTCCATGCATTGATTTAAAGATTGCAATAATTAATAAATTAGCTACATTTGTAAAACACTTCGTCCAAAGGTCGGTCAAAACGCAGTATAACATTGAGGTCAATGGCTTTTTATGCTGTCCGATCCCTTAAGGGTCTGCTACACACATACGATTCGGATCTGAATGCGATGCGATTTTGACGATGTGAGCCATGGATCACGTGAAATTCAGGTATTGGGTCTACTTGAGTATAGTGAGCGAAAATGGCAGAATTACTTTTAGACGGAAGTATTTCACGTGAATCATGACGCACGTGAACCAATCGCATCGCATGGGGATACGATGTTACGCGTGTGTTCTCATTTTGAGCGCTACTTGGGGCTTTTGGGGTTTCAGATCAAGTGAACTGTTGCTCAATCACTATAATAGAATAGTGATTGCTGGTAAATTTTGCAAAAGTAACATGTTGTATAGGTGAAGACGGGGTAAAAAGCCCATGGGCGGGTAAGAAGCCCATGCCAATTATCTCATGAAATAAAGAAAATTTCAGTCAATTGTGCCCATGAGACGAATGCTAAACATTAACACCTGTCTCATAGGCAAATTGTGACTGAAATTTGCTTTATTTCATGAGATAATTGGCATGGGCTCCTTACCCACCCATGGGCTTTTTACCCCGTCTTCACCTACAACACTCGAAAACACAGGAATGCCGGCGCTGCATAATGTTACTCACAAGTTGATGCTTGGTTTGTTACAGGCCACGATGTTTTAAACAATGTTCGTTGACGAAGAGGCCTGTTCCAGACCAGCATCATAAAAGAGCGCTTCTGATCGACCCCACGGGGAGTCACTCTCCTGGCTTACTTTACTTCCCGTCGTCAAATTGTGAAGGCGAAATCTATGTTGCTGTGCGCGGGCGAGAGAGAGAGAGAGAGAGAGAGAGAGAGAGAGAGAGAGAGAGAGAGAGAGAGAGAGAGAGAGAGAGAGAGAGAGAGAGAGAGAGAGAGAGAGAGAGAGAGAGAGAGAGAGAGAGAGAGAGAGAGAGAGAGAGAGGAGAGAGAGAGAGAGAGAGAGAGAGAGAGAGAGAGAGAGAGAGAGTTTCTGTATCTAGCTTTGATTGATTGGATATTATTTGTTGTTAGTCAGTTGGTTGCTTTCTATTTTGTTTTGTTGTCCGTCACCATAGGGCGATAGAGAGAGAGAGAGAGAGAGAGAGAGAGAGAGAGAGAGAGAGAGAGAGAGAGAGAGAGAGAGAGAGAGAGAGAGAGAGAGAGAGAGAGAGACTCGACTCGGAAATTTAATGGATATTAGGCCATAGCCCCTTCCATGGGAGCATGATCACAACACACCACAACAGAACAACAACACATGATCATGATCACAACACACCACAACAGAACAACAGAACATGAGCATGATCACAACACACCACAACAGAACAACAGAACATGAGCATGATCACAACACACCACAACAGAACAACAGAACATGAGCATGATCACAACACACCACAACAGAACAACAACACATGATCATGATCACAACACACCACAACAGACCAACAACACATGATCATGATCACAACACACCACAACAGACCAACAACACATGATCATGATCACAACACACCACAACAGAACAACAACACATGATCATGATCACAACACACCACAACAGAACAACAGAACATGAGCATGATCACAACACAGCACAACAGAACAACAGAACATGAGCATGATCACAACACACCACAACAGACCAACAACACATGATCATGATCACAACACACCACAACAGAACAACAACACATGATCATGATCACAACACACCACAACAGAACAACAGAACATGAGCATGATCACAACACAGCACAACAGAACAACAGAACATGAGCATGATCACAACACACCACAACAGACCAACAACACATGATCATGATCACAACACACCACAACAGACCAACAACACATGATAATGATCACAACACACCACAACAGACCAACAACACATGATAATGATCACAACACACCACAACAGAACAACAGAACATGAGCATGATCACAACAGAACAACAACACAAACCAACAAAAACAACGAAAGAAATGCACCTAGCGTACGTACAGAGAGATTGAGAGGGAGAGAGAGAGAGAGAGAGAGAGAGAGAGAGAGAGAGAGAGAGAGAGAGAGAGAGAGAGAGAGAGAGAGAGAGAGAGAGAGAGAGAGAGAGAGAGAGAGAGAGAGAGAGAGACAGAGAGATAGATAGAGATAGAGAGATAGAGAGAGAGTAGAGAGAGAGAGAGAGAGAGAGAGAGAGAGAGAGAGAGAGAGAGAGAGAGAGAGAGAGAGAGAGAGAGAGAGAGAGAGAGAGAGAGAGAGAGAGAGAGAGAGTTAGTTCAAAATGTAAACCATAATAATTAGAAAACCAGAAGAGAAACAAAACTCATCAATTTGGAAAAGATTGATCTGTTTCACACTGCCGATGACACACAGATACAAACAGACACAGGAACACCCACACGCGCCCACACACACACACGCACATGCACACGCACGATTTAAACATGCAACCACATACATGCGTGTACGCACGCAAAGGTGCACACATATAGACCTATACAGCCACGCACTCACACACACACACACACACACACACACACACACACACACACACACACACACACACACACACACACACATACACACACGCGCGCGCCGTGGTTTGTGAGTTTTCAATGTTTTATGACTGTGTTCATGATTTTGCTGTGTTTTTTGTTATCGATGGCTTGGTGGAAATAAAATGTTGACTTTGGCTTTGACTTTGACACACACACACATACGCTCACGCGCACACGCGCACACACGCACGTACGCCCGGACACGCGCACGCACGCCCGCCACGCACGCACATACACACGCACGGACGCACGCACGCGCGCACACATACACACACACACACACACACACGCGCGCGCGCGCGCGCGCACATACACACAAACACACACACACACGTATACACACACCGTCTGTGATACTGTTCCAAACACACACTTATTTAAATGTTAATTAAGTCATTCCACTAATTAGCGCTGATTGTTATCAAGTCAGTATACCTATAGATTTCTATAGGCCGTGTGTTTGCGTTCAGTTGCGTTTGTCACAATCTGAATTTTGAGTTGCCTTTCACGGGGTACATGGACTGTAGGCCTACTTGTGCTTATTATGATCAAATACACGTGACTATTTTTTCTCTTTCTCCATGGCAAAACAGTGATGCACTAGTAAAGGTCTGTACGCACTTAACCTATTCACAAAATATCACTATTTCCTCATGGCAACACAATGAGTTGTAGGTCATATTATGGTCTGTGTACACGTTAACCAAATGCACAAAGTATCTCTATTTTCCCATGGCAACACAGTGAGTTGTAAGTCAAAGTCAAAGTCAAAGTCAAAGCCCAAATCAAAAATTCTTTATTATCTCGTTAAGAGAAATGACAGCGTGGTCTCATACAGGCACGGTACAAACAAGGAAACACATATTCGTGCATTAAAAATGTAAACAAAACTAAGAAAAAGAAAGGGCAGTCAATCATGATTCACATGTCTTCAGGTGACATATGACACCTTGTCATATTAAGGTCTTAATTTTAACCAAATCTGAATGTGCCAACCAACGACAAGAAAAACGTTAACCCCATGCTGTCATTATCAATCTCGTTCTCACGAGACCAACAAAAAATATAAAAAAAGAAGAAAAAGACAGTCACTTGATAGTTTTCCGCGACCTAGCTTTGGAAGAGGATCAGAGCGCTCTCAAAACTATCGGCAAACCATTGTGTTTCGGGAACGCCACGACTGTCCAAATCACGACTCTCCGAATCTTTGATCTTTGGCGGCTCCGTATCAGTGACGTCATACTGACCAAACTATCACGTCTGTTAGAACGGTAACCTCACGGCTGTCCGAATGCGCTGAGACGTTTGCAGTGTTGAAATAGAAAAGGAGATAGAAGGAGAGAGAGAGAGGAGAGAGAGAGAGAGAGAGAGAGAGAGAGAGAGAGAGAGAGAGAGAGAGAGAGAGAGAGAGAGAGAGAGAGAGAGAGAGAGAGAGAGAGAGAGAGAGAGAGAGAGAGAGAGAGAGAGAGAGAGAGAGAGAGAGAGAGAGAGAGAGAGAGAGAGAAGGGTAAAAAGGACTAGAGAAAAACGTTTCAGTTGAACAAAATAAATAAATCTATAAACGAGATCCTGAAAGCACGTGAAAAACAGACTTATGTGGAGAAGACAATATTTCAGATTTGCCGTTGATTATCTTCATCAGCGTACAGCAGAATCAGCTCATTGCTGTCATCCCAGTACGAGTCCCAGAATGGAGCGGCAGGAACAACCGCGCTGCATAAAAAGGGACACGTAGCAATTGTGAATGGAACAATGTCTGTCTGTCTGTCTATTTGTCTTCGTGTCTGCCTGTCTTTCTACAATCGGACAGCCGTGATTCGGACAGTCGTTCATCGGACAGCCGTGATTCGGACAGTCGTTCATCGGACAGCCGTGATTCGGACAGTCGTTCATCGGACAGCCGTGATTCGGACAGTCGTTCATCGGACAGCCGTGATTCGGACAGTCGTTCATCGGACAGCCGTGATTCGGACAGTCGTTCATCGGACAGCCGTTCATCGGACAGCCGTGATTCGGACAGTCGTTCATCGGACAGCCGTGATTCGGACAGTCGTTCATCGGACAGCCGTGATTCGGACAGTCGTGGTGCTGCGGGTGTTTCTTAGGACTGTTTTTGCCGAATTGGGCGAACTGTTACGAGAGACCGCGTTTGTAAAACGGCCCCCAGTTAGATTCTGTAGTGCAAAGAGTGACACTAAATGACTTTCCACAGCAATGGAAACAAACAAACAAACAACAGTCGTAGTGCATCCGACGCCTCTGTGAAGGACTGATTTTCAAACTAGGAGACATTTACATCAGCTTTCTTCTAGTGTTGGCACCTAAAGCTAAATCTCGCAACACATTAACCTGCATGCATACGAGATAGCCTCGTACTGAATGATGTCATTGATGATGTCATAACGTTTGATGTCATAGTCCTGGGATGATGGTTTTGGGTTTAGATAAGCCAGGAAATATATATCAGTCTAGATCTAGACCATTTTCTCAGATTGAGTCTAACTGATTTGTTTTAAAATTTACTAGATAAACCCGTGCTCCGCACGGCAGCATGAAGATAGGAACCTGTCTGAGCGATCGAAGAAGAAGAAGAAGAACTGGTTAGATGCAAATAATGAAGAAAATAGACCAAAAAATATGTGGTGGTGCCCCCTCCCTTCCTCCCACTCCACTCTCCTTAACAAAAATGATGACCCCCAAAAAAACCCAACAACAACAAAACAAAACAAATTGTGGGGAGGGGCAGACTCGAACCCGCGACCATGGACATGCATAGAAGTGCACAGAACAGACGTAGGTTTTGTCACTTTGAGAAAAGTAGGTGCCTAAATGTTGTGAAAACACACACACACACACACACACACACACACACACACACACACACACACACGCACACACACACACGCACGCACACACACACACACACACACACACACACACACACACACACACACACACACACACACACACACACACACACACACACACACACTGTAGTAGACAGCACACACTTAATCATTGCTTGCTCGGTTTCCTGTCAATTCATGAGCTCAGATGCGTTGTTCTCCGTTATGCACCTTTCAAAACAAATATGGTTAGACCAAACACAAAACTTCCAGAACGTAGAGGAACTATTTGTAAAAAAAAGCCCTACTCGCCTCCCTCTTCTCCTTCCTAGCCACCCCTCTCCCTTCTTCTAACCAAAGCAACCATAGAAGTTTCTAGGTGCATTGAGTTAGGCCTAGCCTCGGCTTTCTGTTAGCACACGCACAGTCTAAAAATGAACCGTTTTTAGCAGACGACACATTTTGCTACTCACTAAAGTCAGGCTATTGCAGCCTCGTCTTTGCCCCCCCCCCCCCCCCCCCCCCCTCGGTATGTACGAAGGGGCCCGATTAATCCTCTATTGTTTTTGCCAACATTTTGGCAGTTTGAATGTTTTTCACGAAAAAAACACGTTCATAGGACGCCTGAAGATCGAAATCAAAGAAAAGGCACAGTATAAAAATGCTTTAAGGAGGCTTTTAAAATCGATTGAATGATATTTACCTGGTGATTGTTGTTGGGGGCCTCCGACAAAAAGGTCATACAGGGATCACGGCTGTTCCATCAAGCCCCAAAAATCTAAGTTTCGCGTAAAATCCTCCCCCTTAACGACGAATTTTGGGGATGTGACTGGGCGAAATCTCTAGAGTCTCTAGAATTTCTAGAGGGACCTCTCAGCTAACAGTACTCCAACTTTCAAATCGTCGCCTCGAGCGGTTCCGGAGGAGATACAGATAGAACGCTTAACATCACCAGTAATATAATATAGATAATAAGAAAATCGATAATTTCTCAGTTTCCCTGTGGCAGTGAATGGGTTTTAAACTTGAAAAAAATCTTGCTGAAAAATAAAACAGCGCGCTTAGGCTAATACCCAGGCTGTATTTGTGTATATTTTATCATTTCATAGGCCTTCTAACTTCTTCTTGAGTCATGCCTTTTGTTTTACCATTGCCGCACTAAAAAAAAGTGTCCTTGTTTTTATATGACAAAAAGGCATAATTATGAGCAGACCCTTTTAGCTTTATTCATGAAGGGTTGAGCCGCTACATACTCACTCGAATTATTAATGACATGGAAATGTGGACGCCATGACTTCACACCTCTGGTGCATTAGTAAGTGTCGTCGATATAGCCACTGGGTATCATAGAAAACGGTCTTTTAAGAATTTAAAAGTCTAGTAAGCATAATATTAATCTCATATTCAGTGATATCAATGCGTGGCTATCGGTGAGCATGTCCATCCGTTCTTCAATCTGTATGTGTGCGTGTGCACGCATGCGTTTAGTTCAAATTTATGTGCGCGTCATGTGTACGTAAGCCAATGAGCAAGCAATATGAATTGTTCGGAAATAATGAAGGGGAGTAATTTTCGGGGTGTGTGGGAGTGATCTTGCCTAATTCAATCGGTCAAACAGGGGAAGCTACTCTACCATCAGGTAGATCCCCAGCTCTCGCCTCGTATGTTTGAGTAGACTTACATCACTTAGACCACCGTTCGTCATTCTAAAGTTGATGTCATTTATATGTTTACGTCACGTTAAGGGGCAGCAACACTGCATACGATTCAACCCAGATGCGATCTGATTGTGACGATGTCTGTGAGTCATGATTCACATGAAAATACTTCCGTCTAGAAATAATTCTAGGCCTACTATCGTCGTTCTCTATACTCATGCAGACCCCAATACACGAATCAAATGAAATGTCTGATACAAAAGTAGACATATTTGATCCGCTTCTACGTAATACAAAATTAATAGGGACTACAATTATAGCGAATAAAACTACACTAGCGACCAAAAGTCAAGGCCCAGAAAGACAATCATCTCCGAAAACTCACGAACTCAATAAAACGCACCCAGCTCATAACAAAACTGAATTTATTCTTTTAGCATTCCAAAAAATCATTAATCAGAACGAGTTCAGTCAACAAAATGCCCATTTCAACAACTTCCCCCTCCTCTTGAAAAGTCACACTCAGAATCAATGCACTTTGGAACAGTCAGTACACAATACTGAAATGATTTTTGCGCGGATGCCTTCCTCTCATGGTGACACATCACCACACAAAACTGGAAGCGATTCGGTTAAGCGGTTCGGGAGATATCCTTGGGACAGACAGAAAACACACACACAAAACATTTCAGTAATGTGTACTGACTCTTCCAAAGTGCATTGATTCTGAATGTGTGACTTTTCAAGAGGAGGGGGAAGTTGTTGAAAGGGGAATTTTGTTGACTGAACTCCTTCTGATTAATGATTTTTTTTGAATGAACTTAATGTTAAAAGAATAAATTCAGTTTTGTTATGAGCTGGGTGTGTTTTATTGAGTTCGTGAGTTTTCGGAGATGATTGTCTTCCTGGGCCTGTATTCACGTTGAGATAGCATGAGACTTAGCATCATGCTAACTTAGAAGCTCTTCCAAAAGTCCTATTCATTCCTATAGGACATTGGAAGAGCTTCTAAGTTAGCATCATGCTAAGTCTGATGCTATCTCAACGTGAATACAGGCCCTGGGCCTTGACTTTTGTTCGCTAGTGTAGTATAGGCGAGCAGACGGAGAGAAGGCAATGGACTGATTTTGCACTGAAAGTACTACAAGTCAATTCTGGTTCCAAGTGTGTAGTGTCTCTGTGTCAAGCCCCCCAGAAACCCCCCTAGGGCATGACACATACTTTTAATTTTTTTAGATAATATTTTTGCGCATGACATGGAGTTTGCAGTCTAAAAATAGAAAGAATGACGTCATTTCTGGGAAACCAAATGATAGAACTCATGGAAATTTCACAGAAAGATTCCACACACCACAATGCACCACATGCTTAAGTACTGGCAGCTAATAATAATTACAAGAGGTCAGGTTAAAAAAAGTATTCATGTAATTCACAGTTCTGAGTCTACAACTAGTATAATTAATGACGTCATAACTGCGAAACCCCAAGGAGATTTTCTCTAATTTTTCACACAAAGATTTTTCACGTCCTAGTGTATGACATGCATCAAAAATTAGCCTGTAGTATCAAAAGATGACTGTCCAGTAGAGTCAATGCAATTTTTGTTCCGTGACACGATCTTTAATTACTTGAAATATATTAATATTTTTCACTTGATGTATTCAGCTACTGTGATGTTTTTAATTCTGGACTTGTCATGTTTTTACTTGCTAAGTTTTTAATTGATTAATGTGTTTTTTAACAAAAGTATTTTAACAAAAAAACTTTGATTTTGTTTTTACCTTGTGTTTTATCCCTTTTTAATACGTGGTAAGATTCAATGTGGTGACAGCCCTGAGATGGCCTTAGTTGTCGACGGGGCTATAATTTTAATCTTAATCTTCACATGATAAAGAGTTTTCAGTCTAATAATAGCAAACCCCAAGGGAAACCCCAAGGGATTTTTTTAAGGAAATTTCACAAAAAATATTCTTCATAATGTTGATGCATCACGTGCATACATATTAGCTTGAAAATATTAAGAGATCACGTTTTTTGTTGTTAATAAATTTTTTTATGTAACATGGATTTTGCAGTCTAATGATATAAATAATGACGTCATAGCTCATAAATCCCAAGGGGATTTTCTGGGATTTTTTACACAAAGATTCTACACATCCTAATGTATTGTATGCAAGACAAATTATCCTGTAGTATCAAGAGAGTACTGTCTAGTATAATAGTTTGTTCACATGATAAGGAGTTTTCAGTCTAAAAATAGAATAGATGACGCCATAACTAGGAAACCCCCAGGGAAAAGTTTTGGGAACTTTCACAGAAAGATTCTGCAAATCTTCATGCATCACCTGCATAAATATTGGCTTGAAACTATCAACAGAAATAACGTTTCTTGTTGTTTATGATGTTTCATGTGATATGGAATTTGCAGTCTAAAAATAGAAATAATGACGTCATAACTCGGAAACCCCAAGCGGATTTTCTGGGATTTTTTACACAGAGATTCTACACACCCTAGTTGACTTTGTCGTGCTTATAGTGCATATTCATCTCTAATTTGAAGAGCTAGGAGCGATGCTCTACAGACCTGGTAGGATTTCATCAGATTCATTTAGACAGTTCCTAGTTATGACGTCATTTAATCTATTTTTAGACTGAAAACTCCTTATCATGTGAACAAACTATTATACTATAAGACAATCCTCTTTTGAATCTACAGGATACTTTGTGTGGGGCCAATTGACATAGGCTACATCAAAATGGTTTTTTTAATATGTTCTGCATAGTTATGCGGGGGTTGTCTTTAGCCATGACAAGCTCCTAGCATAACATCGTCATGCATTGTCTAAAATCCTCCGAAGTCGGAGTGTGGCTGTCCTCGTGGCGGGGTAATCAAGAACAGTCACATAGGCTATGTACCATAGCGTCCACGTGCTTCGGCTGTTGGGATTATTCCTGGAGTCTTTTAGCCAGGGTACGACAGCACCACCAACAACATTTAGACAGTAGAATTTCACGTGAATCATGCCCCACAAATGTCACAATCGGATATCAGTGAATCTAATCGTATGCAGTGTAGCGAGGTCCCTTTAGAGAGGAACGAACAAACCGGGCCAGAGATCGATCAGGAACGATAACCATCCATCAACGAACGACAACTGGTCCCAGGCATGAATCGCGGGAGGACAACTCTTCACCACCTGAGGTTTGTGAACAGTTCCGGTGCTTGTGTCAATACTTGCACTCTCTGCTGCACCCGATTCATGCGTCCAACCTCGGTCGTACGACTATCCAACCGGGACGACGTCTGTTAGCCTTGAAAT
>CM065693.1:37523947-37536447 GCA_017654935.2 Phymorhynchus buccinoides
GAAGAAGAAGAAGAAGAAGAAGAAGAAGAAGAAGAAGAAGAAGAAGAAGAAGAAGAAGAACAAGAACAAGAAGAAGAACAAGAAGAAGAAGAAGGAGAATAATGGCCTTCACGATCACATTGTATCACAATATGGTTGACATAATCCTGCAGTTTGGGCCAATAGTAGCACGAGAGTGAAGGTTGTGTGATCAATGGTCTTCAAGAGAATTGGGACATCATTCTACAACATAGTCTTTTAGCGAAAGACAATGACTATAACGAGGAGGCAATGCATGGCGGTTGGCTACAGCGTCAGGAACTAGTTAGCTTTTGGGGACAATCAATTCTGTGCCGTCATTACATCTCCATGGCCATACAGCGGGGATGTGCCCTGGACAAGGCATCTCCAAATATGAAGAGAGTTTCAACTCTCGTTTTATAAAACATCCGTGTCCTTTTCTGTTATCTGGAAGTCGCAGTAGGAGTCGACTGATGATGACACGTTAGATCAAGCAACCCACCCCCACCCCCATCACACATGGTGATGAAATTCTGCATAACGCCCCCGGTCTGGAACAGACACATATGGGACATTAGTAGGTATACAGATGGTGGGAACGATCCAGGAGGCAATGTCCAGAGGTAGTGCAACACCAGGAAAGTCCCGAATTTTTAACAATACAGATGTGTATGTACACACATGGTGAAGACTATTAAACTGATTTGATGGAGAACGTGGCGAAATCGTGCAAATCCTCCTCGAGTCGGGACCGCAACCACGACCTCAATACGATCAGAGGAGTGGTGACCCACAGCTGAAATGTTTCCTACTGAGCCACGCTCTTGGCGCGGGCTTTACGTTGTCGCTACGTTCTCAGTACTCTGTCACTATTTCGGCTGTCCACGCACTCACCACGCTGCCGCTACGTTGTCCCCGTTCTCACTACGATCTCCCCACGCTTCCCTGGCCTTTTCCACCACGCCATCGTCTCGTGTGTTTGAGCATGCTCAAAATGCGCGTAGCGAGAAAGATGGAATTCTGTTTAACGTCCTCCGGTCTGGAACAGACACATATATGAGACATTTGTAGGTATAAAGATGGTGAGAACGATCCTGGAGGCAATGCCCGGAGGCAGTGCAACACCAGGAAGGTTCCGAACATTTAACAATACAGATGTGTATGTGAACTGCGCGTAGCGAGAATGTGTGTGTGTGTGTGTGTGTGTGAAGTGAAATTCTGTTTAACGTCCTCCGGTCTGGAACAGACACATATGAGACATTAGTAGATATAAAGATGGTGGGAACGATCCAGGAGACAATGCCCGGAGGCAGTGCAACACCAGTAAAGTCCCGAATTTTTAAGTTTTACGCCCTCTGAGCCAACAGGCTATTTGAGGCATTTTGATTTATAAAGATCCTAGAAAAAAGGTGGATTTTAAGTTTTATAAGATGAAGTTTTTAGAAAGAATAAGTTATTTATTTTATCAGAGTTTATAAAAGAATTTTTTATTTTAATAGCGCAAGCTGAAGAATATAAAATTTAAGTTTGTAGTAAAATATTTTGTTTTTAAAAGATATTTAGCTGTTTGCTTTTAAGTCTGGCAGATTGGGGGAGGTCTGATTAAAAAAACCCCAGGGCTACAGTTAAAATTCATGCATTTTAGGCTCAACTGAGCAATTGGATAAAAACAATCCGTGTTTGTGCTCGGGACGAGCTTTATTATTAAAATTCTTGACAGGCAAAAGCCTGTGTTCAAGCTAATATACAGTTTAAAAAACTTTTCAAAAAAGTTATGAAAAAGTACAAGTTATTCTTTTATTTCCTTTTTGTATATGTACATTTTTTATATAAGGCTATCCTATTAGGTTTTGGTCCCTTGGGACCAAACACAACTAATAGTTACCTAGAGGTTTTTAATTATTATAATTTTATTTGATACAAAGACAACTGTCCAAAAAGTTTTTGGCCATAAGGCTATTAATATTAATATATACATTGTTATTATGTACACCACTTTTACAGACAACCTGTTTAAACTTTTTACAAGTGACGTTATTGTTTAATATTTAAATTATAACTAAGTTGAATTTTTAAACTATGTTAAAGTTTTAACAAGTATTTAGTTTATTTAATATTGTCCATAGGGCAAAGTATAATGTTATTTTCACGTATGTGAATTTATAAAATTTTGTGTTAAAAATTTATGTTCTACTCTAGTCAAGCTACGGGACTAAACCCTATAGCTTTAAAATTGTTTTGTTAAAATCTATGTCTTAAAATTGTTTAATATGTAAGATAAGTTTAGATTTGGTAAAAAGGACAAGTTTATAACTATTAAGGTTCCATAGTTATATTAAAAGTTGCTATTAAAATCTAGTTTGTTTTATGTATATTTTGGTCTTACCTGACCGTATGTGATTTAGTCAGAGAATTAGGTTTGGTTTAGGTTTAGGAGATCAAACTATTTACTATTGGTCTTTTAATAATCTAATCCCAACAATTTTTAAAATGTTTGGTAAAAAGGGTCCTCTAAAATAGCGAGGAAGATTTAATATGTACATTATTAATATGTACACAACATGTACATACAAGTTGTTTTAGTTTTTTAATGAGTATGGTTAAATATTTATTCGAAAAATGTTTGAAAGTGTTAAAATCATTTTGTTTTAAGATTAGTATGTTTTTATTTTAAGATAGGTTAAGTTTTAGTAAAAGAAAGCCAGTTAAAAAGACTAGGTACATTTGGTTTAAAAGTTACAATTAAAATTTATTTTGGTTTGTTTATGTCTAGTACGGTCATGAGCTGATCATAGGTAAACCAGTTTTAGTTACAGTCTTACTGTATTTCATTCTGTTATTGATTATAAGTGGGGGAACATACCGCCAGAGGCCTCCATTGCTGTAATTAAATAGTTTTGTTAATTCCATCCGATCCCAAGGGGGGGTAGCAACAAAAACTCCCCCGCCCTTGATGTCCTGATGGAGTCAGAAGAAGTTTATTATTAAGCTTTAAGTTTTGCTTTCGTCGACCCCAGTCTGTGCCTTGTTCCCTGAGGCACTGGGGAGGTGCCACAGGCAATTTCTGCAAGCTGCATAATATTGAAAGCATTTCTGGGATCGATGGGGGTATCTTCAGAATCGTTGATTAAGGAGGAAAGGTCCTCAATTAAAGCTTTCGGTTGATTTGTGGTCCTGGCTTGTGCCAGACTTCGTAAAATACGGGATATGAATGATTCTGTTAGTGATTTGTTCTCTTCTTTTGGAATGTTGAGATTTACGAGTTGTGAGGTAGTTGTTGAATGGGTTTGTTTTGTCAGTGTGTTGTCAATGTGTTTGGTTATTGTCGTCATTATTGTCGCAGTCATTTTTTCCAGTTGTTTAGAGATCATTTGTTCAACTTTCTCTTCTGTTATTCGTTCTGAGTGTTTTTTATGAGATTTTTTTCTGATCCTTTTTTTCAGTTTTGTGGGGGAAGAGAGTTCTTCCACAGTGTGTTCTTCCAGAGTTGGCAGCACAGGGTCTGTATTTTCTTTTGTAGGATTTTGTTTGTGTTCTTTCAGTTTGTCTGCATATGAGATGTAGGGTTTGTGATTTGGTATGGTATGGGTTCTCCAAGAGTGATCCACAATAGGAGGGTCTGATTTTGGTTTGTTTTCTTGTTGTTCTTTTTCCGTTTGGATGTCCTGTTTAGCTCTTCTAATGGCTTCACTGTAGGGCAGGAAGGCCCCACCCCTAATTCTGTTTGCCCTCAGTCTCAACTGGTACTGAGGGCAACCTTGATAGGCAGCTGAATGATCGCCGCCACAGTTGATACATTTAGGCTTATGGGTACAAGCTTCTGAAGAGTGACCGGGTGTGGAGCACCTGGTGCAAATTTCTGTTTTGGCTCTGCACTGACCAGGACCGTGCCCATAGCGTGCGCATCTGCGGCACCGTCGCACTGGGGCGACGTATGGGGCCACAGGGAACTCCTGGGCATCGATCCTGACCAGCGCAGGCAAAATGGGTTTTCGGAAGATAATTTTTATAGCTCGGGATTCCGTGCTATCTCTGTTTTTTAGTCTGACTATTGATTTGGCATCTGGTATGTATTTAAGAAGATCATCCAGGTTTTCTTCAAAGGGAATGGGCTTCACAACCCCCTCAGTGTTTGCCTCAGGTACTGTGCATTTGATGTTAATAGATGCTATATTTGTCATTTTTGCCAGTTTATTTTGTTGTTTGGCTGAGATGCAACCAATCAGCCATCTATTCCCAGAAAGAGGCCTCTGACTGAGAACGTCCCCCACACTGTTATGGAATAGTTTAAAGTTTGTTGTTGGGCCCAGTGACCTGAAGGTGACTGTGCCAGTGCACAGATCCTCCAGGATCACTGGGTATTCCAGGAATACTGGAGGAACTTGATTTGAGAGGTGAGAGGGGGGTCGTCTTCGTCGGCTTTGGACTTGTACGAAGTCCCCCTCGTCCTCTGTTTCTTCTATACTGAGGTTTGTGTCAGATTCTGTGGACTCTGTCTTTTCAGGGTTCCTTTCTGATTTTTCTTTAGAGACGTTCTCTCCTTCTTGGATTGCATGGTCAAAGATAACAGATTTGGGAGTTAGGGGGGCTGAGCCTCCCATGTCCTCCATCGACCCAAGATCTTCTTTATTTTTCTTTTGGGGTTGTTTTTCCTCTGAGTTGAGGCTTTCACTATCCTCTTCTTTGGATGATTTTCGTGACTTTCTTTTTTTCCTTTTTTTATTTGGAGTGTCAAAGACACTCACGTTGATGTCCTCCTTTGGAATGGGAGCAGTGTGAAAGATTTTATTGACACTGAAAATCGAGTCTTCAGAGCTTGTATCTGACAAGTTTAAAAGTTCTTCTATGTCTATATTCGCCATAATGGCTGTCTGTTGTTTTCCCGCGAGAACCAATCAAAACGATTTGGCTCCAGCGAGAACCAACCAAAAGCTTGTATGTGTTAGCCTGACTAGTGTCACAGTGCTTATTCCAGTTATAATCAAAAATCAAAAAGTCATCCTCGGAACACCAAAACAGAGGTCCGAGGATGGCCAACAGAGCAGTTAGTCTATTTTATAACTTTACTTATATATAATGAAAATATCTTTTTAGGTTATTAGTTTAACTATCAATCAAGGCAACAGAACACCCAGGGGCTCAATATTACCTACAAGTCTATTGGATTAAATGCGATTTTAAATGTCAGGTTAGTTTAGTCAGCTAGGTGTTTATTTCAAATCTTTACAAATTATTTTAATTTTAGTTTTTGTTATTTTGGATATCTTTATACTTAGTAGTTATTATTTATTTTATCAAGTCTTTACTTTCTTTAATCAAATCTTTACTTTATATTATCATTATTTCTTTTGAGGAGGAAAGGTCGATATTTTTAAGACAGAAGTTCCTATTCCCTAGAGTTTTATAAAGACCTACACTGAGCTATTTTAGTTGTTAGGCTTGCACACAAGCTCCTCCAACAATTTAGGAGGCTGGCAAAAACAAAACAACCTAAAGAAGAAGGAACTACCCTACAGAAGCTATTCTACGAAGACCGTACCCACCGGCAAAAAGCCTACGAGTGGGGGGTTCAGACAGACCGGCAAGAACGACATATAAATGTCGAAAAAAAAGATAGTGAGGAAAGAGGTAAATGTAAAAATCAGTGAAAAGCTAGCTAGCTAGGATCCTAGTCCCTACTACCTGGGAGAGCTGCTGTGCAAGGGCTCGGGTGGCCAGCGCAGTCCTCCCAGGGATACCACTTTTGTGGCACGTCCTACAACCCTAACATCTATGCAGACGAATAAGACATCGAACTGCAAAAAACAAATGAAAAAAACAAAACCTTAGTGCCCTATTTATGCTTACGAAAGACAAATCCAACGACGTGAAGAAGTGATCAGGAAAAGACGTCGTTGGTGGAGGCAGAGGTGGAAGACAGTCCTAGTAGAAGAAGGTGGTCCTAATCCTCCTCAAAGTCCTGGATTCGGAGCAAGCTCAACGAATTTAAGTTGATCCAACGTTGGATAGCCGCATGGAATGGGTCCTCATGCTGGGTAAAGCTATCGTTTGTCGTGCGGCGGTGCTGGCAGAAGGGGTCCAAAGAATGTTGAGATGTCCTCTCTTCTGCTCAGACGGCCGCCGTACTGTGGTAAAGAGAGTAGAGTTGAAAATCGTCCTCTGCAAAAGTCTCTCTCAAAAGGTGACCCTCTCTGCTCGGTGGTCGGTGTCCGAATTTCCCCTATATGCGTGAACTTTGATCCTTCTTTCTTCCACTTATTTGGGGTTTTCCGAACGGAACGTACGCGTCTACTGTGAACCCGGCCTTATGGTGGTAACATTTGACTAATGCATGGTATCATCTAACATTTCCGTACCGCTCTTCTCTCTCTGTCTTCTCTATGCTTTTGTCTCTTGTCTCTGTGTGTCTCTTCTCTCTTTCTCTGTCTCTCTGTCTTTCTGTCACTCTGATCTCTGTATGTCTGCATGTTTTTCTGTCTCTCTGTCTCTGTGTGTCTGTCTCTCTGTCCCTCTCTGTTTCTCTGTCTGTCTTTCTGTCTGTTTCTCTGTCTCTGTCTCTCTCTCTCTCTCTCTCTCTCTCTCTCTCTCTCTCTCTCTCTCTCTCTCTCTCTCTCTCTCTCTCTCTCTCTCTCTCTCTCTCTCTCTCTCTCTGTCTCTCTCTGTTATGGATTTTCCCTTTTTTTGTTTGTTTGACTCAACAATGTCCCCTTCCCACTGTTCCCTTTGACACGGGCAGATGGCCCGGTTCATTAAAACGTTGTTCTTGTTCTTCTTGTTCTTGTTCTCTCTCTCTCTCTCTCTCTCTCTCTCTCTCTCTCTCTCTCTCTCTCTCTCTCTCTCTCTCTCTCTCTCTCTCTCTCTCTCTCTCTCTCTCTCTCTCTCTCTCCAATTTTAACCTCCCCCTCTTTAGGCCTTATATTTCTCAGAGCAAAGAGGACACACCACACAAAAATCTCCAAGTAAGAAACAAAATGCAAATCCAATTTGTTGACAGCCTTATTTGTGTCAATTTTGTATTTCCATGGCCGTAGAAGCTCCCCCCTCCCTTCCTCTCTCTCTCTCTCTCTCTCTCTCTCTCTCTCTCTCTCTCTCTCTCTCTCTCTCTCTCTCTCTCTCTCTCTCTCTCTCTCTCTCTCTCTCTCTCTCTCTCTCTCTGTATTTGCGTGTTTGTGTGTGTGTGTGTGTGTGTGTGTGTATGTGTGTGTGTGTGTGTGTGTGTGTGTGTGTGTGTGTTTGTGTGCATGTGTGCGCGTGCGTGCGAGCGCGCGTCTGTAGCATATGTGTGACAAGAATCCAGGAACTCGCTTTAAAATAGACTCCCTGACCTGTTCTTATCTGCCCGGTCCTCTTATTTATGTCAGCCTCTTTATCTTTTTTTCAGTCCATGTTTCTTTTGTTGTTGTTGTTGTTGTTTCTTTTAATAATCAAAACACCCAATATATATCTCATCATAGAGCCGTAGTCTCCACCTCTGGAAAAAAGAAAACAAATCAGCAAGCGAAACAAAACACGTAAAAACCGAAAACAAACCCCGAAACAAAACAGCTACCCACGATTATCTGTCTATATGATGCTCATTGCTCTAGACACACGTTTTTCTGTGATCCGAGAATTTTCTAACTTTTGTCTTTCCAATTTTCCAATAATAGACCAAAAAGCTACATACATGATCATTCCTACACGCTCACACACGCGCGCACGCACACATTCACACACACACACATACATACATACACACGCGCGCGCACGCACGCGCACGCACGCACGCACGCACGTACGCACGCACGCACACACACGCACACGCACACGCACACGCACACACACACAAACACACACACACACGCACACACAAATGTACACAGACATGGATGGCTTGTTGAAAAAAACATGTTTTTGCTTATACAATGTTCCTATCTGGAAATAAAATTTTGACTTGACTTGACTTGACACACCCACACCCACACACCGACACACCACACACATACACACACACACACACACACACACACACACATACACCACAAATACACACACACACACACCACACACACACAAATACCCCCCCCCCCCCCCCCCCCCCCCCCCCCCCCCCCCCCCCCCCCCCCCCCCCCCACCCCCCCCCCCCCCCCACCCCCCCACAACCTCATGTCTTCGTTTCCCCACTCTCTCAATGTTCTTCATGTTATCCACCTCAGCTCACCCCCTCCCCTAGCATAGTGAGGTCCCAGGCCTCTCCTGGGAGTGACATGGGAGGCTCGGAATTGGGACTGACTGCAGCAATTTGCCGTAATCTGGCGATGAATCAGGGCCGCAAGATCACCGGGATGAGTCACGTATGGCAAACCTTGTATGTCAAAACACTCAAATATTTGATTTATTTTGACCCGTTCCGGCTATTTTGCGTATAAAACCACTTAAAAAAACAGCAGCACACATCTTAATAGAAGGGCGTAAACTATATTAGATTTCGTTCTGAGTTCTGTTTAAATATTGTGCATTTCTCCGTTTTGCTAACAAACTTGAAGCAGTATTTTCGGCTGCAGTATTTTTGGGTAGTTGTCACTGGAACGCAAACACCTCACCTACTTGCTTTAGCGACAATCCTAGAAAACCAGGTGCTCGGCAGCATTGTTGGCTCCAGTGACCTTGGTCTTTAACCAATGACCTTCATTTTCGAACCAGTCTTTGATATCCTTAGTGCCTATCCGCCTGCAACATTTAAGCGTCCTAGGTTCCCCCGTTCACACGTTATCATGTCATGTGCTCTGCAGCATTTTCGGCTCCAGTGACCTTGACCTTTGATCTACGACCTTCACATGAAACACAAGATATTCAGGGAGTATTTGATCCTTTTATTGAGGCTCAACATACAGACGTTTCGTATGATACATTACGTTATCAATGTAAAATGAAACACTGACAGACAGCAAGCAAATAGTAAGAGTTCAAAATATAAAGACCTTCACTTTCGAACTTGGCCTAGATATCCTTAGTACATATGCAAAATGTGAACGTCCCAGGTTCCTCCGTTCAAACGTTATCGTGTTCAGATAGATAGATAGGCTGTGTATACACATAAGCGGATATTCCATGCAGAAACCCGTGCACAATCCATAAATAAGTGAAACAAAGAAGGGAAAAGATTTGCGCACGTGTCCGAATTTCCCCTATAATTATGCGTAAACTTTTATCCTTCTTTCTACCACTTATTTAGGGTTTTCCGTACGGAACTTACACATTATCAACCCATTTTTGAACCTAATCTTGTACTATAATCTCGGAGCTCTGAGGGTGGGGTGGTGGGTGGGGGGTGGGGTACACTGGAGACTATGCATGTTAAGTCGTTGTGATGTGGCCTGGACAAAGACCGTTTAGTGTGGGGCCATCCATGACATCCGAAGTGTGGCTGGACACTGGCAGAGGAGAAATAAGGCCGTGTACACACATAAGCGGATATTCCATGCGGAAACCCGTGCGCAATCCATAAATAAGTGAAACAAAGAAGGGAAAAGAGTTGCGCACGCGTCCGAAGTTCCCGTATATGCGTAAACTTTTATCCTTCTTTCTACCACTTATTTAGGGTTTTCCGTACATAATTTACGCGTCTAATGGGAACCCGGCCATAGTCAGATAGACAGATAGTCAGGCAGGTAGTCAGTTAGATAGTCAGGAACAAACAGAATACTCTGAAAACATTACCAGCTTTTGCCTCGTGGGTGTGTAAAAAAATCAACCCGTTTTTGAACCTAATCTTGTACCATAGTCTCGGAGATCGGGGGTGGGGGGTGGGGTACACTGGAGACTATGCATGTTAAGTCGTTGTGACGTGGCCTGGACGAAGACCGTTTAGTGTGGGGCCCATCCATGCCGTCCGAAGTGTGGCTGGACACTGGAGGAGGAGGACTAAGGCCTATTATTGGCAACATTGTCTGCAAAGATTGGAGGCGTGTGATTTGCCGCGACTTGAGATCGATGGAGAGAAAAAATGAGAGAGCAAGGCTCGGCCTGCGGTAGTGTATGGCTGCTCACTATAGATAAAATGGGGTTTAATCACCCCCCTCACCTCGATCACCCCCCCTTCCCCTCTCCCTCCGCTCCTCAAATCACGTCATTCGTTTTTTCCCTGTCTATATTTCTCGTTTGCTATTTTCTTCTTTTCCTTTTCCTATTCTCCTCCTCTCTTCTTCCCTTCTTTTGTCCGTTCTCTTCTCTTCCCTTTTCGTCCCTTTTCCATTCATTCCCATCTCTCCCCTTCTTTCCTCCTGTCTGCTCTCTGTTTCTCTTCTCTTCCATTCGTTTACTTTGCGTCTTCTCTCTCATACCCCCTCTCTCTCTGTTTTGAATAAGGAACATTTTTCTCTTACATTGGCCACCTATTAATCCAAATCCATCTTCGCGTCAACAGATCTCTCTATCTTCCCTCTTCTTCTAACTATTCAATAAAAATGCTTTTGCAGACATGGGCCCATAGACGTGGGGTTTTTTTAATTCAAAAAGGCAATCCCAAATAAGTGTCATCCAAAATGCAAGGAATACACACTGGAACATCTCCGGATGAGTCATACCGTCCACTATTCTGAATAATTATATATGCATACTTAACTGATCCAGAAAACTGCCCTGATTTGCTTGTGAGGCGTCTAGGAAATGATACACTAAGCAATGGGAACGGACTGAAGATGCATGTTATGTGAGTTGTGATCGATGAATCACGCTATGTGAATGGATCTGGAGTGTGATTGGTTTGAGGAAATAAATTTCGAACAATAATAGGGCAGTCGTAAAGTGAATCGCGAGAAAACGAACGAACGAACGAACGAAAGAAAAAAGTTTTATTTATAGGTAGTAATAAAATAAGCAGATACTTGCTTTTTTTTAAAACATGAAATAAGGGGCGAAAATTGAAACACAGACAAAGCAATGTAGAACATGCAGAGCGCAACCATATAATTATAGCAACACATGTCAAAATCAAACCTAATCCTACTTAGAGAGAGAGAGAGAGAGAGAGAGAGAGAGAGAGAGAGAGAGAGAGAGAGAGAGAGAGAGAGAGAGAGAGAGAGAGAGAGAGAGAGAGAGAGAGAGAGAGAGAGAGAGAGACAGAGACAGAGAGAGACAGAGAGAGAGAGAGAGAGAGAGAGAGAGAGAGAGAGAGAGAGAGAGAGAGAGAGAGAGAGAGAGAGAGAGAGAGAGAGAGAGAGAGAGAGAGAGAGAGAGAGAGAGAGAGACGCTTCAGACGTTTCAGAAACATTTTTTATTGACAATGGCCGAGAGAGAGAGAGAGAGAGAGAGAGAGAGAGAGAGAGAGAGAGAGAGAGAGAGAGAGAGAGAGAGAGAGAGAGAGAGAGAGAGAGAGAGAGAGAGAGAGAGAGAGAGAGAGAGAGAGAGAGAGAGAGAGAGAGAGAGAGAGAGAGAGAGAGAGAGAGAAACTTGACACTTGAAAACTGTATTACGCAAGACTAATACAAAACGATAAGGCAAACATGGACACGCATGATGATACAAGACACCAGCGTAAACAAACTTAGAGCAAAATAATATAAATACATAACTAAGAAGTAGGGGGGGGGGGGGGGGTGGAAGAGAGAGAGAGAGAGACAGACAGAGACAGAGAGAGAGAGAGACAGACTGAACTGATCAATGTTGTGTCAATCTTTGCTTCTTGCATTTTGTACGTAGACAAAATCCATTCCTCGTCTTAATCCACAACCATACTTTCATACTTAACGCGTGAAAGAGAGAGAGAGAGAGAGAGAGAGAGAGAGAGAGAGAGAGAGAGAGAGAGAGAGAGAGAGAGAGAGAGAGAGAGAGAGAACAATGAACAACGAACAACTGTTTAATGATCAGGCCATCTGCCCATATCATGAGGGAAGGGGTAACAATGGGAAATCTTCACAATTCAAACAGATAAACATAACAAACAGTATCAAAATAATAGCAGAAAATATTACATTGTTTCATTGCGAATTCTAAGTGCATCAGACAAGTACATTGCAAGGCTAAATATACATCTAGAGTCACACATCAGCAAAACTAGCCTAAAAGCAGAAGGATGATTGTAATATTTTTTAGGGATAAACTTTTCTCAAATACTAAATATTTAGGGCAAATTAATACAAAATGTATTTCAGTTTCAGGTGAACCTTTACACAATGGACAATCAAGACCAACATTTCTTGAATAACGATATTTGTGGGTGTGCAAAGCTGACACACCAAGTCTAAATCTAAATAAAGTCTTCCTTAATGTAAACTGCTTAACATCTAATAAGTATTGAGATGCACAAAAAGATTGTTTGAAAGAAGCAAAGAATGAATAACGACTTTTATTTGATAGTTCAGACTCCCAACCTTGTATGTAGCAATCAATTAATCTTTGCTTGAATTCACGAAGAAAAATACCAATGTTCTGAACTCTTTGTTGTTCCCACACATAGCCGAATATACAAAGTAAAGCACATAGCAGAAACCCAGTTATTTTTGTTATTGCAATGTAAGGTT
>CM065693.1:37571447-37576447 GCA_017654935.2 Phymorhynchus buccinoides
ACATATCAATGTTTCTGATTGTGGACAAAAACGTCAACAAAATGGAGGGTTACAGAACTGCTATTTCCTGGCATGATAACGAATGACTTATTGATACAACAAAATGATATCCCTCTTTTTTTACCTATTGAGATGTATGTTTGCTCAAACTTGTGTTCGTTCACTTACGGAACGGAGTTTTGACAGGATGATCATTCTCACCCCCCTAGAGTTTAGTGCGTGTGAGTGGATCATCATCATCATCATCATCATCATCATCATCATCATCACCATCATCATCATCAACAATAACAACAACAACAACAACAACATAATCGTCGTCGTTGTCGTCGTCGTCATCCTCCTCCTCGTCGTCATCCTCATCGTCGTCGTCGTCGTCATCATCATCATCATCATCATCATCATCATCATCGACAACTCAGACCAAGAGACATACAGAGAGAACAAGGAAATGACATGACATCATTTTGCAACAATCGAATCATACTTTAAAAAAATACTTACAGATAATCGTGTGCTTAAGAACTTGTGCAAATAATTATGTTAGCGTCTTATATAAACACAATATCTGAACTCAGAAAGGTGTAGGTTTTCGCTGCCCTCACCAGATTGTATCATAGTAAATGATCATTAAGAAGCAACATATTTGCCTTGCTTGGGTAAGGAATAGGGTTAGGATTAGGTTAAAGTTATTTTCATGAAAAGGGAAGACCGCAGAGACAGAAAGCCGAGAACATGATGGGAGTATTTGTTGTTGTTTGTTATTTTGGTATTTTCTAGTCGCATAAACTCGTCTCTGTGACATTCTCCACTAGGAGAGCGCGTCGCTCTAGTACAGCGCCACCCATTTTTGCATGCTATGAACAGAACAGAACAGAACAGAACATAGCTATTCAAGTAATTTCATGATGCAGCCTTTTGTTCGTAACTGAAACACTTTTGAGTGCGCTTATAAGCTTATAGCTTGTTGTGCTCATACAATAACTTGTGTACACTGCAATGTATTATGTTAATAAACTTTGTTTAAACCAACAGAACAGAACATAACATAACAGCTGTTTATTGCCTTAGAAGTAAACAAAACAACAGACAGTGTTCGTGAGTGTCCATAGTGTGTATGTGCAGAGAAAGGACAGTGGGGGGGGGGGGGGGGGGGGGGGGGTGAAAGACCGGTTGGATTATTTTGATTTCTACTTTAAATTGTGTTAAATAATTATTTTTTATGCATTTTTTTAATAATGTTTTTAAAAACAAATGGTGTCTATGACGTGTATATGAAAGGGGTGGGTGGGTGGGGATGAACGGCGTGGGCATTTTGTTTTTAATAATTTATATACTTCTTCATATTCTTTTGTAATAATGTTTTTCTTCTTAATTGTTTTCTCTCGTAATATTTGTAAAGCGCTCTGAGGATGATTTTTTTTATTTATCGAAGAGCGCAATAGAAGCTTTATTTATTAGTGTTGTTGTTATTATTATTAGTAGTAGTAGTAGTATTATTATTAGTATTAGTATTATTAGTATTATTATTAATATTATTAGTATTATTATTTGGCACACAAAAATAACAATTTAAACTACCACGATTGCTTCTTATAATTTCAGATGTAAAAGAGGAAAACATGTCTATAGCCATGCTCTTTGTTATATGTGAGTTCGTGTCATCCATCCCACCGGCACAACACGGCCTATTCCTATCGAATAGTGGAATGGGCTGTAACGTGTGCGCAAGATCTTATGCATACGTACGCACACGTGACCTCGGTTTTAAATCTCATCCGAAGGACAAAAAAAAGTGATAATCATTTTTTTTAAACTACACTTTTTTCTAAATCTCTATCCCTATCGACTCTTCAATCTGAGAGTGTTATTGGTAGCCTACTCCACAGTTGCTCTTCAGAAAGAAAAACAAAGATTTTACAGACCAGATCTACATGTCGCGTGAAGAACAAGTAGAATCATGGCTGTTTAATCCCTCTCTATCAGTGTACCTCTTTAAAAACAACAACAACAACAACACAAAACGATATATTTAGAAAAGGCGAGGACCAATCACAACTGATCTCCATGTCACGTGACAGGCCCCGCTATCAAGGCGGCCTAGTTAAAATCGATGTTAATGTCGGCCAACTTTAACCTTCAGTCAAGATGAAGTGGGATTTTAAATCGCACGAGGATCGGGGTTTATTTTTGGTCCAAGGCGATGGTGTTCTAAATTCTAACATAATCTAATGATTTTTTTAAACATTTTCTGAAGAGAGTGAAAGCGTCTGCGACAGCTTAATGAACGTCGTAGGAGATGATTTTGTTCTGTCTCTCTGTGCCTCCGTCTGTGAATCTGTCTGTGAGTATGTCTGTCTGCCTGTCTGTCTTTCCTTTTAAGTCGTTACAATGGTCAGTGTTGTTGTTCATTGTTTTCATTAGTAAGTAAAGGATGATGATGACAATGGTCAGTGTTGTTGTTCATTGTTTTCATTAGGAAAGGATGATGATGACAATGGTCAGTGTTGTTGTTCATTGATTTCATTAGTAAAGGATGATGATGACAATGGTCAGTGTTGTTGTTCATTGTTTTCATTAGTAAAGGATGATGACAATGGTCAGTGCTGTTGTTTACTGTTTTCATTAGTAAAGGATGATGATGACAATGGTCAGTGTTGTTGTTTACTGTTTTCATTAGTAAAGGATGATGATGACAATGGTCAGTGTTGCTGTTTACTGTTTTCATTAGTAAAGGATGATGATGACAATGGTCAGTGTTGTTGTTTATTGCTTTCATTAGTAAAGGATGATGGTGACAATGGTCAGTGTTGCTGTTTACTGTTTTCATTAGTAAGTAAAGGATGATGATGACAATGGTCAGTGCTGTTGCTTACTGTTTTCATTAGTAAGTAAAGGATGATGATGACAATGGTCAGTGCTGTTGTTTATTGTTTTCATTAGTAAAGGATGATGATGACAATGGTCAGTGCTGTTGTTTATTGTTTTCATTAGTAAAGGATGATGATGACAATGGTCAGTGCTGTTGTTTATTGTTTTCATTAGTAAAGGATGATGACAATGGTCAGTGCTGTTGTTTATTGTTTTCATTAGTAAAGGATGATGGTGACAATGGTCAGTGCTGTTGCTTACTGTTTTCATTAGTAAGTAAAGGATGACGATGACAATGGTCAGTGCTGTTGTTTATTGTTTTCATTAGTAAGTAAAGGATGATGATGACAATGGTCAGTGTTGTTGTTTATTGTTTTCATTAGTAAAGGATGATGGTGACAATGGTCAGTGCTGTTGCTTACTGTTTTCATTAGTAAGTAAAGGATGATGATGACAATGGTCAGTGCTGTTGCTTATTGTTTTCATTAGTAAAAGATGATGACAATGGTCAGTGCTGTTGTTTATTGTTTTCATTAGTAAAGGATGATGACAATGGTCAGTGCTGTTGTTTATTGTTTTCATTAGTAAAAATGATGATGACAATGGTCAGTGCTGTTGTTTATTGTTTTCATTAGTAAAGGATGATGATGACAATGGTCAGTGCTGTTGCTTACTGTTTTCATTAGTAAGTAAAGGATGATGATGACAATGGTCAGTGCTGTTGTTTATTGTTTTCATTAGTAAAAGATGATGATGACAATGGTCAGTGCTGTTGTTTATTGTTTTCATTAGTAAAGGATGATGACAATGGTCAGTGCTGTTGTTTATTGTTTTCATTAGTAAAGGATGATGATGACAATGGTCAGTGCTGTTGTTTACTGTTTTCATTAGTAAGTAAAGGATGATGACAATGGTCAGTGCTGTTGTTTACTGTTTTCATTAGTAAGTAAAGGATGATGATGACAATGGTCAGTGCTGTTGTTTATTGTTTTCATTATTAGTAAAGGGATGATGACAATGGTCAGTGCTGTTGTTTATTGTTTTCATTAGTAAGTAAAGGATGATGATGACAATGGTCAGTGTTGTTGTTTATTGTTTTCATTAGTAAGTAAAGGATGATGATGACAATGGTCAGTGCTGTTGTTTATTGTTTTCATTAGTAAAAAGATGATGACAATGGTCAGTGCTGTTGTTTATTGTTTTCATTAGTAAAGGATGATGACAATGGTCAGTGCTGTTGTTTATTGTTTTCATTAGTAAAGGATGATGATGACAATGGTCAGTGCTGTTGTTTACTGTTTTCATTAGTAAGTAAAGGATGATGACAATGGTCAGTGCTGTTGTTTACTGTTTTCATTAGTAAGTAAAGGATGATGATGACAATGGTCAGTGCTGTTGTTTACTGTTTTCATTAGTAAGTAAAGGATGATGACAATGGTCAGTGCTGTTGTTTATTGTTTTCATTAGTAAGTAAAGGATGATGATGACAATGGTCAGTGCTGTTGTTTACTGTTTTCATTAGTAAGTAAAGGATGATGATGACAATGGTCAGTGTTGTTGTTTACTGTTTTCATTAGTAAAGGATGATGATGACAATGGTCAGTGCTGTTGTTTATTGTTTTCATTAGTAAAGGATGATGATGACAATGGTCAGTGCTGTTGTTTACTGTTTTCATTAGTAAAGGATGATGATGACAATGGTCAGTGCTGTTGTTTACTGTTTTCATTAGTAAGTAAAGGATGATGACAATGGTCAGTGCTGTTGTTTACTGTTTTCATTAGTAAGTAAAGGATGATGATGACAATGGTCAGTGTTGTTGTTTACTGTTTTCATTAGTAAGTAAAGGATGATGACAATGGTCAGTGCTGTTGTTTATTGTTTTCATTAGTAAGTAAAGGATGATGACAATGGTCAGTGTTGTTGTTTATTGTTTTCATTAGTAAGTAAAGGATGATGATGACAATGGTCAGTGCTGTTGTTTACTGTTTTCATTAGTAAGTAAAGGATGATGACAATGGTCAGTGCTGTTGTTTACTGTTTTCATTAGTAAGTAAAGGATGATGACAATGGTCAGTGCTGTTGTTTACTGTTTTCATTAGTAAGTAAAGGATGATGACAATGGTCAGTG
>CM065693.1:37593134-37595634 GCA_017654935.2 Phymorhynchus buccinoides
TGCACCAAGGATGGACAAGTCATAAGACAAACTATCTTGAAAAAACAGGAAAACCAGTAAGAGAAAAATATCATAGCTCTTGTAGAAATCAACAGAACAACTAGACTGCCAGTGTTACACTACAATGGGTCATTATGTTGTCCTGAAAGGGGTGAATACACTGAAACATTTTCAATGTTCATAGGATTATGTTCAACAACAACAACAACATACAGTATTTATACGGCGCTGAATCTTGATAGAAATCAAATCAAAGCGCACACACACGTTAGCATTCATAGCGCATTCAAACAAAAACGCAATACAAAGCGAACACACGGATGACATAAATGGAATATAGCAGAAACAGACCTAAAAGACATCACTGGGCGGTTGTGCGTAGGGAGTAGATCTTCTGTTGTCAGTCCACCAAAGGGATTTTCCATCCAAACAGCAATGCGCAAACTGTAACAATTGTTACATTTTGGGCCACAACTTTGTCCCAAATATAACGAATTTCTATTCGGTAAATTTGTAACAAATGGTTTTTTTTTGGGGGTTATGTTTGGGGCAATGTTGCTGCTCAAAATGTAGCAAAGTGTAGCGTAACACTGATGTCAAAGTGACCACTGACCTCTGGTCATCAACATTGTACAAGGAACCACCAAATCGACGCAGTTTGCTGTACTTTTGTCAAGCAGATTTCCATCCAATCCCCCATTACTGTGTTCTCTCTCAGAGGCAGGCCTCACTTTTGTCCTTCAGTTTCCCCTTTGGCTTGGCCAAAATGCAACAATTGTTACATAAAACATAAAAGTGCAACGAAATTTCAGTTTGCTACATTTTGGGCAATGTTGTTGCTTATTTGTTACATTTCGGGCGCGTGCTACATTTTGGGCTTTAGCGAAGTATTACGGTCGCCTAGTTAACCTCCAGAGTCCCAGAGATTTTGTTCGAGAGATGCAGCACTCAGAAAAGACTTCATTATGTTTCGCAAGTTATTCTCCCTATCTACATAAAAAGGAGAAGAAAAAACGAGACAAACAACAAACAAAAACACAAGCTGATAAGTATTCTTGTCACATGATCTGTCTATAACAGCTTGATGATGGTTATCAGGGGCATTGTACTGACTGATAAAACACGTTAATGAGAGAGAGAGAGAGAGAGAGAGAGAGAGAGAGAGAGAGAGAGAGAGAGAGAGAGAGAGAGAGAGAGAGAGAGAGAGAGAGGAGAGAGAGAGAGAGAGAGAGAGAGAGAGAGAGAGAGAGAGAGAGAGAGAGAGAGAGAGAGAGAGAGAGAGAGAGAGAGAGAGAGAGAGAGAGAGAGAGAGAGAGAGAGAGAGAGAGAGAATGATTTTTTAGGAAGAAAACAACTTGGCTATAAGGACTCTTTCTTTCCTGTTTGCAGAGATAGAGATAGAGAGAGAGAGAGAGAGAGAGAGAGAGAGAGAGAGAGAGAGAGAGAGAGAGAGAGAGAGAGAGAGAGAGAGAGAGAGAGAGAGAGAGAGAGAGAGAGGAGAGAGAGAGAGAGAGAGAGAGAGAGAGAGGAGAGAGAGAGAGAGAGAGAGAGAGAGAGAGAGAGAGAGAGAGAGAGAGAGAGAGAGAGAGAGAGAGAGAGAGAGAGAGAGAGAGAGAGAGAGAGAGAGAGAGAGAAGAACATAATTATAATAAAAGGAAAAGTGAGAGTGAGAAAGGGAGACAGACACGCAGAAGATGTAGGATCAAATTTAGCAGGAAAATGAGACCACAGTGCGTACTTTATGTACTTGATTCAAGATGCATTCTTCGGGAAGGAAGGAAGTTTTCTTTTTAACCCTTTCACCGCCAGTCGCATTTCAGCACCACAGTGATTTAACACCTATGTCACTAAAAGGCATCAAATTGGGGTCTAGTATCCAAATACCCTATTGTCTTAGTTTTGGGAAGTAAGGACAGACCTTATTTTATATATGTCACAGAAGAATCCCCAATACCACAGATGGATTTTGTTCTCTACCCAGGTACATTTAATGGAGATTTTTGGCTTAACTATGGCTGGCGGTGAAAGGGTTAACCCATTTTTTAAGAGGGAGGCAGACACGCAGAAGATGTAGGATCAAATTTAGCAGGAAAATGAGACCACAGTGCGTACTTTATGTACTTGATTCAAGATGCATTCTTCGGGAAGGATGGAAGTTTTCTTGCTAACCCATGTTTCTTACCATGCACGCTTCACGCGAGCGTAGCTAAAATCGAAGACACAAGATGCACCGAAGGAAGAAATGAATCGCTTTTTACTTTCAATGATAGACACTTGATTTGTCTTTACTTTGATACTAGTTTTCCGTTGCTCGCATATGTAGTTTTTATACACGGAGTGTTTGCTTGGCAAAAAAAGTGAAACATATAGAGATCTAATTTCAAATTGCTATAAAAATTGACTGAATAGTTTATTTGCTTTTAAAATTTGCATACAACATTTTCAATACATTTTGATAAATTAGTTAGTGTTCATTTATCAAAATTTGAAACGTTCCATT
>CM065693.1:37598134-37608134 GCA_017654935.2 Phymorhynchus buccinoides
GTCATTGCGTTGTGCTGCCCCAGCTACCGGGGTCTATTTCTCTCACGTCCATCATTCTAGGGCTTTGCGTAATCGCAGTGATATCCGCCACTCAGTCAGCCATCTCTGGTTATCAACCGGCTTCAGAGCGTGTCCACAGTTATATTTAGATCATCAAGTTAGCTTTGTAGTCCTAAGTGATAATCATACTAATCGCGTTTTGCGTGAGCCAAGTTGTAAATGCAAAACATAAAGACAGAGATGGCGATACAAAGCATACAGAGATGACAATGCACGACATACAACACAGAGACGGCATTACGAAATATACAGACATATGGCAATACAAAGCATACAGAGATGGAAATACAAAACATACAGACAAAGATGGAAATACAAAACATACAAAGATAGCTATGCAAACCATACAGATATATTTGGCAATGCAAAACATACGGACATATATGTCAATGCAAAACATACAGACACATTTGGCAATGCAAAACATACAGACAAAGATGGAAATACAAAACATACAGACAGAGATGTCAATTCAAAACATACAGACAGATATCAATGCAAAACATACAGACAGAGATGGACATACAAAGCATACAAACAGAGATGGAAATGCAAATCATACAGACAGATATGGCAATACAAAGCATACAGACAGAGATGGCAATGCAAAACATACAGACAGATATGGCAATACAAAACACACAGACAGATATGGCAATACAAAACATACAAACAGAGATGGCAATACAAAACATACAAACAGATATGGCAATACAAAACATACAAACAGAGATGGCAATGCAAAACATACAAACAGATATGGCAATGCAAAACATACAAACATATATGGCAATGCAAAACACACAGACAGATATGGCAATACAAAACATACAAACAGATATGGCAATGCAAAACATACAGACAGATATGGCAATACAAAACATACAGACAGATATGGCAATACAAAACAGACAGACAGATATGGCAATACAAAACATACGGACAGATATGGCAATACAAAACAGACAGACAGAGATGGCAATACAAAACAGACAGACAGAGATGGCAATACAAAACATACAGACAGATATGGCACTACAAAACATATACTGATACAGAGTGGACCGTGTCATAAATCGCTGCTCATACAGCTCATCAAGAACCGTTGCCCTTTGTGGAGCCGGGCTTCGGGAGGCAGGGGAATATGACAGTAACAACGACACTCCAGAGAGCCACAAGTCATTGTGTTTTTGCCAGCCCAGCTCACAGCGCATTTCTCTCACGTCGATCATTCCAAAGTTAGGCACTCCCTTGCTACCAAACCCGTATTATTTCCTATACCGGTGAGACTTTGTTTTACGTTTATCTTCTGTCTGTTGATCTGTTCAAAAGATGCCGAACTCGTTATTCCCCAGAACCATCAAGGACTGGAACAAGGTGTCTGTGTTGGGCTGCGAATGCTTTGTCTCTCATCCGTGTTCAAGTCAAGAGTCATAACATAGCTTTTGTTTTTAAGCATCATACCAGGGCCCGCTGAACGAGCCATGGCTGGCTGGGTCACAAGCAGCTTTGGAATCTGGCTCACCAACTTTCAAATCTTAGCTGTTACGGTGCCAGGAAATCAGCTCCATGGTTGTGGGAGAAGAAGACGAAGAAGAAGAAGAAGAAGAAGAAGAAGAAGAAGAAGAAGAAGAAGAAGAAGAAGAAGAAGAAGAAGAAGAAGAAGAAGAAGAAGAAGAAGAAGAAGAAGAAGAAGAAGAACAAGAAGAAGAAGAAGAAGAAGAACAACAACAACAACAACAAGAAGAAGAAGAAGAAGAAGAAGAAGAACAACAACAACAACAACAACAAGAAGAACAAGAAGAAGAAGAAGGAGAAGGAGAAGAGTGCTGGGTTTTTTTTTTATCAGTAATAACCAACACACCCATCTTCTTTCTTAACACGTTTCTTGACAAACAAGCGCTTTTTTTTTATGAAACAACTGTCTACTGTGTGGTCCAGTGCAGTAAATCGCCTTTACCAGACATAGTGAGAAGCCCTCGCACAAAGAGAGATACAAATCGTGGCAATACTAGAGAGTCCGGAGGACGAAGAGATGTACTTTATTAGATTACGTAGTTATGCTACCACTTCGCCCGAGAGAGTTAGGATGAACCCAGGGTAAGGCATCTCCAAAGTTTAGCCCAGCCTGCAGGAATAGCATCTGATTCCACTGCTTTCTGGCGGTCATTGTCGGAAACGACACTTCCCTCCGTCTCATACCTCTCCCTCTTCTCCCTCACCCCCGCGCCTATTATTTGTGTTTCATTCCCAATCGCCAATAGACCAATTACGCTGTGTCTGTGTAGCGTAAACTTTCAAAATCCCAGAATACTTATTGCACAGAAAAAACCCATTCCTGTCTCAAGAGGCCGACCTACTACTGCGTAATAACCCAATCCAACTGCGATCCGAGTGTGACGATGTCTGTGAAGCATGATTCTCGTGAAACAATTCCGTCTAAAAAATAATGTTACTAATATTTTGTTCACTATACTCACTATAGACCCCAAGACACGAATCGCGTAAAATGTCTGATACAAAAAATTACAGATATTTCATGATTCGTGTACGGGGGACTACAAATATAGTGAACAAAACTAGTAGGATGTCATCAGATTCATCGAGACAGTAGCATTTCGCGAGAATCATGCCTCACAAATGCCACACTCGGATCGCAGTTGGATTGAATCGTATGCAGTGGGCCCTTTAAAGACCCACTGACCCACCACGATTAAGTCCCTTGGTTTTTGTCTGGGTAGCTGTGACCCATATACAAATGCCCCCAACTTGAAATTGAGGCTGCTCTTTAAAATGATGCTTTGTTTTCAATTTGGGGGCATTTGTATGGGAGTAAAATCTGGTCAAAACAAGATTTCTTACCACCTATAAGAGGGAAAACATGTGAAACCCGTAATTTTGACACGTGATCTGAAGAATCTTTAAGGTGGACATTGCTTATCCCAATGACCATCCTCCAATAAGGGTCATTTTGTTCAGAATGCCCATGCTGTGTCCACAGGACAACCCAATACCAGCACCATACTGATGTGGGTGTGGGTACTGCTGTGTCCACAGGACAACCCAATACCAGCACCATACTGGTACTGTGGGTATTGTGTCCACAGGACAACCCAATACCAGCACCATACTGATACTGTGGGTATTGTGTCCACAGGACAACCCAATACCAGCACCATACTGGTACTGTGGGTATTGTGTCCACATGACAACCCAATACCAGCACCATACTGATACTGTGGGTGCTGTGTCCACAGGACAACCCAATACCAGCACCATACTGATACTGTGGGTATTGTGTCCACAGGACAACCCAATACCAGCACCATACTGATACTGTGGGTATTGTGTCCACAGGACAACCCAATACCAGCACCATACTGATACTGTGGGTGCTGTGTCCACAGAACAACCCAATACCAGCACCATACTGATGTCCACAGGACAACCCAATACCAGCACCATACTGATACTGTGGGTGGGTATTGTGTCCACAGGACACAACCCAATACCAGCACCATACTGATACTGTGGGTATTGTGTCCACAGGACAACCCAATACCAGCACCATACTGGTACTGTGGGTATTGTGTCCACAGGACAACCCAATACCAGCACCATACTGATACTGTGGGTATTGTGTCCACAGGACAACCCAATACCAGCACCATACTGATACTGTGGGTATTGTGTCCACAGGACAACCCAATACCAGCACCATACTGATACTGTGGGTATTGTGTCCACAGGACAACCCAATACCAGCACCATACTGATACTGTGGGTATTGTGTCCACAGGACAACCCAATACCAGCACCATACTGGTACTGTGGGTAGTGTCCACAGGACAACCCAATACCAGCACCATACTGATACTGTGGGTGTGACGTAAGTGTCCCGCGCGACCCCTCTTTCTTATCTACACCCCCACCCCCCCCCCCCCCTCTCTCCTTTTCATTTCTCGACCAGCCGCCACTTTAATTGCCCGGCAGCTTCAAAAGAACGCCGATTAAGGCATTTGTCTCTTTGAAACCCGATTTACCTCCCCTGTCAGCATGTACCACCTACCGAGGTTAGCTCCCTTTACCCCCCCCCCCCCTTATCTCCGCCCCCCATCACGAGAAAGTGATAGCCACGGTCGGATCCCTTTGAAGACGATTTTCCTTCCCGGAATGTCGGCATGTGATAAGGATGTAACTGGCGCGTGATTGTTCGGTACTAGTATGCATAAAATTATAGCATCATCTTGTGACGTGTCGACTGCTATAAACCAATGACAGGCTTTCATTGTTTGAAAGTGAAGGCTATAATTGGAGTAGTGAGAAAAAGTTTTCACACAAGACGCTGAAACGTAGCTAGAGCAACACTCACAACCAGTCATAATAAGCCCACTAGTAAGTATTATTGATGGCTGGTGATTGAGATCTGGTTTGTTTGACCCTAGTTTTGATCTAGATCCTATGTTCAATGATGAATAAGGAGTAGATAGATATGTTATTGAAAAGAAGTGGTAAACATTCTGTTCTATTTATGTGCACTGATTATTTGTGTGTGTGTGTTTTTGACTTGAACACTTTTGGTACCAGAACCGGAGTTTATGCCTACTAACCCTTTTGTCTATTTTTAGTAGGAAACCTATGGGTCGCAATCTTGCACTTTATGATACCATTCCTTTCCAGGTGTTGGATGGAGAGTGATGTTGTCTTGATCACCTTTTATGTTTTACTGATCTCAGTTTGTTAACTGAAATTCAGATTATGTGTTCTTAGTGCTATTGTACAAGGGAAGCCTTCTAGCCGGTTGGGATTCACTAATTCCCTGCCGACTGAAGCCCCTTGTCTCTAAGCCATAGAGAACTACATCCACCTTCTCCTGTGATTATCAGCAGGGCATCGTGGGCCGGACGATCATCCCGGACTCACAAGCACCAAGACGGGACCGCCGCCAAGACGACCCGCACCCAGAATCCGCGAGGAGACCACGCCTGAACCGTGCCATCCCGCGAAGCCGTAACCGGAACGACTGGGAGCTACTCTCATCTGACGAGCAAGCCCAGCCACCCCAGCACTCGCCGATCACTACGGAGGAACTTGACAACAGCTAAGTCCCCCGGACCGCGCCAATCATTTGAACTTTCCTCCGGACAATGATGATTAGTGACCCTTCCTGCTTGGGGCTAACCTTCTAGAAAGACAAAAGTCTTGTAAATCCTTTCGGATTCCATTGTTTTTCATTCACATTTTGTTTTGGCGCCATTGAGCTGCTTTATTATTATTGTTGCATAATCTTATGCAGAATTTTGAGAGTAAATAAAATACAAGTGTCAAATAATCCTGAACCCTTTGGTCAGACTGATGAGAGTGGGAGTCTTGTAATTTCATGTAAAACCCTACTTCTCTCTGTCTGCCATTTAGAGCAATTCAACCACTTGTATTTCTTACAACCATACGAGCCAGAACCCGGGCACAAATATAAATTTATTAGATGAAAAGGGGCCGGGAAAGTTGCTCATCTCCCATACCCTAGAGAAGTGGGTTAAAGGCAAATTTTCTACTTGAAAATTTAACACACTAAAAGTCTTCCCTAGAGGCTTAGCCTTTTAACCCATTACCTCGTCACAGTGGGTATTGTGTCCACAGGACAACCCAATACCAGCACCATACTGATACTGTGGGTATTGTGTCCACAGGACAACCCAATACCAGCACCATACTGATACTGTGGGTATTGTGTCCACAGGACAACCCAATACCAGCACCATACTGATACTGTGGGTGCTGTGTCCACGGGACAACCCAATACCAGCTGAACCATACTGGTATAGTGGGTATTGTGTCCACATGACAACCCAATACCAGCACCATACTGATACTGTGGGTATTGTGTCCACAGGACAACCCAATACCAGCACCATACTGATACTGTGGGTGCTGTGTCCACAGGACAACCCAATACCAGCACCATACTGGTACTGTGGGTATTGTGTCCACAGGACAACCCAATACCAGCACCATACTGATACTGTGGGTGCTGTGTCCACGGGACAACCCAATACCAGCTGAACCATACTGGTATAGTGGGTATTGTGTCCACATGACAACCCAATACCAGCACCATACTGATACTGTGGGTATTGTGTCCACAGGACAACCCAATACCAGCACCATACTGATACTGTGGGTGCTGTGTCCACAGGACAACCCAATACCAGCACCATACTGATACTGTGGGTATTGTGTCCACAGGACAACCCAATACCAGCACCATACTGGTACTGTGGGTGCTGTGTCCACAGGACAACCCAATACCAGCACCATACTGGTACTGTGGGTGCTTGTGTCCACAGGACAACCCAATACCAGCACCATACTGATACTGTGGGTATTGTGTCCACAGGACAACCCAATACCAGCACCATACTGGTACTGTGGGTATTGTGTCCACAGGACAACCCAATACCAGCACCATACTGGTACTGTGGGTATTGTGTCCACAGGACAACCCAATACCAGCACCATACTGATACTGTGGGTGCTGTGTCCACAGGACAACCCAATACCAGCTGAACCATACTGGTACTGTGGGTATTGTGTCCACATGACAACCCAATACCAGCACCATACTGGTACTGTGGGCATTGTGTCCACAGGACAACCCAATACCAGCACCATACTGGTACTGTGGGTATTGTGTCCACAGGACAACCCAATACCAGCACCATACTGATACTGTGGGTATTGTGTCCACAGGACAACCCAATACCAGCACCATACTGGTACTGTGGGTATTGTGTCCACAGGACAACCCAATACCAGCACCATACTGATACTGTGGGTATTGTGTCCACAGGACAACCCAATACCAGCACCATACTGATACTGTGGGTATTGTGTCCACAGGACAACCCAATACCAGCACCATACTGGTACTGTGGGTATTGTGTCCACAGGACAACCCAATACCAGCACCATACTGATACTGTGGGTATTGTGTCCACAGGACAACCCAATACCAGCACCATACTGATACTGTGGGTATTGTGTCCACAGGACAACCCAATACCAGCACCATACTGGTACTGTGGGTATTGTGAGGCGAGGCAGCCACAATTTATGTACGGCGAAAACTCAACCAATAAATCGTCTGAGCTGGTTATGGATCCTCTGTGGAGTCTTAAGCGGCAGTTGGTGTGCGGTTACTGCCTTTTAAACGAGGGGGGATGGGCAGACAGCATAATCCCAGGCTTCATCATAGTCAGTCTCTCAGTCTCTCCCCTGGTACTTGTCACCAGGGTTACTGTTAAGGCGGCTAGGGCGTTTATAAATATCCCAAGGCGGTGATTTGGTTCTCAATCATATGCAGTAAATGTTCAGATATTTTGTAAGTCGTTTATAAAGTACATTATACAGTTTTACAAAATCTTACATTTTTCCCATTCTCTATTCCCAACCCTCTCCCCCATCCAGTACGTTTTATGTTTGACCAGGACTACAGTTTCCTAGGTCGGTTTGTCATTATTATATCGTCGTGATAAGAAATAGAGGATGACTGTGTAAGTCTCTGGTCATTGATTACATTCATTACGCGTTGGCATACAGCATGGCACTTCCCATGTCTATAGCGTACATTCAAATACCTTTCTTTCATCATAAATCATCGCAAAATTCGCTGTCTTCCAGAGTCAGTGAAAGTGCTAGCATGCACATGTTTGATTACCACTACTACTGCTACTGCTGTTGCTACTAATGGGCCAACAGTAACATGAGAACTGTACAATAGATGATTTTCTACAGACATATAAAATCATAGTACAGTATAGTCTCTTGTTGACTCTCGAACAAGGGGGCCCTTGCACCGACTCTGGTGCTGCAGCCAAAGGGATGGGCTGGCCTCTGGGGACCTTCCTCAACGCCAGCTGTGTCCTCAAATCCAATTGACCGAGAGAGTGGATATGTACCCTGGGCAAGGCATCTCCACTATAAACAAATTATTGCCCAGCCCGCCAGAATAGTATCTGCCCCCTGTGCTATCCGGCAGTCATGGTCGGAAACGACTGACTAGCATAATTATGTACTAACTAAAACAACCAAAATTACTGCTACTACGGCTACTAGTCTACTACAAAAACTACTAGTAGTATACACAGACATAAATACCCCACATCCTGACTGCATTTAATTGTCCACAGACCTATTTATTTCAAGTTAGTTCCTCAGTTTAACAGAGGCAAATATTCTTTTCATTGATAGTGGTTAGGGATAGAAAAAGACCTTACAATCAATCAATCAATCAATCAATCAATCAATCAATCAATCAATCAATCATTTTATTGTCCTGATCTTTAAAAAACAAGGAAATGTGTCTTGCAATCGATCAATACAAAAAGCAAAAACAGAATCCAATGCAATAGAGGCGAACACCCTAATAGGGGTGTCTGTACACGTGAGCACCCCCACCCCCACCACGGCAACGGAATGACAGGCCAGTCACAATGTAACTTGCCCGTCACTGTGCCACCAAGTGCCACTGTACTACTACTATTACTGCTACTGCTGCTGCTGCTGCTGCTGCTGCTACTACTACTACTGCTACTACTACTACTACTACTACTACTACTACTACTACTACTACTACTACTACTACTACTACTACTACTACTACTACTACTACTACTACTACTGCTGCTACTACTACTACTACTACTACTACTACTACCAAGTGGTACACCACGATAAAACAATGTAAGCTTAATGGATAAAACCCTTTAACTTGGCTTATGCTGGTGATGAGTGTTAATAAAAGGCATGAACTGAAAGGAGTCAAAACCGTCTGCTGTGGTTTCTGCTACAAAAACTGCTACTACTACTACTACTACTACTACTACTACTACTACTACTACTACTACTACTACTACTACTACTACTACTACTACTACTACTACTACTACTACTACTACTACTACTACTACTACTACTACTACTACTACTACTACTACTACTACTACTACTACTACTACTACTGCTGCTGCTGCTGCTGCTGCTACTACTACTGCTGCTGCTGCTGCTGCTGCTGCTGCTGCTGCTGCTGCTGCTGCTACTACTACTACTACTACTACTACTACTGCTGCTGCTGCTACTACTACTGCTACTACTGCTACTGCTACTGCTGCTGCTACTACTACTACTACTACTACTACTACTACTACTACTACTACTACTACTACTACTACTACTACTGCTACTATTACTGCTACTGCTACTACTACTGCTACTACTGCTACTACTACTACTACTACTACTACTACTACTACTACTACTACTACTACTACTACTACTACTACTACTACTACTACTACTACTACTACTGTTGCTGCTGCTGCTGCTGCTGCTGCCACTTCTACTGCCACTTCTACCATCGAATGTATACTCCTACTGCGAGTATTATATCTACTACTACTAATGTTGCAGCTACTACTGTCAACTATCATGGGGTGTATGGAATGCTACTACTACTACTACTACTACTACTACTACTACTACTACTACTACTACTACTACTACTACTACTACTACTACTACTACTACTACTACTACTACTACTACTACTACTACTACTACTACTACTCCAGTTACCACTACCACCAGTTCTTAATCCGTTGAACATAACCAAATGCACATCGTAACAGAGCATCGACAAATGGCCATCCATCCAGTCGAGGTGAGATGTCCTGTTCTCTTGGCTCCTCTACCGCAGAGTATCTTAAGCCGGGATCTTAACAGACTTTGACAATGAAGACACTTATCTCTGGGCCACGAGCCTCAGGAGTCTGGCACCATAGCTGTAGTAGGGCGTCTGACGGTCCTTGACATTGGCAATAAAGCAAATCTGAAGGAAGATGGTTCGCCATATCAGTGGGGTTTCTTTTAAAATAAGCCTGAA
>CM065693.1:37613134-37620634 GCA_017654935.2 Phymorhynchus buccinoides
CACTGAGTGATTTGACACAGTCTCCACTGTCAACATAGCCGTTATGTCACGGTGTTCGGCCGAAGCATTGCGTGTGTCAGTTTCGTGTTCCACAGTGAGATCACAAAAACCGCTCTGTCACTGACGGTGGGTTTGTGTCACTCAAGCAGAGGCGCTTGCAGTTCGCCTACATTCTGTGCTGCACACGACGGCCCGACAACGAAGCTGTCATCTTTGAATGTTTCATGTGCAGTTGCGTTTATTTCGCTGTACAACAAACTAGGCGGTGTTGGCACGAATAATCCACTCGCCGTTGAAATAGGCTTAGCTCTATACGCCTCAGCCCTTGTTCTGTCTCTTGCTGTTGATGATGGGGATTTTCTACGAACACTGACCGTTTCAGCGGGCGCCTGTGGGTCGGAACATGGTCGTTGACATGGGAGAACTCCGCCGAAGAATCACAACAGTTTCATTTGCCTTACCGTCAATTCTGAAAGACGACACACATAAATCCAGAAGCAGTGTGTTCAAAATATACTCGAGGCGTGATGGAAGGCCAGTCACCGTCATGTCACTGTCTGTTGTTAGCACAAACGACAAAATATCCAGGAGCTAGTAGGATTCCTTGCGGTGGAAGCCAAAGCAGGGGAAGCTACTCCAGAGAGAGAGAGAGAGAGAGAGAGAGAGAGAGAGAGAGAGAGAGAGAGAGAGAGAGAGAGAGAGAGAGAGAGAGAGAGAGAGAGAGAGAGAGAGAGAGAGAGAGAGAGAGAGAGAGAGAGAGAGAGAGAGAGAGAGAGAGAGAGAGAGAGAGAGAGAGAGAGAGAGAGAGAGAGAGAGAGAGAGAGAGAGAGAGAGAGAGAGAGAGAGAGAGAGAGAGAGAGAGAGAGAGAGAGAGAGAGAGAGAGAGAGAGAGAGAGAGAGAGAGAGAGAGAGAGAGAGAGAGAGAGAGAGAGAGAGAGAGAGACTCAGAGAGAGAGAGAGAGAGAGAGAGAGAGAGACAGAGAGAGAGAGACAGAGAGAGAGAGAGACAGAGAGAGAGACAGAGAGAGAGAGACAGAGAGAGAGACAGAGAGAGAGAGAGAGAGAGAGAGAGAGAGAGAGAGAGAGACAGAGAGAGAGACAACGACTTTTTTTTAAATTCATTGCAGTTGTTTTAAGTATTTTGATCAAGCCCGTGGATTTGGTATTCAATAGGAGACTTGTATATCCTTGCATAGCTGTTATAAACAACGTTTCGTTTTTCTTGTCTTACATAATCTTTCCATTCAATATCATTATTCAGCGATATACTTTTTTTTTCTTGAAATCGTTTTTGCATGATGTCTATCCCCAGTGAAAGAAACGGGTGTTTTTATTTATTTAAAGTTTTTAGATTCCTGTGCTTTAGCTTAGTAAGGCAGCTTGAAATTCATCAGGTTAATAAAATGCTGGGGGTTCTTGCTCTACATAAGCAGAAGTTGTTTTACATGCACATGCGTGCCGTTCTTTTGTTACACACAGAGAAACAAGAATAAGAAGAAAGTGATGGGGGGGGGGGAGAAAGAGAGAGAGAGAGACAGAGAGAGAGAGAGAGAGAGAGAGAGAGAGAGAGAGAGAGAGAGAGAGAGAGAGAGAGAGAGAGAGAGAGAGAGAGAGAGAGAGAGAGAGAGAGAGAGAGAGAGAGAGAGAGAGAGAGAGAGACACACACAGAGCGAGAGAGAGAGAGAGAGAGAGAGAGAGAGAGAGAGAGAGAGAGAGAGAGAGAGAGAGAGAGAGAGAGAGAGAGAGAGAGAGAGAGAGAGAGAGAGAGAGAGAGAGAGAGAGAAAGCGAAGGATGGAGGGTGAGGTAAGAGGAACGGGAGTAGATGAGTGTGTAGTGGATAAACGAGAGTGAGATAGAGAGAAAGAAAGAGGGAGAGAGAGCGAGAGAGAGAGAGAGAGAGAGAGAGAGAGAGAGAGAGAGAGAGAGAGAGAGAGAGAGAGAGAGAGAGAGAGAATCAGAGACACAGACAGACACATAAACAGTGACAGAGATTGAGAGAGAGACAGGTTGATAGTATTAGAACGAAATACAAACCCACCAAATATTGTAGCTCTAATTGATAAATGTATCACAAATACTGGTTCTCTCTTTTGCTCCTGCTAGTAACTCCATATAATTATAGACAGTGTGAAAATGTGTAAGCCAGAAATGCATCTTTTTGTTTGTGTTTCAACAAGCTTAAAATATTGTTTGTATCTGTTTGAACAAACTGCGAACTTCTTTCTAAGACGCATTTATGATAGATGGTGCGGTAAACGCCTGTATCGCGTCCTCAGAATTATGTCTCTATTGTGACTCCTTTTTCACTCTATGCATTTTCCCTTCACTATATCCCTATTTCTGCGTAAACCACTTCCTTTCTGATCTTCCTTGGGAACCACACGAGAGGCAGACAGGGAAGAAAAGTAGCGTTGAAGTTCTCTTGTGTTTTTGTTGGCTGACGTAATATTGAGACTTCGGCTTGGAAGCAGGAGTTGGAAAAGAGAGAGAGAAAAGGATTATTTTCGCGGTTTTTTTCCACTTTTTTAATTTTTTATCTTGAAGAATATTTTCGCTCTATGGCGTTTTTTGCTTCATTGAGTTTCTTTCTTTCTTTTCTTTTCTTTCTGTTTTTTTTTTATAATTTTTTATTCCTTTTGTAACATTGAATAATACAGTACATTTTTGTTTTCCGTTGTAAAATCAATTGTTGGGGGGAAAATGGATAATGCAGTACTTATAATTTCGTTTATTACATTATCGTTTCTAAGGTGCTTGTGTTTGTTTTATTCCCTAATGTTAATTAATTTGATAAACATCCAATTTAACAAACTAATTCGATCCACCTAATTTGAGTTTCGTAAAGTTAGGACTCTCCAGTATTAGACTACTAGCATCAAACCATTCTTGATCCCGTTTTTGAGAGCATCCACAAATACAGAAAATAAGTTCGAAACTGCATTATTATTTCATGTAAATATACCAGGCATTTACAGCCAATTCCATAGAGTTACGTTTCCTTATTTTAACGAACCATCACACTATGTCTCTGTCTTGTTGTGTTGTTTCGTTGATTGTTTTATCGCTGCAAAAAGAATTTCCTGTAAAATGGACATTAACATTTTTATTATTATTGATTGATTATTGATTATTGATTACTCTATAATAGGTAAAACCCTTCTCCCTTTATCCAAAGACATTCAGCATCAAGAAAACAACATGGTTCGTTCGTTCGTTTGTTCGTTCATCTGTGAATAATTTTCCCTTTCGTTGATTCTGCAATGTTTTCATTCATTCGCCCATTTCTTTTATCTTAAGGGGCTACGATTGCTGAATAAGCTGAATAGCAGCGGGCTGTTTCCATTGAAGATCGCTGTTGTCAGACACAATAACGCTGTTGTCCTGGGGCTTGGAGAGGCGGCCACTTTGGGAAATTGCGCAGTGTTTATATTTCATTCACATGCAGGGAAAACTTTGAAGCTTGAGCAGACGTGAATCTTGATAACCTTAGCGAATAATGCAAATATGTTCACTCTTCTAGCGCCATGTATTGTGTTTTGACGTCCTTAGTTGGTCGTTGCATCTCAACCGACAAGAGGGGAGTAACGAGTTTCTTTTCAACTGTGCATGCGTTGCTTTAACGGAAGAAAAGGCGATATCAGCTCTGGAAATAGACAAACACATGACAGGGTGCTTGGCGGTGAATGTCTTCACATTTGGTGGGAGCGTAGGGTGATGTCTTGGGCGAATATATTCACTTGTAGTAGTAGAAGAGACGTTATCAGGAAATACATATTTTCGAGGAATATTTACCAGAGAACACCATCAGTCTTCTTTGTTTCTTTTGTGGTATTTGTATTTGTTTTTGGTATTTGGTATATTCTAGTCACAAAGACTTATCTTTGTGAAATTCGGGCTGCTCTCCCCCGGAGAGCGCGTTGCCGCAAGTGCAGCGCCTACCTTCTTTTTTTTTTTGGGGGGGGGGGGCGGACACAAGGTGAGCAAGGGGTGTGGGCACACTTGGAAAACCTAGCTATCAGTTTGGCCATACCAGGCAGCGGGATTTATCTCTGCTCCGTGCGTAATGTGCACGGGTCAGACTAGCTTTAAGTCCCCATCCGAAGGACTCGACGTTCAGTTCGATTTTCCTGTCAAACTAGAAAGAAAAGGCGAGGTCGGGATTCGAAGCCGGGTCACTCACGCTGCAGTCACGCATTACATTTTTGCAGGCGAACGTCTTAACCACTCTGCCACCTGTCTCCCTGGGAGTGCATTCTTGCAATACCTACCAAAATGTGCTATTTTTTAAATATTGTTTTTCTCTCGACTCTGTTTTACCAGTAAGAATTGAGGTAAGAATAAAAAGCAATCTTAATAGAAAGTCAGATATCATCCCATTTGATAGTTTTGACGTTTTCGACTTAAGTTTAGAATGTTATGTTTCTTGAAAATGTTCGTTATTTATCGACTAAACGATCAGTCAAAATCCGTGTTATTCTTTACAGTCTCTAGAGTGCTCTGTTCGTGAACACTTTGACAGGGAAGCTATTCCAAAGTCATCGACCATTTAATGTTTTTGGAGAGCATAATTGTCATACTCCGTCCATGATAACGACAGAAAGTTGTATGCTGCAAAAGCTTTTATGATTTTGTTTCCAGATTATATTGTCTGTCACCGTGTTAGTCACACAAAGTGAACACGTTTGGGATGTACTGCGTATTAGTGTAGTCTCCCAACTTCGCGTCTAACTGCTTTTGCAAAGTCAGCGATTCATATTATTTGATATAACTTTCTTTTGTGGTACTGCGGTTGTGAAAGCAATATTTCCAACAGAACGCTTAATTGAGCTAGAGTTAATTGTTACTATGTTCAATCAATTGTGCAATGTAAATTTAAGGAGCACGGTATAAGCTTCGAGCTTGCTGTTGCTCTAATTTTCTTTCTGTTTGACTAAGTTTTGAAATGCATAAAGATTTGTTTAAACCAATTGTTACTCAGGGAAAATAAGTTGTAGGTCATCTACAAAAAGCGTCTGTATTGATAATATTCGTTTAAACCAAGCGGGTTAACGTGGGGTTTTAAGATCAAGAATTTGCTCCTGTATCGTCGTCGTCATCGTCATCATCATCATAATCACCACCATCATCATCATCATCACCGTCATCGATGCGCACGTAGTCACGATAAAAAATACATACACATTCATAAACATAAGCAGTTCAACACAATCCAATCATGGAACATGACGTGTTTAATCACCGAAAGCACAGGTGACAATCAAATGAAAGAAAGAAAAGAGATGAGTCTTCCATGATCGACGATCATCTACGGCTGAAGATCCGAGGGATGAATGAAGTTATTCCATACACGATCAGCACATCACACCAGACACACGATAATCATTATGGGGTTTGTTCCGTTGCGCAGTCCAACAGTACCAAAGCCTTCTACCTTCTTACATCATCAACACACAACATCATTGATAACAAAAAAGGAAGTAGAAATCATGTGTACAATAGCGATGGTATTCCCGGTCCCCCAAGGGAGAAACTCTTAACTAGGCTTTCTTTCCCTGACAAAACCATCTAGTTAAACGGAACCTTTTGCTTAAATAGATGACAAGCAGACTCTGGAGTAAGTAAAAAGCTGTTCAGAACTCTTGGTTTCTAAAATGGTGAATACTTGAGATGCGTTGTTACTGTTTTGTACCGGCGTGGAATGAAAACTGTTAATTCAAACTCGAGCCTTTGGAGCTCTGTCTGTCTCATTCTTCTTGGGTGAAACCCAGAGGGTAGTATCACACAAAGACTAATGAATACAGATGGTACTTTCTGGCTTTGACCCGAGAAGATCGGTATCACCCTCCGGCATATAACCAACCCCTCGGCATACTTCTTTAAAGTCACCAACATTTTATCGAACGCTTCTGAGACATACTTCAATGACAAAGTGTATGCAGCTTCAATAATTCGATCCAAACTGTTGTAATTTATTTTTTTGGATGCGTTATTTCCCGTCAAAAATCAAAATAGGTAAATTCATTTCCTAAAGAGGACAAACATTTATTAATGATTGATAGTCAGATGCGTCTTGATTTGAATTCAATTAGTTACATGAATTTTAACAAAAGTGTCACAATGAAAACGCCTTCTCTGTCTCTCTCATTGCAGATGTCAATATTCGGCAATATGTCGTTCATAAACTGTATGATAAAGTCACGAAAATACATGATTTACATGGTTTGATGAGTGATACGTTTGAAACGAAATAACGAACACGTATTTAACAATAATAGATGACAGTCATGTTGGTGATCCGCGCAAGAAAACAACAACGATCGAGTATGTACATTTATGCTTAATGATGAAGCAATGATGATGATGCTGTTCCACTCTCGATATCATCATCATCATCATCATCATCATTATCATCATCATCATCATCATCATTATCATCATCATCATCATCATCATCATCATCATCATCATCATCATCATCATCATCATCATCATCAACATCAACCATTACAATAAGAACAGCATCAGGACAATCAACACCATCAAACTAACGCAGAATCATCGAAAATATTGATGTTAACCCAAAGCATGAAGACTCTCATCCTCGTCATCATTCGAGCCACTTTCATCACCACCATCATCTTCTCCACCAGCAGCGGGTGGAACAATGAGACGTCATTACACACATGAAATAAACAGAACGTGGAATCAAAACTGACAACAATCATGTACATGGAATGGCCACTACTTTTGTTGATTGAAATCAGAAGATAGAATGATATTTTTTATTATAACAGATTACTGTATATTCTACTACTTTATGTACATGTATAAACATTACATACTCAAACAAAAGAGTTACACAATCTAACAGTGACAAAAACAAAAGAGAGGCAGAGACACAATCGTATGAAAAATGGAAGAACACGCAGAAATATGTCGCATTTCTTTCATGACGATCGAATACGTTAATTAATTTATTAGTCAGAAATGAAAAGCAAATTTGCAAACTAGAATGCGCCATCTAGCGGCAAAGACGTCCTTGGGCCACAGTCAAGGTTAAAGACCCAGCACGTCACGTGTCAAAAGTATGGTTTTCACTTGTTTTCCCTCTTATAGCTAGTAAGGAATCTTACGAAATCTTCCTAGCATAAGAGGGAATGTGACACGTGACGTGTGGGGTCTTTAAAGGTCAAGTTGAAGGTAAAGAAAACATGGGTAAAACCTGCCACCAACACCCTACAAACTTTGAAGTGATTGTGTACCGCGGTTCATAAGATATTGCAACAGAAAAAAATAGCAAGGCAAAAGATGAAGATCAAGGTAGGCCTAATTAGTTTTTCGCATCCTGTATGATAATGAGCTTGATTAGCAATTTTTAAAAACAAAATTGGGAACTGTAGCTATGGAAAAGTGAAAGATATGACCAAGACAATAACTTGAAATTTCAAAGACGAAACGTCAGTCAGAGTCAAGAAGTAACACTTTCTAAGCACCCAGTC
>CM065693.1:37633134-37635634 GCA_017654935.2 Phymorhynchus buccinoides
ACATTGCTTCATAGTTGTACCCCACTTGTAAGGTCTTTTTCTATCCCATCCCTAACAGCAATCAATGAAAATTTGCCTGCCTCTGTTCAAGGAAATGACTTGAAACAAATAGCTTTTTTTTCGAATACTCAAAGGAGTCAGAACGTGGGGAATTCGTTTCGCTGAGCCCCACCCTCCCCCTCAGCAATAACGGCTTTTTCTCTTCTCGTTGAACCTACAGACATTTTGTATTAAATGTAAACGATAGAGGCCCAGCCACTGGACAACACATGTGCCCCAGCACCACGAAAGGTACAATAAGTGTCCAGATGACAATCCTGCGAAAATGGCACAGTGAGAAACTTCAGACAATTCTCTTTCAAATGATATAAGAACCATTCTTGTACTTTTTTCTGTTTTAAAGTTATGAGCATTTAAAGTTGGTAGGGTGGCTGTTGGCCATTTTGAGAAAGCACAGTCTAAAGTTTAGCCTAACTGAAGAAACTGCATCAACCTACTCATTTTAAAACAATTTTGGGAGTATTTAGAGACCATAACAAAGATGTTCCTTCATACATATGAAAGATGAGATATTAGAGAGCACGACAATACCCATAACTCAAAATTGACCAAACAAATCAGATTTTTGACTTTGCAAGCCTGTTGTGAGAAACTAGCCTAGCGACTTAATGTCCCTTTCATGGTGCTGGGTCTCATATCAAAATCGCTTAAAATTTGAAAAGAAAATGTTTTGCACGCAAGAGACAATAAATGCAAAACCATGTTTGGGCTTTTTGCCCCATCTTACCATACATTTTTCTGGGAAATACTGAGAACAGAATGCGAGAATAGAAAATGATATGGACACAAAGGCATCTATAACAAAGATATTCTAAAAGGGTAAGATGGATTACTTAAGAGCTCGGCGAACCGGGCTGATAGAGTTATCGTTAGTGGGGACAGTACACTTTTCACAGTGGAGGCTATCCAAAAACTCAGACTGGAATTTGAACGGAGAATTCAACTGGCCTATCGAAGTGTAAAATGTGTCCTGTTTAACCCTTTCACCGCCAAAGTCGCATTTTAGCACCACAGTGATTTAACACCTATGTCACTAAAAGGCATCAAATTGGGGTCTAGTATATAAAGACCCTATTGTCTTAGCTTTGGGAAGTAAGGATAAACCTTATTTTAGATATGTCACAGAAGAATCCCCAATACTGCAGATGGATGTGTTCTCTACCCAGGTAAATTTAATGGAACATTTTGGCTGAAATATGGCTGGCGGTGAAAGGGTTAAAAGGGACATAACCAGTGTTTCTGTCCTCACTACTCATATAGGGAAAATAGACCGGATGCTTATCATCCCCTTTAGAATATCTTTGTCTATAAGGGGGGATTAGGATACGATGCATTGTTCATTGCAAAGAATGTTTTCTGTATGACTGTTTGATCAGCGTGTGAAAATAATACAGTCATCTATAGGGGAGACTGATAAATGACCAAATCATTGTCCCATTTGTTACGTATTTGTTACGTATTCAAGTTATGAAGGAAACGCAGCATAATTATGCATTAATGATTTATAACAACATGACAACAGAGCATGCTTTCGATTGGTATAAAACGGGAGGTAATTTGAAATTCCAAATCTGACATGGGTGGTCTTTTTTGTTGTTTTAGAATAGTTATCTCATAACAATGAATTATTTGCGAATATTCGTTAAGACCATTTTTGCTAGCTAGATCTGAGTTGGAATTCAAAGACGCGCCAACACAAAAAGAAGGAGACAATAAAACATACTGTTATGCGTGTTAGATGTTTCTTATGATCGTTGTAATTCTGAGAAGTTCAGTTTAACGTCGCGTATCGGCTTTCGCCATGTACGACGGGCTGAACAAACCAACCAAGGTATAAACAAAAATGTATGTTCCTGAATCACTGTCTTAGCCAAAAGGCCGAGAAGTGATCAGAATATTTAAATAATTCTGCTGTTTTCCTGTGCAGTGTTTGTTGCGTGTGTGTTAGAGAGAGAGAGAGTTGCTTTGCATATGCACTGTTGGTGGTTGGTGTCACTCTTGAATGTTTTTTTGTTTTTTTGTTATCTGTTGATGAATAATTGATTGTAAAGCGCTTTGGGCTCATCTGAGGTAAAGCGCTATATAAATGTACTGTTATTATTATTATTATTCTTCCGCGTAATTCTGCTGTTTTCTTCCGCTTTACATAGCCCCAACTTCATAAAGGATCGGGACGGTATTGATTGCGTTCACCCCAAACTGCCCCCCCCCCCCTCCCTTCCACACGTACACACTCCCAACCAGAGGTGGACACTAGAGTTTTTGCAAGAAACACGTCGCGATCACCAGAAAGACAGCCTTTTCTAGGATCGGAACACTCACTTTGCTCTGGTTTCCTAGAAATCAAACCGTCAAAACGGCGATTCCTCCTTGGCGGAGTTGCCGGAGAGAGAAGCCCATTTTGGACAGGGTGGGTGGAGACCACCGAGAGTGGTTGAAG
>CM065693.1:37668134-37678134 GCA_017654935.2 Phymorhynchus buccinoides
CACACTCGCTCTTGCATGTGCATGTATGCGTGCGTGCGCGCGTGTGCGTGTGTATGTGCAAGCATGCGTGCGCGCGTGCGTGTGTGCGTGTTGGAACTTCAATGGGGTTAACGCTCAGTCGATGATATCAGTATGATAGCCTCCATTTGTCAACGCCAGTTATCAAACTCATGCATCAATCCTGGGACAAAAACAAAGAACATCGCTATCTCATTCACGCTAAGCCCACAGTATCTAACACACACTGTAGCATCACAGAGACAGTTTCGTTCCAGAGCTGTCATAACTAACTGCGCGTGCGTGTGTGCGTATGTGAGTGGGCATGCGCGCTCGTGTATGTGCGTGTACGCGTGTACGCGCGTGTGTTGAAATTTCAATGGGGTTAAGCTGGAGACAGACTATGCGACTGCCTCATATGACTCGATCAGGTCGTGACGTAGACCAAATTTTGTTTCCCGCACAGAAGAGGTCACAAGCCATCTGACTCGATCAGACTCGATCAGTGAAATTTAGAACCCGCCCTATTCGGCCCTGTCACCTGACTGGGCCCGACTGAGTCAGACTGATCGAGCAGCATGGTATGCAAATTAGGTGAAACGTCACGATCTGATTGAGTCACATGAGACAGTCACATAGTCTGTCGCCGGCTTTAACGCTCAGTCGATGACATCAGTATCATAGCCTCCATTTGTCACCACCAGTTATCAAACTCATGCATCAAATCGGTGACCCAAAAAACCCCCACATCGCTATCGCATTCACGCAAATCCCACATTATGTAACACACACTGTGGCATCACAGAGACAGTTTCGTTCCAGAGCTGTCAGAACTACCCCCCCCCCCCCCCCCCAAGGCCCCTGGCTAGGTGTGACGATTTCAATCTCTCTCAGACACCCTACTGTATTTCAAAGAGCTAGGCTCTAGGCGTTTATGATGAGGGCCGTGCATTATGCAGATTCGACATCCTCCTCTAGGGACCGTTTTGCTCTTAGATGACACGTGCCGAACAACGCGTGTTGAATGGGGGGCATTCTTTTTTTAAAACTCATATTGATGTAATATACAACAATAAAGGCTGCGACACAAACTAACATTAATATTGGAGAGCAGAAGGTGCAGTAAGCTGCCCTTACTTGCCCTTGTTCTTCAGTGCATGCCCTTTGTATCAACAGGCTTTTGATATATAGAAAGCTTAGTGATAGTTCTACCACTGATCTGAGTTCAGTGCATTTCCTTGTATCAAATAAGACTGCTTATATAATGCTTAGTGACGTTTCTGGTGTGAACACGGAGAAGCATGGTCAAAGAAACTTGCTGTTGTTATAGCTAGACACTTTGTTCTGCCCAACAATACCAAACAATCACATTTGATATGCAAAGTAAACAAGAGTTGAAAATGGTCTATTTTAGTACGCATGTGGTGAAAAGCCACTGGGGATAGGAATTGTTCGGACATAATTAAGGGGAGTTTAATGGTGTGTGGGAGTGATCTTGCCTAATTCAATCGGTCAAACAGGGGAAGTTACTCTGCCATCAGATAGATCTCCAGCTCTCGCCTCGTGTGATTGAGTAGACTTACATAACTTAGAACACCGTGCGTCATTCTAAAATTGATGTAATGTATAATTTTACGTCACAGTTTGCAAGTTATCAGTTTGTGGATACATGGCCGCCCCTCATTTTTCTATGCAAAAAATGTTTGCAAGTCGCTGACTCGCATCCTGCGGTTTCAAGCTTCGACGCCATGACGCCATGGTTGCCATGGTTTTGACCGCGTAACTCAAGGTAATCAACTCTAATTGACACGAAGTGCTCTCCCATATTTTGCTTTTTTTCTCTTCCGAAGTACGGGATGAAAGAGTTAACCCTCACTGACCGTTGACGAAGAGCATGACGGTCTTGCTCTGCACGGGGTTGGTGTTGAGCTGGCACAGGAACTCCCCGGCGTCGGTGATGGACACGTTCCTGATGTGCAGGTTCCAGTCCTTCAGGAAGGGCCTCTCCACACTCATCCTCATGTCGTTGATCATGCGGCGATCCTCCATGCTGATGGCCGTCTGCGTGGGGCTCACCCACACCACCTGGGATGGGAGGTCAAGGCAAGGTTATTCAGGTTAGAATACCATTTATTCAGGCTGGAAGAGGAAGAAGAGGCAGAAGAAGAAGAAGAAGAATTATGATGATAATGATTATGATGATGATGAAGATAATGAGGAGGAGGAGAAGAAGGAGGAGGAGACGGAGGAGAGGGATGATGATGATGAAGAAGAAGCAGAATAATGATGATGATGAGGAGGAGGAGGAGGAGAAGAAATAAAATTAAAAAAAATGATGTGTAGGAGGAGGAAGAGGAAGAAGAAGAGAAGGAGGAGGAGTAGAAGGAGGAAGAGAAGAAGAAGAAAAAGAAGAAGAAGAAGAAAAAAAAGAAGAAGAAAAAGAAGAAGAAGACGAAGAAGAAGAAGAAGAAGGGGGGGGGGGAAGAAGCATAAGAAAGTAGGAGGAGGAGGAGGAGGAAGAAGTGGGGAAGCATAAAGAGAAGAAGAAGAAGAAGAAGAATGGGGAGGAGGAAGAGGAGGAGAGGAAGAGGAGGAGCAGGAGGAGGATGAGGAGGAGGAGAAGAAGAAGAAAAAGAAGATGGAAGAGGAAGAAAATAAAAAGGAGGGGAAGGAGGTGGAGGAGGAAGACAAAGAAGGAGGACGAGGAGGAGAAAGAAGAGGAGGAGAAAGACAAGAAGAAGAAAAAGAGGAGGAGGAGGAGAATAATGATAAGGAGGATGAGAAGGAGAAGGAGGAGGAGGAAAAGGAAGAGGAGGAGAAGCAGAAGAAGAATAAAAAGAAGAATGAAATGGAAGATGACCATGCGACGATCCTCCATGCTGATGACCGTTTGCGTTGGGCTCACCCACACCACCTATGCATCTGAGTAAAGTCATGTCAAGTCAAACGATTTTAGAGGGCCAGCCACACTACATACGATTTGACCCCAATACGACATGATTGCGACGATGTCTGTGAGTCATGATATTTCTTCTTTCGTCTAAACATAAATCTACTATTGTCGTTCCCTATACTCATGTAGACCGCAATACACGAATCAAATAAAATGTCTGATACATAAATTAAGATATTGTTTCTCAAAGTAAACACATGAACACCAGTTTTTTAACCTTTCAAAACTGATATGTTATCAGATTCGTGTACGGGAGACTACAAATAATTATAGTGAACATAACTAGGATTTCATCAGATTTACTTAGACAGTATAATTTAACGTCAATCATACCTCACGACTCTCAAAATCGGATCGTAGTGAGTCGAATAGTACGCAGTGTAGCAGGCCCTTTAGTGAGTTTGTCTGAATGATCTTGATTGGGGGCAACACAAGAAGAATTGACATTGGACATGCTAGAGGGACTGGAGAAGAAGAAGAAGAAAGAAGTACAAGAAGCTCGAAGTACCTAAGAAGAAGAAGGACCAGAAAGAAGAAGAAGAACAGAAGAGAAAGAAAGAAGAAGAAGAAGAAGAAGAAGAAATGAGGAAGAAGAAGTCAGAAGAAGAAGAAGAAGAAGAGAAGAAGAAAAAGAGAAGAGAAGAAGAAGAAGCAGAAGAGTAAGAAGAAGAAGAGGAAGAAGACAAGCGAAGAAGACCAGAAGAAGAAACACAAAGAAGAATAAGAAGAAGGAAGAAGAAAAAGAAGAGTGAAGAAGAAGAAGACGAAGAAGAAAGAAGAGACAGAAGAAGAAGAAGATGAAGAAGAAGCGAGAACGAAGAAGAAGAAAGTGGATGAAAAAGAAGAAGAAGAAGAAGAACTGAAGAAGAACGTGAAGAGGAAAGAAAGAAGCCTGAAGAAGAAAAAGAAGAAGAAGAAGAAACTTAAGTAAGATGAAAAGAGAGAAACAGAAAAGAAAAAGAGAAGAAGAAGAAGAAGAATGAAGAAGAAGAAGAAAGAAGAAGAAGAAGTAGAAGGCTGAAGAAGAGGAGGACAGAAAGAGCAGAAGAAGCATGAAGAAGAAGAAGAAGAGAAGAAAGGAAGAAGAAGAAGTAGAAGAAGAAGAAGAAGAACAGAAGAAGAAAGAAGAGAAGAAAGAGAGAAGAAGAAGAAGATCTTAGAACAAGAAGAAGCTGAGCTAAAAGACTGAAGGGAAGGGGAACGGAGATGAAAGGGAAGGAGCTGGAAGAAGGAAGAAGGAAGAAGAAGAAGAGGAGTGAAGACCCGAAGAAGAAGAAGAGAAAAAGAAGCAAGGAGAAGAAGAAGAAGAGAAGAGCAATGAGAGGCCGAAGAAGCAGAAGAGGCAGAAGAATGGAAGAAGAAGAAGAAGAAAGTTGAGAAGAAAGAAGAAAAAGAAGAAGACCAAGAAGAAGAAGAGAGAAGAAGAAGAAGCAGAAGAAGCGAAGAAAGAAGACCAAGAAGAAGAAGAAGAGAGAGGAGAAGAATAAGAAGAAGAAGGGGAAGGAGAGAGGAGGAAGAAGGGAGAAGAAGAAAGAAGAAGGAGGAGAAAAAGCGTGAAGAAGATGAAAGAAGAAGAACTCAAGAAGAAGAAGAATGACTAAGAAGAGAAGAAACGTAAGAAGAAGAAGCCCCGAAGAGAAGAAAAAGAAGAAGAAAGAAGAAGAGAGAAGAAGGAAAGAAAGAGAAAGATGAGAAGCGATAGAAGGGAAGAAGAAGGAAGAAGAAGAAAGAGAGAAGAAGAAGAAGAAGAAAAAGAGAAGCTGAGAATGAAGAAGAAGAAAGAAGAGCGAACAATGAAGAAGAACAAGACTAGAAGAAGAAGAAGGAGAAGAAGTGAAGGAGAGAAGAAGAAAGAAAACAAGAAGAAGAAGGAAGAAAGAAGAGGAAAGGAAGAAGAGGAAGACGAAGAAGAAGAGAAGAAGAAGAGAAGGAAGAAGAAGAAGAAGAAGAGAAGTAGAGGAGAAGAAGAAGAAGAAGAAGAAGAAGAGAGAAAGGTGAAGAAGAAAGAAGGGGAGAAGAAGTGAGAGAGAAGAAGAAGGAGGGGAGAAGAAGAAGAAGAAGAAGAAGAAGAAGAAAGAGAAGAAAAAAAGAAGAAGAAGAAGAAGAAGAAGAAAGAACAAGAACAAGAACAAGAAGAAGAAGTAGAAGAAGAAGAAGAAGAAGGAAGAAGAAGAAGAAGAAGAAGAAGAAGAAGAAGAACAAGAAGAAGAAGAACAAGAACAAGAAGAAGAAGAAGAAGAAGAAAGAAGAAAGAAGAAGAAGAGAGAAGGAAGAAGAAGAAGAAGGAAGAAGAAGAAGAAGAAGAAGAAGAAAGAGAGAGAAAGAGACGAAGAAGAAGAAGAAGAAGATAGAAGAAGAAGAAGAAGAAAAGAAGAAGAAGAAGAAGAGAAGAAAGAAGAAAGAAGAAGAAGAAGAAGAAGAAGAAAGAAGAAGAAGAAGAAGAAGGAAAAACAAGAAGAAGAAGAACAAGAAGAAGAACCTACGTGAACAAAGAACAAGAACAAGAAGAAGAGGAAGAAGAAGAAGAAGAAGAGAAGAAAAAAGAAGAAGAAGAAGAAGAAGAAGAAGAAGAAGAAGAAGAGAGAAGAAGAAGAAGAAGAAGAAGAAAGAAGAAGAAAAGAAAGAAGAAGAAGAAGAAGAAGAAAGAAGACGGAAACAAGAAGAAGAAAGAAGAAGAAGAAGAAGAGAAGAGAAGAAGAAGAAGAAGAAGAAGAAGAAGAAAGAAGAAGAAAGAAGAAGAAGAAGAAGAAGAAGAAGAGAAGAAGAAGAAGAATGAGGAGGAGAAGAAGGTGGAGGAAGAATGAGGAGGTGGAGGAGGAGGAAGATGAAGATAGAAGAAGATGTATGAGGAGGAGAAGGAGGTGGAGGAAGAAGGAGGAGGTGGGGGAGAAGGAAGAGGAAGAAGAAGAAGAAGAAGAAGAAGAATGAGGAGGAGAAGGAGGCGGTTGAGGAAGGAGGAGGTGGAATGAGGAGGAAGAGGGAGAAAGAAGAAGAAGAAGAAGAAGATCGAAGAAGAAGAATGAGAAGGAGAAGGAGATGGACGAAGAAGGAGGATGGGAGAGAGAAGAAGAAGAAGAAGAAGAAGAAGAGAAGAAGAAGAAGAAAGAAGAAGAAGAAGAAGAAGAAGAAGAAGAAAGAAGAAGAGAGAAGAAGAAGGAAGAGGAAGAAGAAGAAGAAGAAGAGAAGAAAGAAGAAGAAGAAGAAGAAGAAGAAGAAGAAGAAGAAGAAAGAAGAAGAAGAAGAAGAAGAAGAGGAGAAGAAGAAGCAGAAGAAGAAGAAGAAGAAGAAGAAGAAGGAAGAATCAGAAAGAAGAAAGAAGAAGAAGAAGAAGAAAGAAGAAGAAGACGAAGAAGAAGAAGAAGAAGAAGAAGAAGAAGAGAAGAAGAGAAGAAGAAGAAGAGAAGAAGAAGAAGAAGAAGAAGAGTGAAGAACGAAGAAGAAGAAGAAGAAGAAGAAGAAGAAGAAGAAGAGAAGAAGAAAGAAGAAGAAGAAGAAGAAGAAGAAAAAAAAAAAGAAGAAGAAGAAGAAGAAGAAAGAAAGAAGAAGAAGAAGAACCGAAGAAGAAGAAGAAGAAGAGAAAGAAGAAGAAGAGAAGAAGAAGAAGAAGAAGAGAAGAAGAAGAAGAAGAAGAAGAAAGCTAACCATAATCACAGACAATCGCAAGAAATGAATCGAACATGAGAAGGAGAAGGAAAATAACAGCAATAAATACCAAAAAATAGATAAGGAGAGCATAGACTGCCAGAGAAAATTAAGCAAACAATAATTGGGCAAATCATGCCATAAAAAAAGACAAATGATAGAGCCAATCTGGCAAAATGTTCTGGAGATGTAACTCTCTTGACTGTGTTGGAGCAAGAGCCAGCATATCAGGGCTATTCCTCTTCATCTGATGACATCATCAGCGATGTCATCAGGTCAGTACTTGATACGTTGGTGGCAGTCAAAGGGTTGACAGAAACAAGTAAATAATCACACGGAATTAGAAAACCCCAAAGCGAACACAAAAATGGTTAATGACCGAGTAAATAAGAAGAAACAGCCAATACGATTGGATGTCTATAATAATTTGCATGTTTCTACCCGTGCTAACTGCTTGAGACGCTCTCATGAATACTGTACCATGGGTGGCTAGGTTAATCAGCAGCAACAACCAACAAAACAACAACAACAACAACAACAACAACAGCAACAACAACAACAACAACAACAACAACAACAACAACAACAACATACAGTATTTATGCGGCACTGAATTTTGATAGCAATCAAATCGAAGCGCACAGACACCCTAGCATTCATCACGCATTCAAACAAAAACGCAATACAAAGCGAACACGCGCGTACGAAAACAATTGAATACAGCAGAAAAAGACCTTAAGGCAAGAGAGAGAAGAGAAAGAGAGCGGGGCTTCAATGACGGGGGAACAGGTGGGTTTTGAGGTTAGATTTGAAAGCAGAGAGGGTCGGTCGCTGACGGAGGGAAAGATGAAGTTTGTTCCAAGATGTCGGTCCTGAGACAGCAAAAAGAGCGCCGACCAACAGTTGAAAGCTTGTACCTAGGGATCTGGAGAGAAAGAGGGTCAGAAACTGAACGTAAAGTGCGAGCTGGCGTGTAGATGGAAATATTGTCGCAGAGGTAAGATGGAGCAGTTTTATGGATAGATTTATAGCAAAGGGTGTTTAATTTATAATCAATTCTGTCTGCGACAGGAAGCCAGTGCAAAGAACGCAGAAGAGGGCTAACATGATCGAACTTTTTCTTCCTGAGGACAAGACGAGCAGCTGTGTTTTGAATACGCTGGAGACAAGATAGAGAAGAGACTGATAGGCCAGAAGGGAGAGCATTACAGTAGTCAAGACGAGATAGTCAATACACAAATATGTGTTTGGTCATTATTAATCTATTAACTGCGTTAAAACAATTAAGCACCGATAAAACAATTAATAAACAATTGTCTTCTCAGATACGATCTGTAGATATAATTATCTTCTTTCTATTTAATCCGTTTCTTCTTCCTTAAAAGTGCTATTATTCTGAAAAATTGTCATTTGTCTCAGAATTGTTTCCTTTTTTTTCGTAATCAATTCAAACCACCAATTGAAGATTCACCATTACTCATTATTATCCATATTTGCTTTTAATTCCCATTTTGATTCTCTGTCAATTATTTCATGTGCCAATTTTTGTTTTATTTTCTTGACTTGATTGTTTTTATGTCAATTTTCATTGCCTGATGCATGGTATGAGTGTGTGAGTGAGAGGGCCAGGTGCAAAGAAGCTATTGTAGCTTATCCTTTTTACCCTCAATAAAACATTCGTATTCGTATTCGTATTCGTATTCGTATTTGTATTCGTATTCTCTCTCTCTCTCTCTCTCTCTCTCTCTCTCTCTCTCTCTCTCTCTCTCTCTCGTCTCTCTCTCTCTCTCTCTCTCTCTCTGGAGAAAATATGCAAAACGCATTTCATGTTCTAAACTTTTCAATTAAGGTGTGAAAAACTTTGGTCTTTCTGGTCTCTTCTGTAGTCTGTCTGTGTTGTGGTATGTGAGTCTGTGATCTTGATGGTCTCTGTCTGTCACTGTCTGCCTCTCTCTCTCTCTCTCCTCCCTCTCCATCGCTCTCTCTCTCTCTCCAGTCTTCTCTCTCTCTCTCTCTCTCCTCGAGAGAGATCTCCTCTCTCTCTCATCTCTCTCTTCTTCTTCTCCTCTCTCTCTCTCTCCATATTCTCTCTCTCTCTCTCCCAAACTGCTTTCACTTCCTCAGTCTCCAGCCTTCAGAAGTTCAGTCGAGCACAAGGAAGTCTTTCACACCTGAAGGGAAACCGAGTCCGTCAAGACAAAAGCTTCTGAACAGGAAAATTGGAAATGTGTCTTGAACTGATTTTATTTCTTCTATTAAGAAATTATGTTCTTGTCGCTATTAATCTGTCTGTTTGCTTGTCTATCTGTCTGCGTGTATACGTATGCCTCTTGGTTTGTAAGCTAAATCTAAGCACAAAGTTGCGATTGGGAAATTATGGGGTGTTTTTTTGGGGGGGAAGTTCATGTGTATATCTATGGTTCTGTTCCATCGTCAGTACTTTTTACAGCTGAAGAATCGCCTAAAGACCACCACCCCCACCCCCACTAAGAAAACAAGTAATCTCTGTTTGGGGTTAATATGGCATTTATGTTCTGAAGATGTCTTTTGCATGGAACTGGTATTGGTTTATTGCTTGGCAAGTTGGAATGTTTGTTGAATGTTGGTGTAATGTAACACAATTCCAGGGATAACCTCCCCCCCACCATCCAGAGGGTACCATCAGATCTTGGTGAGATTAAAGTCTTATTGGCTCTTAAGGACAAAGCCTTTTGCTTTGCTATGTGTGTGTGTGTGTGTGGGGGGGGGGGGTAATAGTACTATCTGGTTTTAACGCTCGAATTAGTCCTTCAAACTCTAGATCCGATCAGGGTTATTATTCGGTAAAAGTAATGCTTCATTTCTTTCTGACGTTTTCTTCACAAAATGTAACAGTAGGCCCTACAATTGCAGCATTTCACTATAAATAGAAGAATTGCACAGTCCAGCATTAATACACATCTTAACGAAATGTGTCAATATGATTTTATTTGTACTCTTATGTATACGTCACGTGAACGTGAATATTAAGTGCGCAAGTGCTCTCTCTCTCTCTCTCTCTCTCTCTCTCTCTCTCTCTCTCTCTCTCTCTCTCTCTCTCTCTCTCTTCTCTCTCTCTCATCTCCTCTCTCTCCTTCTCTCTCTCTACTCTCTCTATCTCGCTTGCAAATAATATGACTAGGTTTGCTTTTGTTACGAGTGTGTGTTTACTTTTTAATATGTTCATGCTAAAAATGAATAATGGAATGTAGGAATAGGTTTCATGTTGCCATGGGTACATGTATTTACATTTTAAATTGTGCATGCTAAGATGAGTAGGTAAAGTAATACTATGTTTGACTTATTATAATATTATGCATGGGTTTCTTCAAATAAGTACATTCTAATGATGAAGTATGATTGAGGTATTTTTTATGTTTGTGCATTTCT
>CM065693.1:37683134-37685634 GCA_017654935.2 Phymorhynchus buccinoides
TCAGGGATCAGTACTTGGGCCTGTACTTTTTATCATGTACACAACACCATTGTCCAAGATAATTAATAGACATTCTGTTCAGCACGAAATTTTCGCCGATGACAAACAGCTCGAACATTCTGACATACATGGACACTACCACCAACTTGTCCAAACACTTGAAGACTGTGCTTCTGACATCAAACATTGGATGTCAACCAACAAGCTTATGTTGAATGATGATAAAACAGAGGCTATCCAGTTTGCTCGACAAAATCATGTTCAAAATCTCCCACCCTCTATAGAGCTTTGTTCCACCGAAATTACGTTTATGTCGTGCGTTCGTGATCTCGGCCTTCATATTGACTCTGAGCTATCTTTGAAACAACACATTACCAAAATCTGTCAAGCCTACTGTCTTGAAATCCGTCGCATTAGTTCAATTAGACCCTTCCTGACTGAAGATGCCACAAAGACACTTGTCACTTCCTGTATTCTGTCTAGATTAGATTATTGCAATGCCCTCCTCCTAGGCCTTCCTACAACCTCTCTCCAACCTCTTCAACGTGTTCAAAATTCTGCTGCGCGCCTTGTATTCAGAGTACCAAAACGGCACCATACATCAGATCTTTTAATGAAACTACACTGGCTCAAAATCGAATACAGAATCAAATACAAATCTGCCTGCCTCTGCTACAAAATCGTTACAAAAGACGCACCAGCCTATCTTTGCAACCTTTTCCAGATCTACGTTCCTGCCCGTAGCCTTCGTTCTTCCTCTGATGACCGTATTTTTCAAATTCCCTCTTACCATCGGAAACAACACGGCTCCAGAGCATTTTTCGTTTCAGCTGCTACACTCTGGAACTCACTCCCTTTCAGCGTTCGTCATGCCAAATGCTATGTAACGTTTAAGTCTGCTCTGAAAACACACTACTTCAAACTGCAGCTGCAGAGTACATAAAACTTAGAAATATTGCCAGCCACTCTATCTGTCCATCTTGTTATGTGTATGTGTGTCATCACGTGTTCTGTGTATAGGGGCCTACATGAACGCATCACACGCACACACACAACACAAACATGCGCATGCACACATACACCACACACACACGTGCGCGCGCGCTCGCGTGCGTGTGTGTGTCTGTGTGTGTGTGTGTATGTGTGCGTGCGTGCGCGCACGTGTGTGTGTGTGTGTCTGTATGTGTGCATGCGCATGTTTGTGTTGTGTGCGTGCGTGTGATGCGTTCATGTAGGCGCCTATATGAGTGTATGTATGCATGGTGTGTGTGTGTGTGTGTGTGTGTGGTGCGCGTGCATGCGTGTGTATGTGTGTGTGTGTGTGTGTGTGTGTGTGTGTGTGTGTGTGTGTGTGTGTGTGTGTGTGTGTTCTGTGTGTGTGTGTGTGTGTGTGTGTGTGTGCTTGTGCTGGGTGTGCGTGTTGTTTTTGTGAATATTATGCTGTTATTTCATACTTGTGAATTGTGTGAAAATGCATACGTGCAGTAGTAGTAGTAGTAGTAGTAGTAGTAGTAGTAGTAGTAGTAGTAGTAGTAGTAGTAGTAGTAGTAGTAGTAGTAGTAGTAGTAGTAGTAGTAGTAGTAGTAGTAGTTGTAGTAGTAGTAGTAGTAGTAGTAGTAGTAGTAGTAGTAGTAGTAGTCACAGCAGTTGTTGCTGATTGATATGTGTATTGTTTTTGTCTGCTGATGTTATTGGATTTTTGTTTCATGTTTTTATTCCATTTCAATTTTGTGTAAAGCGCCCTGTAGCCTACATAGTAGGATGGGCGCTATATAAATTTTCCTCATTATTATTATTATTATTAAGAAGAAGAAGAAGAAGAAGAAGAAGAATAGCAACAACAAGAACAAGAACAAGAACAAGATTAAGTGCAGCGCCGAACGGCTGCAAAGCCCCCTCGCAGCATCGCCGAGGTACTCCGAAATCGGAATGTGTCGGTTGTACACATACATAAAAACGCATCAAAACAGCACGTAACTACATAAAAACGCATAAAAACAGCACGTATCTGAATAGTTTTTTTATATATAGCCTTGGGGTTCGGACCCGTGATTTGAGCGCGCGCGATCATGCGCACATGCGCACACAGAAAAATTCATGACAACTGTGTTATAGACCATTCATCAAGAAATGTTGTGAAAAAAACTGCATTAAAATACATGCAAAACCTCACAAGATATTAGCGATTATGTGTTTCGGGGTTTGAACCCCGTAACTGGCGCGACCTTGACCTTAATGTAAAATTAAATACATCAGTGGATAGCTTGTATCTTGGCAAACTAGTATGCCAAATTTGATGATGATAGACTGAATAGTTTTTGAGACAAACGGACGAATAGCCGGATGGAGGCACACCGGACGGACACCGGATGGACGGACCAGACAAAAACAATAGCTCCCCGAACCTTTGGCTCGGGGACTAACAAGAAGAACAACAAAAAACATGAGATCAGAATGAAGATATGCTTGATGCACACACCACCGCTCTGCCACCTCACTT
>CM065693.1:37705634-37708134 GCA_017654935.2 Phymorhynchus buccinoides
CTCTATGTGTCACCCTCATTGTGCCCCCGTCTCTATGTGTCACCCTCATTGTGCCCCCGTCTCTATGTGTCACCCTCATTGTGCCCCCGTCTCTATGTGTCACCCTCATTGTGCCCCCGTCTCTATGTGTCACCCTCATTGTGCCCCCGTCTCTATGTGTCACCCTCATTGTACCCCCGTCTCTATGTGTCACCCTCATTGTGCCCCCGTCTCTATGTGTCACCCTCATTGTGCCCCCGTCTCTATGTGTCACCCTCATTGTGCCCCCGTCTCTATGTGTCACCCTCATTGTGCCCCCGTCTCTATGTGTCACCCTCATTGTGCCCCCGTCTCTATGTGTCACCCTCATTGTGCCCCCGTCTCTATGTGTCACCCTCATTGTGCCCTCGTCTCTATGTGTCACCCTCATTGTACCCCCCCCGTCTCTATGTGTCACCCTCATTGTGCCCCCGTCTCTATGTGTCACCCTCATTGTGCCCCGTCTCTATGTGTCACCCTCATTGTGCCCCCGTCTCTATGTGTCACCCTCATTGTGCCCCCGTCTCTATGTGTCACCCTCATTGTACCCCCGTCTCTATGTGTCACCCTCATTGTGCCCCCGTCTCTATGTGTCACCCTCATTGTGCCCCCGTCTCTATGTGTCACCCTCATTGTGCCCCCGTCTCTATGTGTCACCCTCATTGTGCCCTCGTCTCTATGTGTCACCCTCATTGTGCCCCCGTCTCTATGTGTCACCCTCATTGTACCCCCGTCTCTATGTGTCCCCCTCATTGTGCCCCCATCTCTATGTGTCACCCTCATTGTGCCCTCGTCTCTATGTGTCACCCTCATTGTGCCCCGTCTCTATGTGTCACCCTCATTGTTCCCCCGTCTCTATGTGTCACCCTCATTGTACCCCCCGTCTCTATGTGTCACCCTCATTGTGCCCCCGTCTCTATGTGTCACCCTCATTGTACCCCCGTCTCTATGTGTCACCCTCATTGTGCCCCCGTCTCTATGTGTCCCCTCATCCCTCGTCTCTATGTGTCACCCTCATTGTGCCCCCGTCTCTATGTGTCACCCTCATTGTGCCCCCGTCTCTATGTGTCACCCTCATTGTGCCCCCGTCTCTATGTGTCACCCTCATTGTGCCCCCGTCTCTATGTGTCACCCTCATTGTGCCCCCGTCTCTATGTGTCACCCTCATTGTGCCCCCGTCTCTATGTGTCACCCTCATTGTGCCCCCGTCTCTATGTGTCACCCTCATTGTGCCCCCGTCTCTATGTGTCACCCTCATTGTGCCCCCGTCTCTATGTGTCACCCTCATTGTGCCCCCGTCTCTATGTGTCACCCTCGTCTCTATTGTCACCCTCATTGTTCCCCCGTCTCTATGTATCACCGTCATTGTGCCCCCCTGTATATGTGTCACCCTCATTGTGCCCCCGTCTCTATGTGTCACCCTCATTGTACCCCCGTCTCTATGTGTCACCCTCATTGTGCCCCCGTCTCTATGTGTCACCCTCATTGTGCCCCCGTCTCTATGTGTCACCCTCATTGTGCCCTCGTCTCTATGTGTCACCCTCATTGTGCCCCCGTCTCTATATACAACATTTTCGCTGCCAGTGGGTTTAACGTGTGCTGAGTGCATGGGCACACTGAACCTCGGTTCATCGTATCATCCGAAAGATTCCACATTCAGACCGTAAGGCCTTGTGCAAAGTGAGAGGAAACATCCCCTATACCCAGGTTCGAACCCGGGTTTACTTGACACACAACGCGTTACCTCTGTGCCCCTCTACATCTAGAGACGGGGACGCGTACGTTCAGACAACATTGGTGACACACAGAGATGGGAGCTCACAGCTATGTCACCACGTGTGTCCAGCCTGTCATTAGCGCTGGAGGGGTTCAAGCTGGCTCGCGAAATGAGAGCCGAAATCAGGGACTCTATGGTTACCACGGATTGCTGCTGCGTATGTGTTTGTATTATCGCGTTATGCACGCATTGTGTGTCATGCGTGAAGGTGTGAGATGGAGAGAGAGAGAGAGAGAGAGAGAGAGAGAGAGAGAGAGAGAGAGAGAGAGAGAGAGAGAGAGAGAGAGAGAGAGAGAGAGAGAGAGAGAGATAGGGGGGAGTGAGAGGGGGAAGAGAGAGAGAATAATGACAAATGACATTTTTTTTTTAAATTGACAATGAGAGAGAGAGAGAGAGAGAGAGAGAGAGAGAGAGAGAGAGAGAGAGAGAGAGAGAGAGAGAGAGAGAGAGAGAGAGAGAGAGAGAGAGAGAGAGAGAGAGAGAGAGAGAGAGAGAGAGAGAGAGAGAGAGAGAGAGAGAAACAGAGAGAGAGACATTAGAGATATAGAGAGAGAGAGAGAGAGAGAGGGGGAGAGCAGATTGCTTAACAATGTACCATAAGAAAAAAATGTTTAACGTCCTCCGGTCTGAAACAGACACATATGGGACATTAGTAGATATAAATATGGTGGGAACGATCCTGGAGGCAATGCCCGGAGGCAGTGC
>CM065693.1:37715634-37728134 GCA_017654935.2 Phymorhynchus buccinoides
TTGACACAATTGTTAATCTCAAAACTAGGAAAGAAAGCATATACGTTTTTTGAAAACCTCTTAGAGAACTGAAATACCATGCCTATAATATGCTGGATCATTTGAATGTGGGAGGGGGACAAGAAGGGAGACGCCATTGCATGATCAGAAGGAGACCTGAAGTCGATCCCTTTTTCTGGATTGGCCCAAGTTCTGCTGGGATTACAGGAAATGACGTTGTGTCTGTTTCTTGTCAGAGAAGCTTTTCGTTTTTCTTTTTTTTCTTCTTCTTCTTCTTCTAAAGCAGGGGTGGTGGTGGGTCAGATGTCATTTCCGATCCAATGCTTCTTGAAGCGGAAGTAATTTCACCAAATTGCTGACTTGACACACGCTGTCATTTTTATTATTTTTTGACATTTTGTTTTGGAAAAAGTATTGTTGTTGTTGTTGTGTTGTTGTTGTGTTGTTGACGATGGTGTTGTTGTTATTTTGTCATTGCTGTTGTTTATTTGCGGTTGTTGCTGTTGCTGCTGTTGCTGTGTCTTATGTTTTTAGTACTTAAAGAAAATTACCAAACACACAAGTTAAGTTAAAACAAAGGCTTAACCACATACAATAGGTCTGATATGACGTATCTACACACTCCAGGGATGTGTAACTGGATCTGGAAATAGCAAAACTCTCTCAACACCACATGGTTGAACAGAAACAACGTCATGGAGATAAAGTTGTTGGGATTTTTTAAAGCTAGTTTTACAAACTCATCCAAAAGTGTACCCCGAACGCCTCTATTTATCCCCACATTGAGGCAGACGGGTGGATTCATAGACGGGGTGGAGTGGGAAAGAGTGAGGTGGGGTCAAAGTTCGGCCATCACAGCACACGAATTCACCACATTCTGACTGCTTTTAATTTGACCCAAGTGTTTCATTTTGTTTTCATTTGACATAGGCAATAATTCTTTTGTTGTGCCAGTGGCAGAACGATGAGGGCATGGTGTCAGAGTTATGGCCAGCAGGGGTCAGGGGTCAGGGCACAGGGCCGTTCCTTTCAATCCCCACGTTCTGCCTGTCAGGACGAGGAAACGAAGGATGTGGTGTTCATCACTCTCCTTTGCTGATACTTTACGAGGTGATAACTTGATATGTTTCTTTTCTTCTTTGCATCCTATCCTTCTCTCTTTCCATCTGTCTGGCATAGTCTCTCTTTCTTTCCCTGACATTTTCGTTCATTCATTTATTTTCTCCCTCGGTCATTTATCCGCTCATTCATTTAAACGAGAATATGGCATTTTAACTTGTTGCTCTATTCTTGCATAATTATCTCGTTTTTGAGTTCTAGCTTGGAATAATGTTTTCAACGCCCAAAATAAGTCAGGCCAGGTCCAATCCATTCTATTAAATCGATTATGAATTGTGATGCAATGCACGATGAGCTTCCACTGTGGTTTGAATTCTTCTATAACTGTTCTGTCATTTCTATTCTTCTATTTTTCCCAATGGTAGAAAGATGAGGGTGGTAGCAGAGTTACGGATAGCAGGGATCAGGGGTCAGGGCGCAACACCCTTCCTTTTACCCCCCCCCTCCCCCTAACGTCTGCCTGTCAGGAGGATGGAGGGAGACAGGCTAGTGTTATATCACCTCACTCTTTGCTTTTCTGAACTGGAAGAAGCAATCTGTCTTCTGTGTATCTCTCTGATCCAGATCTTTGTTCTTCTTCTCTTGATGGCCAGGTGGTAAACAATAGGTCTGGGGGCTGTCATGGAATAAAGTTGTATCTCTGATAGTCTGAGTTGTGTCTGTGATTTGCCTTTGTCTCTCTGTCATGTTTGCATCTTTCAAAATGCACAGCTATGTGTCTGTTTAATCCTCCCCCCCCCCCCCCACACACACTTGTTTTCCATTTATTACTAATTGTTGTCTCTCTATACATCCTTTATTTCACTTGATAATCATTCGACTTCACCCTGCCTATCTGCCAGAAGATGATGTTGATGATGATGATGATGATGATGATGATGATGATGATGATGATGATGATGATGATGATGACAGCATTAGAAATACTGTACAAAGCAAACGAGAGTAAGTACCTAACCCTTCAAAGGGGTTGAATATATATAATACTGAAGCAGTTATTGCAATAATGACAAACGTAATATATAGAGATCCAACAGAGAACCAACAGTCCTGCAGGAAGAGACTACAATACAAACAAAGTGTGAAAAAACAAGTTAAGTCACAGAGAAACAGAAATAACAACATGATGGCCAATGCTGAAACACAAACAAATGGTCTCATTTGGACCATGAGTGTAGCCATTTACAGAAGGGGGGGGGGGGGGGGGAGCATATAGCAGGCGTGTTTCATCGAACCCACTCTTCATCATACATTCTGCCTAAAACGAATAAGAGCATAAAATAAGAACACCTCAAAAATGGATTGCTTTTCTCAGCACGCTTATTGCCATTGAGAATGACGAGCACAATAACAGCCTTCCTTTCCTCGGTCTGACAGGCGGACGTGGGGGGTTAAAAACAACGGTCCTGACCCCTGACCCCTGACCCTTGACCTAACTGTGACACCACCCTCATCTTTCTGCCATTGGAACAGGAGACAGATACAAAGCATGGCACGCTGTTATTTGTATTCGAAGGGAATGCGTCAAATCGTAATGGACCTCCTCGTGCATTGCAATTCATAATCGATTTTACGGAATGCATTTGACCTGGCAAGTTGAGTCGCTTCATTTGGGCACTGAAAAAGAACGACCACAGGCTAGAAAAACAAACTAAAGCAAAAATACATAACAAAGTAGAATACCATCGTTAAGGCAAATAAAACAAATACAAAAGAAATGTCATCGTTGAAGTGAATGACTGAGGGAATGACTGAGGGAATGACTGAGGGAATGACTGAGGGAACGACTGAGGGAATGACTGAGGGAATGACTGAGGGAATGACTGAGGGAATGACTGAGGGAATGACTGAGGGAATGACTGAGGGAATGACTGAGGGAATGACTGAGGGAATGACTGAGGGAATGACTGAGGGAATGACTGAGGGAATGACTGAGGGAACGACTGAGGGAACGACTGAGGGAATGACTGAGGGAATGACTGAGGGAACGAAACAGAACGAAAGAACGAACATAGGAGAATGTTACGGAGAGAAAGAATGTGGGACAGGTGGAAATGCAGAAGTAAAGGATGCAAAGAGAGAAACAGATTAACGCAATAAACTCGTAGACTATCTCATTGAACAGTGGAAACTACCACCAATACATGTAAAGGATAAAGTTTTTTTCGGAGCAATCAGAGAAAGGAGAATGATGAGCACAGTAGCCTTCCTTTCCTCGTCCTGACAGGCAGACAGTGGGGGCTAACAGGAACCGTCCTGTGCCCTGACCCCTGACCCCTGACCCTTGCTGTCCATAACTGTGACACCACCCTCATCTTTCTGCCGTTGGAAAAGGAGACAGATAGAAAGGATGGTACAGTGTTGTTTGAAGAGAAAAACTCAGATTGCAACGGAGACTCGATTTTATGGAATGGATTTGACCTGGTAATGTGGGTTGGTTTATTGGGCCTAGAAAAATAATAAACTCGTACTCATAAACTATTTCGCTCAAAAATTAAAACTACCCCAGATGTATGTAAAAGATAAATTTCTTTTCTCACAAGCACACAAAGGAGCGTGGTGAGCACAGCAGCCTTCCTTCCTCGGCCTGACAGGCAGAACGTGGGGGTTAAAAGGAACGGTCCTGACCCCTGACCCCTGACCCCTGCTGGCCATAACTGTGACACCACCCTCATCTTTCTGCCACTGGAAAAGGAGACAGACAGAAATGATGGTACAGTGTTATTTGAAGGGAATAACTCATATTGCAACGGAGCTCATCGGTGCATTGCATGGCGATTAATAATCGATTTTATGTAATGGATTTGACCTGGCAAGTTGAGTCGCTTCACTGGGCACCGAGAAGCCGATTCCAGGCTAGAAAACAAAACACAAACTAAACCAAGAATACATAACAAAGTAGAATGCCATCATTAAGAAAAAATCAAAAAAATCAAAAAAGAAATGTCATCGTTGACGCGAATGAGTGAGTGAGTGACTGAGGGAGTGAAAAAGAACGAAAAAACATACAAAAATGCTATGGAGAAAGAAAGTGTGCAGGACAAATGGAAAGATGCAGAAGTAAAAGGAGGCAAAGAAAGAACAATAAACTCGTAAACTATCTCATTGAACAGTGGAAACTACCACCAATAAATGTAAAAGATACATTGCTTTTAGCAGCAAGCATACAAAGGACAGTGATGAGCACAGTAGTCTTCCTTTCATCGTCCTGACAGGCAGACGTGGGGGGTTGAAAGGAACGGTCCTGTGCCCTGACCCCTGACCCCTGACCCCTGCTGTTCATAACTGTGACACCACCCTCATCTTTCTGCCGTTGGAAAAGGAGACACATACACAGGGTGGTACAGTGTTATTTGGAAGGCAGAGCTCAAGACATAGGGGCCAAAGCTTCAATCAAACCTGTTCCACACTGGAACACTCCATGCATGGCAATGCAGGCTCTAGTTGGTCGGCTTAGTAGAATGGATTTGACCTGGGAAGTTGAGTTTCCCTTTCATTGTATATCAATGAGAAATGGCTCCAGGCTAAAAAGCAAACCAAAAAAAGGCATTCAAAGAATGAAGAACAAGTTAGTGTATTGCCGCTTTAGTGATCGGATGAGCAAGTAAGTGAGAGAGAAAAAAGGACAGTGGGAGAATAAAAATGAGAGAAAGTGAAAAAGCAAAGGAAGAAGACAAGATAAGAAAACAAAAAGACAACCACAGATAAAACAGTGATGTGGGTAACATTATGGTGCCAATGAGTGTGTGTGATCACAGAAACGCAACAGACTCAAAACAAAGAGAGAGAAAAGCATAACACCAAAACAAATGTTCAAACACGCAGGAACAGGAATGTCAGCTGGGACAATACAATGTGAAAACACACAGAAACGCAGACACAGACGGACATTTCGTGAGACACAGCAAAATCAATAATTATGATATCCAATGTTTTTTATTTTGCTTTTGTTTTTGTTGTCAGGGTGGTTCTTTTGTTTTGTTTTCCGTGGCTTTTGAAACACGGGTGTTGGCAGAGTACACTGTCCATCAGCTCGAAACTCTGAACAGTGAAAACTACCACTAATACATATTTAAAGAAAACCGTTTTTTCTCAGCAGTCACACAAAGGAGAGTGGTGTCTTCCTTTCCTTTCCTCGTCCTGACAGACAGACGTGGCGGGTCAAAAGGAGCGGTCCTGACCTCTGACCTCTGACCCCTGACCCCTGACCCCTGCTGTCCACAAGCGTGACACCACCCTCATCTTTCTGCAACAGGGCAATGTGATGGAGAGGACGCTGCCTCAGTGGACAGAGGAGGGCCAGATGTGGGTGGATCCGGCATTGCAAGTGAATGGGGTGGAATGGGGGTGGAATGGGGTGGAATGGGGCAGATTGGTTCTGGGGTGGTCCTTTTCTGTTCCTTCTCATGTGAGTTGTATTGGGGGGAAGTCGACACTGGAAGCAAAAAGTAAATGAGAAAGAAACGCGTGTGTGTGTGTGTGTGTGTGTGTGTGTGTGTGTGTGTGTGTGTGTGTGTGTGTGTATGTGTGTGTATGTGTGTGTGTGTGTGTGTGTGTGTGTGTGTGTGTGTGTGTGTGTGTGTGTGTGCGTGTGTGTGTGTGTGCGTGTGTGTGCGTGTGCGTGTGTGTGCGTGCGTGTGTGCGTGTGCGTACATGCGGGTGTGTGTGTGTGTATGTGTGTGTGTGTGTGGAGGGGGAGGGGGTAAGTCGTGAATTGGTGATTTTTTAATGTGAGGCCTTCCACCCAGCCACGCTCTTCAAAACATAAATAACAAAATAGCGTTAGTTTACCAGGATACTTTTAACTGCTAATACATGAAGTATGTTTGCCTTATTTTGCATATCAAAATGACAAATCCTTCCGTGTTTAGGCTACTGAATTGTCCGATTTTCCTTATTTTCAAGGTTATGTGATACCAATAAAACCATCTATTTTTGAAATAAAGTAAAAGAGAATGACGTAAGCGGAAACTGATGGTCAAGACGCAGGAACCTAATGATCAATCATTAATTGAGTAATACGAAACGGAAATATGACACAAACAAGGACAATTCTAAAAGGATGAATAAACATTATTTTTCGAATGATATTAGAACAGAACTTGCACTGAAAATAAAAAGCAAAACAGTGAGAAAATACGAACATACAACTTGAACGCGGAGGAAAATAGGTCCGTGCACACAATAAATTTCAATTTATCATGTTTCAGCAACCTCCTTTTTAACCTAAATTACGTTCACGTCAGCTGTTATCTTTGCATTTTGATTCCAACCGCATAATAATCCACAAGATTGAAAGATCACATCATCTTGGCCGAAAGAGAATAAACAAGTGAAAAGCCTCTGATCTGATGAAAACACTGCTTTCAGTCTTTGGGTTTTAATTAGTCCGATTGCCAAATCATTAATTGAATGATGATTTGTTTTTAAATGGGAAGCGCCATACCGTCTGATCCCTTTAAATTCAACTTGTCACATATATACACACACGGAAACAAAAAGACACACAGACAGACAGGCAGACAGACACACCGCATAAACACACGCACACGCGCACACACACACATACACACACACGCACACACACACACACACGCACACACACACACACACACACACGCACACACACACGCACGCACGCACGCAAGCACGCACGCACGCACACGCACGCACACGCACACGCACACACGCACACACACACACACACACACACACACACACACACACAAATACACACACGCGCGCAGTGTTTGACTTTTAAAAAGAGAACAGGAAATAATAAGAAATAAAAAGAACGGGGGGAGACAAACACAGAGACAAACAAACTGATAGAAGATGGACTGGCATGCACTGATAGATGGAAAGAACGGATCTAAAATGTGACCCAGCACCACGAAAGGGACATTAAGTCGCTGGGCTAGTTTCTGACAACAGGCCTGCAAAGTCAACAATCTTTTTTTATTTTTTAGCAATTTTCAGTGATGGGTATTTTCGTGTTCTCTAACATCTCATCTTTCATAATTATAAAGGACACTCCTTGTTATGGTCTCTGAATACTCCAACAAGTGCTTTAAAATGAGTAGGTTGATGCATGTTCTTCAACTAGGCTAAACTTTAGACTGTGGTTTCTCACAATGGCCGACAGTCACCCTACCAACTTTAAATGCTCATAACTCGGAACATATTACAAGAATGGTTCTTATGTCATTTGAAAGAGACTTGTCTGAAGTTTTTAGCTGTACAATTATCACAGAATGGTCATTTTGACACTTAATGTCCCTTTCGTGGTGCTAGGTCACAAACATCTATTGAGAGTGGGGAAAAAAGACAGGATAGGCTGGTGGCGATGGGGGAAGATGGGATGGACAGGCAGGTAGGGGGGGGAGAAGGAAAAAAAACCTGACTGATTCACAAACCGACAGAGAGAGAGAGAGAGAGAGAGAGAGAGAGAGAGAGAGAGAGAGAGAGAGAGAGAGAGAGAGAGAGAGAGAGAGAGAGAGAGAGAGAGAGAGAGAGAGAGAGATATTAAAAAAACAGGGTACAGAATAAATGTTTGGTTAGGTAGGCCTGACCGCAGGAGGAGAACTTAAGACGAACGAGTCAAAAGGAGTAAGGAAAGTAGGGCGAAACTCCCTCAACCCCCTCCCTCCCCCCAAAAAATACAACACAAAACTTCGTGATTCCTTCACATCTAAACTCAACCAACAAAACGGTGCTCTGTTGTTTCTCGGACCTCACAAAAAAGGAAGCAAGCAGCAGCTTCAACCCATCCTTGCAACCCAACCCCTCCCTGAAGATTTGTTGCCAGTATGGAATAGAAAGGGGAGATGAGACAGGAGCGTCAGGCACCTATCAACCCCCACCCCACTTCCTCCATCCCTCCTCTCCTCTCTAGCTTCCCATCCTCGATCGATCTATCTGAATCGAAGGTCCCCATCCCCTATTGGCCACTGCAACGACCACCTTTGATGGGTGGGGTGGAAGATGCTTCAGTACTGACCAAACAAGGGAATAACTCTCGCCAATATCCCTACTTGAGGCCACTGAATGGCTGCCTTTTGCAAGAGTGAATGCCCTTGTGGATACTGACCAACAGGCCACTGAATGGCTGCCTTTTGCAAGAGTGAATGCCCTTGTGGATACTGACCAACAAGGGCTTAACTCTCGCCGCTAATAACCCTAGTGGCAGTGGCCAATAGTAAGCTTACCTCTCCGCCATAGCCAACCAACCCTCCTGACCCTTTCTTCCGCTTGCTCGCTCGCTCCTCTGCTGAGCTTTAGCCCGTAGCTCAGGGAGACAAGTCCAACCTCAATCTGGTGTTGGCTCTTTACTTTGCGAATGGCGGGCCTTCACTGGAATTCTTCGGCAGCACGGGGATCAAGACTCAAAGAGTGATGTTTCTTCCCTTACCCCCTTACCCCCCCCCCCCCCCCCCACACAGCAGTGAATTAAAGCCGGTGCTCATGTTCACAGCATGCATCTGTGATTGGTACAAAATCATGTTTCGTTCGTGCGTTTCTTCTTAGTTTTTGTTTTTGTATGTTGCTGTTGTCGTCAAAGGTTTGTTTGTCCGTTTATTGTTTGTTCTTTTCTACTTTTTCTTTTTTCATTGTTTATATATTTTTTGTTTTTGTTTTTCCATGTACCCCCAAGGGGCTTTTTTTTTAAATAAAAAAAACCTTGAAACCTTGAACCTTCTTCTTCTTCTTCTTCTTCTTCTTCTTCTTCTTCTTCTTCTTCTTCTTCTTCTTCTTCTTCTTCTTCTTCTTCTTCTTCTTCCTGTATGCACATTACAAAATTGACGCACAACTCCTATTGTGAAAATCAGTTGTCAATAATGAAAAACAAAAACATGGAGAGGACATTCTGACCTGTTGAAGGAGTCATGGGCGCAGCTTTCCAGCGTAGGCTCTACATCGGCAGTTGGAACACTTAATAAAATGGAAATGTCAATTTTTATCCTGCTCGAAAAATATGTTTAGCTGTGTGCTGAAGAGCTTGCTGTTGTAATTGTTTTGGATATTTGACAAAAACACACAATAATATAGTTTCAGATATTTCCAGTTCATGTAGAATATCATGAGAAAAGCACCAATATTTTTGTTTTTCAGAATGTACAAAAAGAACCAATAGGTAGTAAATATTCAAAACGTATGCGTACAGCACAGCGTGCTGAAATCTATTCTTACAATGTCATCCTGATAAATCCCAGATTTCTTTGGGATGGTGTGGCTGCCCTAGACATTGTTACAACATCAAGATAAGCAAGCGAATTTTGTTTAGCAGGGAAGCATGCGGCGAGTGTTAGTATCAGATTTATGGGGAGGGAACTCCCTTCGTTATTGTGGCTTTTTGTGTGTGTGTGCTGTTTAGCTCCCTTCTGCGGTCTAGGTCTATAAACAGGCCGAGACCTCAGACCTCTCCCCGTCTGGTTAGGGTTAAAGTCCTTCCGTCTGGTTAGGGTTAAGGTGCTGGAAATGGACCTCTGTAGTTATGGGCTGGCCGTTTATGAACGGGGGGGGGGGGGCATTATGAAGGGGGTAGGGTTGGGGGGGAGGTGGGGGTAGGCGGGGAGGGGTGTCTGTGAAACTGTGAGTTATTACCCCAGTCGTCTGTCTCCCGCGTGATGCGTTCTGTGTGGGGTCTATAATGTTTCCTCCTTCCTCTTTCCGTCTTTGCCTCTTAGATGTTCTTTTTAGTTCCCGAGCGAAGCTTTGCGGGAAGTGTTGGCTTTGTTCCATCCGTCCATGCGGCCGCATTTTCTTGAAAACCGTTCAGTCTATTTCAATCATTTTTAGTGTGCAAGCTTTAGAGGGTGTTACCTATCGACTGATTGCTTTAGCTTTATTTCAATGTCAAGGTCATGATGATTAAGGGGTTCAAACCCCCAAAACACTTAATCGCTAATATCTCGCGAAGTTTTGCACATATTTTAATGGATTGTTTTCTCTTCAAAACGTTCTCTGATTAAAGGGCTATGACATTATAATCGTGAATTTATCTGTGCATTCGTGCATTAGTGTGCGCGTGCGTGCAAATCACGGGGTTCGAACCCCAAGGCTGTATCTCAAGAACTGCAGCATGGAATCACTTAAAATTTAGTGTGGTAGTGCGGCCCGCTACACAAAAGGTCCCATACACAAATAATAATCATGCTCATTTTGACCTTGAAGTTTGACCTTGAAAACATAAATTTCGTCTTGGGGTCATATCTTTCACATCGTTGGACTTACAATGTTCAACTTTGGCATGCAGATGCATTGGCTTATGGTAGTTCCGAACACTAAGTACAATAAAGGTCAAGGTCAAGGTCACAACGGTTACAGTCTGCCTATTGGACCACCTGTAACCGGTCATTTACAACAACACATTGTTGAGACATTTAGAAGCTTAATGGCGATTCCGAATGAGCATCCATCAAGGTGAAGGTCAGTTCAGCAGCGAGGGAACTTTGCTGCTACTCGGTAATTCTTGTCTTAGTTAGGTCTGTCTAGCCGTCAGATAAGTCTAGTTATTTCTCTGTTGTTTCTTTTTTGTTTGTTTTTCTTTCTTTTCTGCCTGGGCGTATTTGTTTTTATATTTGTTTGTCACTGTGTTTGTCTCTGTATCTAATCTGTTTGTGACTCTCTCTCTCTCTCTCTCTCTCTCTCTCTCTCCTCTCTCTCTCTCTCTCTCTCTCTCTCTCTCTCTCTCTCTCTCTCTCTCTCTCTCTCTCTCTCTCTCTCTCTCTCTCTCTCTCTCTCTCAATGTCTGTGTGTATGTCAGTCTGTCCATTTGTCTGTCTGTTTCTGTCTCCCTCTCTCCTTCACTTTCTCACTCACACAATGTCTCTGCCTATTTTAGTGCTAAATGTGTGCATGCACATAGACAGACACATTCATACACACAGACAAATCAATATCGATGTGACTGTTCGTCTCATTCACAGTGGATAACACGCACGCGCGCGCGAGCACACACACACACACACACGCACGCACACGCACGCACGCACGCACACGCACACGCACACGCACACGCACACGCACACGCACACACACACACACACACACACACACACACTACAACGAAACCAGCAAGCAAGAGCAAACAAGACTACTAAATAAACTCTGAATAAACACTTAAAAGTAGAGTTTCGCTTATTCAAAGCGGTCTCGTGGAGAGACAAAAAAGGAAGCCCGAATAGAAATACTGATTCTTTAACCCTTTCACCGCCAAAGTCGCATTTTAGCACCACAGTGATTTAACACCTACGTCACTAAAAGGCATCACATTGGGGTCTATTATCCAAAGACCCTATTGTCTTAGTTTTGGGAAGTAAGGACAGACCTTATTTTATATACGTCACAGAAGAATCCCCAATACTGCAGATGGATTTTGTTCTCTACCCAGGTAAATTTAATGAACATTTTGGTTGAAATATGGCTGGCGGTGAAAGGGTTAAAATAAGAGAAGAATATTTTTTATTTAAAAACTGCACGATCAGAAATCAAACAAAGCTGTTCTTCCTTTGAGTTAGTCAGTCCAGTCTCCATTTCTTTTCATATCACAGTGTAATCAGCTTGGAAAATGTTGAATGCGCATCCTTAGAAAAGACGAAAGAAAAAGAAAACAAACCCTAAAAGTAAGAGTAAACAAATCACTGCATGTGAATCCACAGTAAAATCTCTATTTTCCCCATAGAGCAAGAAAGTTCCAGTAGTGGAACCCTTTCTTTTAAACATGACGCGGGCTATGCACATCTCTAGGCTATGATATATTGTGCTGTCATGTGTTCACAGAGAATTGAAGTATTTGTGACCTAGCACCACGAAAGGGACATTAAGTGTCAAAATGACCATTCTGAGAAACGTATACAGTTACCATCTTCAGACAAGTCTCTTTCTATTGCTACAAGAACCATTCGTGGATCTTATTTCGTTTCAAAGTTCTATGCATCTAAAGTTAGTAGGGTGAGCATCGGCCATTTTGAGAAAACACAGTTTAAAGTCTAGCCTAGCTGAAGAAAATGCATTGACCTACTCGTTTTAAATCACTTATTAGACCATTTAGAGACCATATTAAATAGTGTCCTTTATAAATACGAAAGATAAGATGTCCGAGAACACAAAAATACTCATAACGCCAAATTGACCAAAAAAAGAGATGTTTGACTTTGCAAGCCTGTTGTGAGAAACTATCCCAGCGACTTAATGTCCCTTTCGTGGTGCTGGGTCACATTTGATAGAAAGAATCAGCAGCGAGCAATCGTGTATCAGTCCTGCCTGTTTCAATGCTGAATCCAAACTGCAGTGTCTTAACATACTCTTGTCAACATCGTGACGAATCTTTACACAAACAGAATGATCTGAAAAGTAGGAAACGTTCTGTCTTTAAGAGG
>CM065693.1:37743134-37748134 GCA_017654935.2 Phymorhynchus buccinoides
AACAGGACCTGATTTGATGCCTTTGACATGGGTGTTAAACCTTTGTGGTGCATAAATGCAACATTGGTGGTGAAAGGGTTAACAGGGGAATGCAGTGGAAGACATTTTGAAATGAGAGTGAGAGCCGAGGGGGCTCCGTAAACATGGACTACAGTGGGAGACATTTAGAAGTGCTATTATGGCAACTGCTATTATAAAGACCTGTGCCGGGGAAAAGCAGCTGCGAATCGAAGCCAGCGCAGGGCGTTGCAAGCGCGGGGCATAGCTGCTAGTGGTGAAATGAAGAACTATTAACAGTGATCGCGTTTACTGGTAATTATCAGTAAAATACTGATTGCAAAACCAAAATACTGAAAATCAGTTGTCCTGTCAGTCCCAGAGACTGATACATTTTGGCTAGGACTGATACATTGCTTAACAGAGGCTTTAATATTGTGGATTTCGCTGGGTTTGTGTTTCCCTGGGACTGGTTTTGACACCGGTTGTTGGGGGGCATTGTCGCTGATTTTCAAAATTCCCAGCGCGATCACTAAGAGGAAGGGGTGGACAAGGGGGAATGCAACCTAGTGACTGTCTAAGACGGCAGAGAATGAACCCAGACTACAATGTGACAGAGGATGGACAGGCACAAGTTGCATGTCGTTGAGATTTCAAGACGGTTTTTTTTTTGGTTTTTTGTTTTTGTTTGTTTTTTGTCCTTTGCCGATCTACGATTGCAGAGGAGTCTACATTCGTTGCGGTATGTTTCTTTGTTTTTTTATGTTTGTGTCTGTCCCAAGGATATCTCCCGAACCGCTGGACATAATCACTTCAAATTTTGTGTTTTGTGTGGTGGTGTGTCACCATGAGAGAAAGGCATTCGCGCATAAATCATCGCCGTCGTGACCTTGAACTTGGCGTATGACCTTGAAAACCGAAACTCTTTAAGGGGCCATGACTTCCACACCGTTGGTCTTTTTAAAATTTGATTGCATCCAACAAAATATAAGTTCCAGGCATGAGACTGGTGCATGTATTATCCTAAACTTCCCTTTTCCAGTGCATAGCGTTGTATATCAAACCTATAAAGAATGTAGATAAATGTTTATATAGGCATTGTAAAGCAGTAAAACATGGCGGAAAGTATTCACAAACTTGGATTAAAGATAAGCTCATGTCACAATCAACACATTATGTATAAGGTCTGCCAGGAGGCATTTTTCTGGTTAGAAATGATACGATTGATGAAATGCTGGAGGTGACAAACAGAGAGAGAATTCAGATCATTGGGATATCAAGTGCAGAGCACAACATTGTAGATATTTGCTTCAGAAGATATAAATTGCTGATCCTTGTAATCCTGTGTAATTATTGAAGCAAACATTAAACTAAAAAAACATAATAAAAATAACTCTTGAAATCAAAATCAATCAACACTGCACAGGCAATAGAGAGCAGAGTATATTTGAAGGCAATAACATGTAAAAGACAAGGAAAGAATAACCATATTGTGAATGTAAAAGTAAAATAGGCAATATGGGACAGATGAAAAGAGAAGAATAACACAGTGCAGATGTTAGACAGTAACTGTTTGACACACAAACGCGCAGGATAATTTTGCCATCAAGTTCATGGGGTATTTTTGCACGTTATCCAACAGAGTCCACCCGTTGTATCAAAACAGCTTCTGAACAGAACATTAATGTTATTTGTTCTTAAAATACACATCTTAACCCTTCATAATATGATGCTCCTTTTACCACCTGACGTTCATTCAACCAGTGTGTTCGCCTTCTACAATGACCTAATTGCGAGCATGAACAGGAACGAAGTGTGACCCTCAATATGTACCATCTGTAGTATTTTCCTGACTGTACTAGTTTGACTTTCTGTCAAAAGAGCTTTTGACTAAAGAGTTACCGCAAAAGTCTTCATCTTCTGTATCACAACCTCCTTATTTCCCTTGTGGGCAACTTCCACAGAGAAAGCAAATCCATATCCATGTATCAGTATTCTGTTCGTGCATGAAAAACAACAACTTTGCTTTCGGAAACTGAATTTACGCAGATAAGGGAAATTCGAACACGTGCGCAAATCTTTCCCCTTCTTTGTTTCACTTATTTATGGATTGCGCACGGGTTTCCGCATGTAATATCCGCTTATTTGTGTACACGGCCTTAGGCATCGATTATCAGCAGAGCTAGAGTTTTCCTGCTTGTCTCTCTTTATCCGCTCACACCTGTACCCTTTTCCATTATTCATAATGTCTGAATAAGGAACTACTACTACTAGGCCCCATTCACACGTCACAACACTTCCAGCTTCCAGCCGTATTTTCCCTTACTCTCACATTCGAAGAAAAAAAGAGAAGTCAAAAAAAAAAGAAAGAGGAGGATAGGATTGGAAAGGAGCGAGCCAAAGAAAGGAAAAGGACAGAAAATTAAATTCCCAGTCCCCGGAGAAACATTTTGTCGGTGCGGGTCTGGGCGAAGCATCTTATGAGTGTGACCGGGGATAAATCTGCATACCAAAAGATAGGCGGGGGGGTATTGCATGTCCCTGGAGGGGTGAGCATAGTGTATGATTGGCAGGTGATTTGCATGTGATATCATTACCATATGTTTCACTGAGCATGGTTCCACTTGGCTTTTGGAAAAATACAATGTTGGCTGTCTTGTCTTGTGGATGTTCAAAGATGTGTAACTGTGGCTTACCCCCCAAAAAAGATAAGTGTTGTTTTCAATAGGTTGACGGCAATTGCTTGGTTTATGAATATTTACGAAAGCAAGGAAATGCTTAAAAAAAAGCCTTAAACATTTTGACAATGCAAATATCAAATGTAGCAGAAAAAAACATATCACGTCGCAAATTAAAACGTAATGCAATTTCAATCTACACATCATGTCAATCATCTTGTCATTTAAGCCTTTTTACTATGCAGTATTAATACGTACGCGCGCGCACATACACACACGCACACGCACGTATGCGCGCGCGCGCACGCACGCACGCGCACACGCACACACACACACGCGCGCACACACACACACACACACACACACACACACACACACACACACACACACACACACACACACACACACACACACACACACACACACACACACACACACACACACACACACACACACACACACACACACACACACACACACACACACACACACACACACACACACACACACACACACACACACACACACACACACACACACACACACACACACACACACACACACACACACACACACACACACACACACACACACACACACACACACACACACACACACACACACACACACACACACACACACACACACACACACACACACACACACACACACACACACACACACACACACACACACACACACACACACACACACACACACACACACACACACACACACACACACACACACACACACACACACACACACACACACACACACACACACACACACACACACACACACACACACACACACACACACACACACACACACACACACACACACACACACACACACACACACACACACACACACACACACACACACACACACACACACACACACACACACACACACACACACACACACACACACACACACACACACACACACACACACACACACACACACACACACACACACACACACACACACACACACACACACACACACACACACACACACACACACACACACACACACACACACACACACACACACACACACACACACACACACACACACACACACACACACACACACACACACACACACACACACACACACACACACACACACACACACACACACACACACACACACACACACACACACACACACACACACACACACACACACACACACACACACACACACACACACACACACACACACACACACACACACACACACACACACACACACACACACACACACACACACACACACACACACACACACACACACACACACACACACACACACACACACACACACACACACACACACACACACACACACACACACACACACACACACACACACACACACACACACACACACACACACACACACACACACACACACACACACACACACACACACACACACACACACACACACACACACACACACACACACACACACACACACACACACACACACACACACACACACACACACACACACACACACACACACACACACACACACACACACACACACACACACACACACACACACACACACACACACACACACACACACACACACACACACACACACACACACACACTGTTACTCAGAATAAGGAGAGAGTGAGGGCGAGAAAGGGGCAGAGAGAAAGAATGGGAGCGAGATAGACGGACAGACCTAGAACGGGGACAGACAGACAGACAGACAAACAGAGACAGAGAGAAGAGAGGAGATGTAGAACGGAAGAAAGTGATATGGGCTGGAGGGTGGGTTAAGGCAACAGAACCCAGATTTTAAGATGCCACCCAGACAGCTCAGCAAACACCAGTAGCCTGTCCTACGTACCATTGGAAAAAAGAAATGTAGAGAGAGCCTCTTTCAATGGACAAGACAGTATGGACAGAAAGGTAGGACTGGCGCCCTGGTACGTCTGTCGTTTCCAACTATGACTGCCGGATAGTAGAAGGGGCAACTACCATTCTGGCGGAGTACCACGACTGTCCGAATCACGGCTGTCCGAATCACGGCTGTCCGAATCACGGCTGTCCGAATCACGGCTGTCCGAATCACGACTCTCGGAGCACGGCTGTCCGAATTTAGAAAGACAGGCAGACACGAAGACAGACAGACACACACACACACACACACACATATTATGATGTCACTGATACGGAGCCGCCAAAGATCACTGATTCGGACAGTCGTGGCGTTCCCCATTCTGGGTGGTTGGGTTAAAGTTTGTTTACAGTGGTCATGCTTTGCCCAGGGTACATCCCCAACACTTTCGGC
>CM065693.1:37760634-37763134 GCA_017654935.2 Phymorhynchus buccinoides
TATTTGTATGGTTAATATAAGCTTCATAAACTTTATGAAGTTCCCACGGTGGTATTGGAAAACATGACGGTCTGACAGATACTGCACCTTTATCAATGGAAACCCCAGAGTCAGTTATAGTTTTCGATGTGTATGTTGCCAATGTGACTTGGGAAGTTATTGACTTTGCTCCTGTTGTTGAATATGTGTGTCCTACTCTTGTTTGCATCACTCTATCTTCAAGAAAACATTTAATATAGTTGTAAAAGTTCCCTGATATACCAATAAGCTGCGAATGCCACACCTGATCATAAGCTTTATTATATCGAAAAAGGTGGCCAGGACACATTTACGCCTAGCAAACTGTTTCTTTATATTTGTAGACAATTTAGCTGAAATGCTGATCCAGAAGGTGGGGGAACTATTTTGTTCTGAAAGATATCCCAGTATCCCCACGGGAGGGGTGGGGTGTTTCTGTGGATGACCGTTAAGTGCAGACGCAGCGTAGGATGGGTAACGGTAGTGCATGACATGGCCAGGTGCTAGTCAGTATAGTCACCACAGTGTGCATCGGATACAAGCGATTAGTTCCGTGTCATTGACAGCGCTAACAAGGGGGGATGCTTGCTGCCAGCGTTGCTGCTGCCACCGCTGCTGCTGCTGCTGCTGCTGTTGTTGTTGTTGTTAGTCCCCGAGCGAGGCTTCGGGAAGTAGTTGTTTGTTTGTTTCGTCCGTCCGTCCATGCGTGCGTGCGTGCGTCCGTCCGTCCCTGTATCCGGCCGCGTTTTCTTGAAAACCGCTAAGTCTTTTCCAATCACTTTTAGGGTACAATTTGTAGAGGATATTAGCTACGGATTGATTGCTTTAGTTTTATTTCAAGGTCAAGGTCATGCTGATTAAGAGGTTCAACCCCCTCAAAAGACTTAATCGCTAATATCTTGCGAAGTTTTCCACGTATTTCAATGCGGGTCCCCCCCGGGTCCCCCCCCCCCCCCCCCCCCCCACAACGTTCTCTGATTAAAGGGCTATAACATTATAATCATGGATTTGTCTGTGCGTTCGTGCGCGCGTGCGTGCAAATCACGGGGTTCGAACCCCAAGGTTGTATCTCAAGAACTACTACATGGAATTGCTTCAAATGTAGTGTGGCGGTGCATCACGGTACACCAAACGTCCCAAACAAATATTATAACCATGCTGACCTTGACCTTGAAGTTTGACCTTGACAAATTATATTTGTTCTTGTGGCCGTATCTTTCACGTCGTTGGACTTACAATGGTCAAAGTTGGTAATTCTATTACAAACAAACTGTGTGCAAGGGTTAAACCTACCAAACTTCCGACTGTTTACCCGCCACCATCAATGCCATGTGTGTTTTCTGATTTCTTTCATTCCAAAATTGAGAACATTAGGAAAGAGCTCGACTTGCAGCCCACTGTTTCACACCCCCTAGGCAAAGATTTTGTAGGCTCCCCTCTTGTTGCTTTTTCGCCTGTGTCTGAGAATGATGTCTTTGATGTTTTGAAAAGATCTGCCCCCAAGACGTGTGACCTTGACCCTTTACCAACCCCTTTGTTGTATGAATGTCTTGATGTTGTTGTGCCTGTCATGACTCAGATCATAAACGACTCTTTACTGAGTGGTGTTTTCCCTGACCTGTACAAAACTGCTCTTGTTAAACCCTTGATAAAGAAGCCTACCATGGATCATAATGACTTGAAAAGTTATCGGCCTGTGTCCAACTTAGCGTTTGTCTCCAAAATAATCGAGAAAATTGTCCTTGCACAATTGTCTAACCATCTGTCAGCAAACAATTTGTTCAACCCCCTCCAGTCTGCCTATCGACCTGCTCACAGCACTGAAACGGCTCTGATTCAAGTTCTTAACGATCTCCTCTTAGCTCTTGACAATGGAAAAGTGTCAGTCTTGACTCTCCTAGATCTGTCGGCAGCATTTGATACAATAGATCACACCATTCTTCTATCCCGGCTGGAACGTGTTTTTGGAATCCATTCTACAGTTCTACAGTGGTTCTCCTCATATCTAACAAATCGCTTTCAGACTGTCTTGATCAACAACTGCAGTTCAGATCCGAAGTTAATTTCTTGTGGTGTACCTCAGGGATCTGTATTGGGGCCAGTTCTCTTTGTCCTGTACACTGCTCCTCTCTCTGATGTTTTTGCTAGTCACTCTGTTATTGACCATTCCTTTGCTGATGATACCCAGCTTCAAAAATCGGCGGAACCTACCCAACTTGACAGCGCTATTCAGTCTATGGAATCCTGCCTTCATGATGTCAAATCCTGGATGACATGCAACAAATTAAAACTTAATGATGACAAAACGGAAGCTCTGATTGTTTCCTCTCAGCGTATGTCTGCAACTATTTCTCTTCCAGAAACTCTTACAGTTGGCAATGCTTGTGTTCAGTTTTCTAAGTCAGCAAAGAATCTCGGAGTTACCCTCGATTCAAATCTTACAATGCATAAACAGGTTATTAATCTCATACGTTCCATCAAT
>CM065693.1:37773134-37788134 GCA_017654935.2 Phymorhynchus buccinoides
ACAATTTGAACACGTCCCGCAGATCCCAGAGTAGCGACAGACATCAAATAAAATTCGCCTTAGCAGTAATAGCAGTGGTTCAAAATCGTTCGACAGGTGGTGAAGGGTACCACTTAATTGGTCATTAAACCATCGAAGCTTTCATCTCCCCCCAAAATAGACACTTTCTGTGTGGAAATAATCGCTGCTGGAGTTCGATTTTCCAGTAATTTCAACACTCAGCTTGATTGTGAGCTGTGAGCGTGGATTGTGAGCTGTGAGCGTGGATTGTGAGCTGTGAGCGTGGATTGTGAGCTGTGAGCGTGGATTGTGAGCTGTGAGCGTGGATTGTGAAACGTGAGCGTGCTTTACCATCGTCAGACAATAGTTAGACAAATTTGCCAACCGATAAAGGGTTTTAACTGAAATGTAAAGAAAACCCCGCATGGATTCAATAAATAGAGTGACAGATAGTTGATGACATACGTGATGCCTTGAACGTTAGACAAACTGTTCTAGAAAGATTGTCTGCGTGATAAAAAAATAAATTACTTTCTGAGAATCAATGACGATGCCTCCTCCACCCCACCCCTAATTATTGATGCATACCAACACATGCACCTCACGTATCACCTTTCATTTGTATATTATAGTTGATTTTTAACAATCAATATTGCGGCCAGGAAACCTGAAAACTGACAACCCACATCTGTTTACGGACATTTTAGTCTTCATTACTCGAATAAGTAAAACACTTAGCATAACGAGGACAACGATATCAGAGTCACAGCTCAGAAACAATTAGGCAGGAACACTTGGTCAACCATTAATCATTCAAATTCACCTAACGCTGTTAAGAAATTCGCATTTCCTTTCCGAACGAAATCATGGACTAGTCCACGAAGTCATCACTTTCCGCAGTTTATCTCCTTCACCCCTCCTTTCTGCACAAGGATCCCCACTTCCCAACGATGGCCCCTCTTTCTGGTACGATTTCCCTCCATTCTGTAAAATAGCCTGTAAAAGTTTAGCACTCTGGCCTGTACGGACATTTGCAGCGGAAGACGATAGCAGGGGAAGATAAATCTGCCATCAAGCAGACGACAGCACGAAAGACAACTCTGTCAGGCGATCAGGGGCAGATAATCGAACAAGCAGCGGAGCAGAAAGAGATTGACAGAAGAGATTTGTAAGGGAAGGAGCTTTCTGTCTGAGCTGAAGATTGGTATCTGTGCGGGTCACTTGGACTGGAATCAGAAAGATTCCGAAGAAATCTGGAAGATTGCACTGTTAAACAAAATGGAAGAAATATCCCCAAGGGCCATTATTTCACTGATAGCAAATTTAATGTGCTCTCTCTCTCTCTCTCTCTCTCTCTCTCTCTCTCTCTCTCTCTCTCTCTCTCTCTCTCTCTCTCTCTCTCTCTCTCTCTCTCTCTCTCTCTCTCTCTCTCTCTCTCTCTATCTCTCTCTCTCTATCTCTCTCTCTCTCTCTCTCTCTCTCTCTCTCTCTCTCTCTCTCTCTCTCTCTCTCTCTCTCTCTCTCTCTCTCTCTCTCTCTCTCTCTCTCTCTCTCTCTCTCTCTCTCTCTCTCTCTCTCTCTCTCTCTCTCTCTCTCTCTCTCTCTCTCTCTCTCTCTCTCTCTCTCTCAAGGTCTGTCGGTGTGTGCTTTAGGTTTTGTTTTTAATTGTCATTTATGCATCTTTAAAAATACATTTTAAAAAAGGGTTAGATTACTAAGAACGTTTTGTTTTGTGGTTTGCAGCATCAGAGACTTATATGCTTTAACTGTTATCTTCGTGTCCTTTGTCATCATTTGCTGCTTCCCCCCCCCCCCTTTTTTGTTTTACCAAGCTGGTGACAAAACGGGTTTTTTGTTTGCTTCAAAATTGCTTTCGCTGTCTTACTTTCGTGCAATATCCTCTCTTTCCCTGGCTCGGTCGACCTTTTTGTTTCCAAGAATACCCTTCCTAAATAGGCCATACCGATTGGGTTTTTTAATTCCTAGAATGCCCAGTAGAAATCGAGCACTCTTTTACTCAAATAGCTTTTATCATTGGTTCACGGCTTTAGCCTGCATCGGGAGGGAATAGCAAAGTGAGAGTCTTACAATAAATGATTGTCCACAATAATGGAGAATCCCAGGGTACAGCTTAGTCTTTCTGTGGAGACAGTGCATTTTGCATCGGCTTTTAATGCTGCAGTCAAAGGGATTGGTTGGCCTTTAGTGACCTTCCCCAACGCTAGCTGTCCTCAAATCCTTGTCATCGACAGAGTGGGGATTACACCCTGGGCAAGGCACAGCCGTCCAGAATAGCGGCTGCCCCCACCTGCTATCTGGCAGTCATGTAGTGGGAAACGACAGACTGGCCTACTCTGCTCAAAGGTTGGCCATGAGGTGAAGCAGAGCTTCAAGATTCAAGATTCTTTCATCAGCCAATGCATCAGAATACAAAGACGTTCGTTTTGGTTTTGCACAAGACACAATCCAACAACAACGAAAGCATGCACATTGGACGGACAACCAATATAAAGAGTGGGGAAAAATGGTAACAAATCAGATTACATAATCGTGTATCTCTCCCTCAGATTCTCTCTTACTCTCAGACACTCTCAGACAGCAACGAAGATAACTCTAGATTATCTCTCCCCCAGATTCTCTCTTACTCGCAGACACTCTCAGATAGCAACGAAGATAACTCTAGATTATCTCTCCCCCAGATTCTCTCTTACTCTCAGACACTCTCAGATAGCAACGAAGATAACTCTAGATTATCTCTCCCCCAGATTCTCTCTTACTCGCAGACACTCTCAGATAGCAACGAAGATAACTCTAGTGTATCTCCCTCAGATTCTCTCTTACTCTCAGACACTCTCAGATAGCAACGAAGATAACTCTAGATTATCTCTCCGTCGGATTATCTCTTACTCTCAGACACTCTCAGATAGCAACGAAGATAACTCTAGATTATCTCTCCGTCAGATTCTCTCTTACTTTCAGACACTCTCAGATAGCAACGAAGATAACTCTAGATTATCTCTCCCTCAGATTCTCTCTTACTCTCAGACACTCTCAGATAGCAACGAAGATAACTCCAGAGTATCTCTCCCTCAGATTCTCTCTTACTCTCAGACACTCTCAGATAGCAACGAAGATAACTCTAGAGTATCTCTCCCTCAGATTATCTCTTACTCTCAGACACTCTCAGATAGCAACGAAGATAACTCCAGAGTATCTCTCCCTCAGATTATCTCTTACTCTCAGACACTCTCAGATAGCAACGAAGATAACTCCAGAGTATCTCTCCCTCAGATTATCTCTTACTCTCAGACACTCTCAGATAGCAACGAAGATAACTCCAGAGTATCTCTCCCTCAGATTATCTCTTACTCTCAGACACTCTCAGATAGCAACGAAGATAACTCCAGAGTATCTCTCCCTCAGATTATCTCTTACTCTCAGACACTCTCAGATAGCAACGAAGATAACTCCAGAGTATCTCTCCCTCAGATTATCTCTTACTCTCAGACACTCTCAGATAGCAACGAAGATAACTCCAGAGTATCTCTCCCTCAGATTATCTCTTACTCTCAGACACTCTCAGATAGCAACGAAGATAACTCCAGAGTATCTCTCCCTCAGATTATCTCTTACTCTCAGACACTCTCAGATAGCAACGAAGATAACTCCAGAGTATCTCTCCCTCAGATTATCTCTTACTCTCAGACACTCTCAGATAGCAACGAAGATAACTCCAGAGTATCTCTCCCTCAGATTATCTCTTACTCTCAGACACTCTAAGATAGCAACGAAGATAGCTCTAGAGACCCCAGGCTTCCCTAGTGTTTAAGTTGTGATTTGAAAAGAAGGAGGAATTAAAGGAATCGTTGAAAACATTTCATTCCATTTCAGACACTCTCAGATAGCAACGAAGATAACTCTAGATTAGAAAACTAGATAGAAAACGTGCCAATCTGTCGCTTTCGGCTGTGGCTGCCAGATAGTAGAGGGGGCAGATTCGGCTAGAATATGTCCATAGTGGAAATGGTTTGCCCAAGGTGCATCCCCACTCTCTCCACAAAGGGATATGAGGACAGCTGGCGTTGGGGAGGGTCCCCAAAAGGACAACAAATCATATTAGCTGCAGCACTGAAAGCCGTCGCTAACGGCTTGCCCCCCCCCCCCCTTCCTCCCCCTCCCCCCCCCCCCCCCCCCTCCCCACCCCTAACTTAAAAGTCATATTCGTCCACAAAAGATGCGGAAGATTTTTTCCATATTACTGTTTAAAAAAATCATTTATTGTACAGCTATCACTTGGACACTACTTAAAAACAAATGGACACTGCTTAAAAACAAATGGACACTACTTAAATACAAATGGACACTGCTTAAATAACAAATGGACACTGCTTAAAAACAAATGGACACTACTTAAATACAAATGGACACTGCTTAAATAACAAATGGACACTGCTTAAAAACAAATGGACACTACTTAAATACAAATGGACACTGCTTAAATAACAAATGGACACTGCTTAAATAACAAATGGACACTACTTAAAAACAAATGGACACTACTTAAATAACAAATGGACACTGCTTAAATAACAAATGGACACTACTTAAAAACAAATGGACACTACTTAAATAACAAATGGACACTACTTAAATAACAAATGGACACTACTTAAATAACAAATGGACACTGCTTAAATAACAAATGGACACTACTTAAATAACAAATGGACACTGCTTAAAAAACAAATGGACACTGCTTAAAAACAAATGGACACTACTTAAATAACAAATGGACACTACTTAAAAAACAAATGGACACTACATAAAAACAAATGGACACTACTTAAAAACAAATGGACACTACTTAAAAACAAATGGACACTACTTAAAAACAAATGGACACTACATAAAAACAAATGGACACTACTTAAAAACAAATGAACACTACTTAAAAACAAATGAACACTACTTAAATAACAAATGGACACTACTTAAATAACAAATGGACACTGCTTAAAAACAAATGAACACTACTTAAATAACAAATGGACACTACTGAAAAACAAATGGACACTACTTAAATAACAAATGGACACTGCTTAAATAACAAATGGACACTACTTAAAAAACAAATGGACACTACTTAAAAACAAATGGACACTACTTAAAAACAAATGGACACTGCTTAAATAACAAATGGACACTACTTAAATAACAAATGGACACTACTTAAAAACAAATGGACACTGCTTAAAAACAAATGGACACTACTTAAATAACAAATGGACACTACTTAAAAACAAATGGACACTGCTTAAATAACAAATGGACACTACTTAAAAACAAATGGACACTGCTTAAAAACAAATGGACACTGCTTAAATAACAAATGGACACTACTTAAATAACAAATGGACACTGCTTAAATAACAAATGGACACTACTTAAATAACAAATGGACACTACTTAAAAACAAATGGACACTGCTTAAAAAACAAATGGACACTACTTAAAAACAAATGGACACTGCTTAAATAACAAATGGACACTACTTAAAAACAAATGGACACTACTTAAAAACAAATGGACACTGCTTAAAAAACAAATGGACACTACTTAAAAACAAATGGACACTGCTTAAAAACAAATGGACACTACTTAAATAACAAATGGACACTGCTTAAATAACAAATGGACACTACTTAAAAACAAATGGACACTGCTTAAATAACAAATGGACACTACTTAAATAACAAATGGACACTACTTAAAAACAAATGGACACTGCTTAAATAACAAATGGACACTACTTAAAAACAAATGGACACTACTTAAAAACAAATGGACACTACTTAAATAACAAATGGACACTACTTAAAAACAAATGGACACTGCTTAAAAACAAATGAACACTACTTAAATAACAAATGGACACTGCTTAAAAACAAATGGACACTGCTTAAAAACAAATGAACACTACTTAAAAACAAATGAACACTGCTTAAATAACAAATGGACACTACTTAAATACAAATGAACACTACTTAAATAACAAATGGACACTGCTTAAAAACAAATGGACACTGCTTAAAAACAAATGAACACTACTTAAAAACAAATGAACACTGCTTAAATAACAAATGGACACTACTTAAAAACAAATGGACACTACTTAAAAACAAATGAACACTACTTAAAAACAAATGAACACTGCTTAAAAACAAATGAACACTACTTAAAAAACAAATGGACACTACTTAAAAACAAATGAACACTGCTTAAATAACAAATGGACACTACTTAAAAACAAATGAACACTGCTTAAAAACAAATGAACACTACTTAAAAACAAATGGACACTACTTAAAAACAAATGAACACTGCTTAAAAACAAATGAACACTACTTAAAAACAAATGAACACTACTTTACCCTTTCACCGCCGATGTCGCATTTCAGCACCACAATGATTTAACACCCATGCTACTAAAAGGCATGAAAGTTGGATCAGTTATCCAATATCCTTATGTTGTTAATTTTGGGAGATAAGGACATGATTTATTTGATGCATGTCATTGGGGGATTCACAGTACTGCAGATGCCAACTTTTCGTTACCTAGGTAAATTTGAGAGAACATTTTGGATGAAAAATGGCTGGCGGCGAAAGGGTTAAACACACACCCACAAACAAAAAAAACACATAAACCTTTTTCACGTGACAGGAAACCCCAAACGGGATTCATCTTGTAAAACCAGGTTGGTGAGGTCAGATGGAGTCGACTGTGTGTGTGTGTGTGTGTGTGTGTGTGTGTGTGTGTGTGTGTGTGTGTGTGTGTGTGAGAGTGTGTGTGTTGTTAATGTAAGGCACAAGCACTTGTGGGGCCATAATGGTCAGTCTGTCTGGAGGACAATTTGAAGTAATTGCCTCCCCTTCGTGTCTGGCCTGAAAAGCACTGTCAATATTTTTGGGGTGGGTGGGTGGGGTGCTTTACAAAGAAGAACGTTGCTAAACAACCCAAGGAAAACAAAATCTACGCAACCATAATTTTCGCAACTTGCAATCAAATCGTTAGAGACTGCTTGACTGTGAAGAGGGGAAGTATTGTTTTTACCTTCTGTGTTGCTTAAAAAATACATATTAGTTCAAATATTACATGTTTTGTTTTGTCTCGTCAAGAAAACAACGTCATTTTGCACTTGTTGTTTCTTTGTTTGTATGGTGTCTTGATGCAGAGCACTACCATACAGCCTTTCAAGTTTGTTTGTCGCGTTTCAAGTTATTGCGTCAGTTATGCGTTTGTGAGGTTTTTGTTTTTTAAATTGTCGGTCATGATTCGTGTCGCAATTATCTTTTCAGTTGTTCTCTTTCATTCAGTTATTGTGGCCTCGATTTATCTTATCATATATTAAGAAAGGAAAGGGTTGTCGCTAATCTGAAATATTATAGTAATATATTTTTGTTTTTTCGGAGACAGTTCGCCGTTGCCCAAATGAACAACATAAGAAAGCATGTTCAATGCGGGCGTTTTCTCTGGATAACTCTCCCCTGCTCTAACTTTTTTCCCAGGATATTCATTATTTTTTTCCTGCTGGTCTTAAAAAAGAACGACCCATCAATTGACTGAACGTTTTAGTAGGCCAGATGATAACTAACGTTTTGCTAGATATGTCAATGCAGATTGAAAAGTTTATGTTTATAGTCATCTGCCATATGTACCTCTCTCTCTCTCTCTCTCTCTCTCTCTCTCTCTCTCTCTCTCTCTCTCTCTCTCTCTCTCTCTCTCTCTCTCTCTCTCTCTCTCTCTCTCTCTCTCTCTCTCTCTCTCTCTCTCTCTCTCTCTCTCTCTCTCTCTGTTTCTCGTGTGGGTGTCGTATATGCTGTCATTCCCATTACTTACAAAACAAGAGAATCGGTTTAACGGGCAGCACACTTCTAGCACCACGGGTGAATACATTCGCCCAGTACATCACTCTACACTCCCACCAAATGCACAGACATTCACTGCCAAGCACCCTGCCATGTGATTGCCTATTGTTAGAGCTTATGTCAGTGATTTGCTTTTTTCATTAACAGCAACGCATGCGCACTCGAAAAAGTAGTTACTCCCCTCTTGTCGGTTGAGATGCAACGGACAACCAAGAAAGTCAAAAGATACATGGCGCTAGAAGAGGTCTTTTTAAAAATCTTAACCAATTTCTTGCAAACGCAAAATCGACGTGTGCCTACGAAGGGGTTGTTATTGAAAGCACAAAGTAGAGACTGATCACACTTGTTAGAAACGCTCACAATTGTCCAACCAAATCATCACAAACATTCTAATATACAACCAATATGGAAAGTGGAATCAAACCTACGAAAATGAAATTGGAAGGTCAATAAGTACACGTAGGTTTGTGGTTTGAACCTTTACTGCCAATATATATATTTTTCTTCTAAACTATAGAATCACAGATGACAGCCAATATCCTTCTTATCAAGTTCAAACCGGAAGCGGATGACGACAGTTTGACAGGATATGACGTACGCCAACCTCACGCGATATAAGGGCCCTCATCCGGGGGGACGCTGGTGGTAAACCTTGGAGATCAGCTTGTGGGTGGTAAAGGGAGGGTAGATTAGTTGGACTGACTGTGTGTTGTAGTACAATTGCCAGCAGTAATGGGCAGTCGGTTGACAAGACAATTTGAAGTAATTGCTTCCTGTCAACGTCTGGCTGGCCAGAAACAAGCGATTGCTGACCAGATTCTTCACCCTTCCCTCCAAGGTTATATGCCAGAAAGTCGTATCCTTCTTTTCGGGCAAAAACCAGAAGGTGTGATAGCTACAATAATAATAATAATAATAATAATAATAATAATAATAATAATATTAATAATAATAATATATAATAATAATATAATAATAATAATAATAATAATAATAATAATAATAATAATAAAAAACATAATAATAATGAGCGAGGAAAAATGTATACAGCGCCCATCCTATTATGTAGGCTACAGGGCGCTTTACACAGAATTGAAATGGAATAAAAACATGAAACAAAAATCCAATAACATGAGCAGACAAAACAATACCGGTGTATGCACATAATGCACGTAACAATCAGCAAAAACAACTGCTGTGACTACTACTACTACTACTACTACTACTACTACTACTACTACTACTACTACTACTACTACTACTACTACTACTACTACTTACTACTACTACTACTACTACTACTACTAACTACTACTACTACTACTACTACTACTACTACTACTACTACTACTACTACTAACTACTACTACTACTACTACTACTACTACTACTACTACTACTACTACTACTACTACTACTACTACTTCTACTATATGTGACCCATCGCCACAAATTGAGTCATCTTGTCCCTGACTCACTTGTGGTAAACACTTAGGTGGAAGGGGGTCAAATCATTAATTCTCAGATTTTGACTTCTTATTGAACAACTGGTCTTTTTCTACCTCATATACAGAAGTATTGAAGTGTAAGAACAATCCGTTCTGCCTTAAAAGTGTGTTGTTGTTGTTTTTAAATCAGAAACATCTGGTTATTTCGTACACATTTTGAAACTTTCTGCTTGCATTTTCTCATTTCGCCGATTCCCTGAGTATACGACTTCAAATCTTCATACTTTTGCAACAAATAGTCTGATTTACAAAATGCTTGGTTTGGTATTGGTATTTTTTGGTATTTGGTATATTCTGGTCACAGAGACTTACCTCTGTGAAATTCGAGCTGCTCTCCCCCGGAGAGCGCGTCGCCGCAAGTACAGCGCCTACCCGTGTTGGTGGGGTTTTTTGGGGGGGCACACTTGGAAAACCTAGCTATCAATTTGGTCATACCAGGCAGCGGGATTTTTCCCTGCTCTTGCCGACTTTCAACTGACGTGGGATTTTCACGTGCGTAAAGCGCACGGGTCAGACTAGCTATAAGTCCCCATCCGAAGGACTGGATGTTCAGTTCGATTTTCCTGTCAAACTAGAAAGAAAGGGCGAGGCCGGGATTCGAACCCGGGTCACTCACGCTGCAGTCACGCATTACATTTGGCAGGCGAACGTCTTAACCACTGTACCACATTTCTCTCGTTTGTTGGAAAGCTCTTTGAATACCTAATAATGATTGGTCAATAACTCAACAAAAGTGACCCCATGGACATCAGGACTCATGCTGTGGTGACGGGTCACATATGGAACTGTGTGGGTAGGAAATGTGAGCAAGTCATTTTGAAATAAATGTTTGCAATATTGTGTTGCTGTTTAGTGTTAGTAGGAATGGTGAGTGAAAGAAAGCACATTGAGTTGATCAGCGCTACAAAAGTGTTATTTAGCAGTAGTAGCATTATCATTAACTTTTTTTTATAAATTGCTGACAGTAGGCCTACTTTTTGGCTTGTATCCGAGAAGAGCGATAGTCTAGTACCTTCTGGCTTTAAATGAACACTGGCCCTGAAAGTCGTGTGTTGGCACTGCTGTTTGGGTTGTCTGGACGGCTGGTTGTTTTAGTGGCCAGTGTTGTTTTTGTGACTATTAGGCCTACATAGCTATTGGTCGCTCTGTTGGAGTTGTTGTTGTTGTTGTGCGTGTGCGTGTGCGTGTGTGTGTGTATGTGTATGTGTGTGTGTGTGTGCGTGCGTGTGTGTGTGTGTGTGTGTCTGTGCATTCCATTCTGGTCCGATAGGTTGTCTCTATAAACATTTGGGTTGCTCCTGCCAAGAGAGCGCGTCGCCGTGAGCGCAGCGCCACGCACAAATGTGTCAAGTCAAGTCAAGTCAAAATGTTATTTCCAGATGGAACATTGAATAAGCAAGTATTATTATTTTTTTCATCAAGCCATCCGTAAAAAAAAACTACAACAAAAAAACAACGAAGGAACTAAAGATTCCAAGGTGGTTAGAAATAAAGAAAGGGGAAAAGAGGGGGAAATAAACAAAGAAACAAACAAGTTACCAAAACAGGGAAGAGGGTGGGGAGTGGGAGTAACATATAATGTACAATATGTGTGTGTATGTCTATTTGTGTGTGAATGTGTGGGTGGGTGCCGTGCGTGCATGCGTGTGTGTGTGTGTGTGTGCGCGCGCGTGTGTGTGTGCGTGTGTCTGTTTATATTTTGTACAAGTACTGTATCTACTCGAGTCCTTGTTTGTAGAATGGCAAGGACATCGGAAGGCCGTGCATGTGAAAGACACATAATTATGTACCGTCAACATTCGGACAGAGCACAAACCACACCCAAGAATTCAACAATGGTGCAGCATTATGTATTCATGATTTGTAAGCGTATTGCTGAGGTAATGTGTATTTTTCACCTTAAGGTAGACGGTGACAAAGAGTTGGTGAGAGGTGAAATGACCCTAGTGAGAGAGAGAGAGAGAGAGAGAGAGAGAGAGAGAGAGAGAGAGAGAGAGAGAGAGAGAGAGAGAGAGAGAGAGAGAGAGAGGAGAGAGAGAGAGAGGGGAGAGAGAAAGAGAGGGAGAGAGAGAGAGAGAGAGAGAGAGAGAGAGAGAGAGAGAGAGAGAGAGAGAGAGAGAGAGAGAGAGAAAGAGAGAGAGGAAACGAAACGAAACGAATTTTTATTTATACAGGGTAATGAGATAAGCATTGCTTTTTTACACTCAGCCCTGTAGCCCAACAAGAAAACTAACAGACCAACAAATAAGTAATGCAAAAACATTATAAAGTAACATAAGCATCAAAACAATCCTTCAAACCATCTTCAAGAACAACAATATATACAAAATAGCAATGTAAGAGGGAGAAGAGTTAAGGACAACAGACAGACAATATAAGGGATTTGAAGAGAGAGAGAGAGAGAGAGAGAGAGAGAGAGAGAGAGAGAGAGAGAGAGAGAGAGAGAGAGAGAGAGAGAGAGAGAGAGAGAGAGAGAGAGAGAGAGAGAGAGATAGAGAGAGAGAGAGAGAGAGAGAGAGAGAGAGAGAGAGAGAGAGAGAGAGAGAAAGAGAGAGAGAGAGAAGAGAGAGAGAGAGAGAGAGAGAGAGAGAGAGAGAGAGAGAGAGAGAGAGAGAGAGAGAGAGAGAGAAAGAGAGAGAAGCAGAGAAAGAGAGAGAAGCAGAGAAAGAGAGAGAAGAGAGAGAGAGAGAGAGAGAGAGAGAGAGAGAGAGAGAGAGAGAGAGAGAGAGAGAGAGAGAGAGAGAGAGAAAACAGAGAAAAGAGAGAGGGAGAGAGAGAGAGAGAGAGAAACAGAGAAAGAAAGAGAGAGAGAGAGAGAGAGAGAAAGAGAGAGAAACAGAGAAAGAGAGAGAAACAGATAAAGAGAGAGGGAGAGAGAACGGGGTGGGGTGGGGAGGGGAACTATGAAAGTGACCTTGACAGAAATGGAGAGAGCAGGAGAGACAGAGATAGAAAAAGCACGTTCAAAAATGCAGCATCCTCTCCTTTGTATCCTCATTTCTTCTTCTTTTTAATATATTAATAAATAAAGAAAAAACCCAGCACATCTCCATATGTAATCAAAAGAAACGGTCACAGCCAAACGGATTATTTCTCGCAAATTTTCACTTTTATAATTTTATCTTCCCGCGACTAGCCATTATTGTTAAGTTTTATTTTTGTTTACTCTTTTTTTTACATGGATAAATCGTCCGATCTGCCTTGACAGTTTCTGAAACCGAAGGTGACAAAATGGGGGAAGGAAGGCACGAAATTTGCGCCCTGCCAAAAAAAAAACATATTGAAAAAAGAAGAAGAAATAAGTGCCTACAATTGAAGAAATCTTTGAGAATGAAAAACATAATGAAAAATAACAACAGTTTGATAGGATATATTATGAAGGCATCATTATCGTTTAAAAAAATAGATCAATAAGCTAAGAAAGAAGAGTTAGCCAGACAGATAGGTGAGAGAGAGGGAGAGAGAGAGAGAGAGAGAGAGAGAGAGAGAGAGAGAGAGAGAGAGAGAGAGAGAGAGAGAGAGAGAGAGAGAGAGAGAGAGAGAGAGAGAGAGAGAGAGAGAGAGAGAGAGATCCAATCCAATCCAAATCCAAAAACTTTTATTGATTAGGCCTTTCTGCCCGTATCAAGTAGGGCAAAAAAAAGGGGGGGGGGTAAAGATAACAACAAATATATGGTGATGACAAAGAACAAAGATACATAGGAAGATACGTTGGGGTTGGATGGGGGAGGGGGATGAGGTTACTACAAATACATACAACAACATTTGCAACGTTCACAAAGATAAATATAAATGTATAGTGATTACAGAACATAGAGAGGCATAGCAACAGCAACAACTTGCAAATATGTCAAAATAGAGAGAGAGAGAGAGAGAGAGAGAGAGAGAGAGAGAGAGAGAGAGAGAGAGAGAGAGAGAGAGAGAGAGAGAGAGAGAGAGAGAGAGAGAGAGAGAGAGAGAGTGTGTGTGTGTGTCTCCCCCTGTGGCAGCATCCTGACGACTTGACGCTAGAATCGCTCCCATCGAATTGCTGATGTAGGGTTATGCGACCTGACAAACCAAGGTGTGGCTGCTAATTGGGATTCTATTCGGAATGAGGGGCGTGAGAGCAACGCCACAGTACGGCCCAGAAGATGGACAGAAAACACACACACACACACACACACACACACACACACACACACACACACACACACACACACACACACACACACACACACACACACACACACACACACACACACACACACTTCAGACGTAATCGATATGATTTATTTCTTGATCGAACACAACCGATTACTTTTTGTCTAAGTTAAGCCACGGCCTTGGAGACAAATCGACACGGATATCTGACGTTTCAATGACTCGATCTGTTAGTGGAGAAGGCCCGATGCAGTTTTCTTGTACACCTAAGTCTTGTTTTGTCTAAGATTCATACGATTGAGCTGTAACAATCGATCAGGCAATTAAGATCATGCTCCGAGAGGCACGATCAGTGCTAACTAATGAAAAATAAAATGCAATAATTAACAATATGCTGGGGTAAGCTTAGTTTGCTTCTTTGCTTTTGATTGCAAAGAAACACACAATTATTGTGTTGTTTTGTATGTAGACTGTTCATTTCCAACTCCTGATGCGGTTAGTCCGTTCAAGATTGACAGTTCATTTGTTCTTCTTGTTGTGTGTTGATGCTGCTGATGTTTGTGCTGTTTATATTTTTACCCGGCCAGAGATTGGTTTTTTTGTGTGTGTGTGTGTGTGTGTGTGTGTGTGTGTGTGTGTGTGTGTGTGTGTGTGTGTGTGTGTGTGTGTGTGTGTGTGTGTGTGTGTGTGTGTGTGTGTGTGTGTGTGTGTGTGTGTGTGTGTGTGTGTGTGTGTGTGTGTGTGTGTGTGTGTGTGTGTGTGTGTGTGTGTGTGTGTGTGTGTGTGTGTGTGTGTGTGTGTGTGTGTGTGTGTGTGTGTGTCTGTGTGTCTGTGTATCGATGATCTTGAAAACTACTGTTTTGATTAAAATTGGCAGAGGGGTAGACAGCTTGAAAAGGAAGCTTCCTTTCGTAAATCAACACCATGCTGACCTTGACCTTGAAGTTTGACCTTGAAAACCGAAATTTCCTTCTTTGGGCTATGCAATTTCCCCCCAGCTTTATTTCGTGAACTACTGAACAGAATCGCTTCACATTTTGTGTGGTGGTGTACCATGGTGTAAGGAAGTTTGCATACAAGTTCAGCTGTATTTCTTGAACTACTGAACAGAATCGCTTCAAATTTTGGGCTATGTATTTTATGCGTTCAGTAAGGGTGGAACGTGGTGTGTTCATTGGGGGGTGGGGGGTGGGGGGAGGACATAACTCGGTGCAAGGAAGTTTGCATAAAAGTTCAGCTGTATCTCGTGAACTACTGAACAGAATCGCTTCAAATTTTGGGCTATGTATTTTATGCGTTCTGTAAGGGTGGAAAGTGGTGTGTTTATTGGGGGGGGGGGGGGGGGGGGGGGGGGCGAGGACATAACTCTGGCCGGGTTTGCTTTGTCACAATGCGTTGCTGCCGCTCGGCGATGCCCTTGTAG
>CM065693.1:37795634-37800634 GCA_017654935.2 Phymorhynchus buccinoides
ACGCACACACACACACACATACACACACACACACACACACACACACACACACACACACACACACACACACACACACAACACACACACACACACACACAAAACACACACACACACACACACACACACACACACACATATAACACAACACACACATTCAGTCACTCACAGACGCACACATATAATATCAAAACAACACAAGTTTCCCACCACTACCACAGCACTCATCCCAACGGTAGCCACCCCCCACCCCCACCCCCAACACACACACACGCAGTATTGCAGGGTAGCCAACCAAACAAACTGTTATGAGAACAACCCGAATCAAAGCACACGTCAGTCACACTGACCACCGTTATGTGTCATCATCCATCACCAATCCATTGCCCCTCTTTGCCTCAGAACCTTTACGTATGGGTCGGGTTGTATGATCGAAACGCTACGGAACGCTTCAACAACGTACGTCTGGTCACGAACGCATAAAATAACACACACACAGAAAAAAACCCGTTCCAAAACACCTTCAGTGTTTGTCTGTAGCGGTTTCCAATGTTACAAACTATCGCATATTTTTGCATTATGGAATGCATATGGATAGCAAGACACCTTTTATTTCTTTGTTTGCGGCGGATTCCAAAGTCGCAAACTATCGCATCAGTTTTTGCATTATAGAATGCATTTGGATAACAAAACATCTTTAATTTCTTTGTCTTCGGCGGATTCCAATGTTGCAAACAATCGTAGTTTTGTTTTTGCATTGTAGAATTGTTGTTTTAATGCTTTTTTTGTGTGCAATCACGTAACTTCCTGTCTGGTTGTTTTTATACACTTTTTTATTTCTATATTTCCTTCCACTTCATTATTACCGGGGAGAAACTGTGATCGGTTCTCCAAATTATTAAAACCACCTCTCTTTGGACTAGAGAGAGCGTTCTAAGAAAACGCTTTTCTACACATCCTACCAGGATATGAGTCCTTGCTGCCTTCCGTGCTTCCTTTACCATGTTTAGCCAGAGCAGTCCTCGAGAATAACAGGGGCAAACATTACTACGGTGTATGCAAGCAGCGATCACGCAGAACGCTAAACGTTATCAAAAGTGACATCAATCTCATGAGTTTTCAGAACCGGTTATGTTATGAACAAAACGATAGCAGGGTTGGTTCATAAAGACCTGAGTCAATTACTGGACGAATGTGTGATGCTACGCTAAAATTCAATATGACAATCAAAACGTCATAGTTCAATCACAAAGGCGATATTTAGAGTCCGGCTATGGCCCAGTGCAGCCATGTTTGTCACTTGGCAGAGAACAAGTTCCCACGGCCATACTGGAGCAATCCGAACGTCAAAACTATCAATCCGCTACAGAAAGTACCACAAAACGATAAGCTGAGACAACGTAGGTTGTTCCGCCCTTTCATTCCCTTAGTTATGCGCATAACGGCAGCATGACGCATCTGCGCTCATAATTGACAGGAAACTGTCTGAGCGATCGAAGAAGAAGAAGACTCCTTGCACTTTGTCACTGACACTCCTCTCTGACCAATGTGTTCCTCACTAGTCTACTACCCCTGTCTATGACTACTCCTGGAGGGAGAAGCCAGCTGACCATGGAAAATGGAGTGACCACTCACTCACTGGTTGAATGAATACACTTGTGAGAACGATGCCACTGGAAGAGAGATCGGGATTTATTGTGGTGGTTTGTAAGCGCCTTGCTTGAAAGTGCAAATAGTTACCCCGCCTTTTTTCATTTAATTCGAATTCAAATTCTGTTCTGTTTGCCAAGCGATTCGACTAAATAAATGATAATATTGTAGATAAACTATGGAACAACACCTTTCTATGCGTTAAGACCTCAGCTGCTCTCTTGATGCGGTTGCTAGTATGCTTACCCCCCCCCCCCCCCCCCCCATCACACACAGACCACGTTCTTGCTACGATCTCCGCCAGAACGTGTCTGATCGTAGCATGGTCATGGCATCGTGGTGTCTTGCCTTGTTAGGAGCGTGGAGAGTGTGGTAGGCTACGTTTTGTCGCCACGCGCGTTTTGAACATGCCCATGACGCACGTAGGGTAAGACGGGGTGAAAAGCCCATGGGCGGGTAAGAAGCCCATGCCAATTATCTCATGAAATAAAGCAATTTTCAGTCAAATTTGCCCATGAGACGAATGCTAGTCAAATTTACCCATGAGACGAATGAGACGAATGCTAGCATCGTCTCATGGGCCAATTTGACTGAAATTTGCTTTATTTCGCTAGCATTCGTCTCATGGCCAAATATGACTGAAATTTGCTTTATTTCATGAAATAATTGGCATGGACTTCTTACCCGCCCATGGGCTTTTTACCCCGTCTTCCCCTAGCGAGAACGTGGCGGAGAAGGAATCGTGGTGGGATCGTAGTGAGAACGGGTATAACGTGGCGGCAGGGTGGTGAGTGCGTGGACAGCGGAAATAATGGCAGAGTACTGAGAACGTAGCGGCAAGTAACTTTGGCACGGGTCCTACGTTGCCAACGTAGGACCCGTGCCAAATTTCATGGCTGATCTACATTTTGCGTTCAGCTGTGGGTCTCCGCTCCTCAGATCGTAGTGAGGTCGTGGTTGCAGTCACACTTGAGGAGGATTTCCGCGACTTCGCCACGTTCCCTAGAAATGTAGCGCGCTTTGATGAGGCAGCGGGTCTTCGTCATGTGTGATGGGGGCCTTATGTATTATGAAGTTTAAAGATACACTGACGCACCACGATTAAGTCCCTTGTTTTTTTCTGGGTAGCTGTGACCCACACAGGAGGCTGCTTTTTAAAATGATGTATCGGTTTAACCATTTCACCGCCAAAGTCGCATTTTAGCACCACAGTGATTTAACACCTATGTCACTAAAAATGCATCAAATTGGGGTCTATTATCCAAAGACCCTATTGTCTTAGCTTTGGGAAGCAAGGATAGACCTTATTTTATATGTCACAGACAAATCCCCGATACTGGGGATGGATTTTGTTGTCTACCTAGGTAAATTTAATGGACATTTATGGGCTGAAATATGACTGGCGGTGAAAGGGTTAAATTTGGAGGCATTTATATGGGAGTCAGACTTGGTCAAAACAAGATTTATTTCCAGCTATAAGAGGGAAAACACGTGAAACCCGTGATTTTGACAGGGTCTTTAATGTAGCCTAAGCTTGAAAAGATTCACACTTCTAAAAAAAAACCCACTATACTTCTTCCCCACTATTGTTCGCACTCTGCACAAAAGTGCGCTATAGCTCCTCAAGACCATACAATGACCAAGCAAAATTAACATGGATAATCAAATCATAATCTGAGTCAACAAGTAAATAGGTTCCAACAAAAGCACGATAATTATGTTTCACATTCAAGGCTTTCAGAGAAATGTGCTGTTTTTGTGTGTGTGTGTTCTCAATTTTGTTTCAAGAAACAACCCAAAAACAGCAACAAAGAACATTGCAAGGAAGATCTTAGCTGCTAATTGTTTTCCCATTTCCAAGCTGGCAGGCTTTTCTGCAGCAGATTGGAATCTCAGCTGGAGATGATGGTACCCTTGGTCACCTTTGGACTCGACCTCTGTGCCCTCATCACGTGACCAAATGAGAATTTGGTAATAAGAGAAACAATATACCGATCTAATTAATCAATCAGGAATGGAATGGTGGAAGAGAGAGAGAGAGAGAGAGAGAGAGAGAGAGAGAGAGAGAGAGAGAGAGAGAGAGAGAGAGAGAGAGAGAGAGAGAGAGAGATAGATAGAAAGGCAGACAGATCGACACTCAAAGAGGCTGATACGGAGACAGAGAGATAGGCAGAAAGACGGAGAGACAGAGAGAAGCAGACAGACAGACAGACAGACAGACAGACAGACAGAGAGAGACAGAGACACAGAGGATGACGCAAAGCACAATGAGAGATGCATTACTCTAATCTCTGCGTCTCAATCACGTTGTGTGGGCTGTTGAGATAGGCCTGAACAATGTTGCCGGTGCTAAGCAAACCACAGGGAGGAGCAGGGAGGAAAGGGCTTCAGGAGGAGGATGACACAAGGGATCACTCCCCTTCTGTCCACACAGCAAGGAAAGAAAGGGAGGAAGGACGGAAGAAAGGAAACCACAGGGAGGAAAAGGAAAGAAAGGAAGGAGGAGGATGACAGAAGGGATCACTCCCCTTCTGAAAGCAAGAAAGGGAGGAAGGAAGGACGGAAGAAAGGAAGGAAAAAGAAAGAAAGGGAGGAAGCAAAGAAGGAAGAAAAAAACGGAGGAAGGAAGGAGAGGAACTGGCAAGGTTCATCTCCTTTTTTCTTTCTTTTTCTGTCGTTAGTGTATATTTATATCTCTCCCCCCCCCCCCCCCACTCCTCTCTCTTTCTCTCTCTGTGAATCCCCCTGCTCTGCCTCACTCTCTCCCCCTCTGTATGTCTGTATGCCTCTGTCTCCGTTCTCTCTCTGTCTCTGCCTCTCTGCCTCTCTGTGCATCTCCACGCTCTCTCTCTCTGTGTCTCTCTCTCTGTCTCTCTCTCTCTCTCTCTCTCTCTCTCTCTCTCTCTCTCTCTCTCTCTCTCTCTCTCTCTCTCTCTCTCTCTCTCTCTCTCTCTCTCTCTCTCTCTCTGTCTGTGTGTGTCTCTCTCTCTCTCTCTCTCTCTCTCTCTCTCTCTCTCTCTCTCTCTCTCTCTCTCTCTCTCTCTCTCTCTCTCTCTCTCTCTCTCCCCCCTGCATTCACAGGAGTTCCACGTACTCTTTCTCTCACTCTCCCCTTCTCTTTTTTCTTTCTCTTTCGTTTTCCTTTCGTTCTTTGTGTCTTCTTTCTCTTCCTCTCTCTCTTTTTCTTCTTCTGTCAGTCCTTTTTACCATATTTAATGTTTCGTTTTTCACGAAGAATTTTTTTCTTCTTTTGATGATAGCAAAATACAGTTTGTTCGTTACTATGAGAACCCAGAAAAAAACCCCGTTCCGGTGCTAAAAGTCTCTGTACACGTGAATATTGTTCACTCTTT
>CM065693.1:37810634-37815634 GCA_017654935.2 Phymorhynchus buccinoides
TCTTCTTCTTCTTCTTCTTCTTCTTGTTCTTCTTGTTCTTCTTCTTCTTCTTCTTCTTCTTCTTCTTCTTCTTCTTCTTCTTCTTCTTCTTCTTCTTCTTCTTCTTCTTCTTCTTCTTCTTCTTCTTCTTCTTCTTCTTCTTCTTCTTCTTCTTCTTCTTCTTCTGCTTTAAGCTGAAAAAGAAAAGTCACCTAAAACGAAGCTGTCATGATCTCATGACCTCGTCAGTTTCGACAAAGTTATTGCTCTTCCTTTTATTTCATCACAATCTGTCTATAGGTGCTGAGCGCAATTTTTCGCCACTCTAGTGTTTATCTGCTTTCACCTTCTTTTCCCCCCATTCTGTGTGCTCCAAGTTCTGTCTTTATAAGTGATTATTTGAACACTAGCAGCTACGCCCCGCGCTTGCTACGCCCTGCGCCTGCTTCGCTTCGCGGAAGCTTTTCCTTGGCACAGGTCTTTATTATAGCAGTTGCCAGAATAGCACTTCGAAATGTCTCCCACTGTAGTCCCCCAGTGATGCTAATCACAAATGTACATGGCTATATGGATCTCCAACCAACAGTTTTAAAGCTACAGTTGTGTGACTTGCGTTTGTATTGCCCCCTTTAAACTTAAGTGTAACCCATTGCATTCCCCTATTAATGCTGATCACGGACATATATATATAGTTTTAGTGGTTGAATGCCTACGGTTAGAATGAACACATTTTTTTTCAGATTCAGCATTGCTCTCACTCTACTTGTGCTTTTGGCCCTTCAAACTGCATTCCCCTGGAAATGTTGATTGCGAATAATATATCTGAAGCCAGTAATTTTCAAAGTATGGGCTCGTGTTGTCCCTCGGCTCTACCTCACACTACCCCGTGAAGCTGATCACAAACACATGAGGTGATAGGGGCCTAACATCAACGGTTTAGGTCTAATGCCAACGGGTTTGAGACTATGGGCTGCTTGGCGCTAATTCTCACTTTCTTATTGGCCCCTTTGAAATGTCTTCCACTCCATTCCCCTGTTGATGCTGATCACGAATATATATGGTTTTACTATAGTGGTCTAACGCCAATGGTATTGAAACTATGAGCACTTGCCTATTGAGCCCCCTCAGCTCTCACTCTCTGTGTGCTATTGGCCCTTCAAAATGTCTTCCATTGCATTCCTCTGTTAATGCTGATCATGATTATATATGGTTATAGTGGTCTAACACCAATGGCTTTGAAACAATGAGCACTTGTTTTCAGAGCCCCCTCAGCTCTCACTCTCACTGTGCTATTGGCCCCTTCAAAATGTCTTCCACTAGGTTTCCGCTGTGATGCTGAACATTAATTATATGGGTCTAACGCCAACGGTTTTGACATTATGAGCACTTTTATTCGGACAGACCGTTATGTAACAGCTTCAAGGTCAATATAAAGGTCAAGGTCAAGTGGCTTTTAAATGTCTCCAACTGTATTCCTTAGATCATTGTCATCAAGAATATATATGGATGATGACGATGACGATGATGCTGATGATGATGATGGCGATGATCTCTCATTTCCCTTTTTCTTTTTTTCGCTCTTCTCTCCTCTTATTCCTCATCCTCCACCTGATCCACAACCATATTCCTGTCCCCTCGACCAGCCCCTCCTATCACTACCCCAAGTCCTTTTGCCTTTTATTCACTCATCCCCTCCCTCTTCCCCCTACATTATGTTTCTCCATCACACACATTTCCCTTGGCCTCCATCTCAGACTTTCTTCTCCTCTCCGTTCTATGTTTTTCTTATAAATCCCCTTTACAAATGTTTATATTTCATCTGTTTTTATTATCTATTGTACTCATTGTATAGTGACAGTTGGAGCTTTATTTTATTCTCTCTCTCTCTCTCTCTCTCTCTCTCTCTCTCTCTCTCTCTCTCTCTCTCTCTCTCTCTCTCTCTCTCTCTCTCTCTCTCTCTCTCTCTCTCTCTCCCTCCCTTTATCTCTCTTTCTTTTGTACCTTATTCGTTTTCAAGGTCTTTTTCGTTGTTGCACTAAATCTGTTTGCCCTTCTTTCGTGTTTTCTTTACTTGACCAGTTTGCCATTGTCGTTTACCTCATTATTTTTTATTATTTTTATTGTTTTAGAAATCTCTCTTCATCTGCTCTTCTCTGCATATCTCTTCTGCAATGCTATTCTATATTGCACGTTATCTGTTCCAGTTTACGTCTCCAAATTTGTTTTTGGTGATTGTTTGTTTATGTCCTTAATATATCTCCAGGCCTATCAGAGAGGAGGTGCATTGGAATGGTAAAAAAGGACATGTACGTTTCACTGTCTATCTGTCTGTCTGTCTGTCTGTCTGTATGTGAACGGATTCATATAAACGTTGGGTAATACTATAGGGTTGGTATCAGACACCACGACAGACTTGTAGACAGCAGAGAGTTCGCTCATTAAAAAAACGTTGGGGAGGGGGGCACAGAACCAAAGCTATCTTCACATTTGTGACCGGTCGCCACAAAATGAGTCGTGATGTCCCAGAGGTCAGTTTTGAGTTATTAACACATTGTTATTCTGCATTACAAAGCTTTCCAACAAACCAAACATTGTGTAAATCGGACTATGTGTTGCAAAGTTATGAAGGTTTGAAGTCGTATACTCAGGGAATCGGCGAAATGAGAAAATGCAGCCGGAATGTTTCAAAATGTGTATAAAACAACTAGATGTTTCTGATATAAACACACGTTTACGGCAGAAAGGATCGTTTTTACACTTCAATATTTCAGTGTGAGGTAAATAAAGACCTATTGTTCAATAATAAGTCAGAATCTGAGAATTGATGATTTGACACCTTCCACCTAAAAATTGCCCCTAGCGGGTAAGTGAGCTAGGGACAACACGACTCATTTTGTGGCGACGGGTCACATTTGGGGATAATCAGCGTAATAATGGGGCCAACAATGTGTCCCGTGCTCTCCAGCCAAATGTACGACACCAATCTGGACCACACTCGGCAGGTCTTGCGGTTGATGCCCGTTATGACAGTTTTACCAAAACGGCAGGCCATATAAGCGTACTCCCAGTTGATCTTTCTTCTGTGTATTTTGAATATTGAAAAAAAAACAAGGATAGAAATAACCTTAATGAAACTATAAAGAATATTGTTCCCTACAACCCCAAGGACCAAACCCGTAGCTACGTCATTTCCCCGGAATCGCAGGCCATTTAAACGTACTCCTTGTCAAAGTAAATTGTTATGATACAATAAGTATGTGTTCCAGTCGGTACACAGTCTAAAATTAATGAAGTGATTAATAATGAAGGCTGTCAAATACCCCCCACCCCCCTTGTCCAGACACTGATGCCTGAATTGTTATTTCACTCACATGGCAAGCCGTATAGATATGCTTCCAGTGATTACGGGGTTTTGATGTTGTTGTTGTTGTTCTTCTGTGCTGTTCAACTGCGAATACGTGTATATGCCTCTGCCATCTTGTTGAGTCTTGTCTAAGTTTGTTTTTGTATGTCTGGTCGATGTTTTTTTCTATTCTTTTCTCCTTACTGATTTCTCCTCTAACTGGTTGCATTGCATTCCACTGTTGTTGTTGAATATCACCCCCTCCCTTTAAAGACCCACCACGTCACGTGTCAAAATAAAGGTTTTCAAGTGTTTTCCCTCTTATAGCTAGCAATACATCTTAAGAAATCTTCTTAGCATAAGAGGGAATGTGACACGTGACGTGGGGGGTCTTTCAAACAAAGAAATGTCCATCCTATTCTGTCGATCATTTGCAATGCGAAACAAACTATTGTCTGTTGCTAACATTTTATTCAGTCTTTTCACAGTGTTGTTTCAGATCGTCATTGTTAAACCGAATAGCATCAGTTTCCCCTCCTTTTGATTCATCCCTTAAGGCGTTGGATTGTCATGTGCATGTACAATTAAGCTGGGAGCATGGCCTGAATTGTCTCTTGATTTTTGTTTAAGTTTTATTTATTTTTTATTTGCGTTGCTGTTGGATTTTCGCGTTTGCAATCGTCTCTCTCTCTCTCTCTCTCTCTCTCTCTCTCTCTCTCTCTCTCTCTCTCTCTCTCTCTCTCTCTCTCTCTCTCTCTCTCTCTCTCTCTGACTCACTCTCAATCTTTTTTGCCTTTTGTCTCTCAGTTTTGTCTCCCTCTGCCTGTCTGTCTGTCTGTCTGTCTATGTGTCTTTCTCTCTCACTCTCTCTCTCTCTCTCTCTCTCTCTCTCTCTCTCTCTCTCTCTCTCTCTCTCTCTCTCTCTCTCTCTCTCTCTCTCTCTCTCTCTCTCTCTCTCTCTCTCTCTCTCCCTCTCTCTCTCTCTTCTTTCTCTTTTGTAAAGCTAAAAGCTCTCTCTCTCTCATTCTCTCTCTCTCTCTCTCTCTCTCTCTCTCTCTCTCTCTCTCTCTCTCACTCTCTCTCTCTCTCTCTCTCTCACTCTCTCTCTCTCTCTCTCTCTCTCTCTCTCGCTCTCTCTGCCTTATACAGACGAGCATCCAGAACAAGATGTTTCTTAACCAGGAGACAATGAAGACTGAAAGGCCAGCCACACTACATACGACGCGATGCGATTGCGATCCGACTGTGACGATGTCTGTGAGTCATGATTCACGTGAAATACTTCCGTCTAAAAATAATTCTAGTATTTGTGCTCACTATACTCATGTTGGCCCCAATACATCAATCAAATAAATGACTCATAAAAACATTATTATTTGATATTTCTTCCGATTCGTGTACGGGGGACTACAAACGTAGTGAACCAAACTAGGGGAAGACGGGGTAAAAAGTGCATGGGCGGGTAAGAAGCCCACCCCAATTATCTCATGAAATGAAATGAAGCAAATTTCAGTCTCATTTTGCCCATGAGACGAGCGTTAATGTCTAGCATTCGTCTCATTGGCAAATTTGACTGAAATTTTCTTTATTTCATGAGATCATTGGGGTGGGCTTCTTACCCGCCCATGCGCTTTTTACCCCGTCTTCCTCTAGTAGGATGTCATCACATTCATGTAGA
>CM065693.1:37820634-37823134 GCA_017654935.2 Phymorhynchus buccinoides
CTGATAGAGCCAATCTGGCAATCTGACTGTGTTAGAGTAAAAACCAGCATATCAGAGTTATTCCTCTTCATCTGATGACGTCATCAGTGATGTCATCAAGTCAGTACGTGATACGTTATATAGCAGTCAAGGGGTTACAATTTCTATACTGAACATCGAAATATTAGACTATTATGTTTCCTAATCTTTGTAAAAGTTGGATTCTCTCCTCTAGTCACGATAATAGACTCTCTCTCTCTCTCTCTCTCTCTCTCTCTCTCTCTCTCTCTCTCTCTCTCTCTCTCTCTCTCTCTCTCTCTCTCTCTCTCTCTCTCTCTCTCTTTCTCTCTTTCACTCAATGTATATAGATTAGCCAATAAAAACAAGAAACAGGTGTAATACATTACAATTAATATCCATACAAACAACTACTCATGCTAAACTGTTCACGGTATCGACCCAATACTTTTTTGGCCTCAATATTTTGATGTTTTATACAATGAAAACGAACGTCACCACAAAGCAAACTAAGCCCATTCGCACACAATAGAAAAGATTAATCGCAATTGTAAACAATACATCTGCTTTTCTTAAGCCGCCCGTTAAAACGAAACCCATACTTTTGCCGTAATATTTCATCTTTCGGGCTCATTGTTGAAAGTAAGAAGAAGAACATGTCACCATGAAGCAAAGAAATGAACATCTGTAAGGCCCCCATTTCACGTCAAGAAGACCCCAATGTACAGAAGGTGAGATTAGCGTCCAATCGGTCAGATACCCTTATGGACGGTGTTCCTGAAGACGGTGAGGTCTTCCCGGGATGGAGACGATGCAATGGCGATGAGGGAAGGTCGTGGAGGAAGGCGGATCGTGGCAGGTGACTGCTTCAAAGTAGGGTTCATGCAGATAAAGGTCTGCATCTGGTGTTGTCGTTGGAGGAAGGTTCCTCTGGTTGTCGCCGTGATGGGCCCCAGCTGGCCAGGCCTCCTCCTAGGCGGAAACCCCAATATATCCTCACTGCGCGCTAAATATAACGATAACGTGGCGAGGTCACGGAAACCCTACCCAAGTGTGACTACCTCCACGACCTCACTAGGATCTGAGGAGTGGAGACCCACAGCAGAACAATTACAGATTGAGACACGTTCTTGGAGCGGGTCCTACGCTTCCGCTACGTTCTCAGTACTCTGCCACTACTTCAGCTGTCCACGCACTCACCACGCTGCCACTACGTTGTCCCCGTTCTCACTACGATACCCAGCCACGCTTCCTTTTCCACAACGTTCTCGATACTTGTGTTTTGAGAATGTTCAAAATGCACGTAGCGAGAACACAACCTACCGCAATCTCCGCATTTTTACCAAGGCCTTACCACGCTCTTACTACGTTACGCCCGACTTCAGTACGTTATGCCACGAACATGCTACGATCAGGCCCGTTTTGGCTGATTGTGAAGGATGTGGCGAGACATGGCCTATATGTGATGGGGATGTAAGGGAATGAAAACAAAAAAGGAAACTAAAAGAAACATGCCCGCTGGTCAATGCCAAAGGCAAACATAAACGGGGGGAAGGGGCTGTGGTAATCTGGCCCCCAAATGAGGGCCTGAGGAAATGAAGAGGCCAGTGTGTCCACCTCGTCGGTTCCACCAAGCTGCTTAGCTGCTTTCTGACCTTTCCCAGTTGTTTTCTGTGTGTGTGTATGTCTGATTTTACTTTCTTCTTGTTCATTTTGTATTTGTTTTTTTTTTCTTCTTGTTCTTTTTGTATTTTTTTGTTCTTCTTTTCTTCTTCTTCTTCTTCTTCTTCTTCTTCTTCTTCTTCTTCTTCTTCTTCTTCTTCTTCTTCTTCTTCTTCTTCTTCTTCTTCTTCTTCTTCTTCTTCTTCTTCTTCTTCTTCTTCTTCTTCTTCTTCTTTCTTCTTTTTGTTCTTGTTCTTCTTGCTCTTGTTCTTTATTCTCTGTTTGTTGTTGTTGTTTGTTGTTCTTCTTCTTCTTTCTTCTTCTTCTTCTTCTTCTTTCTTCTTCTTCTCTCTTTCTTCTTCTTCTTTCTTCTTCTTCTTCTTCTTCTTCTTCTTCTTCTTCTTCTTCTTTGTTTTTCTTCTTTCTTTTTTTCTTTCTTCTTCTTCTTCTTCTTCTTCTTCTTCTTCTTCTTCTTCTTTCTTCTTCTTCTTTATTATCACGATCATCTCATCTTCTCTCTTCTTCTCTCTCTCTCTCCTCCTTCTAGTTGTCTTGTTTTTCTTCGCTAATGCGCGTGCGCTCTCTCTCTCTCTCTCTCTCTCTCTCTCTCTCTCTCTCTCTCTCTCTCTCTCTCTCTCTCTCTCTCTCTCTCTCTCTCTCTCTCTCTCTCTTCTCTCTCTCTCTCTCTCTCTCTCTCTCCCCCCCCCAAAGTTTGTCTGTATATCTGTCCATCTATTCGCTCGCCGCACTCATTCACACACGTGTGCGCGCGCAACAGATTTGCATTTGCCTTCAAACAATTGCCTATATGAAGGAATAGACCTTTTAAGAAAAAAAAATC
>CM065693.1:37833134-37840634 GCA_017654935.2 Phymorhynchus buccinoides
GCTAACCTTGCAAAAGGACTGGGAGACAAAATAAAGAAAACACATAACAAGAAAAAAGGAAACAAGAAAAGGACACACTGGCGGGCATACTAGATGTAAACTCCAATATACGAATCTGATGATCAGATGTTTTATTCAGCTTCATGTATGGGGATTTACATGAATATAACGAACAAAACTGGTAACATTTAATAAGATTCGTGTAGGCATACGTATTTAATCATAATCACGCCTTACAGATGCCACAGTTGGATAGCTGTGCGACTAAAACTGGATGTGGGGAACACTTTCTTTAGATTAAAGAGAACATGGACGTTTTTTGTGACATGATATAAAAATGTACACTATACGTCGTTAAAACTAGAGCATTAAGGCGCTATGTCACCAGCCGCGCGGCATATTTTCTCCTCATAATTGACACGATTTCTGCTCCAATGACCTTGACCTTTGCACAACTAACTCTCTTCATTTTCGAACTTCGCCTAGATATCCTAGCTACCTCTCCACATGCAAATTGTGAGCGCCCTAGGTCCCTCTCTTCAACCGTTATCGTGCTAATATGGTCAGGGACAAACAAGCCGACACAACTGAAAACATTGCCATCTTCGGAACGCGGCTGGTAAACACAGCAGTCAGTTACAAATGCACAGTGTTTGTGTTGAACTGTTTCTGTAGTACCTGGTTGGAACCATAATGTCTCTGCAGGTCACATAGTACGTCTTCTTGTTCGTGTGGATGTGCACTGAGGTAAAAACTCAAGATGTGCCCAAGATGTGCCCCCCCCCCCACCCCACCCCTCTACATTTCTCGGTTGTTTCCATTTTTCCGTTCTTGCCTTTCTTACCAAACGTTAAGCTGTAGGCCTATTTTATTAACCTTTTCAGCTAATTATCTTTGTTGAATAATTAATCGCAGTCATGATAAAGGCCATTATCTAATTGTCCCCCCCCCCCTATGTAGTGTAGTACACCGCGGTATTTGTCACAGTCCTGGTTCATTGCGTTTTTCCGTCTTGCCTTTATCTTCTACTATTATTGAATGCATGTGTTTCATTATGTAAATGGATGAAAATTAGTGTGAAATATATAGCAAACGATAGAGGATGAAGTACTCAATCTGCAGTAAGAAAGGCAAGAACGGAAAAATGGAAACAACCGAGAAATGGAGGAGGGGGGGGGGCGCATCTTTACAAAACAAAACTACTGGATATTTCGGCGAATGCGCCTTTATCAACACAGACAAAGAAGAAAACAGCAACCACGGGGAGAATGATGAAGGCACGAGGACAAGACGAGACAAACAAAATGTGCAGTAGTTCTTTGAAGTTACAGACATTTGGTATAGACGTACTGGGGAAAATGGGGACATTAAACACAGTTTTCAAAAAACCGTCAATCACAACTAGACATTCAGAAATACGATTGAGGATTCCCTCCCCCCCCCCCCCCCTCTTCCTCCATTCTCATTCTCACTCACTCACTCCAATCCGTCCCGTTTTCATTTCTCAATGCATACACCTCCCCCCCCCCCTATTCCTTCCCATCCCCATCTCACCCCATCCCCATTCTCCCTCCCTCCCTCCCTCCCTCTCTTTCCAGCTGTGTCCTTCCTGTCTTAAACCGAAGTGCTCCCCATAGAATCCTAACACTGTTGTTTTTTTTAATACACGGCTTTTCAGTCCTTCCAGAAACAATGCTGCACTTTTTTTGTTCTTTACTCCAGCTCTATGTTCTTATGATGCTGATGCTGTCTTGATGATGTTGATGATGATGTGATGATGATGATGATGATTGTTGATGATGATGATGATGCTGCTGTTGATGTTGATGATGATGATGATGTTGATGTTGATGATGATGATGATGATGATGTTGATGATGATGATGATGATGATGATGTTGATGATGATGATGATGATGATGATGATGATGATGCTGCTGTGATGTTGATGATGATGATGATGTTGATGTTGATGATGATGATGATGATGATGATGATGATGATGATGATGATGTTGATGATGATGATGATGTGATGTTGATGATGATGATGATGATGATGATGATGATGATGATGATGCTGATGATTATGATTATGATGATGATGATTGATGATGATGATGATATTATTATTATTATTGATGATGATGATGATATCTGTTATGTATGATGATTGATGATGATGATGATGATGATGATGATGATGATGATGATGAGATTATTATTATTATTATTATTATTATTATTATCGTCATCATCATTATTACGCGAAGGCAAAAATCAATAGTCTTCCTGCTCCGTTTGATCCATGGGCTATTTACTCTTTGTGGGTCCCATAATGAATATTTGTCATACATGATTCCAGCATGAAGCCAGCAAATTGCTTTTCTTGTTTTAATAAATCAGAGCTGCATGTGGTCCCTAGCGTGTTTTTCATTGTGTTATAAATGTGCATCGCCAGGCTATTTTCGGTTCCAGCTGTAGCCTATACTAGCAACAACGATGAAGCGGGCAGTGCCATACGAAACAATGCATGTTCTATGGAGAACATTAACAATCATGATTATTTGGCTTAGACATGTACACCAAATTATTTAGGAATTGGACACGGTCTTCTTTCTCCGAGAAAACTGTTGGCTTTTGTTTGGTTTTTACTTTGGAGACCCCCTACTCATGTTCACGACCCTCAATGTCAACATCTGCTTCTTTCAGTTTTATGAAAAGAATAATTCTAGGCTGATCCTAAACGTATTCCTTTCTTGATCATAACAGAATGTTGTTTCTCGCTTAAAAAATTAAAATTACCCCCCCCCCCTTCCTCCTTTTTGGGGGGACTGAAGAACAGCAAATACATAGCGCATTCAGTTTCTTATTTCAATATTTCGAGACAACAAGAATCGTGCATGCTTTCATAATTTATTGTGCATCTAAAAATGTCCTCGGAGGCTGACGCAAAAATCGATGGCAGATTGGCAGGCTGAATTTTGTTGTTGTTAAATTGAACACAATTGCTCCCCCCCCCCCCCCCCCACCCACACTCCCCCCCCCCCCTCTCTCTCCCCCATCTCCCCCCACCCCCTCTCTTCATCCTCCTCCTCCTCCTCTTCTTTCTTGTCTTTGAAGTTAAGTTTGTCTTTTTTAGTTGTTCACTCAACCTTTCTTTTAACTATACTAACGGTATTTATCACAAAGTGCTATGAACACATACTAATTCTACCGTTAGTTCATGCACGGGGATACAGGCACCAGACCAGCTACCCTGGATTGATTCCAGTCAGACGTTTGAGTTCATCTAGCCGTCTGTCATGTAGATTCACCATTTATTTATTTATTTATTTTGCCGTCTGTCATGTAACGAATATACACCAAAAGGAATGTTCTATTTACAGTTTAGCGAGAGCGATTACTGTGAACGTAATATACGAATTTCCAAAAGGAATGTATCTATTTTGCGTCTTTGTTTTTACAGTACTTAGCGAGAGCGATCCCTGTAAACGTAATAGACGAATTTCCAAAAGGAATGTATTTATTTTGCGTTTTTGTTTCATGTTACTTAAAGAGAAAACTGTAAACGAGGTGTCCACATTTCCAGAAAGGAATTTGGCATGTTTGACAAAATCAAAATAATGTCCTATATATTTCAAATTATTTGTCAGTTGGGCACATTATTTCTTTTTTTCTGTTTGTCCTTCCTTAAAAAAAGAAAGAAAAAAGAAAGCGAGTCAAGTCTTAAAACTCGAGAAAACGCATAAATTATTGTATTCAATAAATTATTCCCCTCTACAAAAAAAAAAAAAAAAAAAAAAAAATTAAACTGGATTTGTTTTCCTTTTTTTTTGTTTACAACGTGTTTGCACTACGTGGGTGGTTTCTAAGTTATGTTTCTCTATGTACTACTAGTCCTGTTGGTCATTCCACTAGTTTGGCTGCGATTGTGTGTTGTACGCCGTAACACAAACTGTTGGTAGGCCATTTTGTGTGCGGAAGTGCTGTGAATTGCCGCTTAGCTTTGATGTGAGTGAGGTGGCTGCGACCCTGTATATTGACTGGCTGCCGTGTGGTATGCACTGATAACATTGACTCTAACTTAGGGGTAGGTGTGTGTGGTTTGGGGGTGGGGTGGCGGTGGGGGACTGTGTGTGTGTGTGTGTGTGTGTGTGTGTGTGTGTGTGTGTGTGTGTGTGTGTGTGTGTGTGTGTGTGTGTGTGCAGAGACAGAGGAAGAGAGCGAAAGGGGATCGAGGGGGAGAGAAAGAGTGATGAGAGAGAGAGAGAGAGAGAGAGAGAGAGAGAGAGAGAGAGAGAGAGAGAGAGAGAGAGAGAGAGAGAGAGAGAGAGAGAGAGATGGAGGGAGAGAGAGAAGCACGTTTTTAAACATACAAGCAAAACCCCTTATTTTCTTTTTCAGAATAAAAACCTAAACAGATTAACCCCAACGTGAACGTGCAAGTGTCGACGCATTTGTACACACACACACACACACACACACACACGCACACACACACACACACACACACACACACACACACACACACACACACACATACACACACACACACACACACAGTCGTTGCCAAATCCGTTCCGTTTGTCCCAACCTTGACGCCTGGAAGTAATTCAAAACTCTTTAATTCGCCAGAAGCAGAGGATGGCAATTTTCATCGCTCATGTGAAAAAAGACTTAAAAAAACAAACAAAACATGAAAGGTCGGGAAGTAGAAATGTAACATTTTGCAAGATGGCAAGGCACGTAAACGTTCTCCCAGTAAGCTTGGTCTTTTAATTAAAGAAAGAAGTCTAATATGTACCATAGCCATGACCATTAGGTCCTGAACGGAACAGAACACAATTGTTTTCCATACAATCCAACACACATCATTGCTTTATATGAAACAAAACAATTTTCGTCCAAACTAATTTTTGGTTTACAAACACATTGCCTCATTGCCTTTGAAAAAGTCTTTTTTAAGACGAAAATTCAGTTGTTTTTTTCACTTCGTTTATTTTCCCATTTTCATCTGTTTATGTCAATGTGCAGCATTTTGATGGTTTTTTAGTTCAGTTTTATAAAAACAAAGCAATGTTAATCTGCTTAAGATTACTGACTAAGAAATTACCTGACTTGAATATATTATCATTATTGAAATACATATTAAGCTGAAACTTCTTAGATTGTGTTTGTCTGTATCCAATACATTGTTTCCTTTAAACATGCATTTGTATTAGAGCTTGTACACATCAGATCCTCAATCCGCAAGTTCCGTACAGAAACCCCATTCACTTACATAAGAAATATGCGGATGGGATTGCGGATGAGTTAATGTGCACACTCCTACACATTTCTTACTTCCAGTGTGTCAAGTCAAAGTCAAGTCAAAAATACTTTATTATCACGTTAGGTGAAATTACAGTGTGGTCTCGTACAAGCACAAGAAAACACATTTGCATGCATTAAAAATGGAAACATATTTTGTGTGTGTGTGTGTGTGTGTGTGTGTGTGTGTGTGTGTGTGTGTGTGTGTGTGTGTGTGCGTGTGTGTGTGTGTGTGTGTGTGTGTGTGTGTGTGTGTGTGTGTGTGTGTGTTTCGGATGGGTTCCGCACGGAAGGTTTTGTAAATATGTACATGCCCTAAGGCAGTGTGCACATTTACACAAACGTCCGTACGAAAACCCATCCGCAATCCAAAAAAATCTGGAAATGAGAAATATGAAGGCGTGTGCACATTACTCGCGGAAACCCATCCACATATCCCATCCTCTTACTTCTTACTTTCTTTTACTTTTGTTTGCGGATTGCGGATGGGTTTCCGTACGGAAATGTGTGTGTTTTCGTAAGCGCACGTACATAGGCTACACACGACATCCGGATTTTCCACGCGGAAATATTCCATAAGTAAAAGAAAGAAGGAAAGCGTGCCCGCATTTCCCCTAATCCGTATATTTGTTTCCTTCTTTCTTTTACTTATTGATTATTTCCGCGCGGAAAATCCGGATGTCGTGTGTACGTGCCTTAAATGTGCACAGAACCTACGTCTGTTCAGATACATTGTGAATACTGTTTGATAAACGTGTCACATGGTTAATGCTTGTATTATGGAATACTATAGAATGTGCACAGAACCTACGTCTGTTCAGATACATTGTGAATACTGTTTGATAAACGTGTCACATGGTTAATTCTTGTATTATGGAATACTATAGAATGTGCACAGAACCTACGTCTGTTCAGATACATTGTGAATACTGTTTGATAAACGTGTCACATGGTTAATTCTTGTATTATGGAATACTATAGAATGTGCACAGAACCTACGTCTCTTCAGATACATTGTGAATACTGTTTGATAAACGTGTCACATGGTTAATTCTTGTATTATGGAATACTATAGAATAGACGATTGGGGGAGGGGGGGGGAACTAGGGGAGAGCACTTCGTGAACATTAGAGTTGTTTACCTCGACTTACTCGGTCAAATACCGTAGCAACAATGGCGTCGAAGAGTGAAGCGAAGCGAGTGAACGATTCGCAAACATTTTAAACAGAAAGAGGGGTTACAAACTGATCTAACTTGCAAAACGTCCAGAACTCGCAAAGAAATAAACATTGAGATTGACTCAGATGGCTTGATAGAGAACAGATGCGAGGAACAAAACCCGAGTGTGTCTAGATATAGATATCAAACGCAGCATGTTTGGAGGGTTATTTTTACCATCTTGATAGAGAACAGATGGGGGGGGGGGGGGGGGGGTGTGTCTAGATATAGGGGGGGGGCAGCAATTGCTATCATACAGTCTTGACATCTGTAGGGTCCCCCTTACCAAAAATGCTTCACAATAAGGGGTACCATTATAAATCACATGTTAACGTTCAAATTGCTATCGTGCATTTTTTGGAAAGGGGTGAATCTACAGATGTCAAAAATATACATGACAGCAATTGACCGATTGAATTAGGCAAGCTCACCCACACACACCATACACACCACACACATTACTCTCCTTAATTATTTCCGAACAATTCCTATTGTCTGGAACTGGATTTTATCTACTTCTGTTACTATAATCTTGGCATAACCTTTCATGTCGTAGAATATCTTCATAATAATAATAACGACTTTTCTCAATGTGTAAAGCATGGGCACGTATTTGAAATTTACATATAATTGATTTATGAAAATGTTTTTCAAATTGCCTTGCTTTTAGACTGCGTCACAATTGTTTATTAGTTTGTTTGTTTGTTTGCTTTATTAGTTTGTTTCTCTTTCCCTAGAGGATACGAGCGGTGTGGGGGCAGATGATGTAGGAATGAACACTATTGTAGAAGATAATAGGGCATTTGCCACGAGTGTTCGTTCACTATACTAGACTACTAATTTGCCCGAGCTCGTTCTGCCCGAGTTACGCTGACCTTTCTAATTCAACTCTCTAAATTCAACTCAGTGAAATTCAAGGTCACCGGCGCGTGGCAAATGTTCTATTGTCAACGTTTAAATTAATTCACAA
>CM065693.1:37853134-37855634 GCA_017654935.2 Phymorhynchus buccinoides
ACACACACACACACACACACACACACACACACACATCACAACAGCAGCAACAGTGACCACTTACTTGGCTGGACGCACAAAGCCATGAAGATCAGGTAGACTTTAGCCATGTTCTGATTGGTCGAGAAGAGGGAAGACAGCCGGAAGCGCACGAATGACGTCAAAGAGGGCTTCCGCCTTACGTCATCAATGACGCAATGTGGAGGGTATGGCTTAGCACCAGGCTTACAAACTTGATGCCAAAAATGTGGAGGATATCCCGGAGAATTATTTTGAAACACAAAATCCAAGTTTTGGAATCTTTAAGACTCACAATTCGTGTGCGTGTGGGGTTTTTTTTAAATTCTTCTTGCACGTCCACGAATATGTCTTATGTCGTTATTGGATTTTTGTCCTCCTCTCTTTATTGCTCGTACAATTGTGCTAAAGTATCAGTTGCGATGTTGATTTTTGTGTGGTGGATTGTTTTAGTTTTCCTTCTGTTTTGATTTCCACCACTGCTTATTACTTGTATATGCGCATTGCTTTAGAAAGCACGCAGCAAAGCATTAAATCATATTTTGTCTTATGTTTCAGTGTCTCTTTTTCAATGTTTAATTGCTGGGGGGTTTGTCTTTCGTTTGTATTTGTCATAAAGGTGATCTAAAAGATGTGGGAATCCTGATTTTCAATCTTCTTAAATTACTTCATTTGAAAAATAACAAATATCACTTTGCATGTTGATCATTAGACATTCCTCCATAATTACTGCATACAGACGCACGCACGCACGTTTTAATTAAAACTGCTTGCTACGAGTGCCGCTCGTAGTTGATGACATCATTAATGATCTCATAACTTTTATGTCATAGACCTAGAATGATGGTTCTTGGTTTAGATAAGCCAGGAAAGGTATATCTCGAGACCATTTTCTCAGATTGAGTGTAAGAGGTTTGGTTCAAACTTTATAATTAAACAATCAATATTTTCTCATTTTTCTTCTGGCAGTGAAGGGGTTAATACATCTTCAAAAGTTGTTATTGTTGTTTGCACTACTCATCGTTTTGTAGGTGTTTTTCTTTTCTTGTTTACACATTTAAACTAGACGTCTACGTGCCTAAATGAAGTTTCAACATCTCTAAACATGAACGACTAAAGAGCGAAATCAGTGCTCTTTCATTTGCCAAAGAGTTGTTCCCAACTTAACTAAACATTAGGAAGCACGTGTTAAGCAAAGCTAAGGAATGACAGGATTATATATTACTCCTTTATGTTGGTTTTCTGTAGACCCCCTACACATTTCCTTATCGCATCGCAATGATTTTGAATTATTGAAAACAAACCTCACAAATCACTCCAGCCATACACACAAACAAAACAGATATAAACAAGAAATGAAAGACGATTACAGGCTTTAACTACAGGTTTAGACATAGGGAAGTGGTAGATCAGACTTATATATATATATATAGACCTTAGAGAGAACAATACCGATTTGAAAAAACACTCAAGTGTAGGCCTATATATTTGTCCCAATATTTTGTCCCAACTTTGTCCCAATATTACGTGCTGGGTATTTACTGCACTTTATCAAGGTCTCAAAATAGACTTTATATAGAAAAACTGTCTACAGCAATTAGTTCCCCACTTCAAACCACCACAAACGCATAGTAAGAGGCAAAAGTGTGGTCTCAGGGAGAGACGCGAATTTAGAAGTGACCAAAGTGTGGTGTGCACACATATTTACTTCCCTTGAAACAAATTCATCAAATTGACAGCTTTATATTAATTCCGGCCATATATGGGTGGAACGACTTGAATGAGTTAAACTATGGGTCATTTGTACTGGTCCTAGTGCTGCAGCTAAAGGGATTGGTTGGCCTTTAGGCTTCTTTTCCAGCTGTCTTCAAATCCGTTTGACCAAGAGAGTTGGGATTTACCCTAGGCGCAAGCCTCTCCACTGTAAACAAATTTTAGCCCAGCCCACTGGAGTAGCAGCTGGCCCCGATGCTATCTGGCAGTCATTGTCGTGAGCGACAGACAACCTTACATAATTATCCACATTTCCGTTTTCTTTATTCAAATATTTCATAGTATCTGCGTCCACCTGATTAATTATTTATTCACTGTCGATGTTAAAACAAATCACTCGATGACAGAATGCAAAAAAAAAATTAGAAAAAAAATAGGCCTGCTTGCTTTAGTATTGAATGAGGCATTTCCATATGTGTATAATTCAACGAATGAATGTCAGGGGATTTCGTGTTTATTTGCATACTACGCTGTTGATCTTAATAATTTTTAATAACGATACGACTAAAGCACACCTAAATATCCTATAATTGTTTGATCAAGGCCTCCATAACATTTTAGTTTGATTTTCGTTTCGAAAGAAAAAATATTTAAGCAATTCTAATGTGTATGTGTAACTTTTTTTTCTTTTAGTAGCATCGTTAAGATATATTTTAAAAAAGATATAAAACCTCCAGAAAATAGAAATCAATCTTAATTAAGTGTCGTG
>CM065693.1:37860634-37863134 GCA_017654935.2 Phymorhynchus buccinoides
TCCTGCAAAGTTGAAATTGGAAATAAAAAAAGTTCAATTTTATAAAAACTCTAAAACGAGTATACAAATAATAAGTTTAATCTTCTTGGCTTCAGCAATAGTAGCAACAACAAAAGTAAAAGCATCTCTCTCTCTCTCTCTCTCTCTCTCTCTCTCTCTCTCTCTCTCTCTCTCTCTCTCAATCTCTCTCTCTCTCTCTCTCTCTCTCTCTCTCTCTCTCTCTCTCTCTCTCTCTCTCTCTCTCTCTCTCTCTCTCTCTCTCAAGGTATTTTCTTCTTGAATTTAAGCATAAGGCAGTAACCATCTGTAAAATAATGTGGATAAAATGAAATAAGCCAAGCATTTATACAGTCGCATACAGTCAAAGATATTATGTTTATACAAACAATATATAAACGCAATCTTTGTTGTCTATCAAAAGAAGAATGCCGTTTACACAAAGCATATATGGAAACACATACACAGATGTTTGGCAATATACAACATTAATGTGTTTTCATATCCTGTTATTGTGTTGTCTGTCATTTCATAGTATATTTATTACTTCAGTGGAATAGAATACCAAGACATGTCAAATTTAAGATGACAGTTAACACATTTAATGCTTACCCTGCGTTTCAAATAGTTTTGAAATTGTAAAAGTTAAAAAGTCAAACAGTTTTGAAAAAAACCCAATGACTAACTGTAAAAGTATGAGTGAAAATAAGTAATGGTATTCTAAACAGACTTAGGCCTATCACACCCTTCAAAGATTTTGTTTTAAGACAACTATTGTAGCATCGTCGATTTTGTGTGTCCCGAGAAAAGTGTCTATAATATGTAAACCCGTTTTAATTCAATCCACACATGTATTTTATGCCTCTCAAGCGGATAGTAAAGAACATAACAAAATAACAAACGCAATCGCAATAACAAAGAAGCGTAAGCATATAACATTATCATTGAATGTTCAAACAAGAGGAGTACACCAAAGAAAAAACAGCAGTGTTAGCCTGAGAGAAAAAAACATAGTAACAAGTCAAAAATCGTTATAGCTCTCTCTCTCTCTCTCTCTCTCTCTCTCTCTCTCTCTCTCTCTCTCTCTCTCTCTCTCTCTCTCTCTCTCAGTATCCAAACTAGTCAAGAAAAACAGGCTTGAACGTTTCTCACCGCTGAACAAAAACATGATCACTGACGTTCAGTTGAGGGAAACTAACATGTTTCTCTCGATTAAAGTGGAACCTCCAAGAGGAGTGTCGTTAGCAGTGGATCAAATGAATGATCCCTATCATTTGGTGGATAACACGCATCATCAACAGCAGTACAAGACAGTCAACCTGAACTCTAGGCAACGCCAAAGTCACAACCATTATCAACCCTCTCATAGCTACAACATGATTTCCCCCAATACCCTACCACTGTCCCTCCCTCTCTCTCTCCCTCCCTCCCCCCACTCACACACACCAACTCCTGCCTCCCAATCATATAACCCTGATTTCATCTTTTCTCAAATGTGGTATATTTAAAAAAAGGTCTTCAAAAAGTTATACTCTCTCTCTCTCTCTCTCTCTCTCTCTCTCTCTCTCTCTCTCTCTCTCTCTCTCTCTCTCTCTCTCTCTCTCTCTTTTACACTCCTTTATAAAGGGCAAAGGCGTTTCAAAAAGTTATACTCTCTCTCTCTCTCTCTCTCTCTCTCTCTCTCTCTCTCTCTCTCTCTCTCTCTCTCTCTGAAACTACAAAAGCAGTGAATAAAATGTTAAATTCAAAACAAGACCAACATTGATTTAGTATGGCAATGCTCGCATTCAAGGTTGCGATAGCACAATATCTCAATCCCAAGATTTTCAGAAAATTGTTCCCCCACCTTCTGGAAGTTCTGTGCTTGTAACTTCCTCTAATCTGTCTCTCTCTTTGACTCAGCCTTTTTCCTTGCTTTGTGTCATCTACTATCTTTCTGACTTTTGGCCCATTCTCCTGCCTGTTTTTCCAAGGAAAAAAAATCTTCCATATCATTTTCTCCTTCGAGCTCCTCCGAAATCGGAATGTGTCGGCTGAATGCAGCGAGGAGACCAGTGAAAACTGGAAAACGGACACATACGTACCCATTGTGGCCTTATGGCCCGGGAACCCAGAAGAAGAAGAAGAAGAAAACTGTCCCCGTGTTCTTCCTTGTTGTGTGAATGCCTGACTACTGTCGAGTAAAAGAACTCGTTTGACGCTTCGAAACTGTTTCATTAAACAAAACAGTAAATGCAAGTGACTAAGGGTTTCACCACTATAAATATGAACAAAATCAATAAAGGATTGTCGTCATGTTTACTGCATGCGAAGATGATTTGTCTGGTTTAGATATCTTGGAAAAGCTGTACTTGATTCCCCATCCTTCTCTACTTGCTTCTTCTTCTTCATCATCTTCTTCTTCTTCTTCTTCTTCTTCTTCTTCTTCTTCTTCTTCTTCTTCTTCTTCTTCTTCTTCTTCTTCTTCTTCTTCTTCTTCTTCTTTTCTTCTTTTTCTTTGTGT
>CM065693.1:37883134-37888134 GCA_017654935.2 Phymorhynchus buccinoides
TACTTTTACACAAAACACATGATAGACTGTTCTCTGTTACTTTACTTCTACACAAAACACATGATAGACTGTTCTCTCTTACTTTACTTCTACACAAAACACATGATACACTGTTCTCTCTTACTTTACTTCTTACACAAAACATATTCTGTTCTCTCTCTTTCTCTCTCTCGCTTTTTCATAATTATTATGTGATGGTCTCTGAAGGGGTTTTGTAGTAGGTATAGACAGGGAATTTTATAGTTTGCTTTTTTTCCCAAGGGAGTCAGCTAGGAGGAAGATACAAGCGCAGAACTTTCGGAATATGGATAACTATGTGTACAGAAAAATACCCCCCCCCCCCCCAATATCTCCACGGAGAGGGGATCGTGAGGGTACGGGTGGGGGTGGGGGGTCGTCCAGCTCCCCGCGTATGGATGCACGAGGCATCCACCCACTACCGGCCTCCTTAACAATACAAAACTGTGCAAAAAACGGCAAACGTGAAGAAATTTTAAAAAACAAAAAGTAGCTGGTGGGGGGTATAGTTCGGAATGTATTCTTCCTTTTAAGAACCCACTCAATCATGGACTAAAAGTAATATCTCTCTCAAAACAAAGGCAAGACAGTGATACTTGTCTTCTTGTGATTAGCATACTGGAGTAGGAACTGACCTGTGTGCCAGTGGAGGCGGTGGTTTTGTGGGGCTTCATGTAGTCCGAGGTCCCACCTGTGGACCCTCCTCTGCCGTATAAGGTAAAGCTGGGCACTGGGGGAGGGGCCTTGCTCTGCGATGCACCTGGGAAACCACGCAGGGACAGAACATAGAAGAGAGAGAGAGAGAGAGAGAGAGAGAGAGAGAGAGAGAGAGAGAGAGAGAGAGAGAGAGAGAGAGAGAGAGAGAGAGAGAGAGAGAGAGAGAGAGAGAGAGAGAGAGAGAAAGAGAGAGAGAGAGAGAGAGAGAGAGAGAGAGAGAGAGAGAGAGAGAGAGAGAGAGAGAGAGAGAGAGAGAGAGAGAGAGAGAGAGAGAGAGAGAGAGAGAGAGAGAGAGAGAGAGAGAGAGAGAGAGAGAGAGAGAGAGAGTGTGTCATCTTTTCCCAAATGCAGCCAACAATTTCGTGGTGTTTTTTTCTTTAATGATCATGCCATCCTTTTTATTTTCAGTTTTGCGAGAAAGATAGGATGCAAAAAATAAATGTTGGACCTGGGTGGGGTGGGTTTTTTTCAAGATGTCTGGGACAATTCATTGAAGGAAAAATAAGTTTTCAGGAACACTCCTAATTTGAGACCAAATTAATCATGTATCGAAGCGCAAGCTCGCTTTTACGATTTCAAAATGGTCGTTGTCCAGACTAAAGTCTCAGACTCAGTCTCAAAAAGCATGGGACCATCTTGAACGCAACATAATTCGCCTGAAATAAATTGTGGGCAATTGCAATTTTCTGTTCGAACCGTTTTCCACAACAATGAAAGAATGCGGGTTGTGGTGGGTTGCTCTTTTTTTTCTCAAACAAAGTCAAAGCTATCATTCAAAAGACAAGAATGTAGTCCTAATGTTCTATGTTTTGGACCCTCTTCACAAACCTGAAACATCATTGCTAAGCTTTTTATATCAAACATAGTTCCGTTGATCGAATGGTTGATTGGTTAAAATAGTTTCTTTATTCGACATGGTAAATTTATGCGAACAGTTTACAGAGTCAGTAATTGCAAGATGATCAGATCTCATTCTGGTAGCAACATTTAGGCGCCATAAAAAAGCATTAACATCACATCATGCTCACAATGATGATAATTGTTATCATTAGTTTCATTATCACGTCATCAACATTATCATCATCCCGATCAACATTATCAATCTCTAAACGAATGTGGGCTCGTTGTAGCTACCAAATTTTTTTTTTTAAATGAAAAAGGAGAAGGGTGCCAGCATTATGCAACAACCACCACAAAGATGCTCGACAGGACACAGCGTTGGGCTAACAACTACCATACAACACTTGAAGTGATTCTGTGCAGTAGTTCAAAAGCAAATGTGTAAATGGACACAAACACATACATACACAAACACACTCACAAAATTGACATTGAACGATTGCATAATGCTTGCTTCAGCTAGAAGGCGCCAATGGGCAGAGCTATAATGCTAGTGATGTCGTTTACTCACCCGCTGATCGGCCCTTGTCGTGTTGGTTCATCGGCTCCAGTCTGGCAGCGGCGGCTAAGGAGGCTTGCTCGGCAGCCTTCAGGAGAGCCTCCAGGCGAGCCTTTTCCTTGCGAGCCTTCTCCAGTTTGCGCGCGTAGTGCCGCCTGGCGATGAAGCCTCGAGCGACTGGGGGAAATTATGACAGACAAGAAAATACCAAAGACTGATATTAATAGTCCTTACCCTTGCCGTCAATGTCACGTCGGCAAAGCTTATCTGGGCAGAGCGTCACACTCTCACGTGTGATCTGAAACCTTCTCCTCAAGCAGCAAACATTCAGAATGCAGTTCTTCACTTTCTCCCAAAAGGACAACCGTCTCTTAGCAGAGCTGATTCTTCAACTACTGAAGACTCTAGGGTCCCTTCCAACGTCGTTTGAACCCTTGCTCTCAGTAAAAAAAAATGTGTATGTCCACAAACCTCCCTGTCTTGGACCTTATCTTCGCTGTCTGTCCACAAACCTCCCTGTCTTGGACCTTAACTTCGCTGTCTGTCCACAAACCTCCCTGTCTTGGACCTTAACTTCGCTGTCTGTCCACAAACCTCCCTGTCTTGGACCTTAACTTCGCTGTCTGTCCACAAACCTCCTTGTCTTGGACCTTAACTTCGCTGTCTGTCCGCAAACCTCCTTGTCTTGGACCTTAACTTCGCTGTCTGTCCACAAACCTCCTTGTCTTGGACATTAACTTCGCTGTCTGTCCACAAACCTCCCTGTCTTGGACCTTAACGTTGCTGTGTCTGTCCACAAACCTACTGTCTTGGACCTTAACGTTGCTGTGTCTGTTCACAGACCTACTGTCTTGGACCTTAACTTCACTGTGTCTGTCCACAAACCTCCCTGTCTTGGACCTTAACTTCACTGTGTCTGTCCACAAACCTCCCTGTCTTGGACCTTACCTTTGCTGTGTCTGTCCACAGACCTACTGTCTTGGACCTTAACTTTGCTGTGTCTGTCCACAAACCTCCCTGTCTTGGACCTTAACTTTGCTGTGTCTGTCCACAAACCTCCCTGTCTTGGACCTTAACTTCACTGTGTCTGTCCACAAACCTCCCTGTCTTGGACCTTAACTTTGCTGTGTCTGTCCACAGACCTACTGTCTTGGACCTTAACTTTGCTGTGTCTGTCCACAAACCTCCCTGTCTTGGACCTTAACTTTGCTGTGTCTGTCCACAGACCTACTGTCTTGGACCTTAACTTTGCTGTGTCTGTCCACAAACCTCCCTGTCTTGGACATTAACTTTGCTGTGTCTGTCCACAAACCTCCCTGTCTTGGACCTTAACGTTGCTGTGTCTGTCCACAGACCTACTGTCTTGGACCTTAACTTCACTGTGTCTGTCCACAAACCTCCCTGTCTTGGACCTTAACGTTGCTGTGTCTGTTCACAGACCTACTGTCTTGGACCTTAACTTCACTGTGTCTGTCCACAAACCTCCCTGTCTTGGACCTTAACTTTGCTGTGTCTGTTCACAGACCTACCTGTCTTGGACCTTAACTTTGCTGTGTCTGTCCACAAACCTCCCTGTCTTGGACCTTAACTTTGCTGTGTCTGTCCACAGACCTACTGTCTTGGACCTTAACTTCACTGTGTCTGTCCACAAACCTCCCTGTCTTGGACCTTAACTTTGCTGTGTCTGTCCACAAACCTCCCTGTCTTGGACCTTAACTTTGCTGTGTCTGTCCACAGACCTACTGTCTTGGACCTTAACGTTGCTGTGTCTGTCCACAAACCTCCCTGTCTTGGACCTTAACTTCACTGTGTCTGTCCACAAACCTCCCTGTCTTGGACCTTAACGTTGCTGTGTCTGTCCACAAACCTCCCTGTCTTGGACCTTAACTTTGCTGTGTCTGTCCACAAACCTCCCTGTCTTGGACCTTAACTTCGCTGTGTCTGTCCACAAACCTCCCTGTCTTGGACCTTAACTTCGCTGTGTCTGTCCACAAACCTCCCTGTCTTGGACCTTAACTTCGCTGTCTGTCCACAAACCTCCCTGTCTCTGACCGTAACTTCGCTGTGTCTGTCCACAAACCTCCCTGTCTTGGACATTCACTTTGCTGTGTCTGTCCACAAACCTCCTTGCCTTGGACCTTAACTTCACTGTGTCTGTCCACAAACCTCCCTGTCTTTATACTTGGACCGTTACTCAAACTTAGCTTCACTCTGTGTCCGTCCTGGTGTCGAGTGTGAGTCTCTCCTGTCCTGAGCTCTGAATGTGGTGTCTCCCACACAGACACACATTCCCTCTCTCTCTGTCTTGAGCTAAGACTAAAAGCTACTCTCCTATTTGAATTAGTCTCTTTCATAACAAAAACTCTAAGCAAGGCACACATCCGCACTACAACGAACAATACTCTAAATTACAAAACTAACAAACAATGAACCAAAGAGAACAAACAGTCAACCTTAAGTCTATCTACAACACGTGTAGTGAAAATCTGGAGTTCTTACAATTCCTCAATTCAACTAGACTCACTAATTGTTCTATTCTGAGGCTTTGTGGTCAGCTCCACGACTATTATATGTCCATCACCAACCTCTAGATTTCTTGGCGAGCCTGGCGCCACTGAGGTGTGACTACTCAAGACGATTCAGGCCTGAGGCGATGTAGATGTCCACTGGACTTGTAAAGTTACTCGGGTCTGAAATGGGCTCTCACCAAACGGCTGCTAAAGTCCTTCAGTTCCTCTGGCTGCCTTAGCAGGCACAGCTCATAGCTTCAACACTTCCAATGTTTAAAGACACACTTTCGCCAAAGGTAGCTTAGTTTAACATGCGAAAATCCTGGGGGGTGGGGGTGGGGGCATATGGCGACATA
>CM065693.1:37893134-37898134 GCA_017654935.2 Phymorhynchus buccinoides
AAAATCTCTCTCTCTCTCTCTCTCAGTCTACTCCCTCCTATCTCGCGGATCTCTCTCTCTCTCTCATCTCTCTCTCATGTAACTAATCTCTCTCTCTCTCTCTCTCTCTCTCTCTCTCTCTCTCTCTCTCTCTCTCTCTCTCTCTCCTCTCTCTCTCTCTCTTCTCTCTCTCTCTCTCTCTCTCTCTCTCTCTCTCTCTCTCTCTCTCTCTCTCTCTCTCTCTCCTCTCCATCTCTCTCTCTCTCTCTCTCTCTCTCTCTCTCTCATTATTTCGGCTAAGGTTACTTCACAAATGTCTATATGCTGCAAAACCAATCAATCTTTTTGGATATAATGTTTATTCTGTGCCAATCAGTCAACTGTTTGGTCAAACCATCGATCATCTGTTTAATAATTCATGCATTAAAAACTGACAATTTTTTTTTAAATTTCCTTCACCTACCTTCAATGTCATTCCGGTGGATCGTCGCCCTTGCAAGGCCAGACTTCCCGTGCGAGTGATCTGCCCTGAAAAAACAAAATGGCGCATTATACTAAAATGACAAAAAGAGTATATAAGTACAATTGATTCATTAATAATTTGATGAAATAAAGTCAACAAACAGAGCTGGATGATGAAGGTAGGTTTAACGTCCTTATGGCGATCCGTGCCCTTAGGCACACGAGTTCTGGTGCGCTGGTCGTTGACAAGAGCTGGAACATGCCTGTTATTTAAAAAAAAAAAAAAAATCTTTTCTCTTTTAACAAAATATCTTATCGATGGTACGCATGTGGGGATAGCCGTAGCCCAAAATTGGAAACCTGTGAACTCCGTGGCTCATACAGGCCTTCCCCTTGATCGGCATTACCAAACAAAAGTGAAGGGGTATGTAGGCCCTACTAAAAAGTGGACCAGACCACACCTGTTGGGGTGTAATTGAGGGTGGTGGGTGGGTAGGTGTGTACAGGCAATGAGAGTGGGTCTACAATAAGTAAACTAGGGCCAGAGTCGAGGTCAAGGTTAACGCTACGGTCACGGTGAATGTCAGGGCTGCTACAAAATGTGTTGTGTGTTTTTTGTGTATTTTGCTGTTGTGTTTTTGTGTGTGTATTTTTGTTGTTGTGTGTTTTCTTCTTCTTCTTCAGCTGGCCATGACATAGGCCCTAAGGGATGGCGAGTGTTCACGTGGAAAAGATGCATATTTTATTTCTGTTTAGAGCGGCTAGCAAAGATCACCAGGCGAAGTCTGATTTGTTGTTTTGGACATAATAGAAAGCTGATGGAAAACAATGGCCTAATAAAAGAACCAAAAGAAACTGGCTTCACCCTATCCAACAGTTCAAAACTTAACACTTCATTCAGTGAGGTGTAATTGGTGACAGCATTTACAGTCGAACCTCAGTATGCGACCACCTTATACAGACTGGCCAAACCTACTGTCCGTACTTGTGAGGTGGTCGATACACTGGAGACTATTTTATATAATAAATGTGAAGAGAAGAGTCTGAGCACAACTGTCCGGATTATCGGAGAGTCCGCGATACTGAGGTGCCCGTTAGGAGGGGTTCCACTGTACTAGCTTGAAGGCAGATGCTGAGGGCGCACTGGTACAGGACAATGAAGCGCCCTTTGACACGTAATCAAAATCTGAACAGGTCGTTTTCGAAAGCAACCCGCCAATGGCGCAGAGCGCATAAGTAAAACCGAACCCTGATTATCACCCACCACCCCACCCCTATAAGGCAGCAAAGGGTGTGGTGGGCAGGCGTACCTCTGAACACGGTCTTGACCAGCTGGTTGGTGCTGGACTGTAGGATCTCCATGATGCCCGCTGGCAGGGTGTCCCGGTTCTTCTCCAGCCACCCTACAGCCTGGTAGGTAACCTGCAGGGCACGTGCACGTGCAAACAAACACACGCATGCAAGCACGCACGCACACGCACACGCACACACACACACACACACACACACACACATGGCGCACGCACGCACGCACACACACACACACACACACTTAATTTTGAACACCTCTTGTTAACTGCCGTCAGGGCTGCTCATTGCATTCAAATATCGTATTAAGAAACGATCGTCTTCTTGCCATGTTTGAATTGCCATAAGTATCAACGATCATAGGTTTATGAGTATAACAAATGAAGCAGCCTTACCTTATTTAAACTTAATGTATGTCTTATACCGTAAAACTTCTTAAAGATATTGAAAAAAAGTCGAAGGTTTAGGGTATGTACACATACATGCGGAGATTCCGTGCAGGAACCCGTGCGCAATCCGTATATAAGTAAAATAAAGAAGGGTAGGGATTTGCGCACGTTTTCGAATTTTCCCTAATCCGTACATTTGTACCCTTCTTTATTTTACTTATTTACGGATTGCGCATGGGATTTCCGCATGAACTGTGTACGAGGCCTTATCCGCAAATGGCGCTTGTAAATGGTTTTTAGCTTTCGACAAGCAACGGTTATGAAACCTTAATTTTTGACGAACAGTATTTTAGCGCCTCGGAACATGCTTGAACCCTGTGCGTGGTGGCATCCAGTCACGTGACAATTCAACTTGAAGTCTCGCGAGAACGATAATCAAGATGGCAGCCAAAGTTGTGGCTTTCGTTTTGGATAAATATTCTTTCTCCGATCGAAACCATGATGCTTTTTTTTTCTCACTGTTTCCTTGAGTTGAATATTGTGTCAACCTGCTTTTTATCTGCACTGACATAGGCCTACGTGTTTGTAGCCCTGCTGACAGATTATTCCCCATGTCTGAAGTGAGGAATCAGATAAGACGATGCCACTTCAGTGAAAAGGTTGGCTACAGTTCTGCACCCTATCAACCGTTTAGATCGAATAGTGCACTTGCGGGAAATGTGCCCACGGAATCCCAACACTACTTTTGACAACGGAGTTTATATACTTGGTTAGCGGGGATTTGGGTAAAGAGCGAAAGAGAGGGACAAACATTTTGGTAAGAATACAGTATGGAGAAGGAAGAGGGGGGGGGGAGGATGTAAGCTTACCTTGCCGGCGTAGTGGTTGATGGAGAAGACGGGCTTGTTGGTCTGGGGGCTCTTGGTGTAGTAGACGTTCTTGCCGAAAGCGCTGTTCAGTTTGTCCACCAACGATTGGTCTGAGCCCTGCGACGATCAATCAATCAATCAATCAATCAATCAACAAAACCAATTCAGTCAGTCACCCAGCCAATCATCCGTCAATCAATCATCAATCAATCAATCAATCAATCAATCAATCAATCAATCAATCAACAAAAACAATTCAGTCAGTCACCCAGCCAATCATCCGTCCATCAATCAATCAATCAATCAAACGCATTACAGTTCAACCCCGCCTCAGTATTGCGGACACCTCGGAGATCCAGACAGTTTTACTCACTCTTCTCGTCTTATTCATTATCAAAAGAGACTCCAGAAGTTAGCGACCAACTCACAATTACGAACAGTTTTGGCCAGTCTGTAGGGTGGTAGCAATATTGAGGTTCGACTGTATAATTATTCTCCCTCATCAGTAGTAGAAAGGTTGGATGTTGTTGTTTTCTGTTGTTGTGTGTGTGGTGTTGTTTTGGTGTGTTTTTTGGGGGGTAGCAGTGGAAAGTCAACAAACAGTGAACAGAGTGAGCTAGTGAACTTTTCATTGACTCAATCACTCACAGGCAAATCGTCCCCCCCCCCCCCCCCCCATCATATAGCTTTAACTATTGTATTCCACTATTCATTAGCCACAAATAGCCTGGGTGTATGAGAGTCCAACCATTCTGCTTCCAGATAATATAGTCGAACTCAATATTGCGACTGCCTTACAGACTGGCCAGAACTGTTCGTAATTGTGAGTTGGTCGTTATACTGGAGACCTTTTTTTAGTAATAAACAAGAAGAGAAGAAACTGAATACAATTGTCCAGGTTACCAGGGTATCCGCAATACTGAGGTGTCCGTTAGGCGTGGTTCGACTGTATTACAAATCTCTTGTTATTTTCTCCCCTGCAATCATTTCTCTATTGTGCCCTTACCACTGTCAGTATCACACACACACACGCACGCACGCACGCACGCACGCACGCACGCACGCACGCACGCACGCACGCACGCACGCACGCACGCACGCACACGCACACACACACACGCACACACACACACTTCAGCAAAGGAAGGAAACACACACACACACACTTCAGCAAAAGAAGGAAACACACACAGTGTCACACACACACACACACACACACACACTTCAGCAAAAGAAGGAAACACACAGTGTCACACACACACACACACACTTCAGCAAAGGAAGGAAAAACACACACACACACCCTCAGCAAAAGAAGGAAACACACACACACACACACACTTCAGCAAAGGAAGGAAACACACACACACACACACACACACAGGAAGGACACACTCAGCAAAGGAAGGAAACACACACACACACACACACACACACACACACACACACACCTCAGCAAACACACACCTCAGCAAAGGAAGGAAACACACACACACACACACACACACTTCAGCAAAGGAAGGAAACACACACACACACACACACACACTTCAGCAAAGGAAGGAAACACACACACACACACACACTTCAGCAAAGGAAACACACACACACACACACACACACTTCAGCAAAGGAAGGAAACACACACACACACACACCTCAGCAAAGGAAGGAAACACACACAGTGTCACACACACACACACACACACACACACACTTCAGCAAAGGAAGGAAACACACACAGTGTCACACACACACACACACACACTTCAGCAAAGGAAGGAAACACACACAGTGTCACACACACACACACACACACACACACTTCAGCAAAGGAAGGAAACACACACAGTGTCACACACACACACACACACTTCAGCAAAGGAAGGAAACACACACACACACACACCTCAGCAAAGGAAGGAAACACACACACACACACACACACACACACACACACACACACACACACACACACACACACACACACACA
>CM065693.1:37923134-37928134 GCA_017654935.2 Phymorhynchus buccinoides
GCGCGCGCGCACGCGCGCATGTGTGTGACTAAAAAAGTAGGTGACTAAGCAAAAAGATCAGTTAACTAGCAAGGAAGCATACGTAGAAAATATAGCATAATGTTGTGTATAAAGCACACAGATATTATAACACTGAGAATCACGACTGTCACTAAAATTCAGTAACCACCTACTGGGTGGGTTGGGTCTACATTTCGACACCCGGTAGGGGCGTGGGGGGCTGGGGTGGGTGGGGTATGAGGTGAGGGAATAGGATATGGTCCCTTGGCCTGTTTAAACAACCACTTAACCTATGCTATTTGCTTTATACGACATTGTGTGTGCATTATGTGTGCGTTGCCTAGTCTTATGCACACAAAAAAGAGGGCAAGTTTTCAAACTCCTTGGTTTATCAAAACAGACTTGTCTATTTCTAGACTGTTCAAATATATGGCTTGGAATTTATCAGTGCGCGCAAGCACACGCATACGCACACGCACGCACACACACACACACACACACACACACACACACACACACACACACACACACACACACACACACACGAACATGCAGAGTACGCAGGTATGTATACACACACACATAGGCCTACACAGTCAGGTGAGCGCACACACACACACGCGCACACATACACACACACACACACACACACACACACACAACACACACACACACACACACGCACACACACACACGCACGCACGCACGCACGCACACACACACACACAAACACACCCACACACACACACACACACACACACACACACACACACACACACACACACACACACACACACACACACACACACACACACACGCGCGCGCGCGCGCGCACGCGCGCACACACACATTCAATGTTCAGGAATGGTGCGAGCTAGTAATCTATTATCGATCTGGGTCGATTAATGTTCAAGTTAAATAGTCTACTGTTATGCACACACCAAAATATGCACACTAATAATTATTCAGCATGCCTTAGCATAACTGTAATAAACCCCCTCTCTCTCTCTCTCTCTCTCTCTCTCTCTCTCTCTCTCTCTCTCTCTCTCTCTCTCTCTCTCTCTCTCAAACAGCAAGTAAGCATACCTTCAGTTACAATCATCGTAACAATGTCCAGGAAACAAAACACACAGGTAAAACCTGAAAACGACTTGTTGCAAGACACACTTTCATTCAATTGTGTTTTTATCGTCGCAAAGATATAATAAAATAAAAAAAATATCAGTAACAGTGAATGGCTATCACAAAAGTTAATCGACTTATTCTATATGGAATCTTGCTGTTGACACATTCTCCCGACCCGCATGGGAGCCTATCTATATGTACTTATATGCCTACTGACAAAGTTGAGTCCTTCTCTAGCCTACTACTGAACGAGCGACGCGTAACGAAACACACTGTCGCACAATAAACACTGACTAAGAGAAATCCGAGAGGTGTGGTCTCCCCTGAGCTAAAAATAGCCTCCAGTTTGACACGTTCTGTGATGTCACTCTTTTTGTGAAGAGAGTGACCAAAGTGGAAAAGTCAGACGTACTACTGAATGATTCGTGTGTTTGTCATATTTGTCACACCTTTATAAACCACCGCGTGGCTTTTTAAGGTCATGTCGTGTGCTATTATCACCTTGATTCCAAGAAATGAGTTGCACATTTGCACATCATATTCATGAGAGTTGGAAACTGATATGAAATAAGCTTACTTGATCATACTATAGATTATATTCGAGTTGATTTATCACTTACTTACTAAGTTAAGTCTGATGTTGATAGCTTATTTGGCTGCGTATAAGGTTTACTAATCAGCCTGTATTATCTACCAAACGGGAACTGAGTAGGCCTATAAGTGCCCTGAACGGGTGCATTTGTGGACAATAATTTAAACTAGAGTGTCAAAAAAAATCCACGCTAGATCAACCAGCCACGCGGCAGCGTTTTCGGGTCCAGTGACCTTGCAGGAACAAACGCCCCTTTCAAAGTGTGCTAGTTTACATGTACGTGTGTAAATGTATATGTGGGTAATAATCTGTTGATGTACATAACATGTTTCTTGTTTGTTTGTTTGTTTGTGTGTTTGTTTGTTTGTTTGTTAGTTTCCCCCCCATTAATATGTAAAGCCGACACTGCTATCGGGTTAATTGCAGTCTTCTTCTTCTTCCTCCTTCTCTTATTATGATTCGAGTAAAATATTTCAATACGTCTTGTACATTTAATTTATTCAATCCTTTCAACTTCTGGTTAATTATGCTGGTTTCTACTTTATCCCTCGTTTGCTTATTTATTTTTCCTGATCGATAATCTTGGAAATTGATTTAACTTTATTTGATTGATTTATGTAAAGCATAAATTAGAATTTATTTGAAGTACATTGAATGCCAACCGCCATATGAGCATTATTCTAATAGGCCTAATAAGTGGCCACACTCTAACTCTAAGCTTGTTGACGCCATTGTTCTTTCTTTCTTTGGATACATTGTAAAATATGTGTTGTTGGTGAATAAAAACAAATCTAATTTGATGTTGCCCACAAATCGTTATTTGTGTCTACGAAAGGTAGGGGAAGACGGGGTAAAAAGCGCATGGGCGGGTAAAAAGCCCACCCCAATTATCTCATGAAATAAAGAAAATTTCAGTCAAGTTTGCCCATGAGACGAATGCTAGACATTAACGCTCGTCTCATGGCCAAAATGAGACTGAAATTTGCTTCATTTCATGAGATAATTGGGGTGGGTTTCTTACCCGCCCATGCGCTTTTTACCCCGTCTTCCCCTATTGATTCACCAATGTGGTCTTGTTGTGAAGATGAAGAAGAAACAATCACTCATCTACTATGGAATTGTTCATTTACTTCTTCCTTTGGGTTACATCTTGAAAGAACGATGAAACGTGCATGCACGAATTGTGAGAACCTAAAATGTTCTGAGCAGTTCATTCTGTTTGGTGTGCAGCAAAATGTATGTTCGGACAAAGTCATTGACTTCATTGTGATGATGGGAAAGCTCTATATTTACAAGTGCAAGTGGAATGGTTCTGTTCCACTTGTAACAGTGTTTCTAGGTTTCGTAAAGGATAGGTATGCTACAGAACGATACATTAATATAATAGCAGGCAAATCGGAAACATTCCAGCTAAACTGGTTTCCATATGAGAATCTTGTAAATTAATCCCCCCCCCCCCCATTCCTCTGTGTGTGTGTGTGTGTGTGTGTGTGTGTGTGTGTGTGTGTGTGTGTGTGTGCGTGTGTGTGTGCGTGTGTGCGTGCGTGCGTGCGTGCGTGTGTGCGTGCGTGCGTGTGTGTGTGTGTGTGTGTGTGTGTGTGTGTGTGTGTGTGTGTGTGCGTGTGCGTGCGTGCGTCAAAACAGCGTGCGTGCCTCCTCCGTTACTGTTTATTTAAACCGCCTGTTGATGTTCTTTTCAAAACGTTTCCAATTTACACCGCAATGTTTTTTTCATGTTTACAAGACATACAATGTATACTTGTTTCATATGTTGTATCCTGTATTCTTATTTCTTTTTCCTGTATGCAAAAGGACATGTTGGTTGACATATGGAAGTGTGAGAGAATGAAGGAACTGTTGAGTGGAAGGATGAAAGAGGAGTTAATAAAAAATCTATAATACACAATAAATATATATTTAAGCCTAACACCCCTGAAAGTAAAGTCCGGTCAAACAGTCTGCACCTGCTGCTCTTTTACAGTACCCCTGCGCTAGCGAGGGTCCCAACTTTAGCTCGCGCACTATTGACGGCTAGAGAGAAAACCAGGAGTGTGGCGGCGTTATCGGCTCCAGTGACCTTGACCTTTGACCAATGACCTTCATTTTTGAACTTGGCCTGGACATCCTTAGAACCTATCCGCATGCAACTTTCTATGATTTACTCATGTTCAGAATTTGTTTTATAACACACCTCACGTATATACACACAAATGCAGACATGAACACACAAACATATAAAGTAACATAGTTGTACATAGTTGTACAATCATACGCGTACAGGGACATACATATCCACGCACATAAACACACTTGCACTAGCCCACGTAGACATAAATACACACATGCGCAAACGTACACATTAGCATCAACTTAGCAGACACTGGCAGACAGACAGACAGACTCACACATACACGCGCGCGCACACGCACATACTCACGCACTGATACATGCACACACATACACAAACGCGCACGCACGCACACACACGCGCGCGCGCACACACACGCACACGCACACACACGCACACGCACACGCACACACGCACACGCACACACACACACACACACACACACACACACACACACACACACACAGTCAAGAAAAACATGTTAATCCAAGTGCATGCATAGCATATTATAAGGGTCACACCCCTACCCCCTCCATCCAGCCCCGTTCTCGTTCTCCCTCCCTCTACTCCCAAACCTTCACACACACACACACACACACACACACACACACACACACACACACACACACACACACACACACACACACACACCCCTACACACACACGCACACACGCACGCACGCACGCACACACACACACACACACACACACACACACTCAGTCAAGAAAAACATGTTAATCCAAGTGCATGCATAGCATATTATAAGGGTCACACCCCTACCCCCTCCATCCAGCCCCGTTCTCGTTCTCCCTCCCTCTACTCCCAAACCTTCACACACACACACACACACACACACACACACGCGCGCGCGCGCGCGCGCGCGCGCGCACGCACACACACACACGCACACACACGCACACCCACACACACACACACACACACACACACACCTCGCACACACACACCACCACCACCACCCACCCACACACCCCTCTCCTTCCAAGGATTTACTTCAAAGTTCTTCTGACGTGCGATCTGTGACGTTCTAGGGGCAGACACACTGCATAAGAATCGATCCCAATCCGACCCGATTATGACGACGTTGTCTGCGAGTCGTGATTCACGTGAAATACTTCAGGTTTAAAAAACAAAAA
>CM065693.1:37940634-37953134 GCA_017654935.2 Phymorhynchus buccinoides
TCAGAAAACGTTAAAGAATCGTGACGGGCATTTCATTCCTATGCACGATCACTGTGACGTGTGTACGGTGAACTATACTTATATCGGCCATTTAGAGACTTTGAGAGAAGACATGGGTTTCCTTTTCGATGTAGCTCAATTGCCTAAAAGCCAAATCCCCAAGAGCTTCCAAACACACACTATTTGGGGCAATGCAATTTGGGTATTTCGTAGGATGAGAAAGAAAATCAGATCATGCATGACTATGTACGAGGCCTGCCTACGTCTGTGGAAGAAATGGCACATCCGGGGCATCATCAGCAAAAAGGAACCGCTTCCTGTGACGCCGGAAGAGGCGGAAACCATTTCCATGGACGACTTTGTCAAGCTGGCCCTCAAGGCTTTGGAGAGGTCAGGCAGCAAAGAGGAGCGGAAACGTCAGAAAACAGAGGCCCTGAGGGAAGCCTTTGCCTCCGTTCCCCTGGAAGACAGACTCCAGGTGCAGGAGATGTTCACTCTGGACTTTGCCCTGTTTGGGTTTGACCCCAAACCAGAGGCGGTGTTTCCCAGTGTGGTAGAACAACACGACACCAGCTACAGCTACTTTGATGTACGTGCGGGGAATACTTAACATCACAATGCTTAGATAAATTAAAGAAATCTTAAAAGTCAAAGACATGACGACGGTTACCTCGCTACTACTTCCTAAAATAAAGCCAAAAGGTTATATTTTAAAGCCTATACCCAACTACTTGCATCCATAAAACTGCTTGGCAAGTTCCTTTGCTACTTCTTAATAAAAAGATTATCCTCTTAATTTTGTTAATCAAACGAAATGCATGTGCATATTTTCTCAAAACAACTTCTAAAAGATCAATGAAACATTCTAGAGTAAAGCATCATAGGGATGGTATGGGACAATTTAAATTATATTGGTAATATTGTTTTGAAATAATATGAATAGGGCAGAGACTTATTGATTTTTTTTATTTGGCTATTAGGCAATGTCGTCCCGATTTTGCAGCATCCTAATGTACATAGCGTAATACAGCGGTTATTCTCTATCACTCTCTCTCTCTCTTTTCATTGTAAGTGTACTGTTGTATATGTAAGATTAAGAAAAAAGGAGCAAAACAAACAAATGGTTATATAGGTCTGCAGGCCAGGCTTAATCGCCTAAATTATCTTATTCAGTAAATGTGAGAAATATTAAAAACCACGTGTGGTTTGGCGAGGAGAGAGAGAGAGAGCGAGAGAGAGGTAGAAGAGAGAGAGAGAGAGAGAGAGAGAGAGAGAGAGAGAGAGAGATGAGAGAGAGAGAGAGAGAGAGAGAGAGAGAGAGAGAGCGAGAGGGGGGGGGGGTTGTGTGAGAGAGAGGAGAAGAGATGAGAGAGAGAGAGAGAGGGAAGAGAGAGGAGAGAGAGAGAGAGAGAGAGAGAGAGAGAGAGAGAGAGAGAGACAGACAGACAGACAGACAGACAGCCCAGACAGACAGAAAGTTACCCTTATCAAGTCACTCAATACAACTACCTATTCGTTCGCACAGTGACTGTGACAAACTGTGCAACAATGACATCGAAAGGCTAGGACTGCATGGTGCCTGCATAGTTTGTCACACCTCTGACATAGATAGAGCCTGTTGTGGAAAAGTGCAACAAACGTGGCCACTGTGGCAAACTGTCCCCATGTGACAAACTGATCCGCAACAATAACCACTGTCAAAAACTGTGAGGATGTGGGGTGGACATCTGGGGAGGAGATATGGATACATTTGAAATACTGTACTAATTTGTATGATGACAATGTTATGCTGGAGATAACACCATTAAGTGAAGGCTTCCCTGACGATACACGGTAGCTTCCCTTGGATAGTATTTCAAAATCCATCCACGCGCGCTGTGTGTTTGATATATTGGTACTTTATGGTCACAGAGGCGCCACCCATTTATTTTTTGCATGCGATTTTTTTGTGTGACTGAACTGAGAAGGAAAGGGTGGGGTTGTTGGTTGGGTGGGTGGTTGGGTGGGGTAACTTTGGACCCAAAGCGATGACAACCTTTTTTGTTGCCACAGGGTTTAACGTGTGCTAAGTGCTTGGGCACACGGGACTATCGGTTTATTGTCCCATCCGAAAGACTCCACGTTCAGACCGTAAGGCCTAGTGTAGAGTACTACTACTACTACTACTACTACTACTACTACTACTACTCACTACTACTACTAACTACTACTACTACTACTACTACTACTACTACTACTACTACCACTAAAACTACTACCTTATAATAGGCCTAATACAAGTATGCATTGTCACACAATTCGCAAGCATGAAATAAAGGTATGTATTCACGACAACATACACACACAAGCAACACAATGCACACCACACACAACACACCACACACACACACACACACACACACAACACACACACACACACACACAAACACTCACACACACACATCACACACACTCACACCTACACACACACACATACACACACACACACAACACACACACACAACACACACAGAACACACACACACACACACACATATACACACACCACACACACATACACGTACCATGCATACATAGTCATATACATAAACGCATCACACACACAACACAAACACGCGCACGCACACATACACACACACACACATGTGAGTACACGCATGCGCGCACGCACGCACGCACGCACACACACACACACCACACACACACACAACACACACACGCACCGCACGCCCGCACGGCGCACGCACGCACGCACGCACGCACGCACGCACGCACGCACGCACGCACCCCCACCCCCACACACACACTACACAAACACACACATAACATAATACTGAAGGAAACTAGTTGGATTTCCTTCAGATTCACTCACGTCCCATCGTAACATGCGCAACGATTTTGAATTATTTTTTAAAAAAACTCACAGATCACTCCAGCTATACACACAAACAACATATACATAAGCAAAAGAACGAAAGTTAAAGTTTTACGTCCTCTTGGCTAAGCCATACGGGACATTTTAAAACAAAGGGAGAAATGAAAGGAGATTATAGGTTTTTACTTCAGGTTTACACATGGGGAAGTGGCAGATCAGACTTTGTTTTTGCATAAATAGACTTTATATAGAAAAATTATACACCAATTAGTTTCCCAACAACAAACCACTACAAAAGCAAAGTCAGAGGCAATTGTGGTCTAAGGGAGCAAAGACAGTTTAGAAGTGACCAAGGTCATTGTGCATACAGATTTACTTCCCTTGAAGCAAATGCATCAAAATTGACAGCTATCTATTAATAGGAATTGTTCGGAAATAATTAAGGGGAGTAATTGTATGGAGTGTGGGGTGGTCCGCAGTGGAAGTGGTCTTGCCTAATTCAATCGGTCAAACAGGTAGATCCCCAGCCCTCGCCTCGTGTGTTTGAAGAGACACACAGCATGTAGAACGTAGTGTGCGTCATTCTAAAATTGATGTCATTTTATATTTTTACGTCACATTTTGCAAGTTATATCAGTTTGTAGCCACTGGCCACCCCTTATTTGCCTTTAAAACCCTTTCACCTGCCAACGTCGCATTTTTGCACCACAATGATTTAACACCCATGTCATTAAAAGGCACGACCAAATCAGGGTCTGTTATTCAATAGACACTGTTCTCTTAATTTTGGGAGGTAAGGATATGCCCTTTAAATATGTCACAGAAGAATCTCCAATATTACAGAACAGATATTTTTCTCTACCCAAGTAAGATTAATGGAATTTTTTTGCTGAAAAATGGCTGGCGGCGAAAGGAGTAAAAATAAATAAAACCTTTTTGCAAGTCGCTGACTGGCATTCATGCGGTTTGTCAAGCTTCGACGCCATTGCCGCCCATATGGTTGCTATGGTGTTTGACCGAGTAATGGAGGTAAACAACTCTAATTTTTACGAAGTGCTCTCCCCAATAGTTTTTTTTCTCCGAAAATCGTCTATTCCGTACATGATATGGCTGGAACGCCTTGAATGAATGTAGACAGTATAATTACACATGAATCCCCGGATTCTTGTATTGGGGTTCACGATCTACGTGATTGCACATTGACAAAAAAGACTAGTAGGATTTCATTAGATTCATGTAGACAGTAGCATTTCCATTAGATTCGTGTAGACAGTAGTAGCATTTCATTAGATTCATGTAGACAGTAGGATTTCATTAGATTCGTGGTAGGGACAGTAGCATTTCATTAGATTCATGTAGGACAGTAGCATTTCATTAGATTCATGTAGACAGTCCCCCGTATTTTCATCAAATTCATGTAGACCAGTAGCATTTCATGTAGATTCATGTAGACAGTAGCATTTCATTAGATTGGTGTAGATAGTAGCATTTCATCAGATTCATGTAGACCGTAGCATTTCATCAGATTCTTTGTAGAACAGTAGCATTTCATTAGATTGGTGTAGATAGTAGCATGTTATAGATTGGTGTAGACAGTAGCATTTCATTAGATTATTGGTAGACAGTGACATTTCATTAGACTACCAGTAGTGGGTGTGTCACGAGTAGGTGGAATCAGTGGTGGTGGTCGTAGACAGTAGTTTTTCACCAGATTCATGTAGATAGTATGCATTTCATCAGATTCATGTAGACAGTAGCATTTCATTAGATTGGGTGGTAGACAGTAGCATTTCATATCAGATTCATGGAACAAAGTAAGCATTTTTTTCATTAGAAAATTGGTGTAGACAGTAGTCATCGCAATTTCATTCAGATTCATGTAGACAAGACGTAGCATGCATTCATTAGATTGGTGTTTGACAGTAGCATTTCATTCGATTCATCGTAGACCAGTAGCGTTTGCGTTTTTCCAATTAGATTGGTTGTAGACAAGTAGCAAATTCCTTAGATTTCATAGTAGACACGTAGCGGTTTCATCAGATTGGTGTAGACCGAAGTAGTATTTCAATATTATCAATTCTTAATGTAGAACAGTAGCAATTTCAATTAGAATTCCTGTATACAGCAGTCAGTAGCGTTTAATTTCCAAAATTTTTATCCTTTGGTAGCATTTCATTAGTATAGGTCAGACACATAGCATTTCATTTCATTGAAATTGGTGGTAGCATTGACATTACATTGCTAGACAGTAGCATTTCATTACACATGTATCCAGTAGAATCGTCAGTAAGCTTTGGGGAGACATTAGAAAAATCATTACGAATCGGTTACATAGACAGTAAGCATTTCATTAGATTAGATTTCATGTTAGAAGACAGTAGCATTTTCATCCCAATTAGATTCGTGTAGACAGTAGCATTTCCTCACATTAGAAGTTTCGGTGTAGACAGTAGCATTTCATTAGATTCATGTTAGATCAATAGTATTTCAACCAGATTGGTGTAGACAGTAGCATTTCATTAGATTCATGTAGACAGTAGCATTTCATTAGAATCCTGCCTCACAGACGTCGCCACAGTTGTATAGCTGTGCGAGTGAAATCGGATACGTGGATCAGGCCCTTATACCTCACTACCTTCATTTTATTCTCAGCTTCACCCTGCGAAAAAGTCCCTCGCAGTTTTCGGGCACAAACTCTTTTGCTTCGTGCTGTGGACATTAAACCGTTTACTCTCCGAGGAAGGGACACAAGTAAGTTTTCTTTTCGTTGTCTCGTAAAACGGTTTTTGAAGATGTTGATGTGTTTGTATGTTGTCCTCTCCACCATGTTGAGCGTACTGTCTGTGTGGGTGAAGGGTCATAAAGCGAACTTGGGCACATCTTTTTGAGAATATGCTTGTTGTGGCACTTGGCTTGATCCACGCCTGCCTAGATGAATGTGGTATCGTAATTCCAACTTTGTGGAGGGATGTTAATTAGAAAGAGAGTTTTTCCCCTTTGTTCAATTAGTGAATATGTTGTGTTTAAGATGTTTGTGGTTTTTTTTTCACTTTTAAAAGTTTCTTTTACATTAACTGTTTAAGCGTTTAGTTGTGTTTTTATAGCATTAAGTCATTCACAGGTTGACGCTGTCATTACCAATATCCAGTCAATCCCATCATGTGTGTGGCTGTCCCCTTTTTTTAATACAGGAAATTGTCTGGACATCATTGACAACAATCTGGCATCAGTTCCCAACTATCAGAGATACAAAGTGATAGCTCTATGCATATTGGCTGTTTCGGATTGTATGTGTACAGAAAGTAAATGACATTTGCTCAAAGCCACGCCAAACAGCCAAACACCTTGGTTGTAGGCCCTACCCAAGCGACGTCCCAATCAGGAGAGTAGAACAAAATCATAATTGAGAGATTTAGCTCGAAGACTCACGTTTTTACACAGACCAACGAATGAAAGTGCGTTTTTTAAAGTTTTGTTTGTTTGCTATGTTTTCTACTAATTACTGTCGCTACTTCATTGACACACGATTCAAGCATAAACATATTCTTTTTTCTTTCTCTCTTCACTGAAGCACAGAATCAACACATGGACGATTTTCTACTAGACTTAGTAAGTCGTGGTTTAGTTACTAGTCTAGTAGAAAACGTCAATGGTTGATCTTGTGGTCATGAGTAGAGAAAGAAAAAAAAAGAATAGATGCATGAATCGTGTGCTGTGTCAATGAAGAGAGACAGTAAGTAGTAGAAAACTAAGCAAACAAACAAAAACTTAAAAAAAAAACAGCAACCTTTCAATTGTGGGTCTGTGTAAAAAACGAGTCTTGAGGTTAAATCTTCTCAATTATGATTATTGTTCTATCTCTCCTGATTGTCTGTGATTAGGCTACAACCAAAGTGTTGGCTCGGTTTGGCGTGGGCTTGGAGGCAAAAATGCATCATTTACCTTCCGTACACAAGACAATCCGAAACAAGCAATTAGCCAAGCCATCACTTTTATCTCCTGATAGTTGGGAATAGATGCAGTTGTCAGGATGTCAAAGACAAATTCCTTGTTTAAAAAAAAAATCGGACAGAACATGATTGATTGACTGATATTCGGTAAATGACAAGCGTCAACCTTATGAATGACGTAATCAATATAAATAAAAACACAACTAAACGCTAAAAAAAAGGTTAAAAAAAAAGAAACTATTTTAAAAGTGAAAAAAAAACCAACAAAAATATTAAACAAACAAAACATATTAAAAACTAAATTGAACAAAGGGGAAAAACTCTCTTTCTAATTAACTCCCCTCAAACCAAAGTTGATTCGATACCAATCATCTAGCAATGCGGGATCAGAGCCAAAGTGAACAAAACAAAGCATACATTCTCCAAAAAAGAATGATGCCAAGTTCGCCTTATGACCCTTCACCCACCCCAGGACAAGTAGCATCAACCAAATGGGGGAGGATGGACAACATACAAACAAATAACATCTATCAAAAAAACCGTTTACGAAGCACGACGAGAAAAGATAAACTTACGTGCGTCATTCATGCGGAGAAGTAAACGGTTTAATGTCCACAGCACGAAGCAAAAAGAGTTTGTGCCCGAAACTGCGAGGGACTTTTCGCAGGTGAAGCTGAGAATAAAGTATGAAGGTAGTAGGTATAAGGGCCTGATCCACAGTATCGATTTCACTCGCACAGCTATACCAACTGTGGGCGGACGTCTGTGAGGCAGGATGCTAATGAAATGCACTGTCTACATGAACTAATGAAAGCTACTGTGTCTACATGGAATTAATGAAATGCTACTGTCTACAGAATCTAAGAAATGCTACTGTCTACATGAATCTAATGAAATGCTACTGTTACTACTGAATTCTGTGAAATACTACGTCTACACAAAATCTAATGAAATGCTACTGTCTTACACCGATCTATGAAAATGCTATGTCTACACCAATCTAATGAAATGCTACTGTATACATGATCTAATTGAATGCTACTGTCTACCCACGATCTAAGAAAGCTACTTGTCTACACCAATGTAATGAAAGGCTATACTGTCTACACCAAATCAAGAATGATACGGTCTACACCAATCTAATGAAACAATACTGTCTCATGAACAATGAATGCTACTGTCTACCCAATGTAATGCAAATGCTAACTGTCTACACCAAGCTAATGAAAACGCTACTGTCTACAGAATCTAATTGAAAAATGCTACTGTCTACACGCAATCTAATGGAAACGCTACTGTCCTACATGAATCTAAGGACAATAGCTACTCGATCAACACCAATCTAAGAACAGGCTACTGTCTACATAATCTGATGAAATGCTACTGTCTACACCAATCTAATGAAATGCTACTGTCTACACCAAATCTAATGAAATGCTACTGTCTACATGAATCTGATGAAATGCTACTGCCTACATGAATCTAATGAAATGCTACTAGTCTACACCAATCTAATGAAATGCTACTGTCTACATGAATCTGATTGAAATGCTACTGTCTACATGATTCTGGTGAAATGCTACTGTCTACATGAATCTAGTGAAATATTACTGTCTACATGAATCTGATGAAATAGTACTGTCTACATGAATCTAATGAAATACTACTTGTCTACATTAATCTGATGAAATACTACTTGTCTACATTAATCTGATGAAACACTACTGTCTACACGGAATCTAATGAAATGCCTACTGTCCTACCAACGAATCTAATTGAAATGCTACTGTCTACATGAATCTAATGAAATCCTACTAAGTTTGTTCAATGTGGATCACGTAGATCGTGAACCCCAATACAAGAATCCGGGGATTCATGTGTAATTATACTGTCTACATTCATTCAGGTCGTTCCAGCCATATATGTGCGGAATAGACCATTTTCGGAGATTAAAAAAACAACTAGGGGAGAGGACTTCGTTAAAATTAGAGTTGATTACTTCGACTTACTTACCATCAACCTTGGCGGCATGGCGTCAAACCTTGATTGGCAGATGCGAGTCAACCTTGTATAAGGGGCGGCTATGGTGTTCGAGTGCTTGAATATTCCGCCCAGAAGTTATATTCAGTCAGCGACTTGCAAAAATATCTGTCTGTAATATTGGAAATTCTTCTGTGACATCTTTAAAGTGGCTTACCTCCCAAACTGATAGAACTCTTCGCAAACGGTGGATTTGATAAAATATTAATGGACATGGTTGTTAAATCATTGTGGTGCAAATATGCGCTGTTTGGCGGTGAAAGGGTTCTAAAGGCAAATTAGGGTTGGCAAGTGGCTACAAACTGACATAACTTGCAAAATGTGACGTATTAAAAATATAAATGACATCAATTTTAGAATGACGCACTCTGTTCTGAGCTGCTGTATTCTCCTCAAACAGGCAAGACGAGAGCTGGGGATCTACCTGTTTGACCAGGATGAACTAGAAAGATTACTCCCACTTACCATTAAATTACTCCCGTACATATTTCCGAAACAATTCCTATTAATAAGATAGCTGTCAAGTTGATGCATTTGTGCTTCAAGGGAAGTAAATATCTGTATGCACAGTGACCTTGGTCACTTCTAAACTCGTTTTGCTCCCTTAGACCACAATTTTGCCTCTGACTTTGCTTTTGTAGTGGTTTGTTGTTGGGAAACTAATTGGTGTATACTTGCTCTATATAAAATCTATTTATGCAAAAACAAAGTCTGATCTGCCACTTCCCCATGTCTAAACCTGAAGTAAAAACCTATAATCTCCTTTCATTTCTCCCTTTGTTTTAAAATGTCCCGTATGGCTTAGCCAAGAGGACGTAAAACTTTAACTTTTTCGTACATCTTTTGCTTATGTATATTTTGTTTGTGTGTATAGCTGGGGTGATTTGTTAGTTTTTTTAAAAATAATTCAAAATCGTTGCGATGCGAATGAGTGAATCTGAAGAAATCCAACTAGTTTCCTTCAGTCTATTATGTGTGTGTGTGTGTGTGTGTGGGGGGGGGTGCGTGCGTGCGTGCGGTGTGCGTGCGTGGCGTGCGTGCGTGCGGTGCGTCGCGTGCGTGCTTGCGTGTGTGTGTGGTGTGTGTGTGTTGTTGTGTGTGTGTGTGTGTTGTGTGTGCGTGCGTGTGTGCACGTGTGTGTGTAGTGTATGTGTGCATGCGTGTGTTTGTTTTGTGTGTGTGATGTGTTTATGTATATGACTATGTATGCGTGGTTACGTGCGTTTGTGTGTGTGTGATGTGTTTGTGTGTGTTGTATGTGTGTGTGTGTGTGTGTGTGTGTGTGTGTGTGTGTGTAGGTTGTGTGTGTGTGTGTGTGTGTTTGTGTGTGTGTGTGGTGTGTGTGTGTGTGTTGTGTGTGTGTGTGTGTGTGTGTGTGTGTGTGTGTGTGTGTGTTTGCATTGTGTGTTGCTTGTGTGTGTAGTGTTTGTCGTGAATAGATTACCTTTATTTCATGCTTGCGAATTGTGTGACAATGCATACCTTGTATTAGGCCTATAATAGTAGTAGTAGTAGTAGTAGTAGTCGTGGTAGTAGTAGTAGTAGTAGTAGTAGTAGCTAGTAGTTCACATAGTAGTAGTTTAGTAGTAGTAGTAGGAGTAGTAGTAGGCGTGCTGTTATCGTGGTATAGTGCTTGGTGCGCTGATAGTACTCTACACTAGGCCTTACGGTCTGAACGTGGAGTCCTTTCGGATGAGACGATAAACCGAGGTCCTGTGTGCTCATTCACTTAGCACACGTTAATCCCAGTGGATACCAAAAAAGTTGTCATTTGGTCAAAAGTTACCCCCACCACCCCCACCCCACCACCCCCCACCCCTTTCCTTCTTCAATCAAGTCACGACAAAAATCACGCATGCAAAAAATAAATGGGTGGCGCCTCTGTGACCATAAAGTACCAAATATCAAACACACAGCGCGCGTGGATGGATTTTGAAATACTATCCAAGGGAAGCTACCGTGTATCGTCAGGGAAGCCTTCACTTAATGGTGTTATCTCCAGCATAACATTGTCATCATACAAATTAGTACAGTATTTCAAATGTATCCATATCTCCTCCCCAGATGTCCACCCCACATCCTCACAGTTTTTGACAGTGGTTATTGTTGCGGATCAGTTTGTCACATGGGGACAGTTTGCCACAGTGGCCACGTTTGTTGCACTTTTCCACAACAGGCTCTATCTATGTCAGAGGTGTGACAAACTATGCAGGCACCATGCAGTCCTAGCCTTTCGATGTCATTGTTGCACAGTTTGTCACAGTCACTGTGCGAACGAATAGGTAGTTGCATTGAGTGACTTGATAAGGGTACTTTCTGTCTGTCTGTCGGTCTGTCTGTCTGTCCTTGTCTCAGTATCTCTCTCTCTTCGCTCTCTCATCACCGCGTCATGTCCTCTCTCTTCTTTTCCCCTCTTTCTTCTCTCTCTATCAGATCCTCTCTCCTCTCTCTCCTCTCCTCTATCTCTCCTTCCATCTCACTCCTCCCATCTTCGTTTCTCTTGCCTCCCTCTCTGTCTCCCCTCATCTCTCTCTCTCCAACAGGTGGGGTCTCTCGTCTCATCCCCCGTCATCGCCCTCTCTCGGGTCTCACGCTCCTATCCCCCCCTCTCTCTCTCTCTCCTTCCTCTCTCTCTATTCTCTCTCCTACTCTCTCTCCCTTCAGTCTCTCTCTCTCGCGCTCTCTCTCTCCTACTCTCTCGCTCTCTCACTCTCTCTCTCTCTCTCTCTTGTCCCAAAGACAGATTGTTTAATATTTCTCACATTTAACTGACATGAAATAGAACTTTAGTTTAGAGGGCGATTAGAAGCTGGCCTGCAGACCTATTATAACCGTTTGTTTGTTTTGCTTCTTTTTTCCTTAATTTTACATATAGCAACAGTACACTTTACAATGAAAAATAGAGAGAGAGAGTGATAGAGAATAACCGGTGTATTACGCTATGTACATTGGGATGTTGCAAAATCGGGACGACATTGCCTAATAGCCAAATAAAAAAAATCAATAAGTCTCTGCCCTATTCATATTATTTCAAAACAATATTACCAATATAATTTAAATTGTCCCATACCATCCCTAGGATGCTTTACTCTAGAATGTTTCATTGATCTTTTAGAAGTTGTTTTGAGAAAATATGCACATGCATTTCGTTTGATTAACAAAATTAAGAGGATAATCTTTTTATTAGGAAGTAGCAAAGGAACTTGCCAAGCACTTGTATGGATGCAAGTAGTTGGATATAGGCTTTAAAAGATAACCTTTTGGCTTTATTTTAGGAAGTAGTAGCGAGGTAACCGTCGTCATGTCTTTGACTTTTAAGATTTCTTTAATTTATCTAAGCATTGTGATGTTAAGTATTCCCCGCACGTACATCAAAGTAGCTGTAGCTGGTGTCGTGCCGTTCTACCACACTGGGAAACACCGCCTCTGGTTTGGGGTCAAACCCAAACAGGGCAAAGTCCAGAGTGAACATCTCCTGCACCTGGAGTCTGTCTTCCAGAGGGACGGAGGCAAAGGCTTCCCTCAGGGCTTCTGTTTTCTGACGTTTCCGCTCCTCTTTGCTGCCTGACCTCTCCAAAGCCTTGAGGGCCAGCTGGACAAAGTCGTCCATGGAAATGGTTTCCGCCTCTTCCGGC
>CM065693.1:37963134-37968113 GCA_017654935.2 Phymorhynchus buccinoides
GAAGACAGACGAAGAGAAACTCACAAACAAACAAACAAGAAACATTATCACCATCAACAACAACAAGGACAACAAGTGCAACGCCGGGCGGCTGCAAAGTCCCCAGGCAGCATCGCCGAGTTACTCCGAAATCGGAATGTGTCGGCTGTACACATACATAAAAACGCATCAAAACAGCACGTAACTACATAAAAACGCATCAAAACAGCACGTAACTGAATAGTTTTTTTTATATATAGCCTTGGGGTTCGGACCCGTGATTTGAGCGCGCGCGATCATGCGCACACGCGCGCACAGAAAAATTCTAAATGTTGTGGAAAAAACCTGCATTAAAATACATGCAAAACTTCGCGAGATATTAGCGATTATGTGTTTCGGGTGTTGAACCCCGTAACTGGCGCGACCTTGACCTTAATGTAAAACTAAATATATCAGTGGATAGCTTGCCTCTTGGCAAACTAGTATACCTAATTTGATGATGATAGACTGAATAGTTTTTTTTGAGAAAAACGGACGAATAGCCGGACGGACGGAGGCACGCCGGACGGACGGACACCGGATGGACCAGACAAAAACAATAGCTCCCCGAACCTTCGGCTCGGGGACTAACAACAACAAGAACATCAACAACAATAACAACAAAAGTCGCATAGGCCCTCGTTATATTTTGCAAAGTATTGTCCCCTCTCTATAAAACCGGGTGCACATAAAAGCTATAGAATATATTTTCTTTATAAAAAAAAGAGAGAAAAAGAGAAAGAAAAAAAAAGACCAACGCTACTTTTCCTAATCCGCTTTCTAACAACTCAGGAAATTGGGTTTTTTTGTGGCCACGCACGGACTGTTATGTTGAGACGATTATGTCAGGAACATGAGAGTGCGCACGGGGAATGCGGTCTGGGTGCCAGCAAAAAGCCTGGATATACAAAGAGCACGCACTCCGCAGCTGATTGAAGCCGGTTTTTTTTAAAGACTCCCACCCTTTCACCTACACTACAGGTGGGGATCATTGTGAACCCACTCACCCACTGCCTACAACAACACTTAACACTTCCCACCATCCAACTTTTCACCTTTTTCAAAGTAATGTGCGTGTGTTTGTGTGCATGCGTGTTGTCAAGTCAAGTCAAAATGATCTTTATTGACGATAAAAGATTAAGCTTTGTTGTTTGTGCGTGTGTGTGTGTGTGTGTGTGTGTGTGTGTGTGTGTGTGTGTGTGTGTGTGTGTGTGTGTGTGTGTGTGTGTGTGTGTGTGTGTGTGTGTACGTGCGCGCGCGTGTAGTGCGTTCGTGTGTGTGTGTGTGTGTCTGTGTTTAGTGCGTGCGTGTGTCTGTGTTTAGTACGTGCGTGTGTCGTGCGTGCGTGCGTGCGTGTGTGCATAATATATTATTTGTGTCGTTTATTTGTTTCTATTGCTTGCTGGTTTATTCATTTATTATTGTAAGCGCTTAGGGCTTTTTTTAAGATTAGGCGCTATAAGATAATGCTAATTATTATTATTATTATTATTATTATTATTATTATTATTATTATATTATTATTATTATTATTATTATTATTATTATTATATTATTATTATTATTATTATTATAATATTATTATTGTTGTTATTATAAGTGAGAAAGTCGGCTTCATTCTTTGCGAGGTTTGGTAGGCTGCCAAGTTATCACTCTTTGTGACATGTAGGCTTTTTGGGTACCAGCCCCATGCTGTTACAGCTGACACAGTGCAGGGTGAACAGAAAGAGATCTGCTGCCGTAACCACGAGTGCTTCTTGATCAGTTAACACGGGAAGCAGCATGTACATTAGACCAAACTGCCAAACCGATCGGCTTCTTCTTCTTCTTCTTTGATCGCTCAGACAGCTTCCTGTCAATTATGAGCGCAGATGCGTCATGCTGCCGTTATGCGCCTAACTAAGACACAGTTAGGCCCAGCAAGTCCGACTTCGGCTGGAGGAAATCTTTTTGAAAGCGTTTCGTGAAAAAAAAGGGGCAGAAGAATGGACCATGAAAGGCAGAAAGATATAGTAGATGGCAGTATGCAAAAAGGAAAAGGCAGAGTCAAAGAGAGTGACAGATTAGAGGAAGTTACAAGCACAGAAACTTCCAGAAGGTGGGGGAACTATTTATGCAAAAGACCCCCCCGGTATCCCCACGGGGAGAAACGATCGTCTTGTTCTCCTAATTTACATATTGCTACCCGTGTTAGCTATTAAAGACGCACTCATGATTACAGCAGCAGAGCCGTGTGTGCTCACAGTCTAATGAGGTGTTTGGGGGATAAAGGTTTACTACTTCTACAATGCTATTGATAAGAGAGAGCCAAAGTCTGCTTTTGTAGTTTGCTTCTAATCAGCCTAAAAAGGGGGGGGGGGGAGAGGGGAGAGAGAGAGAGAGAGAGAGAGAGAGAGAGACGAGAGAGAGAGAGAGAGAGAGAGAGAGAGAGAGAGAGAGAGAGAGAGAGAGAGAGAGAGAGAGAGAGAGAGAGAGAGAGAGAGAGAGAGAGAGAGAGAGAGAGAGAGAGAGAGAATCGATGAGAATATAGACACACAAACACTTGCGCGCACACACATACACACCACACACATACACACACACACACACACACATACACACACACACGCATGTACGCGCGCGCGCGCACGCACACACACACACACACACACTCTCTCTCTCTCTCTCTCTCTCTCTCTCTCTCTCTCTCTCTCTCCTCTCTCTCTCTCTCTCTCTCTCTCTCTCTCTCTCTCGCGCGCGCGCGGTTAAATGAAAGCATTGTTATCAGTCATTCCCAACAAATGTATCATTCTGAAGTATTTCTTTCTGAATAGGATGATGGTGAACGCAATTTTTGTTGTTGCAAATAACGCAAGAATAGAATGGAAACATAGTGAGCCGAGTGACAGACGTGTCCGTTTTCTTTTCCCTACTTAGTTTTTCATTCATTTGATTAAAAAAAAGACAAGAAAATTGTTTAATGACAGACAAGCAGAGAGACAGGCTGACAGATAGACAGACACACGGAAAAAAAACCGAAAAACAAAAACAACAACAACATAGTCCTCACTATTTTTCGTGGATGAGGACACTATAGTTACTTCATCTTTTGCGACTTACAAAGGGAAGAAACTCTTCTTTGACCAAAACGTCCAAGACCAGCGGATCGCCACCCTTGACCCCTTGTTAGAGTGGTGGGGGGGGGGGGGGGGGGTCAAGGCTGGGATGGTGAAAGAAGGGATAGAAAGATGATTTATGCAGTGAGCAGGAGATTCCCCCCCAAAAAAAAAACAAAAAAAAAAAACCCCAAAATCCCACACACACCAAAAAACAACAACAGAAAACAAACAAAACAGACGGAAAGTTAAATGAGCACATCAAGAGAAATAGCTAGAGAGAGAGAGAGAGAGAGAGAGAGAGAGAGAGAGAGAGAGAGAGAGAGAAGTATGAGAGAGAGAGAGAGAGAGAGAGAGAGAGAGAGAGAGAGGTGGGACGGAAGGGGGAGGGACAGACAAGCAGAGTCACTCTCACACAAAATAGACAAAAATAAAAAGCAGGATGTGACACAATCTCCAGATGTTATCGTTCTTTGCGTGTCCCCAGATTTTCTCCAGAGTTATTGTTCCTTGAGACTTGTTCTTTGTTAGACTCAGGGAGACGCAAAGGGATGCAACCATAGTAGGTGTGTAAACAACATGTCGTCAGATACCTATAGGTCTATAACGAGTCACTACTCCTACTTTTGGTAATACTGGGTCTGGTTTCACTAGAGGACGGTCGCCGCGCGAATAACTGTTACGCCAAAGGGGGTCTAAGAAACACTTTAGAAAACGTTCGCAGAAAAAAAATATCACAAGCTCTTCTCTGATTGGCCCCCAAAAGTATTATTTTAACCAAACTTTAATGGACCAATCTACAACAAGAAATGTATTCACCCCTTGCAAGTCACGTGATAGTTCGCCAAAGTATGCTCAGAGCGCTTCGCGAACTATCGGCAAACGAAGGGTAGTTTCTTAGACCGTTTTCGCCGATTTGAGCCAATGCTACGAAACATTAGCCCTTGTGAAACGGATCCCTGTAAGTGACCCAGGAAACGTTAAGCGAGGAGGGGCGGGGTGATCAGTCAGTGACAAAGCAGGAAAGGAAAAGACTCCATTGCATGGAAAAAGCCTCCAAGGAAAACTAAAGGGGCATACGATACGATCACAGTGCGACCTTATTATGACATTTATTTATTTTTATTTTTATTTTATAGCGCATTGCCTTAAAGCTCAATGCGTTTAACATTTTGTGAGGCATGCTTCTCGTGAAATTCTACTGCCTGAATGAATCTGATGAATAAATCTTACTAGTTATGGTCACTATAATTGTAGTCCCCCCGCGTACACGAATTTGACGAAATATCTGTATTTGTTTTTTTGGTATCAGACATTTTATTTGTTTCGTGTAGGCCTACTTGGGGGTCTACTTCAGAATAGTGAGAATCCTTGGAAAAGGAGAGGGGTGTGTGGGTGGGTTAAGGGTGGGTGGTGTGGTGTGCGTGTGTGTGTGTGTGTGTTAGTGAGGTACGTGTGGCGTCTGCCCTACTTTTGGCGTGCAGTGCGCGCAGCGCGTCGCGACGCGCGCGCGCCGTGTGTGTGTGTGAGTGTGTGAGATGTGTGATGAAGGTTTGGGCAGGTAGAGGGAGGGTAGAACGGAGAACGGGGCTGGTATGGAGTGGGTAGTGGTGTGACCTATAATATGCTATGACATGCACTTGGATTGTAATATGTTTTTCTTGACTGAAAAGTGCTGTGGTGTGGTTGGCGTTGCGTGTGCGTGCGTCGTGCGTGTGTGCGTAGTGTGTGTGTGTGGGTGTGTGTAGTGTGGGTGTGTGTGGGTGTGTGTGTGTGATGGTGTGTGTAGCAACGACGACCCTTGTGTGAAGAGTTTGGGTAGTCCTCGAGTAGAGGGGAGGGAGAACAATGTAAGAACACGGGGTG
>CM065693.1:37968613-37983613 GCA_017654935.2 Phymorhynchus buccinoides
AGTATAATATCATACACATTAGCTGACTATATAAGTCAATATATACTGCAAATTCTTTTACAGCAAATCAGATTTAATGCCCCAAGTCCGAGTATCAGCATGACCATCAGCATGATGAGTGAACAAAACATAGCACATAACACACACATATAATCTCTCTCCTCTCTCTCCTCTCTCTCTCTCTCTCTCCCATCTCACACCCTCTCTCTCTCAGAATTGTCGAGAAAGCATTTAGAGTTTCATCCACAAAGCAATATAATGTCCATGCAATAATCAGCGTACATGTTACCAGTTTCCTTCTGGTCTCTGGTTATCACGCTGGGACATAAGCTGTGAGGCCAGGGACATTAATTGTTGGGCATATTCCCCTGCAGAGGAAGGTGGTGGCCAGCTACGTGGATTTTGTGGATAGCCTGGCTGGATGGGTGTGAAACCTGGGGGAAATTGAACTGGGCGTTGGGCAGTGTCTCCACTCTGAGCACTTTGGGGAAGGTAGGGGAATGGGAGAGGAACTCTGGAGTACAGAGACTCTGGAATGCCATAATTTGGGTATGGGAATGGAACAGGACAGGTAGAGAAGGCTGGAGGGGGGCCAAAATGGACCCGAGAACTGCCACTAGCCTGAGGGGGATATGAATGGATCTGGGAATTACAACTACCTTGTGGGGGACCCAACTGAACCTGAGGATTACAATTAGCTTGTGAGGGTTCATGTTGTGAATTAAATGGAGTAACGCCACTGGATTCATCACTGCGTTCAGAGGTTATAGCACAGGTATTGTCAATGGAACGACCTGAGTTATTGGGAACGATTTGTTGATTGTTTCTGGATGGCAGCTGAGGAAACACTCTGGTTGACGACAACTGAGAGAGAGAGAGAGAGAGAGAGAGAGAGAGAGAGAGAGAGGAGAGAGAGAGAGAGAGATGAGAGAGAGAGAGAGAGAGAGAGAGAGAGAGAGAGAGAGAGAGAGAGACGAGAGAGAGAGAGAGAGAGAGAGAGCACTATTGTAGGAGTGAAGGATTAGGCCCATCCGATACTTGATAATCGGGATTCTAACATTTTATTTTTTTTTCTTATGCAGAAATTGTCACGAACGAGCAAATAAAGAAACAAGATAAGGTAAGCAAATTGTGCGACGTGAACTATTTCTACTAACAGCACAAATGCAATGTTACTTTTGAAAGCAAAATAAAGGCTTTGATTGTTCACTTTTGAATTGATGTACCGTAGTCTGTAGTTCATTCTCGTCTTTGATTTCTTTTTCATTCCACATTGATATATAATCATATATATATATATATATATATAAACGTACAAGAATTGAAGAAGAAAAAACAACAACACACCATTAAACTTTCCTCTTATATATATAGTTTGCTTTCATAAAACTTTTTTTGTGTCCAATGTATGTGTTTGTGAACCTAAGAAAGAAACTCAATTACTTTAATTTTAACATTACGATTTGTTCTGTGTTCTGCAAAGAATAAAATAAAATAATGTGCTGATTTACTTTTTCTCCCAATGGGGGAGATAGACAATGCCTATGCAAAGACAGCTGTTTCGTCTTTGAGAAAGACTCTTCAGTCTGCATGTCGGCCTTTAAAGAATGTCCACAGTGAACATTCAAACTGAGCTAGAAGACTTTCTCCAAGAGAATGGTTGTCCTCTTAGCACCAGATTGAAAGTCCACAATAAAAGCAAACCAGCACTTAATTCCAAAGAAATGGTATATATATATATATATATATATATCTCCTTCAGTCTTCTCTCTCTCTCTCTCTCTCTCTCTCTCTCTCTCTCTCTCTCTCTCTCTCTCTCTCTCTCTCTCTCTCTCTCTCTCTCTCTCTCTCTCATTTTCCTGATTATTGTTTTAAATTCCATCTTTACAGACGTTGAAAATTCATTTATATAATCATAGATATCATGTAAGTAGGCCTAACTAAACGGCTTGTACAGTACATGAATCTATTAACAGGCAATGCATTTCCATTTATCTGACTTCTCTAGTGATAGATTGTGCTGTAAATCTATCACGTCACTATCTTTTTTTTTTAATGCATTAAAACATACGTAAGTTGAAAAAAACCCCACATGTATATACCAACATTTTTAATGGCCTTGTATTCATAAGAAGTTGATAAAAATGTTCAAACATTTCTATAGGCCTTGTATTCATCAACTTATTCATATTTGAGTTGAAACAAAACCCAACTATGTACCAACATTATTTAATGGCCTTGTATTCATAAGAAGTTGATAAAACAAAATGTTCAAACATTTCGATAGGCCTTGTATTCATCAACTCATTCATATTTACCTCCACAGACAATGACGCTCAACTCAAGGAAGTCATCCGGTCCAGCCTCACGCCGGAACATTTCCCAGAGATTTCATCAGCGGAGGGACATTTTACGACATGCATGCCAAACGTACAGCAACAGATCTGACATGTTCCATCCCGTCAAGCTGCACACGACCAGGTTACAAGCTCTGTGGCCTGTGCTAAACGTCAGCCTGCAGTACTGCCCCATCCCCAAAACGGGATCTACGACCTGGGTTGGTATCTTCGATGACATCCGCGCACAGATCAGAAAGCTGGGGCTGACACAGAAGCAGCTAGGACCTAAGATGAAGACGAAGGAGATCAAGTTCGTGTTTGTTCGGGAACCATACTCCCGCCTGATATCGGGCTACGTGGACAAACTGTTTTGTCCTAACACGGTGTACTGGAAGAGGACGGGAGAATACATCATCCAGAATTTCCGTGCCAACGCTAGTGCTGACAGTCTCAGGTGTGGTCATGACGTGACGTTTCTGGAATATGTCCGTTACGTTGTGCACTCTCAGAAAACGTTAAAGAATCGTGACGGGCATTTCATTCCTATGCACGATCACTGTGACGTGTGTAAGGTGAACTATACTTATATCGGCCATTTAGAGACTTTGAGAGAAGACATGGGTTTCCTTTTCGATGTAGCTCAATTGCCTAAAAGCCAAATCCCCAAGAGCTTCCAAACACACACTATTTGGGGCAATGCAATTTGGGTATTTCGTAGGATGAGAAAGAAAATCAGATCATGCATGACTATGTACGAGGCCTGCCTACGTCTGTGGAAGAAATGGCACATCCGGGGCATCATCAGCAAAAAGGAACCGCTTCCTGTGACGCCGGAAGAGGCGGAAACCATTTCCATGGACGACTTTGTCAAGCTGGCCCTCAAGGCTTTGGAGAGGTCAGGCAGCAAAGAGGAGCGGAAACGTCAGAAAACAGAAGCCCTGAGGGAAGCCTTTGCCTCCGTCCCTCTGGAAGACAGACTCCAGGTGCAGGAGATGTTCACTCTGGACTTTGCCCTGTTTGGGTTTGACCCCAAACCAGAGGCGGTGTTTCCCAGTGTGGTAGAACGGCACGACACCAGCTACAGCTACTTTGATGTACGTGCGGGGAATACTTAACATCACAATGCTTAGATAAATTAAAGAAATCTTAAAAGTCAAAGACATGACGACGGTTACCTCGCTACTACTTCCTAAAATAAAGCCAAAAGGTTATCTTTTAAAGCCTATATCCAACTACTTGCATCCATACAAGTGCTTGGCAAGTTCCTTTGCTACTTCCTAATAAAAAGATTATCCTCTTAATTTTGTTAATCAAACGAAATGCATGTGCATATTTTCTCAAAACAACTTCTAAAAGATCAATGAAACATTCTAGAGTAAAGCATCATAGGGATGGTATGGGACAATTTAAATTATATTGGTAATATTGTTTTGAAATAATATGAATAGGGCAGAGACTTATTGATTTTTTTTATTTGGCTATTAGGCAATGTCGTCCCGATTTTGCAACATCCCAATGTACATAGCGTAATACACCGGTTATTCTCTATCACTCTCTCTCTCTCTTTTTTCATTGTAAGTGTACTGTTGTATATGTAAAATTAAGAAAAAAGAAGCAAAACAAACAAATGGTTATATAGGTCTGCAGGCCAGGCTTAATCGCCTAAATTATCTTATTCAGTAAATGTGAGAAATATTAAACACGTGTGTTTGGCAGAGAGAGAGAGAGAGCGAGAGAGAGAGAGAGAGAGAGAGAGAGAGAGAGAGGAGAGAGAGAGAGAGAGAGAGAGAGAGAGAGAGAGAGAGAGAGAGAGAGAGAGAGAGAGAGAGAGAGAGAGAGGGAGAGAGAGAGAGAGAGAGAGAGAGGAGAGAGAGAGAGAGAGAGAGAGAGTGAGAGAGACAGACAGACAGACAGACAGACAGACAGAAAGTTACCCTTATCAAGTCACTCAATGCAACTACCTATTCGTTCGCACAGTGACTGTGACAAACTGTGCAACAATGACATCGAAAGGCTAGGACTGCATGGTGCCTGCATAGTTTGTCACACCTCTGACATAGATAGAGCCTGTTGTGGAAAAGTGCAACAAACGTGGCCACTGTGGCAAACTGTCCCCATGTGACAAACTGATCCGCAACAATAACCACTGTCAAAAACTGTGAGGATGTGGGGTGGACATCTGGGGAGGAGATATGGATACATTTGAAATACTGTACTAATTTGTATGATGACAATGTTATGCTGGAGATAACACCATTAAGTGAAGGCTTCCCTGACGATACACGGTAGCTTCCCTTGGATAGTATTTCAAAATCCATCCACGCGCGCTGTGTGTTTGATATTTGGTACTTTATGGTCACAGAGGCGCCACCCATTTATTTTTTGCATGCGATTTTTGTGTGACTGATGAAGAAAGGAAAGGGGTGGGGTGGGGTGGGGGTGGTGGGGGTAACTTTTGACCAAATGACAACTTTTTTGTTGCCACAGGGTTTAACGTGTGCTAAGTGCTTGGGCACACGGGACTTCGGTTTATTGTCCCATCCGAAAGACTCCACGTTCAGACCGTAAGGCCTAGTGTAGAGTACTACTACTACTACTACTACTACTACTACTACTACTACTACTACTACTACTACTACTACTACTACTACTACTACTACTACTACTACTACTACTACCACGACTACGACTACTACTTATAATAGGCCTAATACAAGTATGCATTGTCACACAATTCGCAAGCATGAAATAAAGGTATCTATTCACGACAACATACACACACAAGCAACACACATGCACACCACACACACACACACACACACACACACACACACACACACACACACACACACACACACACACACACACACACACACACACACACACACACACACACACACACACACACACACACACACACACACACACACACACACACACACACACACACACACACACACACACACACACACACACGCACGTACCATGCATACATATAGTCATATACATAAACGCATCACACACACAACACAAACACGCGCACGCACACATACACTACACACACATGTGAGTACACGCATGCGCACGCACGCACGCACACACACACACACACACACACACACACACACACACACACGCACGCACGCGCGCACGCACGCACGCACGCACGCACGCACGCACGCACGCACGCACGCACCCCCCCCCCCCCACACACACACACACACACACACATATATACTGAAGGGAAACTAGTTGGATTTCTTCAGATTCACTCATTCGCATCGCAACGATTTTGAATTATTTTTTTTAAAAACTAACAAATCACTCCAGCTATACACACAAACAACATATACATAAGCAAAAGAACGAAAGTTAAAGTTTTACGTCCTCTTGGCTAAGCCATACGGGACATTTTAAAACAAAGGGAGAAATGAAAGGAGATTATAGGTTTTTACTTCAGGTTTAGACATGGGGAAGTGGCAGATCAGACTTTGTTTTTGCATAAATAGACTTTATATAGAAAAATTATACACCAATTAGTTTCCCAACAACAAACCACTACAAAAGCAAAATCAGAGGCACAATTGTGGTCTAAGGGAGCAAAACGAGTTTAGAAGTGACCAAGGTCACTGTGCATACAGATTTACTTCCCTTGAAGCAAATGCATCAACTTGACAGCTATCTATTAATAGGAATTGTTCGGAAATAATTAAGGGGAGTAATTTCATGGAGTGTGGGAGTGGTCTTGCCTAATTCAATCGGTCAAACAGGTAGATCCCCAGCCCTCGCCTCGTGTGTTTGAAGAGACACACAGCATGTAGAACGTAGTGCGTCATTCTAAAATTGATGTCATTTATATTTTTACGTCACCGTTTGCAAGTTATATCAGTTTGTAGCCACTGGCCACCCCTTATTTGCCTTTAACCCTTTCACCGCCAACGTCGCATTTTTGCACCACAATGATTTAACACCCATGTCACTAAAAGGCACGACCAAATCAGGGTCTGTTACCCAAAGACACTGTTCTCTTAATTTTGGGAGGTAAGGATAGGCCTTTAAATATGTCACAGAAGAATCTCCAATATTACAGACAGATATTTTTCTCTACCTAGGTAAGTTTAATGGAATTTTCTTTTGCTGAAAAATGGCTGGCGGCGAAAGGGTTTAAATAAAACCTTTTGCAAGTCGCTGACTGGCATTCTGCGGTTTCAAGCATCGACGCCATGCCGCCATGGTTGCTATGGTTTTGACCGAGTAAGTCGAGGTAATCAACTCTAATTTTAACGAAGTGCTCTCCCCTAGTTTTTTTTCTCCGAAAATCGTCTATTCCGTACATATATGGCTGGAACGCCTTGAATGAATGTAGACAGTATAATTACACATGAATCCCCGGATTCTTGTATTGGGGTTCACGATCTACGTGATCACATTGACAAAACTAGTAGGATTTCATTAGATTCATGTAGACAGTAGCATTTCATTAGATTCGTGTAGACAGTAGCATTTCATTAGATTCGTGTAGACAGTAGCATTTCATTAGATTCATGTAGACAGTAGCATTTCATTAGATTCATGTAGACAGTAGCATTTCATTAGATTCATGTAGACAGTAGTATTTCATTAGATTCATGTAGACAGTAGCATTTCATTAGATTCATGTAGACAGTAGCATTTCATTAGATTGGTGTAGACAGTAGCATTTCATCAGATTCATGTAGACAGTAGCATTTCATTAGATTCATGTAGACAGTAGCATTTCATTAGATTGGTGTAGACAGTAGCATTTCATTAGATTGGTGTAGACAGTAGCATTTCATTAGATTGGTGTAGACAGTAGCATTTCATTAGATTCATGTAGACAGTAGCATTTCATCAGATTCATGTAGACAGTAGCATTTCATTAGATTCATGTAGACAGTAGCATTTCATTAGATTGGTGTAGACAGTAGCATTTCATCAGATTCATGTAGACAGTAGCATTTCATTAGATTGGTGTAGACAGTAGCATTTCATCAGATTCATGTAGACAGTAGCATTTCATTAGATTGGTGTAGACAGTAGCATTTCATTAGATTCATGTAGACAGTAGCATTTCATTAGATTGGTGTAGACAGTAGCATTTCATTAGATTCATGTAGACAGTAGCGTTTCATTAGATTGGTGTAGACAGTAGCATTTCATTACATTGGTGTAGACAGTAGCATTTCATTAGATTCATGTAGACAGTAGCGTTTCATTAGATTGGTGTAGACAGTAGCATTTCATTAGATTGGTGTAGACAGTAGCATTTCATTAGATTGGTGTAGACAGTAGCATTTCATTAGATTGGTGTAGACAGTAGCATTTCATTAGATTCATGTAGACAGTAGCATTTCATTAGATTGGTGTAGACAGTAGCATTTCATTAGATCGGTGTAGACAGTAGCATTTCATTAGATTTGTGTAGACAGTAGTATTTCACTAGATTCATGTAGACAGTAGCATTTCATTAGATTCATGTAGACAGTAGCATTTCATTAGATTCATGTAGACAGTAGCATTTCATTAGATTCATGTAGACAGTAGCATTTCATTAGATTCATGTAGACAGTAGCATTTCATTAGATTCATGTAGACAGTAGCATTTCATTAGAATCCTACCTCACAGACGTCGCCACAGTTGGATAGCCGTGCGAGTGAAATCGGATACGTGGATCAGGCCCTTGTACCTCACTACCTTCATTTTATTCTCAGCTTCACCCTGCGAAAAAGTCCCTCGCAGTTTTCGGGCACAAACTCTTTTGCTTCGTGCTGTGGACATTAAACCGTTTACTCTCCGAGGAAGGGACACAAGTAAGTTTTCTTTTCTTCGTCTGCTTCGTAAACGGTTTTTGATAGATGTTGATTTGTTTGTATGTTGTCCTCTCCACCATTGTTGATGCGTACTGTCTGTGTGGGTGAAGGGTCATAAAGGCGAACTTGGCACATTCTTTTTTGAGAATTATGCTTTGTTTGTGTCACTTTGGCTCTGATCCACGCATTGCTAGATGATTGGTATCGTAATCAACTTTGGTGGAGGGGAGTTAATTAGAAAGAGAGTTTTCCCCCTTTGTTCAATTTAGTTTTTAATATGTTTGTTGTTTAATATGTTTGTTGGTTTTTTTTTCCACTTTTAAAAGTTTCTTCTTTTTTTAACCTTTGTTTTAAAACGCTTAGTTGTGTTTTTATTTATTGATTACGTCATTCATAAGGTTGACGCTGTCATTACCAATATCAGTCAATCAATCATGTGCTGTCCCCTTTTTTTTAAACAAGGAAATTTGTCTTTGACATCCTTGACAAATGGCATCAGTCCCAACTATCAGAGATAAAAGTGATAGCTATGCATATTGCTTGTTTCGGATTGTCTTGTGTACAGAAAGGTAAATGATCATTTTGCCTCAAAGCCACGCCAAACCAGCCAACACTTGGTTGTAGGCCTAATCACAGACAATCAGGAGAGATAGAACAAAATCATAATTGAGAAGATTTAAGCTCGAAGACTCGTTTTTTACACAGACCAACGAATGAAAGGTTGCTGTTTTTTAAGTTTTTGTTTTGTTTTGCTTATGTTTTCTACTAATTACTGTCTCTCTTCATTGACACACGATTCAATGCATAACATATTCTTTTTTTTCTTTCTCTCTTCACTGACGCACAGATCAACACATGACGTTTTCTACTAGACTAGTAACTCTCTTTCACTGACGCACAAATCAACACTTACCATTTTCTACTAGACTAGTAACTCTCTCTCTTCATTGACACACAAATCAACACTTAACTTTGTCTACTATATACTCTCTCTCTTCATTGACACATAATTCAACATATCACAATTTCTACTATTTATTCTCTCTCTCTCTCTCTCTCTCTCTCTCTCTCTCTCTCTCTCTCTCTCCCTCTCTCTCTCTCTCTCTCTCTCTCTCTCTCTTCATTGACACACAATTCAACACACAGCATGTTCTAAAAAATTTAACTCTCTCTCTCTCTCTCTCTCTCTCTCTCTCTCTCTCTCTCTCTCTCTCTCTCTCTCTCTCTCTCTCTCTCTCTCTCTCTCTCTCTCTCTCTCTCTCTCTCTCTTCATTGACACACAATTCAACACATAACATGTTCTAAATTTTTTAACTCTCTCTCTCTCTCTCTCTCTCTCTCTCTCTCTCTCTCTCTCTCTCTCTCTCTCTCTCTCTCTCTCTCTCTCTCTCTCTCTCAACCTAAAAGTAATATCAGTTTAGATATATGGTTTCAGCATTTTAAAGGTCTGCTCGATAGAAATGTTGATTGTGTGGATTTAATTGGCACTGACGAAGTTAACTATATGAATTCTGACAAAAGAGGAAGTTCTGTTTGCCTTGAGAAAGTTAAAAGAAACAAGAAAGCTGCGGGTCCTGATGGGATTATTAATGAATTGTTAAGATGTGCTCATAGTAATGATCTTATTATTTATTTTCTGGTTAAGCTTTTTTATGCTTTATTTGATAGGGGTAGCTATCCTGAAAGCTGGACATAATCTATTGTTCCACCAATATACAAGAAAGGGAATGTCAATGGCACAAATAATTATCGAGGGATATCCTTATCCAATGTATGCAGTAAATGTATGCAGTGCAGTTATTAATAAAAGGTTGCAAGAATGGGTAAAAGATAACAATATAACGGGGGAATTCCAAGCTGGGTTTAACCCTTTCGCCGTCAATGTCGTATTTATGCACCACAATGGTTTAGCACCTATGTCACTAAAAGTCATCAAATCAGGGCCTGTTATCCGAAGACCCTATTTTCTTAATTTTGGGAGGTAAGGATATACCTAATATTATACATGTTAGAGCAATTCCCAATATTGCATATAACATTTTTTCTCTACCCAGCTAAGTTTAATGGTATTTTTTGGCCTAAAACATGGCTGGCGGCGAAAGAGTTAAAGAAAAGTATTCAACAATTGATCATATGTTTTCCTTAATATCCAGCAGATGTACATTGTGAGAAAATCCATTGATTTGCTTTAAAGAAGTTTCTTGGTGTCTCATTAAAGACACACAATAACATGATCTACTGTGAAAAGGGCTAGATACTCCATATCATTGTCTTCTGGTGTCAAAACTATTCGTTATTGGTTAACGTTAACGCAAATGGATAGACACAGGCTACCATATAAATCATATTTAATGTTACATGACTTGGATAATAAAGGGAAGAGTAACTGGGTGTCTAACGTGAGAATGAAGTTGTTTGAACTTGGTTTGGGATATGTGTGGCTTAATCAAGGTGTGGAAAATGTACATGATTTCATTCGAGTACTTCGTGAGCGAATGATTGACTGTTGGTGGCATAATTTAGACAATCAAATTCAAACTAGTGACAGGTTCAATTTTTACAGAATGATTTTTGAGCTACGTACATTACATTAGTAACCATATCGACAAGCATTTCAAACGCACAATGACAAAGTTTAGATTCAGCATTTCAGATTGTTCAATAAAACTAGAAAAACACGAAATAAATTCAATGTTAGAAAATAGTATATATAATGAAAAGCTTCCTTCAAAATCTAAGATATTATTATGTTCAAGATCTTTATCTAGCCTTATCTACAAAATTCGATTGAACTCGTGGAGGACCAAATTTTCTAAAGATGTAGAATGCGATTGTGGTCTCCCAATATCAGTTCAACACATTCTTTTAGAATGTCCATTATTATCATTGTTATACAAACTATCTGGGATACAAGTTGCACAAATTGGAACTTTAAAAGATGTAGTTTACAGTCATGAAATGATCAAAATTGCTACAGTCTTATCCAGCTCTGGAATTGCAAGATTACTTTAGTTCATGAGTTAATTAACTTTAATTTTGTTTTCTTTTTCACTTTTTTATTTATTTGTTGTTATTAATTTGTTAAGGATTTGTTGCACACGCACTCATATTCATATACATACGCGCGCGCGCGCGCACACGCACACACACTTTGTTTTGTTTTTCCCTCCATGTCCAGAACTAAGAGACCTTAGAGAAGAATGTATAGCACATTAATACTTTCGCGATCCATGCCTTTTTAATTAGTTCTTCTGTTGTCTTCACAAAATGAAAATACCGTCAAGTTATTTTCTCTGTACCTATAAGGCATTTAAGAGGCGAAGTGCAGTGTGTTTGTAGATTTATCTAGCCTCCATTGTGTTTGTTGTGCTGTATGTTTACCCCCCTTCTAAGGGGCTATGGCCTTTATGAATAAAATATCCGAATCTCTCTCTCTCTCTCTCTCTCTCTCTCTCTCTCTCTCTCTCTCTCTCTCTCTCTCTCTCTCTCTCTCTCTCTCTCCCTTCATTGACACACAATTCAACACATAACATTTTTTACTATTTACTCTCTCTCTCTCTCATCTCTCTCTCTTCTCTCTCTCTCTCTCTCTCTCTCTCTCTCTCTCTCTCTCTCTCTCTCTCTCTCTCTTCTCTCTCTCTCTCTCTCTCTCTCTCTCTCTCTCTCTCTCTCTCTCTCTCTCTCTCTCTCTCTCTCTCTCTCTCTCTCTCTCTCTCTCTCTCTTCATTGACACGCAATTGAACAACGAATGACAGTCCGCTCGACCACATTCAAAGAGCACATAATTATAGGACGAGACGATCAACCAGCCGTCATTCGCTTGATAAACCGAACCAGACCAATGATATGTACCAATCTCTTACTCTGTTATATATATATATATATATATATATATATAAAAGGAACAGGCTACGTCCTTCCCGCTACCTGTGCAAGTCTGTTGTCCAACCTGTGTTGGCTGTATAATATATATATATATATATATATATATATATATATATATATATATATATATATATATATATATATATATATATATTATACAGCAAACACAGGTTGGACAACAGACTTGCACAGGTAGCGGGAAGGACGTAGCCTGTTCCTTTAAAGCCACGCCAGGTAAATCCCAGAGGGTATCAGGTGTGCAGTTCGATATCCTCACCCCACTCACCCTGTACTCTTTCTTTGTGTATTTGGAGTCAAAGGGGTAGTCTGGTTGTGGGGCTTTCAGCATAACAAGAGGGCATATTGTATTCCCGTTTGATAATACATGGTCTAGCACGCTTGCCTGTTTTGCCTAGATAGCTGCACCCAGCATGTTTTGGTGGAGAGAACTTAATGACTAATATATAAGTGTCTGCCTGTCTTAGTCTGTCTCGTTCTGTTTGTCTCTCTGTTGAGAGATGACAAGTATATTTTCAAGCATAATCAATTAAGAAACAACTGTCCCGTTGAATGAAAAAGTCTTCTTGTCAATGAAAGTACAATCGTAACTAGAAATGTTGCCCTGTTTTACATTTTATGCGTTTATAAAAATATATGAACTGATGTCAACTGATACATAGACTTATGCACCACAACTTATTTTGGGTAACATGATAGCATCAAGTGAAAGAATATTCATTTCTGTTCTGTTCTTTCTTTCTTTGTAATATTATGTGTGTACCCCCAATGTCAGAGGTCTGACATTAAAACATTTTTGAGATTGAGTTTGAGTCTTTATAAATAAAGTGTACTGTGTGATTCTGTAAAGGGATCTTGCTTCTTCTTTTTTTTTAGACAAAACATTTTTTATTCTAAAGTAACAGATTGGCACACTTATTTGTCAATATAGGTTGTGCGCAATAGAGTACATTTCAAATAGGTGCTATTGAGATGTTTGACGCCTGGACAACAAAGATTGACTTGATTCATTTAAACTGACTTGGTTGATGTTCGCAGGATGGGGCTACCGAAAGTTCTCACCCACAAGCGATGGTGGATGGGTGTGCTGCTGATACTGGGCTGTGTGCTCCTTGCCAGCTACTACTACTACAACTACTACAACTACCTGCATCTGTCCCCTTCTGGTTAGTCCACAACTTATTCGAGGGAGTCTCGATAAGTTTCCGGATGTGAAGATTCTGTTGACATCACAACATTGCAAAATGATGTCGGATATATCGTTATTATGCAAGAAAATAAAAAACACAAACGCACATATTTTAGTTTGCAGCGAATTTTCAAGCGTCTTACACACTTTTCGTCAGGCCCTATTGACTATAGGCTATATCGTTATTGTGTTACTTATGTTGCAAACGTTCATTCATTTTCGCATGATGCAAACCGTTGAGCAAAGTAAAATGTCCACCAAGATAAACATTGATCCCAAGATAATATAATCTCTTTCGATCCGAGATTGTTTTGAGGTTTTTACCTGTGATGTGCATGTTGTACGCTCATTCTCAAAGAAAGACATTTAAACAAATATATCACAAGTTGGTAAATTGTTGTTTTAAGCCCTTGTTCTATTAACAACAACAGTCTCCATCTGGCTCAAAGATTTCCGCTTTAGCAGACCGTCGTTAGAAGAGGGTGACCATTGCAACCGTCACGGGGTCGTTGTAACTGTCAAAACCATAGCCAGTGCGAAGCCTCTTGTCAAAAATGACCCATCACCTTACTGAAGGTCTGAGGAGGGGTAGGATTCAATGGCGCATCTTCTTCTTCTACTGCGTTCCCAGGCCATATGGCCATAATGTGTGAGGTACGTACGTGTCCGGTTTTCAGGTTTCACTGGTCTCCCCGTTGCATACATCCAACACATTCCGATTTCGGAGGAGCTCAAAGGAGAAAATATTTGGAAGATTTATTTTTGGAAAACAGGCAGGAGAATGGGCCAATAGGTCAAAATATAGTAGATGATAGAAAGCAAAGGGAAAAGGCAGAGTCAAAGAGAGTGACATATTAGAGGAAGTTACAAACACAGAAATTCCAGAAGGTTGGGGAACTATTTGTACAAAAGCCCCCCCCCCCCGGTATCCCCACGAGGAGGATGACGCACCCAAACACTACAACAATTTTAATGGCTGGACCTCATCTGGCATGTGGGACATAATGACTGACAATGAAATATATGTATACCAGTTTTATCCATGAGCCAAGTAACCAACCATGTTAGTAACATTTCGCAGGAAACAGGTTACTGAAACCCCCAACCAAATAGATACACTGTAGTAGCTACGTTTCTTCTCTAACCATTGTTATAATTATGGTCTCAGTTCCTCTCTACAGAGACGAGCCACCACAGCAGTTTAAAGCATAAACACCTGTTTACTCACAGGTGCTTTGAACATGTCTGTGCACAGGTATCTGAGGTCATCTACCTTTTCATGACATTGCAAGTGACCCCACTGCTGCAACTACTTTGAACATTTTGCAAGAGCACAGTGTTCAGTTGGTCTCCCTCCCACTTATTTCTCTGATAATCACGTGTGAATGTATCCTATTCTCTTGTGCAAAGCATCGGTTAAAGGAGATACAATTCCAGAAAGAGAAGAATGAACGAGGGTTCGCCGAGGGCTCTATTTTGACGTTCCTCGGTTGACCAGGTTTGGCGCCATAACTGTGACTAACATAAAAATACAATAAATGTTTTGAACTTTAAACTGTACTCACCTTTGCTTAGTTGGCAGGCCCTTTGATTTTCTCTTTTTAAAATTATTTTTGTTGCTTAGCAGTGTTCATGTTGGTCAGTGTGATAGGCCCCTCTATTTGTACATAAACAGGAGTGAGTTGTGGTCAGAGTGAATAGCTACAAAATAATGGAATGATTGTGAGCCCCCACCCC
>CM065693.1:37988613-37991113 GCA_017654935.2 Phymorhynchus buccinoides
CGATTTTGAGTGGTGCAAAGATGATATTTGGTTGGAAGAAAAAGAACATCAGATCATGTATGACAAAGTATGAGGCCTGTGCACGTCTGTGGAAGATATGGCACATCCGGGGCATCATCAGCAAAAATGAACCGCTTCCTGTGACGCCGGAAGAGGTGGAAACCATTTCCATGGACGACTTTGTCCAGCTGGCCCGCAAGGCTTTGGAGAGGTCAGGCAGCAAAGAGGAGCGGAAACGTCAGAAAACAGAGGCCCTGAGGGAAGCCTTTGCCTCCGTCCCTCTGGAAGACAGACTCCAGGTGCAGGAGATGTTCACTCTGGACTTTGCCCTGTTTGGGTTTGACCCCAAACCAGAGGCGGTGTTTCCCAGTGTGGTAGAATAACACGACACCAGCTACAGCTACTTTGATGTACGTATGGGGAACACTAAGCATGATAATGACTGAACGTACCGACAATTTTAACAGTCAAAAGTATGATGACGGTTGGCTTGTTACTAGGGCTACTTCTAAAGGTAATCAATAGATGGTTGGCATTTTAATCCCGTTATGAACTATTCTTTTTTATAAAATCGCTTTTCTAATTCATAAAACTGCGTGACAAGTTCCTTGGTAATAGTAAAATGAGGATCATACCTGCTGCAGTGGTGCAATGGTTACGTGGCACAATGGTAACGTAACGTTGGCATTGGGTTCGAATCCCCTCAGAGGCGAGGGTATTTTCGGTCCTGGACCGACTCCTACCCAGAGTGAGTGGGTATGGGCTCAATGGGAAGATTGAAGCCACGCAGTCGAGCTTCATCCGCTTAATGGATGCGATTCTGAGAGTGTTGCTCTAATTTTAAGACCACCTCTACAGATATCTGTAGTTCAAGATTCAAGATTCTTTAATCAGCCAATGCATCGTAATACAAAGGAAATCATTTTGGTTTTGCACAAGACACAATCCAACTACAACGAAAGCATGCACATCGAATGGACAACCAATATAAGAGGGGGGGGGGAGACGAAGATTACATATTTTTTTTATTTTTTTTTAAAAGATTAATGTCGTGTATCAGTCTCTCTCTCTCTCTCTCTCTCTCTCTCTCTCTCTCTCTCTCTCTCTCTCTCTCTCTCTCTCTCTCTCTCTCTCTCTCTCTCTCTCTCTCTCTCTCTCTCTCTCTCTCAGATTCTTTCTTTCTCTCAGACGCACACCTACACATACACCAACACACACACATACACGTGCATACACATTTATACCAACACATGTCCCACCTCCTCACACACACACACACACACACTCACACACAAGACCGCGAGCATGCAGGCACACCGATTAACACAAGTCTGAGCAAAACAGGATACAAAAATACCCCTAGGGGGGTGAGCCTACTGAGTATTGATGGCTCTGACAGCAAAGATCTAGGGCCTGGTTAACGCCAGGATATCATTATGAAAAGAAGCGTAGAGTACAGTGCTGTCACATAGTCTCAGACCGATACAGAACTCCATAGCACCATAATCATAATATACTCATTTCCATCAATCCTCAAAAGACAAAATGTATCAAATCGTGTGGCCTTGCATGCCCTGCTCTCACGGTGACTTCAGTTTCGATTTCCAGTCCAGTCTATATCATTGGTGCGTTCGGATCAATGTCATGGGCCTATGTTCTGAGGACCTATCGGTGGACGGTCATGGTGGCGCCATCGGAGGAGGACCTCACTCATGCTGGCTCCGCGACTAAGTCGTTATTGTCGTCGGCACGGGGTTTAGAAGATCCTGCGTATGTTAGCTCAGAACAAGCTCCACTGAACTCCACTGAAGTGACTCAGCAGCAGTACAGTGTCTCATCGGTTGGTTGCCTCCTGACGGCCTAACATAGATTCGCTCCCCTTGGACTGTTGATTTCGGATTCTGCGACCTGACAAACCAGGGTGTGGCTGTGAGTTGGGATTCAGAATGAGCGGCGTGGGAGATAAGCCACTGTACAACCCAGAAGAAGGGACAACCAAAAAAAAAAAAAGATTGTTTCGTTGCACGTGCATAAATTGTAAAAACGAAACAAACCAACAAATCATTGAAACATTCTAGAGTAAAACACCCCAGGTATGGTATGAAATAATAGTTGAAATGTTATTGTCAGCATTGTTTTCTTCATCTCTATGTCCCAGCTTGCCAACTACGTTCGTCTTCTGATTCTCGTCTCCTTTCCCTTCCCTCCATCCGTCTCAAATCTGCGTGCCAACGTTCTTTTTCTTGTCAAGCACCATCTCTTTGGAATTATCTGCCTTCTCCTCTCCGACACTCCAACTCAGTCTCCTCATTCAAAACCTCTCTTAAAACCCATATTTTCCCTGCTGCACCTGAAATATTTGATCAGTTGTCTATCGTTGTGTGCACGTGAGGGAAGATTGAATAAGAGCTTTGTGCTGTGTTTTGTGGTGTGTGTGTGTGTGTGTGAGTGTGTGTGTGTGTGTGTGTGTGTGTGTGTGTGTGTGTGTGTGTGTGTGTGT
>CM065693.1:37993613-38001113 GCA_017654935.2 Phymorhynchus buccinoides
AATATACCGTCAGGTACCATCATTCGATGGCTTGGAGTCAAAACGGACTATTTTTAGATAGTCCATTAACGTATTGTTGGATTTATTACAAAAACTAATAACTTGTATCAAACAATGACTGCAGAAATATAAAAAGGGGTTTTTGCTTTTTATATTTCAGCAGTCTTTTTTTTATACAAGTTATTAGTTTTCGTAATAAGTTCAATAATATGTCAATGGACTATCTAAAGATAGTTCGTTTTGACTCCAAGCCATCGAATTATGGTACCTGACGTGCGTCTTAAGCAGTTAACATGGGTAGTAAAATGTAAACTAGAATAAACAACCAATTGCTGTGGTAGTTTTTTTTAATTTACACATTACTACCCATGTTAGCTGTTTAAGACGCACTCATGATTACTGTACCAGAACAATTACTAATCCGATGTTAAACGTCTGCTGTGTTGATGATCCTCAGCAGCAGTTGTTGCACTGTACTACAAGGTGTGTACTCATTAGTGCGTCTTAGACAGTCAACACAGGTAGTAGTATGTAACGTAGGCTAAGCAGCCACTCGTCTTGTGAGATTAGTCTGGTTTACATACTGCTACCCGTGTTGACTGTCTAAGACGAACTCATGATTATCACACACCCGAGGTAATGGTCCTGAAGCATTAGCACCTTTTTTCTTTTTGCCTGATTTGTTTTAATCTTTGTCCACTTTCTCTCTTCATTGTTATTCAATAATTTTCTTTTATTTACTGCCTGCGTTGTAAATAATTGCATGCACAAAATAACTGTGATTTCAATGTGATTTGTTTTCAAAAACATTTTATGGAATAGATATGTAATCAAGGCTGATTCAATAGTACCGAATTTCTCTAGGCATATACTGTGCTTTAACCCCAATCCTTCATCACCGTAATCTCACTGAATGATTATCCGGTGCATACTTGAGCCAAATGTTTTATTAAATGTTTCATTAAACTAATTCTCTGTTAACAATTAACAATTTTGAAATCATGATCAAGAAGCAATGATACGTTTCCCCTCAAGCCATTAAAGAAGTTTATCTTGAACTTTAAAGGTGGACCCTGACGGATGAGATTTTGCAAGAAACACGTCGAGATCACCAGAAAGACAGCCTTTTCAAGGATCAGAACACTCACTTTGCTCTGGTTTCCTAGTAATTAAACCGTCAAAACGGCGATTCCTCCTTGGCGGAGATGCCGGAGAGAGTAGCCATTTTGGATGGGGTGGGTGAAGGTCACTCATTGTGGTTGAAGCGTTTTCTTTTTTTGTAGTGCAGTAAAAAAAAAAATTGGAACTGTTTCTTTTGTTGTGAGCTAAACTCCTTTAGATAATCTGTATAAATAGGGAAAACAGAAAACAAAGGCTTGCATTGCGAAAATTTCGTGCAAACGATTTGGTCTAAACGCAGGCGGCCATTCGAAAAGAGACGGCACACGCCTTCTCTTTGGGTGAAATAATTTGACTTCCAGCACCTCCGCCAAGGAGGAATCGCCGATTTGACGGTTTGATTTCTAGGAAACCAGAGCAAAGTAAGTGTTGCAATCTCTGTAAAGGGTGTTTTCCTGGTGATCTCGACGTGTTTCTTACAAAAACACATCCGTCGGGGTGCCCCTTTAAAACCATCTACACGGCGTGAGGTTTCGTTCGTTTGGGCCCATTCTATATCTTATTTTTGTCAATGAATATGTGTTGTTGTTTTTATTCACAGTAGTCGCACAAATAACTTGAAATAAGCAGGTTTTAACTGAAAATTTCACGAAGAGGACATGCTGTATACGTACACGCAAGTGTGTTTCTACATAGATATATAAACGCCGTGCATTTGATATGAACATGCGAGAGAGTGAGCGAGAGAGAGAGAGAGAGAGAGAGAGAGAGAGAGAGAGAGAGAGAGAGAGAGAGAGAGAGAGAGAGAGAGAGAGAGAGAGAGAGAGAGAGAGAGAGAGAGAACGAACGAACGAACGAACGAACGGACGAATTTTTTTAATGTTGGAAACGAATAAGCACAATACACACTTGTTTACATCTCGCCAACAACAAAGAAGAAAATATTAGAAGAAAAAAACCCAGATCAATGCATGAATGACAAATATTTGTAAATACCAATTATCCACACAGCCACACAACATACGCACAGCCATAACAGCTACACACACACACACGCACACACACACACACACACACACACACACACACACATACACATACACATGCACGCACGCGCACGCGCGCGCGCACACACTCACACACAACACACACACACACACACACACACACACACACACACACACACACACACACACACACACACACACACACACACACACTGCTAAGTCTCTAGAGAAGACTTTTAGTATGTTAAATTTTCAAATAGAAAATTTGCCTTTAGCCCACTTCTCTATAGTATACTAGGGTATGGGAGATGAGCAACTTTCCCGGCCCCTTTTCATCTAATAAATTTATATTTGTGCCCGGGTTCTGGCTCGTATGATTGAATGAAATACAAGAGGTAGTTTGCTCTAAATGGCCGATAGAGAGAAGTAGGGTTTTACATGAAATTACAAGACTTCCACTCTCATCAGTCTGACCAAAGGGTTCAGAATTATTTGACACTTGTATTTTATTTACTCACAAAACCTGCATAAGATTATGCAGCAATAAGAATAAAGCAGCTCAATGGCGCCAAAAACAAAATATGAATGAAAAACAATGAAATCCGAAAGGATTTACAAGACTTTTGTCTTTCTAGAAGGTTAGCCCCAAGCCGGAAGGGTCACTAATAGTATCCATGGTCTTGGGTTTCAGTTAATATTTTGTTGCACTGTCTTAGGGACTTAGCTCATAGCTGTGTTGAAGTTCCTCTGTAGGGATCAGCGAGTGCTGGGTTGACTTGGCTGGCTCTGGTGTAGAGTAGCTCCCAGTCGTTCCGGTTGCGGCGTCGTGGGATGGCACGGTTCAAGCGTGGTCTCCTCGCGGATTCTGGGTGCGGGGCGTCTTTGCGGTGGTCCCGTCTTGTTGCTTGTGAGTCAGGGATAAGCGTCCTGACCACGATGCCCTGCTGATAATCACAGGAAAAGGTGGTTGTAGATCTCTATGGCTTAGAGACAAGAGGCTTCAGCCGGCAGGGAATTAGTGGATCCCAACCGGCTAGAAGGCTGCCCTTGTACAAAAGCACTAGTAATAAATAACCTGAATTTCAGTTAACAAACTGAGATCAGTAAAACATAAAAGGTGTACGGTAATCAACTGGTATGATTCAGTACCCGGCTAGATCAAAGTCTATGATCAAGCCAACATTACTCTCAATCCAACACCTGGAAAGGAATGTTATCATAAAGTGCAAGGTTGCAACCCACAGGCTTCCTACTAAAAATATACAAAAGGGTTAGTAGGCATAAAATCCGGTTCTTGTACCAAAAGAGTTAAAAGTCAAAAACACACACACAAATAATAAGTGCACATAATTAGAACAGAATGTTTACCAATTCTTTTCAATAACATATCTACTCCTTATTCATCATGGAACATAGGATCTAGATCAAAAATAGAATCAAACAAAAACAAATCTCAATCACTTATGTTACATCCCAGCCATCAATAATACTCACCAGTTGGGCTATTAGGACTGGCTGGGAGAGAGGCTGATTCTGCAATGTTGCTCAGCCAGGTTTTGGTGATCTTGTGAGAGAGAATGTTTAGGCCGTTTTTCTCTACTTATTCAAATCTCCCTTTAATTTTAAACACCTGAGGGCCTATGATTGGGTTACTAGCTGTCGACAAGTCACGAGATGACGCTATAATATTATGCATATTAGTACAGAACGATCACGCGCCTGTTATGTCATCCTCACATGCCTAAAATTCCAATCCTGCCTAACGCGGCGTGTCAAGAGCGCGTGATTGAAGGGAAATACGTGGATGAAAGAGATGCCGATTGTGGGTGTCACCCGAGGAAAAACCAGTGATCAAACAGATAGCGCTTCGGAATCGGCGACCTGTTTGATGTTGAATTGTAATAGGACATTTGCCACGAGTTTTCGTGCTTTGAGTAGAAAGAAAAGGGGGTGGGGGGGGGAGGGGTAGAGGGGGGGGGGGTAGTATGGTAGAAAGGGAGAAAGTGGGGCGTGCATTTCCACCTTGTCACACACACACACACACACACACACACACACACACACACACACACACACACACAGACACACACACACACACACACACACACACACACACACACACACACACACAACAAGAACAACAACAAGAACAACAACAACAACAACAACAACATACGGTATTTATACGGCGCTGAATCTTGATATAAATCAAATCAAAGCGCACACACACGTTAGCATTCATAACGCATTCAAACAAAAATGCAATACAAAGCGAGCACACACGTTTGACATAAATGGTATACAGCAGAAACAGACCTAAAGGCAAGAGAGAGAGAAGAGAAAGAGAGTGGAGTCTCTATCACGAGGGAACAGGTGGTTTTGAGGTTAGATTTGAAGGCTGAGAGGGTCGGTCGCTGACGGAGGGAAAGAGGAAGTTTGTTCCAAGATGTCGGTCCTGAGACAGCAAAAGAGCGCCGACCAACAGTTGAAAGCTTATACCTAGGGATCTGGAGAGAAAGCGGGACAGAAACTGAACGTAAAGTGCGAGCTGGCGTATAGATGGAAATATTGTCGCAGAGGTAAGATGGAGCAGCTTTATGGATAGATTTATAGCAAAGGGTGTTTAATTTATACTCAATTCTGTCTGCGACAGGAAGCCAGTGCAAAGAACGGAGAAGAGGGCTAACGTGATCGAACTTTTTCTTCCTAAGGACAAGACGAGCAGCTGTGTTTTGAATACGCTGGAGACAAGATAGAGAAGAGACTGATAGGCCAGAAAGGAGAGCATTACAGTAGTCAAGACGAGATAGGATGAGGGAAGTAACAAGTTTTGCTGTGGCTTCATCTGAGAGATATTTACGAATATAGCCGATGCGACGAATTTGATAGTAGCAGGACTGACAGATCTGAGTCAGAAAAGTCTGCATGGAAAGGGTATTGTCCAAAGTGACACCTAAGTTTTTGACAGAGTCCGAGAGGGGAATGATATTGTTACCCAGTTGGATTGACTCTATGGAAACAGAGGCTAGTTTGTTTTTTGTTCCTACAAGCATTGCTTCGGTTTTTTCACCATTTAATTGAAGTTTATTTTGAACCATCCAATTTTGAATATCAATATAGCAGTTGTTACTTTCTGAAAGAATGGAATCTATATCTTCAGGAGTTGTACTATTTTGGAGCTGTGAGTCATCTGCATAGAAGTGATGTTTCATGTTGTGCTGGTCGATGACATTGGCAAGATGTGGCGTATACAAAGTAAACAAGACAGGACCAAGCACAGACCCCTGGGGGACTCCACAAGAAAGCCTAACCTGTTCAGACTGACGACCATTGACCAGAACTGATTGAAAACGATCAGAGAGGTAAGAGGAGAACCAAGAAAGAGCGGGGCCATTAATCCCAAAAGTATGTTCAAGACGAGACAGAAGAATGGAGTGGTCTATGGTATCAAATGCAGCAGAGAGATCAAGAAGTGTCAAAAGAGATATCTGACCAGCATCAGAAGAATGTAGGAGGTCATTGACGATTTGAACAAGGGCCGTTTCAGTACTGTGATTGGCTCTATAGGCAGACTGATAAGGATGATGAAGATTGTTTGAGGATAGATGATCGTTAAGTTGTTTCAGAACAGTCTTCTCTAGGAGTTTGGAGAGAAACGGGAGGTTAGATACAGGTCTGTAGTTTTTCAGATTATTGGGATCCAGATTGTTCTTCTTGAGAAGGGGCCTTACAAGAGCGGTTTTGAAAGCAGACGGGAACACACCTGAAACTAAAGAAGAATTGATGATGTTGGTGATTGATGGCAGAAGGTGTTGATAGATTTGTGAGAAAAGAGAGGCTGGGATGGGGTCAAGATCGCAGGATTTAAAATGCATTTCTTTCAGAGTAGAAAGAACTTCGGTCTCAGACACCGGCTTGAAAGAGAGAAGGGGGACACCAGTGAACGATGGGTCTGGAATAGTTGGTTGAAAAGGCATAGAGTCGATTTTTGATCGTAGATCGATAATCTTGGTGGAGAAGAAGGAGGAAAAGGCTTCTGGCAGTTTGTCGGGACTGATATTTGATGGCAGAGGACTTGATTTTAGTCCCTAGGAGATCAGACATGGTGGAAAACAGGACCTTTGTTGTGCTGGCTTCAAGAATTTTAGATGAAAAATAGTTTGTTTTTGCCTTGGCCAGAAGAAGAGTGAAGATGTTGCGGAGAAACTGATATATCTGACGATGTATTTCTAGTTTTGAGGCCCGCCACTGACGCTCAGCCTTACGACTAGTGCGTTTACTTACTCTAAGTTCAGGCGTGTACCAGGGAGCGCAGGGGCGATCGGGCACAACACGAGTGGATGGGGGAGCGTGTTTATCAAGCAAGTTACTCATAGTAGAATTAAAAGTCGAGGCAGGATCGTCTGAAACGCTCATGTTAGAAAGGAGTTCTGTTGCCTCTGAACTGAAAGTATCAATAACTATAGACTTGAGATTGCGGCGTGTAACCGTACGTTTATTTCTGGGAGTTTTTGGACATATTCAGAAAGGCGAGGACGGCAAAATGGTCAGAGGAAAGGATCTTAGAAACTGACACTGATGAAACAAGTTGGTCGGAATCACGCGCGATAACCCAGTCAATGATGTGGCCTTTGTTGTGTGTAGACTCGGTTACAAGCTGAGAGAGGGAGTGGTTAGCAAGTGAGAGGCAGAGACGCTTTGTGTGAGAGGACTGTTGGTTATCGAAGTGAAAATTAAAATCACCTAGCACAATAAGAGGACTGCGGTTCAGAGAATAGGAGTCAAGGAGGGCTTCAAACTCGGGATGAAACACTGAATCAGTGAGATTGTTAGTTCTGCTAGGGGGAGGGCGATAGATACAGGAGAAGACAACAGATTGACCAGACATGCTAAGAACAACTTCTACAGCCTCGAAAGACAGATGGGGGAAGGGGAGGGTTGTGTTGAAGGAAAGGGATTTATCTAACACGTCTCTATACAGTACAGCGAGGCCCCCACCTAAAGAAGAACGGGGGAAGGATTTAATTTTGTAGCCAGGAGGAGTTAGCTGCTTTAGTTTAGGTTCATGTCCATTTCTTTTGAGCCACGTTTCGGTTATAAAAACTAAATCAAAGTCATGCTCTAAAACATAGTCCGCAATATAGTCCGCTTTGTTCTCAGGGCAGACAGACTGGGCGTTAAAGACCCACCACGTCACGTGTCACAATCACGCACGCACGCACGCACGCACGCACGCACGCACGCACGCACGCACGCACGCACGCACGCACGCACGCACGCACGCACGCACGCACGCACGCACGCACGCACGCACGCACGCACGCACGCACGCACGCACGCACGCACGCACGCACGCACGCACGCACGCACGCAC
>CM065693.1:38006113-38028613 GCA_017654935.2 Phymorhynchus buccinoides
TTGAATAGCCTCCACTGTGAATAGTGTACACGTCCGCACTAACGATAACTCTATCAGCCCGGTTCGCCGAGCTTTTATGTAATCCATCTTACCCTTTTAGAATATCTTTGGTTATATTATTGATCTGTGACTGCTACTTTGTAAATCACATACCATGTACCATGTAGGGGAGGGGGGAGGGGGGGAGGGGGGGCATGAAATGTGTTTGCTGTCGATTATGCTGGCTGAAGAGGTTGTTTCAAATCAACACCGAAGAATCTGACAATGAAAGCCAATGCTCATGTTTACCTCTCTTTTAACTTGTTCTGTTGTGTCTCGTATTTGTCTTGTCTGTTTGCGCCGTTTATAATGTCAAGTGTATTGATGTATGTAACACTGATGCAACATGTTTAATATAGAAAATGCACGAACAAATCTTTCCCAGGGCTTTCCCCGAGCGCCACGTTACGCAATCCCACACATTGACTATGGGGCTTCAGACATCAACCAAGCCAAATCCAGTTTGAATCGAATCGAGAAAAAGTCGAACTTGCAAAGCAAGTCAAAACAGTTCAAGTCAATCAAAGAATCAACCAACTAATCAATCGATCCATCCATCCATCAATCAGACAACCACGTTATGTCTCGATTGCTCAGATTTTAAATGAACTCACTTGCGCACATCTGGTGAGCATGGATTGCGCCGTCGGATTCTTCTGAAATGACAACGACGACAACAACAACGACGACAACAGCAGCAACAACAACAGCAACAACGACAATGACAACTTCAACTTCAACTTTAACAAATCTTTATCATCTCAATATAAGATATTAAATATGGCAACACCAGCGATGTCAATATAAAAAAACCATCACATAGAACAATATTTTTTTCAACGACGACAACAACAACGACAGGAAGAACGACAACAACAAAAACGGTTTCATAATTCAAGATCCCTCACAGATTGTGGTTCCATGTAATTTCATTTAATTAACTTTGATTGGGATTATAGATAGGGCGGGTGTGTATCGAATTGGGTTTGGATATTTTGGACCTGACCTGACCGGACTTCATAATTTTGATCTTGTGATCGGAAGTGACTTGATTGATGTTCACAGGATGGGGCTACCGAACAGTTGCACCCTTAAGCGATGGTGGATGGGTGTGCTACTGATACTGGTTTGTCTGATCCCTACCAGCTACTACTACTACTACGACAACTACCTTCAGCTGCCCCCTTCTGGTTAGTCCACGATCGACAGAGCATAGAGGAATGCATCTTTCGGAAGCAGGACAATTCGCCCTCGGGGATAATTTGCCATCGTATAATGTACCCAAGGGACAATGTATGCCCTTTGGATAATTCGCCCTCGGGGACAATTTGCCACCGGATAATTCACCCAAGGGACAATATGCCCTTGGATAATTCGCCCTCGGGGACAATTTGCCACCGGATAATTCACCCAAGGGACAATATATTCCCCTTGGACAATTCGCCCTCGGGGACAATATGCCATCGGATAAAAATTCACCCAAAGGACAATTCGCCCCTGGACAATTTACCCCTGGGGACAATTTACCACCGGATAGAAATTCACCCAAGGGACATTTTGCCTCTTGGACAATTTATCCCTCGGGGACAATTTGCCACCGGATGTTTCACACAAGGGACAATATGCCCTTGGGCAATTCGCCCTCGGGAACAATTTGCCACTGGATAATTCACCCAAGGGACAATATATGCCCCTTGGACAATTCGCCCTCGGGGACAAATTGCCACCGGATAATTCACTTTCGGCCCGTGGACACTTCGCCCCTTGGACAATTTGCCCATGGACAATTCGCCCCAGAGCTGTTCGCCCCCGGCCCCTTTATGCATACAGTACAATGCCCCCAAAGCACACACACTTTCATGCATAAACAAATATGCGTAGTAACCACTTACACTGGAGAGAGAGAGAGAGAGAGAGAGAGAGAGAGAGAGAGAGAGAGAGAGAGAGAGAGAGAGAGAGAGAGAGAGAGAGAGAGAGAGAGAGAGAGAGAGAGAGAGAGAGAGAGAGAGAGAGAGAGAGAGAGAGAGAGACTGGACACTGGAAAACTTTATTTGACAAGGATAAAGATTTTAGGCGATGCCTATTCTTACAATCTGTCCTTGGATAAAAGAAAAACAAATTTAAGAAACAAAAAACGTTTGCAAACATACTCTCTCTCTCTCTCTCTCTCTCTCTCTCTCTCTCCCTCTCTCCCTCTCTGACTCTCTCTCATACACACATGCATTGTTTATACATACATATAAAAAAAATGTTGTTGTTTTTAAAAAAATACACATAGTGAAGCAAATAATTGATGACAAGTAGGAGGTGAAAGCAACATCAATCCAGTTTCGCACGAGTTAGATGCATCACGGCGGATAATATTGAAGTTGGGGATGGTTAGCATACTATCTGGAATGTAGGAATTAAGGCGTGTCTCACTAAGTCCTAAAACATGAATAGGTGATGTGTCATCTAGAAGCAAACATATATCTGGCAGTTTGTTGTATAAGTGGTAAACATTAAGGTGTGCAACAGTAGTTCCATTATTATTATTATACATGTTCAAAAAGTACAGGATTATCAGTTTTATGAAGGCAAATGATGCTAGGGATTGGAGACAGAAAATAAACTTTTATACACAGACAATTCACACTCATTCAAGTCAATGACAACCACAAAACAAAATTAGTACACTACAAGAAACAGGAAAGAAAAAACAAACGTAAGTAAGTCAATTAGGCCTACTTATTAAACCAAATCCACGGAAGCACCCTAGAGCGCTACACTTATAAAGTCTCCTCAAGTTCAGTTCAATTTCAGCCACTAGGCCTACTGGACGCTCCACTCAACGGGAGGTAACCACTATCAGCAAATATAAATCAAGAGTTCTGTCTCAGCATTGCCGGCACTAGGTTGAGGGAAAACAACCACACACACAAAAACACACACAAAAACACCCAAAACCCAACCCTATATTAACCATAGAGAAAGAAAAAAAAATATATATATATTAATAAATGTAACGTTGTACCAAATTTACTCAAAAACGCGGAGGGGAAAAACTCCCCAAAACAACAACAACAAAACATAGAAAAACATTATATGAAATGTGACGTTAAGCCATATTTACTCCCAAAAAAACGCGCTCGCATACATACATGTGCTAACACACAGGTATGATGAAGTATGATAAGTTCTTGTAGAATGTAGCATAGACACTTGTGGAGTCCTTTTAGTTTCCGTTCAGTCACTCTCAACACAAGGTGCAAATTTAGAAATAGAAGACTGTACTGGCACATTAGCACCATTAGCTGTTAGCACCATTAGCTGTTATTTACACACACACACAACAAAACAAAACAATCTATATTAAATGAGACGATGAAACGCACTTTAAATGATTCATACACTCGTGCATGAATACGTTTTCGTAGAATACAGCAGTGATAAATCAAAGTGAAGTATGATATTTAAAAGCGTTCCAAACTAAATTAACAAATTTTGATGTCGTTGACCAGTGGTCACTTTGGCCTATTTTTTTTATGTGGTTGATCATTGGTCAGTGTCACTGACCACTGGTCAACCACATCAAACCTTGTTCATTTGAACTCCTAATACACTAATTTGCAGTCAAACAGTGAAAATAGGCCAATATGACCACTGGTCAGTGACGCTGACCACTGGTCTACGACATCAAAATTTGTTCATTTGAACTCCTAATACACTAATTTGCAGTCAAACAGTGAAAATAGGCCAAAGTGACCACTGGTCAGTGACACTAACCACTGGTCAACCACATCAACAATTGTTCATATGATCTCCTAATACACTAATTAGCATTCAAACGGTAAAATTAGGCCAAAGTGACCAGTGTCAGTGGTCAGCTTGTTATTCATTTTATTTAACAAAGATTAAAAAAAGAATGAGTTTTTATAACTCCAACTTTCATTTGGACAAAATGGCGGTTCAAAATCGGGCGCCGTTTTGTCCATCCCGCCGTTTTGTTGAACCGCCGTTTTGTCCAAATCATAATAGAAAATTTGGACAAAACGGCGGATCTAACCCCGCCGTTTTGTCTATAGACAAAACGGCGGAATTTGGACAAAACGGCGGTTAACAATACCCATGTCAACAATGTGGTTAGCAAAGCCAACAAAACCCTTGGTTTTCTGAGGAGAGCACTGAAGATGAACAACAAGAAGATCAGGGCACAGACATACAAAGGAATGGTCCGCCCCATCTTGGAGTATGCAAGTCCCGTCTGGGACCCCCACAACAAAGGCAGCATTGAAGCTATTGAAAAGGTCCAGAACCGTGCTGCAAGATGGGTGGCCTGCGATTACCGCAATACAACCAGAACCACAGAGCTCCTGAAAAAACTGAAATGGCCCCTTCTTCAAACCCGCCGAACTGAAATCCGACTGACCACCTTCTATAAGTTCCACACAGGCCTTCTCACAATCAACTCCAAACATCTCCCTACAAACACTCTACAAAAGAAAAGTCTCCGCCAGTCACACTCTGCCGCCTATGATATTCCCAGTCATAGAACCCAGTACCGTAAAACCACATTCTTTCCTCACACTATCCCGCAATGGAACAGCCTCCCTCAGCAAGTTGCCACCACAGGCATTCAAAACAGCCCTCCATAAACACCTCCACTAAACCACCCTGCCTCAGTCACCTCCCCCTCCTCCCCATGTCCCAACCACACATTAAACTAGGGTATTGGGGGCCATAGATCAAAGTAGTGGTAAATGAAAGGCAGGAGCTGTGCCGGTCGGGGTTCGACCCCGGGGGCCGCTACAGTAGCCGGATTGGTCTTGCCTAGATACTGTGAAAGGTCTTTGGTCCTCCTCTGCATGCAACATGTGCGACCTACTAGCACACATGTCCCCTACTCCTTTGCATGCATCATGTGGGGCCCAAGTAACGGTCGTGCATGACACACTCTACATGCATCATGCGGGGCCCGGGTGTCTCTGGCTAGACCAGGGCATCAAACGGTTGTGTAAGACTTTTAACTCGTCTTTCCCTCTCAGCACCTCACACCTTCTTCCATATCTGACTAATGTTCTTAAAATGTTAAATTTATTATAATTTTTTTTTTTTTTTTGGTTAAACACAGCAAACGGAGTACCTTACCAAAAAATACTTAAATTATTCCTGAGCACTTTGGCTCTATGTTCTCCCCATACTATCTCATCAGCTGACTTTCTACCCTATCTTTGCTGAACTTTTTTTTCTTTCTTTTTTCTTTTCGTACTACCCCTAAAGTGCAGCAGAATCTTCAACGTGATGAAGTTGGCTGCCTATGGCGAAGAAGAAGAAGACAACTTACAATCGCAATGTTGTCATACAAAATAATAATCATTGAACTTTAGATCAGCAGATCTACACAAATGACTCGCCGCAAACAGCCCTAGTGATAAAGAATCCACTAGATCAAAACCATCTCCTCTCTTGGCCGCATAGAAATTAGCGAATGCTGTCATAAACAACACAGGAAATTTAAAAAACATGATTAAATGAAATGGTAGTAACAACATTGATAATATTTACTTACAGCCCATTTTGGTGTTAAAGGCCAACAATTGAAAACGCCGTTTACAGCAGACATGTCCTTTCTCTATCTATGCCCACAGGTTGGAAAAAGAAAGAGCTTTTCCATGCGGTGGTTTGCTCCCCTCTTGTCGGTTGAGATGCAACGGGTAACTGAAATCGTCAAGAAGTACATGGTGTTAGAAGAGTTACATTCAGACTTAGAAATATATTACTAAACCATGAATGTAATTTGGGTGATTGAGAGGGGAAATATTCAATGAAAAAAGAAACCCAGAGAAACAAGAAAGATTTATACATTGGTTTAAACAATATTTATTCAAATAAAGCACATACAGCAGCACATCTATCTTTTGATCTTGAATGAACAATGATGGGAACGAGGAGTTCATTTTCTGTCTTTTTTGTCTCGTGGTAACATACATGCATTTTGCATTTATATAACAAATGTGTATACATGTACAGCGTTGTGAATGGAATAGCCCCTAAGAAAATCACCCAACATTTTGTTAGCAACGAAAGCAGACATACACACAAACTTTCTTTTCCCAGACCCCGTAATAATCTTTATAAATCTAGTTTATTGTACTCCGGCTGTACGGCGTGGAACAATTTATCTTTTAATTTAAAATCGTGTACATCAAGACAGACATTTATGAAAGCACTTAAATTTCATATGTTAGAAACCCTATGAATTAGTCTCTAACTTTAGAAATGTAGCACCTATTCCGTCGGGATATGTCCTTTTAATTGATACTTTACAATGTTTATACTTTGATTGTTCTTTGCTTTGTTCCATTGTGTCCGGGACATTTGTTAATATGGGTGATGGGGAGGAAATGAAATGGGGAAGGGACAACCACATTCACTTCAATATCCCATTCATTTATTTCTCTCTCTCTCTCTCTCTCTCTCTCTCTCTCTCTCTCTCTCTCTCTCTCTCTCTCTCTCTCTCTCTCTCTCTCTCTCTCTCTCTCTCTCTCTCTCTCTCTCAATAGAGTTATTTCAATGCGTTATATTATTAGGCTAATGTTTAGTAGTTTGGAATGTTTTGTTTTGCATGTTGAGTTATTTTTCGAGTTGCTTTCGTATTACTTTTCATTCTGAGGACAGGATGAAAAAAAGCTATCAAGCTTACTCCTTTATCCTCAATAAAGATCATTTTGACTTGACTTGACTTGACATAATTTAAATAAGTAGAGCACAACAAGCTTAGAGCTTATACAAGGCACTCCAACATTTTTCAATTACATAGTATTGGCTGCCACAAGCATGGAAATAAACAGCACAACATCAATATTAGTGTACAATGGGAAGAAAAACAAATAAAACAATAATTTACTAACAAAAACATGAATCAAAACAACAAGATTTATACATTCAGTATATTATTAATTCTGTCTTCTGCTCAACTGTTCTTGCACTTTTGATGATATATGTTTCGATTGTTAATGTTTTCCTTTATGCTTGATCATTGATTTCTGGTTGTTGTTGTTGTTTATGTTTTGTTACACAAAAGAGAACCTTCTTCTAAAAAAAATTTTACAAACAAATTGCAGACATTTACAACAAGAAAACATTAAAAGGAATACCTAAGATTCAAGTAGGAGGTGTGACCATCAAGTAGGAGGTGTGACCATGCCCTAGACATGTCCTTGTTCCACAATCAGGGTCAATGGTCAAGGTCAGCAAGACAGGGGTCCCTTCACCAACCTTCATAAAATCATAAACACAATGGAGAAAAAAACATATACATTAAAAATCACATAATTGTTACATATATACATGCACAATGCAGCACCAAACGTATATAAAACCAACCATGCGCAATTCATATGCACCACATACTGGATAGCGGGTGTCCACTCAACACACACACACACACACACACACACACACACACACACACACACACACACACACACACACCACCTCTGCAAACGCAGACACCCCATGGACATACTTTTGCTGGTCTAAAAAATACATCAGAAAATTAACATTTTGAAAAAGACAGTGACTATGTCGCACCCATGAGAGCAGGCTCTACCCCAGATTGCACACACATTACAAAAAGCCTCCTCTTCCTCCTCATGACATTCAACTTCACCATTTTAAAAGACTGTGGCAACAATGAGGGTACTGCAAATAAAGTATATTGGTCTACTGGGTACTCTGGGTTTCACCGTTTCAGTTGTCTTGGTTCGTAGGGAGAGTGGGGGGGGGGGGGGGGCGATGAACAAAGGGGGGGGGGAGTGGGGGAGAAGTAGCAAGAGTGGTGGTGGAGGTAGGGATAGGAGAGGTTTGGGAGGTGGGGCTAGTCGCGTTAGTACTTGGAAATCAGCGCGCTGCACTTTGCTGTACTGCCTCAATCTTGTTGCACTCTTAGATGATGCGAGGATTCATACTTTACACTTACACTTACAGGCTCTCTCTCAGATGTTTCTAATACTCCAGACCATGACTAGTGTACTTTGAATGAAGCCTAGGGTCTTGTTGGCTTTGTTGACAATGTATGTGATGTCAGAATCCCAGTGCAAGTCATGGGGTGAGGTAACACATAAGTAAAAGAGTCATTGGATAAAAACATGTAAACATTGACAACTTACAAGTTCTGCCAATGCTGTTCCATTGGATTTGCTTCCCTTGTCATAGCTACTAAGTATATACGTTTTACCGCGACTTTCCCTATGACCCCAAAAATGTCAAGGTAGGTAGGTAGGTAGGTAGGTAGGTAGGTAGGACCAAACAAGCCGTAGGCTAGCTTATAATATAAATATATCCAATACTGCTCATAGCCTACTATCAGTGGCAATCATAACAAGATAATAGCATGTTTCCTAACAGAATGCAAACACAGCATTGAGCAGAATTTTTTTGTAAACAAAACAGTCTGCCTGAGCAAGTTGCCTCCAATCAGTCAATGGATGCATTCAAAACAGCCCTCCATAAACACCTCCACCAACCCACCCTGTCTCAGTCACCCCTCCCCCCCCCCCCTTGCCCCATCCTCACATCAAACTAAATTAGGGAACTAGGGGCCAAAGATCAAAGTAGTAGTAAATGAAGGACTGGAGCTGTGCCGGTCGGGGTTCAACCCTGGAGGCCGCTACGGTAGCCGGATTGGTCCTGCCTAGATACTGCGAAAGGTCCTTCTCTGCATCAGTGCATGCAACATGTGTGGTCTTACTGTCACACATGCCCCCCCTATTCCTCGGCATGCATCATGTGGGGCCAGAGTTTCCCTGGCTGATTCCGGAGGACTATAAAATTGATTTCCTTAAAGTTATAAATCTATTTCACAAAATTATTATCCTTTTAGTTTACATGATATAGCAAAGGGAGTATCTAAATTCCTGACTATCTTGGCTCTATCTTTTCCCAATATCTCATCCTATCTCACTATCTACCCTATCTTTGCTGAACTGGGCCTGTATTCATGTTGAGATAGCATGAGACTTAGCATCATGCTAACTTAGAAGCTCTTCCAAAAGTCCTATTAAATCCTATAGGACATTGGAAGAGCTTCTAAGTTAGCATCATGCTAAGTCTCATGCTATCTCAACGTGAATACCGACCCTGATTTTCTTTCTTTTTCGTTCTATCCCCTAAAGTGCAGCAGAATCTTCAGCGTGATGAAGAAGAAGAAGAAGGCGAAGAAGAAGAAGAAGAGACGTCTTATGTATCTGAGCTTATTTTTTTGAAAAATCTGCAGTTTTGGATGTTTGTTTGTTTACTTTCGTTGTTATCAGGGCTTGGGAGTGAGTCGATATTGCAAAAAGCACAATATTTTTTAAAAGAATCGAGCAAAGTACTTACTTCTCTTGGGTAGGCCTAGGCCTAGTTGTTGATGGCCGCACCCGGCACAGACACAGCAAAAATAGGCCTAGTTAGGCTAGTAGTTAGATCTTCAAACCGATAGCCTAGTTTCGGTTTGTTCAGCGCATACAATCCTCCTGTTGTTCTTTTATCCACATTGCATTGCTGTTTTATTTATACATTATTATTGCTTTTGCTTTTGAATATTTTATGCATGCTACATTTTCGGTCTGCAAAAGACGAAAACGTAGCAAAAACATCAACAGACTGAAGGTGTAATAGTATATGTGAAAACTCACTTAAATGCACAAGAATGTTTGCAACTGAATAAGACAAAATTTGAAGAAAGCATTTGGATACATTTTTCAAATACTGAAGGTATAAGTACTCTTATTGGGTGTATTTACAAAAGCCCCAGCACAACAGATGAAAATGAAGAAACATTGTTTAAACTATTAAATGAGGATCATATTTCTACATTCGACAAAGTGTGTATAGTGGGGGATTTTAATTTCCCTAATATTGATTGGAAGGGTACTTGGACTGGTTCTAAAGAACATAAATTCACAGAAAGTTTAAACGACGCTTATTTGGTTCAAATGGTTAAACAAGACGACGGGAAGGGCAAAAATCCAATATTTTAGACTTAGTACTTGTAAATGATGACTCTTTAATCTCTGATATTGAGCACCACTGTCCCTTAGGGAAAAGTGATCACGACATATTGATATTTGAGCTGTATGCGAACATAGAACAAAGTACAACTAAAGAATTGTATAGATATAACTTCAAAAGGGGAAACTATAGTAAAATGAGAGAGGAACTGAGTAGCAAAGACTGGTCAGTATTAGTCGATATGGAGGTAGATCAGACTTGGGAACTAATTAAAGGAAAAGTGTTAAATAGTATACAGCAAAATGTACCTAAAGTAAAAGTGTGTGTTAATAAAAAAGTAAATTCTTTTTGGATGAATAATCAACTGCTTAGAATAATAAAGAAAAAATATCATGCATTCCAAAGATTTTTGAACACCAAAGGAGGAAATGATTATTCTCTATATATTCAAGAGAGACACAAATGTAATAAACAAATTAAAGCTGCTAAAAAGGAATATGAAAAGAAAATAGCAAAAGCTTGCAAGCTTAAACCCAAGAGATTTTGGAAATATGTACGAACTAAAACTAAATGTAAGTCATGTATAAGTCCCTTAGTTAAGGAAGATGGTGGCGTTGCTCAAACAGATATGGAAAAAGCTGACACTCTAAACAGGTTCTTTTCTAGTGTATTTTCGAAGGAAGATTTAGATAATTTACCTCCAAGTAATCTCGCTGGTTGGTCTGATGGTAAGACAGTTGCAGACATAGTCATAACACCAAAAGCTATTGAAACAAAGTTGTACGAATTAGATGTAAATAAAGCACATGGTCCTGATGGTATTCCACCTAGAGTTTTGAAAGAACTCAGTAAAGAATTGGCTGCTCCATTAAGTATACTTTTTAATAAGTCAGTCAGTATGGGAACTATTCCCGGGGATTGGAAAAACGCCTATGTTACAGCTATATTTAAGAAAGGTACCAAGAGTGACCCAGGAAACTATAGGCCAGTTAGTTTAACATTTGTGACTTGTAAAGTTTTCGAATCCGTTATAAGAGATGTAATTGTTGATCACATGAATGTAAATAATCTTTACACCGAATGCCAGCATGGTTTCCGAAAACACAGATCTTGTGTCACACAGCTACTTAAGGTTATGCAGGATTTAACAGATTTTTTTGATAAAGGTGAAAATATTGATATGATTTACTTTGATTTTAGAAAGGCCTTTGATTCGGTTCCCCATTAAAGATTACTTATTAAGTTAGAATATTATGGTATAACAGGTAATATATTAGGATGGATTAGAGATTTCTTAAAAGGATGAAAGCAGGCTGTCAGAGTTGGAAATGCTTATTCAGACAATGTTAACGTTATAAGTGGTATACCCCAAGGGAGCATACTTGGTCCAGTTCTTTTTACAATTTTTATAAATGATTTGCCTCAAGAGATAAGTAGTTCCTGCAAAATATTTGCAGATGATACTAAGCTTTACAATACTACTGCAAACTTCATGTTATTGCAAAAGGATGTAGATTCCTTAGTAAATTGGTCAGAAACCTGGAAGTTGTACTTCAATGCGTCTAAATGTAAGCTTATGCATTTAGGTAAAAACAATCCTTGTAACCAATATACTATGAAAAATGGTGATACTATAAATGAAATAATATAATGTACAGAAGAGAAGGATTTAGGTGTGATAATGGATAAAACCCTTAAATTTGATTGTCATATTCACGAAACTGTAAAGAAGGCAAATAAAATGCTAGGAATTATTAAGCGAACCTTTTGTTACATAGATAATGATATTGTTTTACGTTTGTTTAAGGTAGCAGTACTACCAGTACATGGTTTCTTTTGAGTATATCTTGATTGAATATGAACATATCCACATGATTGTTTGCATGGAACTAGCTAATACCTTAGTGTGTTGATTAAAACTTACAATTTTACACTAAACTTACTGGGACACCCATGGTGATTAATTATTTTATAATTAAGTCTCACCGGCTTCATAATTATGTTAATTTGTTTTCCAAACACTACCACTAAACTAATTGTTAGAATTCTTAGACCTGTTGCACATGCACTTTTAAGAAGTTAATGAGGAAGCTAAACCAAAATTTTCAGAGATAGCATAATTTGGTCTGACTTTAGGCCTGTCAGATTTTTGATCATTTTTTTTATTAAAAAATAAAAAGTCTGTTCCCTAAAAAAAAAAATTATTATCAACTAAAAGACAAGAATTTTGGTTCAGGTTCTTCCAAATGTTATTAAATAAAAGTGTGCAAAATTTCAACTTGATATCTCAAATAGTTTTTTAGATATCTTTGGAAAAAGTGGGAAAACGTTAAAATTTTGCTAACTTTTCAACCGTCAAAAATCTAAATTTTCTGCTTTACCTTGCCACTGAAGTCCTAGTGGGCACCAGCCAGGTAGGGAAATTCCTCTGTTTCTGCTTGTTGTTCATCTCTGGACTTCCTACTCCGCCTCCTGGCAATTCTAGCTTCATGGGTTGCCAATTTGGCCTGACTCTGGGCGTTAATTATGCGCTCAGTGTCAATGCGCGCGAAACAGTCATGTGCATTGGGCCCTACTTCTAAGCCTATTTTACTCATTACTTTTGCATAAGTTTGGGCACCATCATTAAACACACCTACAGCTAAGGAAACAGCAGTGTTGACTGTGGTAAGTCCATGATTTGACCTTTCTATCTAAGCCCTGCCTACCAGTTTCCATCAGTGTGACACTGTGACCACAATATTTACATTGCACATGTGATGAAATAATTTCATTCAAAATTAACATATTAATTATCCCATAATTTCCATTTGGCACAGACGAATCAATGCATTCCTCTTCTTCACACTTATCACCACTGTCACAAGAACTATTCACATTGTTTTCTTCATCCTCCTTCATCACACTATACATCCACTTCAATTTATTTTCAGATACAGTGGGCGTGTCACATTGTTTACTTCCATTTATTGAACACTCGCCTATTGAATTTTGACAAGAATCTCTCAATTCACTCGACACAACTGTAGCAGACGACAGTGACGACTCGACACGTGCTTTCTTTGCGTTTGAGGGACACAAAACACTCTGATTGCCTTGAAACTTTCTCTTTTTGACATATTTTACCCCCTTTTTGCGTGCAGTAGGCATTTTTCTATATTACTACAAAAGATCCCACCAAATTTCATGAAAATCGATCACAAAATTCACAACCACAAGCTTTCAGACAACCACAAAGAGTTACTGTTCTTAGTTGAAATGTCTTCTTACCGCAACAGACAGAAATAAGCCTATTCTGAGCAAAACAAATGCATGTAAATAGTGATGAAAATTTTGAGTCAAACCGAAAATATTGTTGCTGATACCCCCCCCACTTTACATCAATTTTTCTTAAAAACTACAACATATACACACAAAAGCTGTTAACTATGTGAAAATTGAACCATTTTTCTATAGGAAAACATCCATTATAATTCAGAACGAAAAAAAGTGATTTTTGCTTGAAAATGAAGTAGTACTGCTACCTTAAAGGATTAGTTAGACCTTGTTTAGAATACAGAAATGTTGTGTGGTCTCCATATTTGAAAAGACAATCACTGATGATAGAGAGAGTACAAAGAAGGGCTACAACATTGATAAGAGGATTCCAAAATTATTCCTACAGGGAAAGACTAGAGCTCCTTAAATTACCTTCTTTAAAGGCTAGAAGAGTCAGGGGTGATTTAATTCAATGCTTCAAAATATTTAACAATATTGATGACCTAAATATACAAGATTTTTTTAATTTATCAAATGTTGACAAAACTAGAAACAGTGTTGACAAAATATTTATTGAATATAGTAAGACTAACATTAGAAAATACTGTTTTACTAACAGAACTGCACCTTTGTGGAACAAGTTACCAACTAATATTAAACAAGCACCTAATACTAACGCTTTCAAAAATCTATTAGATAACTGGGAATATTATAAAAATTTGACATATGAATATGATGAATGATTATCTAAAACCTGAGTGCACGATAAAACCTTGTACGTTAAAAATCATATTATTAAGGATGGGACGCTGGAAAGCCTAACGGCTATGTTTTTAGTCCCTAGTAACCTAACCTAACCTAACCTAAAAGTTGGCTGTCGACAAAAATGTTTAAATGGCTGCTGTTTGTATAGTTGGTTGGTACAGCACGTTTCCACTGGGTTTTTTATTTATTTATTTTTTTTTTTAAGCCACGAAAGGGTACAAATAAAGTTGTCATAATGATCGATGGTCATTAAAAAACAATTTGAATACGTTTATAAGCTCTATTTTTGATATCCACCGATTACGCTAATATCTATCGATATTTGCGCAAACGATGGATCCATAACGAGGTGGGAGGCATACATTTCTTTCTTGGGTTTACCACTCTGGGCGGTGAATGAGTCAGTGTGATTTATGTACACAAACTGAAGCTCTGCACACACAACTGCCAGATTCTGGTTGGATTGTCGGATTGATGGGCTCATCAGGTGTTTTCCGAACGCTGGTATGATAGAAGACATCACAATGGTGGCAGAGGGGAACATGGTCCGGCACTTAGAGAGAGAGAGAGGGAGAGAGAGAGAGAGAGAGAGAGAGAGAGAGAGAGAGAGAGAGAGAGAGAGAGAGAGAGAGAGAGAGAGAGAGAGAGAGAGAGAGAACGAACGAACGAAAAATGTTATTTATTCAGGGTAATGAGATAAGCTAATTAGCTAAGAGAGAGAGAGAGAGAGAGAGAGAGAGAGAGAGAGAGAGAGAGAGAGAGAGAGAGAGAGAGAGAGAGAGAGAGAGAGGCAGACGAAGACAAGCACTGGTGCAAAGAGAGGCAGAGACAAGGACAGACAGAGAGGGACAGACAGACAGGTAGACAGACAGGGAGAGTACTATTCTAAGAAAGGGTCTTATGTAGTTATTGTTAAAAACTGAAGGGACATTGAATCATGAGGATTCTGACAATGTTATGCATGTTCTGTTTTCTTTCACAGAAATTGTCAAGGACGGGCAAGAAAAGATAGGAGATAAGGTGAGCAAATTAATTGTCAAGAAATTTGAAAACTCCTAGACTCAGAGCACAGGCGTATTAGTTGTGTACATTTCAAAGGGAACTTAGTTCACCTTTCTTGTATTGTTTTGTCTCATTTTGGCCTCATTTAGGCCTGCATGTGTTTACTATCTGTCGTCGCACAAACGTATACATTCACACGCGCGTTAGCGCACGCACATTATTCATGTCAAGTCATTATGTTATCCTTTTTAATGTTTTTTTCCCAAAAAATCGAAGCATCTGCCGGCACTGATGAGAGGTTCTGATTAAAAAACAATAATAAATTTGCTATTTTTTTTGACATTTCTACCTACGTCAGATGTAAAACAAACCTATGTTTATGACATACAGTGTATATAATGCATAGTGTATAGTGTATAGTGTATATAGTGTGTAGTGTATATAGTGTATAGTGTATATAGTGTATAGTGTATATAGTGTATAGTGTATATAGTGTATAGTGTATATAGTGTATAGTGTACAATCTATAATGTATATAACATCTCTTGTTCGCTTTTCTCTGAAGTGCGTCATCTTTTGCCACAACATATTTGTGTCTTTGTAATCCTGATTTGCGAAGTCTAAACTTTAGACTTTGTTGTTGGTTTTGCATATTTTCATATTAAAAACACGATTTATTTGCTTTTTCCTAAACGTCCGTTTTATTGCAGTTGAAAAGGCCTTGGAATATTATTAAGTTACTCTATGCATAATAATTGCTCGTGCAAAGCAACTTTCAGATTATCTTGCTTCTCTTATGAGAATGTATGCTTTAAAGTAAAGATGCATTAAAACATAATTAATGTAAACTATTAAAATTAGTGCCCACAAAATTATTCAAAGGCTAAGCATTCTTAAGCTGTTTGTTGTTGTTTTTCCACGCAGATCTTTACTAGGAGGAAGACACCTGGCCCATCCTCCCACCAGAACATTTCCCAGAGATTTCAGAAACGACGGGACATTTTACTTCAAGCTTGCCACAAGTTCAGCAACCGATCTGACATGTTCCACCGCACCAGAGCGCATAATCGCGGCTTGCACGCTTACTGGCCTAAGCTACACGTGAGCTTCCAGTACTGTCCGATCCCCAAAACGGGATCCCAAACATGGATTCATCTCATCTCTGACGTACGCGAACAGCTCGGGTCGTTGGGGTCCACGCAGCAGTTGGAATCTGGGAAGACAAAGGAGATCAAATTTGTGTTTGTTCGGGAACCATACTCCCGTCTGCTGTCAGGCTACGTGGATAAATTGTTTGGCCCTAACCTGCTGTACTGGAACAGGCTGGGGAAATACATCGTCCAGAATTTCCGAGCCAATACTAGTGCTGACAGTCTCAGTTGTGGGCATGACGTGACGTTTCTGGAATGTGTTCGTTACGTTTTACACTCTCAGAAAACGCTGAAGAATCGCAACAATCATTTTATCTCTCTTCACGATCACTGTAATTTCTGCAAAGCGAACTATACCCACATCGGCCATCTAGAGACCGTTAGGGAGGACATGAACTTTCTTTTTGGTGTAGCTCGCCTTCCTAAAGACCGAATCACCAAGCGCTTTGAACCCGAAACTATTTTGAATGATGCAAAGTCTGTCTTCAATCGGAAGATAAACGAACTTAGATCATGCATGACTATGTACGAGGCCTGCCTACGTCTGTGGAAGAAATGGCACATCCGGGGCATCATCAGCAAAAAGGAACCGCTTCCTGTGACGCCGGAAGAAGCAAAAACCATTTCCATGGACGACTTTGTCCAGCTGGCCCTCAAGGCTTTGGACAGGTCAGGCAGCAAAGAGGAGCGAAAACGTCAGAAAACAGAGGCCCTGAGGGAAGCCTTTGCCTCCGTTCCCCTGGAAGACAGACTCCAGGTGCAGGAGATGTTCATTCTGGACTTTGCCCTGTTTGGGTTTGACCCCAAACCAGAGGCGGTGTTTCCCAGTGTGGTAGAACAACACGACACCAGCTACAGCTACTTTGATGTACGTGTGGGCAACGCTAAACCTGATGCCGGTTAAATGTATCTACAATTTGCGTATCCAGAGCTATCGCAACGATCACCTTACTGCTTTTACAAACATAAATAATAGGTTTGGTTTTTAATCGTATAATCCGTCATTTAATTAGCAGGCCTAAACCTGCGTGACAAGTTTCTTTGCTTTTTCCTAAATCAAAACGTTTGTCATGTTGTTTGCGACATGATATATAAATGCAATCATTGATTGTCAAACAATGAGAAACAATAACGAAAAATTCCATAGCAAAATCTTTTCAGATGGTAATGAATAAGATTTAAACTACAACCACTGATATATCATTCAAACTATGTATGTGGGGAAGAGAGCAAATTATTTATTGTGTTTCAGCTCAAGCGAAGCATTCCAATTTTCAAAATGATATTATATGCATAATGCAATACTTCAGTTGTTTACAAATATTATTTTCTTAATAGGGGTATTATTTTATTATCGTTGATTCTTTAAAACCAGGTTATTCAATTGTGCTAATGATATGCAACGTGTAACATGATTGTGGTATGGGGTAGAAGACTGCAAAGTCAGTGTGTGTGTGTGTGTGTGTGTGTGTGTGTGTGTGTGTGTGTGTGTGTGTGTCAAATACACTGTGAAAACAGTTTCTGAAGTGACGTCACGAGAAAGGGTGAGTGTTCACTTGTATATGAAATAGTACATACAATAGGAATAGTACATAGTATATACAGTAGGAATAGTATATAATATATGTAGTATGAATAGCATGTATAATAGTATTTATAATATAATAGAATGGTTATTTGTATTTTTGTATCTTGTAGTTAATTGTGTGCTCCAAGTGGCAGCAACCCGAATTTCACAAAGACGAATCTCAATTACTTCAAAATAAAGACAAATGAAACTCTATCATCATGACTACTATAATCGGCTTGTTTGTCCATCTGTCTGTCCGGGCGATTATTCCCAAACCGCTGGCCCAGGACCCTATTACCATATATATTGCTGATCAGCATCACGCAACCTATTCAGATCCTGAATTACTTTCAGTGCAAACCACCGTCAAGGGAGACTCATAAAACTGAATTTTCCTTCCTTGTGCTATATATATATGCTCCATAAGCTGCATCTCATGTACCAATGGACAGAATGGCTCCACAATTTGTGGGATCTTATATCACGTTGTAGGGATGGTCCCATACAAAAAATATAAATGTGCTGACATTGACCTTGAAAACCGAACTTTCTTCTTGAGGCCATATCTTTCACATCGTTGGACTTACAATGTTCAAACTTGGCATGGGGGAGCATTGGCTCATGGTGATTCCGATTATTGGGTAACAATCAAGGTCAAGGACATAGGCCTTGGAAGTGTCAAGTTGTTATTTTGTCCATATATTTCATATTTGTTCAGTTACAGGCTTCAAAGTTGGCAGGTTAGTAGACTGCCTCAAGATCATGTGTTGTGCAAAGTATTGATTATCCTAATGACCTTGACCTTGACTTTTGAACTTCTCCTTTTTAACAGTGGCTACAGTGGCTATTGTTCGGACACAATTGGGTTTACACCCACATAACCATAATTTTCTTGATCAGCATGACCTAAGGAATGCAATAGGAGACATTTGAAGTAGTTTGACATTGACCTTGACATTTGACCTTGAGACTTATATAAAAACAGGCTATAACCCGAAAACATTTGGCTGTAGACCGCTTAAACCATATATATTCGCGATTGGCATCACTTGAGGAATACAGTGGGAGACATTTCGAAGTGCTATTCTGGTGATTGCTATTCTGAAGTCCCGGACCGTTCGCATAAAACTAACAACTGTAGTTTGAAAACCGTTGGTTGGAGATCCCTATAACCATGTCTATTCGTGATCAGCATCACCGGGGGAATGCAGTGGGAGCTATATCGAAATGCTATATTGACAACTGCTATTCTAAATTCCTGTGATTTGGAAGAGATGTCGCGAAGCGAAGCGAGCACGGGGCGTAGCTGCTAGTATTTATTATAGAGAGAGAGAATAGAATTTATAATGTGTACTTGTGGCCATACCGGTTGCGGCTAATAATGTGTAGACCTAATCAATTCTGGATTTTGAGCACCTTGAGTAAGCTTTACGCTTGTTGTGCTCTATGATACTGGAATACGCCTCCACATAGTGGGACCCTCACCAACAGCAAGACAACGACAGAATCGAAGCGGTCCAAAGGAGAGCTGCAAGATTTGTCCTGCGTCGGAATTCATCAAGCGTGACCTCTATGATAGAGCAACTCAAATGGCCCACCCTGCAAGAACGAAGGGAAACAGCGAGATTAGCCGTGGTCTACAAGATCCAAATCAATCTGGTCACTATGAAGACCGTAAGAGAGAAATTGGCCCCAGCACCACAACGCCAACGTCGAGCCCACACCTAGCAGCTGGCCCAGATCTACTGCCGCACACAATACAGGCAAGCATGGAATCGTTTCAAATCTAGTGTGGTGATGCATCATGGTACACAAAAGGTCCCGTACAAAAATAATAACCATGCTGACCTTGACCTTGAAAACCTAAATTTCTTCTTTCACATCGTTTGACTTACAATGTTCAAATTTGGCATGCAGATACATTGGCTTATGGTAATTCCGAATATTAAGTTCACGAAAGTTCAAGGTCAAGGTTGAACAGTTATAGTCTGCCTTCAGGGTCATCTGTAACCGGTCATTAAAACCACATTTAAAAAAAAAAAATTAGAAGCTTAATGGTGATTCCGAATGAGTATCCATCAAGGTCAAGGTCAAAGTAGAGCCACGAGGGGACTTTGCTGCCGTTCGGTGGCGCACTTGTTAATGAATATATTTGCTTAAACCAATAGAATACAATGATTAGTTTGCAGGCTGTGAAAACGTTTGAGGAATGTCCCCGCTATTTTTCGTTCAAATTGTATGCTTCTTAATTAGGTATTTAGGTATTGGGTACTTTATAGTCACAGAGGCGTCTCTGTGATATTCGGGTTGCTCCCACCTGGAGAGCGCTTCGCAGCCAGAGGTGCGCCACCCAATTTAAAAATAATAATTGCATGCGATTTTTGTGTGACTGATGAAGAAGGAAAGGGTGGGGTGGGTAAATTTTGACCAAATTACAACTTTTTCGTTGCCACTGGGTTTAACGTGTGCTAATGCAGTGGGGGGTGGTTATGGTTAGTTCTCGGATAGATTGCAGAAGATCGTGGAGTTGCCATACATTATTTAGGAACAAATGCGTGCATCTTGTTTGCTAATGAAGACAGTGGTGTTGTAAAATAACGCTTGTGCTTGTCACCATTGTTGCCATACATTGCTTAGGAACAAATGCGTGCATCTTGTTTGCAAATGAAGACAGTGGTGTTGTAAAATAACGCTTGTGCCTGTTACCATTGTTGCCATACATTGCTTAGGAACAAATGCGTGCATCTTGTTTGCAAATGAAGACAGTGGTGTTGTAAAATAACGCTTGTGCCTGTTACCATTGTTGCCATACATTGCTTAGGAACAAATGCGTGCATCTTGTTTGCAAATGAAGACAGTGGTGTTGTAAAATAACGCTTGTGCTTGTCACCATTGTTGCCATACATTGCTTAGGAACAAATGCGTGCATCTTGTTTGCAAATGAAGACAGTGGTGTTGTAAAATAACGCTTGTGCTTGTCACCATTGTTGCCATACATTGCTTAGGAACAAATGCGTGCATCTTGTTTGCAAATGAAGACAGTGGTGTTGTAAAATAACGCTTGTGCTTGTTACCATTGTATAAAAAATTACCATACAAAGAATAAACAACGCTCAATTTCATGAAAATGATAATAAAGTATACGATTTCGTCTATATATTGATGTTTTATTTGGTCATGACAAGATTTTTTGTTTTCTTTAAAATCTCTAGTGTGCGTGCTCGTGTGCATGTGCGCATGCGTGCGTGTTCTTGTAAGGGAACGAAAGAAGAAAGAAGTGAAGAAAGAAGGAAATAATCAACCAATCAATCAATCAATCAATCAAACAATCGATCAGCAAATCAATCGACCGATCGATCAATCATTCAATCAAGCAATCAATTAATCGATCGATTAGTCAATCGATCATTTAAGCAATCAAACAGTGAGAGTGATTATTAAATTTATTTATATTTTTGTTGTTGTTTTTTATAAAGTAAAGTATGGATGTTTTCTTTTTATCTTTTCTTGTCTTCTGTTTTCCAAGGACACGGTCATTAAGGGGGGGGGGGGGGGGGGTGTTGGTGACGGTTGGTGGCCTAAGGACAGGAAAAGGCAGAGTAAGGCCGTGTACACACACACGCGGATGCTCCGCGCGCGGAAACCCATGCGCAATCCGTAGATAAGTAAAAGAAAAGAATGGGGAAAATATACGCACGTGTCCGAATTTACTCTAATCCGTATATTTGAGTCCTTCTTTCTTTGACTTATTGATTATTTCCGCGCGGAATATCCGGATGTACTGTGTACCAGGCCTAAGAGAGAAAGTAATAGATTAGAGGAAGTTACTGACATAGTACTTGCAGAAGGAGGATGGTAGGGGCTATTTGTACTGAAAAACACCCACTTCCCAAATTTGAACGATCATACAGGGAAACGATGATCTTGAATGAATGAATGGACGGGAAAATGAGTGAATGAATAAATGGATGAACGAATGGATGAATGAATGAATGAATGAATGAGTGCTTCTGGCTGTCAAACTGGAGGTCACTCTCCCGGATCATTTTCTTCTTCTTGTTCTTCTTCGATCGCTCAGACGGTTTCCTGTCAATTATGAGCGCAGATGCGTCATGCGGCCGTTATGCGCCTAAGTAAGAAATAATCAGGCCCTGCATGTCCGACTTCGCGGCTGGAGGAAATCTTTTTGAAAGTGTTTCTTGAAAAAAAGACAGGAGAATGGACCGGTAGGCAGAAGGATAGTAGATGACAACAAGATAAAGGGAAAAGGCAGAGTCAAAGAGAGTGACATATTAGAGGAAGCTACAAACATAGAACTTCCAGAAAGTGGGGGAACTATTTATACAAAAGACATCCCCCCCCTTCATTCATCCATTTCAACAAAGTGAAGGATCTCCACAATCACAAAACACTGGAATAACATTATTAGGGTTCAAAGAAAAGACAAACAGTATGATACAAAACACGAAAGAATGAGAAATGACAAACCAAACTTAGGGCGCTGGACTCGACGAGGCATCATGTTGGTGTCCCGCTGAACGGGCGCTGGCTGGCCAGGCCGGTCGCTAAAATTAGAATAGGTTTTGCTTTTGTTTTGTTTTTAAGATGTGCTCTCCCTAAGTTCGTCGATATAATGCCACAGATTGGTGATTTCGACTACGACCAAGAAAGGGGGGAGGGGGGGGGGGGGGGGGGGGGGGGGGGGGGGGGAGGGGGGGGGGGGGGGCGTGGGGGGGACAC
>CM065693.1:38031113-38048613 GCA_017654935.2 Phymorhynchus buccinoides
TGTAAAAGTTTATTGAAAGAAAGAAAGTGAAAGTAGTAGACTATAGTCTGTGTGTCTGTGTGTCTGTGTATCGATTATCTTAAAACCTACTGAATGGATTTTGATCATATTTGGCCGAGGGGTAGGCATTTTGCAACGGAAGGTTCCTTATTCATGACTGTGCTGACCTTGACCTTGAAGTTTGACCTTAAAAACCGAAAACTCCTTCTTCGGGTTATATATTCCATTTCCGAACTGAATCTCATGAACCAGAGAACAGAATCGCTTCAAATGTTGTGTGGTGGTATATCACAACTAATATTCAAATGTCGTCAAATGGTCAAAAGGAAGCAACTCCAGTTATTTGGCAAAAAAGTAATCAAGAGTATTGCCCCTTTGACAAGACAAGGGAAGTTGGAGTAGTGTCAGCTCAGGGAAAGTGGAGGATGGGGTAGAAGAGCTACACAGGCAGGTACTGAGGTTTGCAAGTGCCTTGGTTAATGTGTTCGTTATGCATAATAGTATGCAAATTGGTTGTTATGCATTTTGTGGGATTGGTGTGTGGGGGGGGGGGGGGGGGCGATGGATGAGGGGGGGGGGGGGGGGGATTGGGAGGGGCATAACTGTGGCCGGGTTGTCATTGCCACAATGCATTTCTAGTCTTTATATAGTTCAGTTGTTTGTTTGGGTTTTGTGTTTTTTTAGGGTTTTTTAAGAAAGTTGAACCAGGAATCGGTATTCCACAGGGTGCGCTTTACCCCTGAACACTAGAGGATATCCAGGGAATAATGGGTGACACTAGGAAAGTGTATAATATCTATCTAGTGTGTTCACCCTCCAGATGGACGAAAGCGTGGTTATCATATTATAAATAGGCAAGTGTGTATGTCTGTGTGTGTGTGTGTCTGTGTGTGTGTCTGTCTGAAACACAAAACGGGACTTATAACTCCGCCGTGTTTCCACCGAATCGCTTCAAATTTGCTGTCAGGCTTGCTGTGGTCGGGGCAAAGCCTCGCCGCAAATTTGAAGAGAATCGGGAGAGGGCGTCACTCTCAGAGCAGCGCCAACGGGAAACGGGGCCTTAACCGTTTCTTAACCGAATGGCTTCCAATTTGCTGTCAGGCTTGCTGTGGCCGGGGCCAAGCCTGACAGCAAATTTGAAGAGAATCGGGAGAGCGCGTCACTCTCAGAGCAGCGCCAACGGGAAACGGGGCCTTATAACTCCGCCGTTTCTTAACAGAATCGTTTCAAATTTGCTGTACTCAGCATTACCAGTACTTGGCGTTACCGTTACTAGGCGTTACCGTTACTAGGGAGAGTGCGTCACTCTCAGAGCAGCGCCAACGGGAAACGGGGCCTTATAACTCCGCCGTTTGTTAACCGAATCACTTCAAATTTGCTGTCAGGCTTGCTGTGGCCGGGGCAAAGCCTGCCAGCAAACTTGAACAGAATCGGGAGAGAGCATCACTCTCAGAGCAGCGCCAACGGGTAACGGGGCCTTATAACTCCGCCGTTTCTTAACCGAATCGCTTCAAATTTGCTGTACTCAGCGTTACCAGTACTTGGCGTTACCGTTACTAGGCGTTACTGTTACTAGGCGTTACCGGTACACGGCGTTGCGCTAGTAATAATATTAATATCACTGGGTTGCGTCACAATAGCCTACCACTGCCCTGAAACATATGTTTCATTGTGCATGCAAGGTTCTAAGAAATGAAGCTATTTAGCAGACCGATGCAGGGATGTTAAAAACAGAAATAACACCATGATCCAGATTCATAAATTACTTCCCTTGACTTTCATGAAAATCCACGGAGATGATTTGTAATTGACAACTAGCAGCATAAAACGATATTTTAATCTTTTTATAATATTTTCAGAATAAAGATCCCTGGAAAAAGTAAATAGACGAAACGTCGGGGGGAAATTAATCCAAGATTGCTTTTTTGTCGGCTGTATGAATATTGAATATTTTTTACAATATTTTGATATCACAATCTCCATTTTTGAAAACCGCATCTGTGGCGATGAGGTTTAACCGAGGCGTGGTTACTGCTACACCTATCTGTATTGTTAAACAAATCGGAACTTTACTGGTGTTGCACTGCCTCCGGGCATTGCTTCCAGTATTGTTCCCACCATATTTGTATCTACAAATGTCCCATATGCGTCTGTTCCAGACCGAGAGGACGTAAAACACCATTTTTCATTAATTCATTCATTTTTGAAATTCATTATAAATTATGAAACATTGTTTTGATTTTGCAGTGAACTGGGAGTACAATTTAAATGGCTTTGCCGTCTTGTTTTATGTTGCTGCTCCTCCACTTCCAGTGTAGAGTGGCACAGTGGTAGCGCATTCGCTTAGCATCAAGTAAACCCGAGTTCGAACCTGGGTACAGGGGATTTTTCCTCTCACTTTGCACATGGCCTTGCGGTCTGAACGTGGAGTCTTTCGGACAGTTTCAGTGTCTTTGTTTCGGATGAGACGATAAACCGAGGTCCCGTCTGCTCATGCACTTAGCACACGTTAAACCCAGTGACAACGAAAAAGTTGTAATTTGGTCAAAATGTACCCCCTCCCTCCTTCCTCATCACTCACACAAACATCATAATTTTTGTATGCAACAACAAAAATTGGGTGGCGTGCCTCTGGCTGCGACGCGCTCTCCAGGTGGGAGAAACCCGAATTTCACAGCGACGCCTCTGTGACTATAATGTACCTAACCTAACCTAACCCTCCACCATTCCCATCCCAAAGAGAAAGGGGGAAAGAGGAAGGGGTGCTGATGACGTTGTAGACAGCGGACAACTGTGCAGGAGCGTGCTTGAAACACTGAGGATTTGGATCATAGACGGAAAGCAAAGAAGACAAAGCCAGTCTGTTTGAATCGCCAGATGGTGCCTAGGCTACCCCCTCCCCTTGCTATCCCCTTACCTTCCCCCTTGACAGTGCAACATGTAGACGGCAATGTTGCAGTTAATACCCCCCCCCCCCTCATGTTTACAACTCTCAATCTCAATGTCTGATGCTTTCAAGTTCGTGACAATAACCCTAGGTTGATCCTAACTCCTATTAGTCCGGTGGAAGGGGTGGTAAGTCAAGAAGTGTTTGGTAACAATCGTTTTTTCTTTAGCATGTTTCAGTAGCCTGCACATTATAGTTGAAGAATCCGTTGTATGTCATCATTTAATGCTCTTATGGGCACATCAGAGGTTCCTTTGCACAAAAACACATACTGAAGTTCTGAAACAACAGATGTCCCTGCATGTGGAAAATTATAAATTTGAATACATTTCCTCATCAGTTTATATCTTTGCATTTTCATAGTGCAAGATGGCGGCCAACTTGGCTACCTCACTCACTCACCCCACCCTATACCAGCTTGGTCGTCGGGATGCCATGCTGGATTGGGTGGTCAACCTCCGCCACTGGTCATGACCCTCTGCCAGGTGTAGGAGGGTATTGGTGTTGCAGTTGGTCCATCTTTTGATGCTGTCCAGTCAGGACTGGACAACTTGGCTACCACTGCCCAAAACACCCATTGGCTTTAACATTTCATCTATACAGCATACAAAATTATAATTGCGGTGTCTAGAGTCAAGTCTTGGAGTCAGCAAAACCAGTCCTAAAATTCATTTTTTATATTTGACCAATTTGTATTTCAAAATGTCGGCCAAGATGTCGGCCAAATACTTCTATTTGTTGTAACTCATGAACGTCAATGTATACAATGATAATTTCGGTGCTTAGGATAGGGTTATAGAGTCAAAAGATCCATTTCTGGTATTAAGAGCAATATTAAGCCACTTTGTAAATCGAAATGGCCACCAAGATGGTGACCATGTTACTCCACTAGCTATAACGTTGAAATGCAGACAATAACAATATATGGGACATTTAGTGCTCTTATGGGCATATAGCGCATATCAGAGGACCCTTTGCTCAAATAGAGACACATTCTGAAATTCTGAAACAACAGAATGATGTCCCTGCATGTGGAAAATGATAAATTTGAATAAGTTTCCTCATCAGTTTATATATCAGCGCAGTCACTATATCCCAGCAAATGGCAATGTTTGGAACAATGAACTCAAGTGCACAAAAATGAGGCTGTAATTCCTTTCCACTTCAATATGTTTTAATAATGCATAAGAGAAGAAAATGTTAATCTTACTAAGATTGAAAATATTGGTTTTCTCATTTTCTTTCCAGAAAGGCTAAAGTTTTTGTTTTGTGAGTCTGTCAAGGTGCGTCTCGTATATGGAACGCTAGGATTGAATGGGTAAGGGTTTTTTGCTATAAAGCCATTTTACAATTTTATGTTTTCTTACAGTGTCTTCAATGTCCATGGGGTCGTTAGCATGCTATAGGATGATGACAGCATCAAGTATGTTTACACATTCATAGAACTCACCCCCACCCCTCATCCACCCACCCCATCCCCCAAAATAAATGGACTCATAACGACAGATTTAATTGAAAATGGAGAAGGGCTATGGACATTTGATTGGGTGTCAGTTCTAAGCAAGAACCTCTGTAGCTGTTTTGCTGTTCAAATAAAATTCCCACAAGAAGGCTGCCCCACTGAAACATACAAAAGTGGGGTAACAGAGAATGGGCATTTGACCATGGCGCAATACTGAAACTGGTGTATCCGGTGTTCGGTGGAATGAGAATAGCATAGTGATTGTTGTGTCCAACTGCATTGTCTCCAGTCAGCACAAGATGATGCCGGTCAAAATATGTCAAACAGCAAACTGATTTATCAGTCTTTCTTCATCCAACATAACAGACGATGGATAGCACAGACAAGATGGACCAACTCCTTGAAGAATACAGAGTAAGCGCACGTACACACATACACGCAACTTACGCGATTATATCTATGCACAGCCTAACTGTCGCGTTATGGGTTCTGTACATCTCTTGCCTGGACCTCACATTTCATCAGGTGTGACCCCAGGCAAATCTAAGTCCACCAAAAAATAATTTGGATTTATAAGCATTTGGGTGGGCCAAAGTATATGATGTCAGCCCTGTTTCCCCATCCTGATACCCATTACCCAGATGCTTGGCTAGGTAACTCTCACTGATCAGCTATTTTCAATTGAAAAGGGCTTGCTTTGAGAAGCTACACAACTTTATTTTCCCAGACAGAAAATGATAAATTATCCTTGTCTTGCATGGAAAATTCTTTATTAGTAATTCAACTAGGCCTACCATTGCAATACCAGTGTTCACTATTGGTCTCGGTACACGTTAACATTATTCACAAAATATATATTCCCCCATGACAACACAGTATTAGGCCACTCACAATATGACTTACACTAACTGTGTTGCATTGGGGAAATAGAGATAGTTTGTGACTAATGTTAACGTGTGCGTGACCTTTAGCTACAAGCCTGATTTTTGTTTTTCATGCAAAGGTCTATCAGTAAAATATTTTGAGGTCTAAGAGGATGGATAACTTTAATAGCTCTTGACCTACTCAGCTACAGTGCCGTCAGTGTAAACTGAAAACCAAACAAAATGCATAAAACGTGACATTCATGTGCATGAAAATTGCATCAAGGACTTCCATACCCAATGACAGCTCAAGACTCTCCCTTCTATTTAGTAGCATGATAGATGGATATTTCCCAGCAGCTTTGACAACAATTAATAAGTATGCATTTACATTCAAAAAGTTATATTTGAGATCAATGCTCGCGAAGGTAAAAACATTCAATTATGCCCATAGGTTGATGGAAATTGACACTAAAAAAACATCTAGACAGAACAAATATAATTTTGTATTCTGTATGTTTGGAAAGTAAAATCAAAAAATGTTTTTTTGCAAATGCAGTCATGCTGGCCGCCTTCTTGAATTATGAAAATGTCAAGAGGGTGTCATGTTGACATACAATGGATTCTTCAACTAAAAGGTCCATGCAGACTATTGAAACATGCAAAAACAATGATTGTTACCAAACATTTCTAGGTTACCGGCAAAATCAAGCCTGTGCCACTGGACTATAGAGTAGAAAGTAGGGGTTGAGTTCTCCTAAAAATGACGCAAACAATGACGCAAGCATGACGTGTTTCTCTACAATCTCTACTATTTCAAGGTGGGGTACGCGTGTTCCCCACCAACGCGCAGACCTGTTTCTACTTTCTCTACTTTCTGAGTTTCTCTACTTTCTACGATCTCTTTCCTGAGAATGGCAGAATGTTGCCTCTCAATGAAAATGTTAAATGGAAAACTTGATGGTGGATGACTGTGTAAACCACAAGTTTGTTGACAGCCCAGTAAGAACTCACGATCCGATTACTAGCATTCCAAACATTCTGCTACGTTGTCAACAACATGTTGCCTGTCTGTCGTTTCCGACAATGACTGCCAGATAGCAGAGGAGGCAGCTGCTGTTCGGACGGGCTGGGCTACAATTTGTTTATAGTGGAGAAGCCATCCCCACTCACTCGGCCAAAGGGATTTGAGGGATTTGGTCGGCAACATAAGGCCCAGCATTATGCCATTGATTCTTTCATATTGGTTCTCTTTGTTAGTTTATTTTCATTAAATCTAAATCATATTGATAGCAGATGTTACCAAACGATTTCATTTTTGTTTGATGCAGTCCAAACATTCTATCAAGGTGTAAGCAGCATAAGGCCCATGCATATTACATTATTTGTTTTATATATATTGGTTCTCTTAGTTAAATTCTTTTTTTCATTAAGTCTAAATCATATTAACAGCAGATGTTACCAAATTACTCTAGTTTTTGTTTGCTGCACTACAAACATTCTACCACGTTGTAAACTACATGAGGCCCAGCATAATTATTACATTCATTTTTTCATGTTGGTTCTTTTTATTATTTTCTTTTCGTTAAATCAAAATTATTTTGACATGACAATGGCCAGCAGATATTATCAAATGCTACTACACTTTGGGTGTTGCAACTGGGTTTTTTAATTGTCCAAAACACAAAGTCATTATATACATTTGTGTCCAAGCGTACACAATAAACCAACAGGCTGGAGTTGTTTCTTTTAAGGCTAATTTGGGATGTATGATGGTGAAGCATTATCACATTTAATACATAAAATTCACATCTTTGCTGAACGCTTAAATACATGTGTTTGTGTCCCACAAATGTTAGCAGCCTAATCAGCTGGAAGTTGCATACATTAATCTCAGGCACTTCCAGTTTTGACTTCTGGCTTAATTGTACATAAACAAAAACGTGTTACAAGTGTGCCAACTTAGCCATCGTTCCAAGTGTCGGTCAATTGCTTTAATATTGCAAATTTATATTTCGTAAGTTGTATGTAGAATGTGATAGACAATCTACGTCTTGTAAACTTTAAACGCTTGTAAAGGAGGTACATGGTATCTTTGTTTTTTGCAAACTTTTGTCTCTTATAATTAGTCACATGACTGGTATGTCGATGGCAGTATGATTGTATTTCCAGTCTTGTATCTAAGCGTGATTGAGAAGGTGAATGTAGTCTACGTTTCTTCTTAGAATTTTCATATTGTACCTATTTTACTTTTGTATAATTGTCAGTGTGCGTGTGTGCGTGTGTGCGTGTAATGTCCACACAACAACAAAGTCTGTGGCAGACAGACAAGGTCAATGAATACGTGAATATACGGAATTGAACAACATCAAACAAGGAAGTGACACACATATATGATAGAAAAATTGCTAGAAAGCACGACTGAAATAATATTAGAAAAATATATTAGCAATTTATTTATCTATTCGAATACACGTACATGAGCTCAGATAATGTTTGATATCATTTGTTGTGCTGGATTATCATTCATTTAACATCCAATCAAGGGATTCACGAAAGGACGAGAGAGAGAGAGAGAGAGAGAGAGAGAGAGAGAGAGAGAGAGAGAGAGAGAGAGAGAGAGAGAGAGAGAGAGAGAGAGAGAGAGAGAGAGAGAGAGAGAGAGAGAGAGAGAGAGAGAGAGAGAGAGAGAGAGAGAGAGAGAGAGAGAGAGAGAGAGAGAGAGAGAGAGAGAGAGAGAGAGAGAGAGAGAGAGAGAGAGAGAGAGAGAGAGAGAGAGAGAGAGAGAGATGGAGAGAAAGAGAGCATCAAAGACAAGGAGTGTGGGCGGATGAGTGAGTAAGTTAAGACGAGTTGAAATGAGCAGGAAGATAGACATAAAAGGGAGAGAGATATTAACAGAGGATCGCGCATGCAGACTAGCAGACAGACTGATACCAGTGATAGACAGACAGAGCAAGAGAGTAGAAGAAAGATAGACAGACATCATGGGCATAATGTGGAGAGGAAAGGGTGAACTAAGATTGAGTGGGAATGGGATAGACAGAAGGCGAGTTAGAACATATTTACAGAGAGAGTGTTAGACTGACAAGGGGGACCACGCGTGAACCACATAAAAAGGTACACTTTACATCCTTTATACAACACACGATCTGTCCCTTTTTCATATTTTATTTGTCGACAAAGTAATAGTTAACCATCTGTACTTCAAACGTAACTAATGCACAACAAGGAGATTACCACTCACCAAAATACATATTATTACATCGTAAACAAACTTAATAAACAAAAGTACATTAGCACCACAGTATTAGCATTCACAACTAATAATCAACCATATAAACCTACAACAACACAATCTTGCTGGGCTCAGCCCAGCCACCAATTGACACTGTTCAACACATGCTTCCTGTCTCTGTTCTTGTCCAGCTTTCAATGTCCAGTTTTTCCCTATTTTCAACTTTTAGTTTTCTTGTCCTGTCTTGCCACGCATGTCCACTAGCGTCCAATGATGAACAATCAAATTGAATTCAATGGTGACACATTGACCCCTGCTAAGGTAAACGTTGGACATTAATTTGAGTTCTAAAGATTTCCAGCCGAGGCGTGACCAAGGGCTACTGCTTAACTGCCCATTGAAAGCGCTACCCCAACTATTACACGATACGCTAAACCATGACTCTTGATGGAAGGCTTAATATTGCCTGTGTGCATTGAAATACACATGTGTGTGTGTGTGTGTGTGTGTGTGTGTGTGTGTGTGTGTGTGTGTGTGTCTGCATGTAAGCGTCTGAATGCCAAAATACTGCTCTGTGATAGTATACTCGCATTCAAAACAAATATAAAAACTAACATATTTGTTGCAAAGAATACGCAAGATTACTGAAAATATTAAAATATCCTGTCCGGTATAAGGTTTTCATAGGCCGGATTTCCCCCTTCCCCCAAAGAGGGCAGAGGGCTCGAAAATTTTGAATCCTATGTTTTTTAGGATTGGGGTACAATAACCAATGCAACAAAACACAAGTGCAACGCCGAGCGGCTGCAAAGTCCCTTCGCAGCATCGCCGAGATACTCCGAAATCGGAATGTGTCGGCTGTACACATACATAAAAACGCATCAAAACAGCACGTAACTACATAAAAACGCATAAAAACAGCACGTAACTGAATAGTTTTTTTTATATATAGCCTTGGGGTTCGGACTCGTGATTTGAGCGCGCGCGATCATGCGCACACACGCGCACAGAAAAATTCATGACAACTGTGTTATAGACCATTCATCAAGAAATGTTGTGGGAAAAACTGCATTAAAATACATGCAAAACTTCGCGAGATATTAGCGATTATGTGTTTCGGGGTTTGAACCCCGTAACTGGCGCGACCTTGACCTTAATGTAAAACTAAATACATCAGTGGATAGCTTGCATCTTGGCAAACTAGTATACCAAATTTGATGATGATAGACTGAATAGTTTTTGAGAAAAACGGACGAATAGCCGGACGGACGGAGGCACGCCGGACGGACGGACACCGGACGGACGGACACCGGACGGACGGACGGACGGACGGACGGACCAGACAAAAACAATAGCTCCCCGAACCTTCGGCTCGGGGACTAAAAACAAAATCAATGTTACAAACATATTCATATTCGTACTTCATGCAGATAATGAGTTAACCTCTATTTTCACTACATAGCTACCTGCCCTAACACACTAATGCGTTGGCTGCAAAAAAATAGTATCCTACTTCTTTATCTCGCAAGCATGTGCCCGTATGCTATTTAGCAACTATTGAAATCAAGAATTGTGACTATAAAGTATTTTTTACAATACAATTTATTAAGGCCTTGATAATTAGGCGAAAATATACATCGCCATTTCCTTTCGGTCTCTCTGCATCGTTTCTAAGCTGAAATGAGACATTTGCTTTTGTACAATTATAAGAAAATCAAAGTATGATTCTCAAAGAACTGTACAATTACAAAACAAGGTAGAAGTGTTGCATCTTTTATTGCAGAATTGGGTCATTTGCCCATGATAAAACTGATCAAAGACGTGACTGTTACTCAATCTACTTCCCAGAGGTATTATATATCAACAATACATGTGTGTAAACAAGTAGAAAGTGTTATCGTCATAGCTCTAACAACAAATTATAACACCAGTGTTAAGCATTATCAGGCTCAGCAGTTACCACATGTAAGTCAAAGTAACTGTAGCTATTAGCATGTTGTTCTGAGTCACTAGGAAACACCTCCTCTGGTTTGGGGTCAAAACCAAACAGGGCAAAGTCCAGAGTCAACATCTCCTGCACTTCAAGTGTGTATGCAGGAGGGAGGGAGGCAAAGGCTTCTCTCATGACCTCTGTTTTCTGACGTTTCTTCTCTTCCTTGTTGGTGGACCTCTCCAAAGCTTTGAGGGCCAGCTGGACAAAGTCATCCATGGAAATGGTTTCTGCATCTTCCGGTGTCACAGGCAGAGGCTCGTATTTACTGATGATACCACGGATGTGCCATTTCTTCCAGAGACGCCAACAAGCCTCGTACATCGTCATGCACATTCTGATTTCCTTCCTCATGGTATGTAGCACCCAGTCTGCATCATCACTGATACTTTGCATTTCAAACTTCTTTGGGATTTGGCTTTTAGGCAAGTGGGCGACATTAAAGAGGAAGCTCATATCCTCCCTATAGGTCTCTAGATGACCAAGATAGGTATAGTTCACAGTGCACAGGTCACAGTGATCGTGAGTAGGGACGAAATGGCCGTTGCGATGCTTCAACGTTTTCTGAGAGTGCAGAACGTAACGGACATATTCCAGAAACGTCACGTCATGGCCACACCTGAGACTGTCAGCACTAGCGTTAGCACGGAAATTCTGGATTATGTATTTCCCCGTTATGTTCCAGAACAGCGTGTTAGGGCAGAACAGTTTGTCTACATAGGCTGATAGCAGACGTGAGTAAGGGTCACGAACAAACAGGAATTTGATCTCCCTCGTCTCGTTAGATTCCAATTTCTTCTCTTCTAACCCATCCGCTTTGTATTGTTTGCGGACATTATTGATAATGCGACGCCATGTTGTGGATCCAGCTTTTTGGATTGGACAGTAGTGCAGCCTTACGTCTTGCACAGGCCAACGAGCGTCCAGTATCACCTTCTGGGCATGGATTGGGTGGAACATGTCAGTTCTGGTGTATATTTGGCATGCTTGCCTTAAAATGTCCCTTCGATGCTGAAATCTCAAGGCGATTTTATCATATGCTGTTGGACTTGGCATATTCTGTGAGATCAGCCGCAGAACCTGTGGAAACGAGCCAAAGTGTAAGTGTATTAGCATTGAAACACATTGCTTATTAGTAATATTGTGTACAAAATCGAATTTAGGTAATTATATTTTAAAAAAACATGTTTCATACGTCATAATCAGAGAACCAAGGAAACAGAAATAAGTTTCGTGTTCACACTTTTGGTGCATAATTTCTCAAGAAACAAATTACTTAAATGCCTTTTTTAATAGCAGTAAAGCAAAAACAAGAAAAGTGAAAGTGATGCAAATGAATCATTAACCAAAAAAGTGAAATAAACAACATAAAATAATATATGTTTTAGGGCACGTTAAAACTACATGAACATGATAATAAAGACTAAATAATGTATAACGTTGTCACAAGATATTCTGTATCTTAGAAAAAAGACACTACTAAGAAATATTATGGCTAAGCATACAGCATCAACTCCCACAACAACGCTTACATTGAGTATAAATGAAACAAAAAAACCCATTAAAACCATGATAGCTGTTTCCTTTGGAAATCCAATGTCTTTCAAAAAAGTGTTCGCATTTATTCCAACTTGATACTCAACTCTTTCAATGTGACAAAACCATATGTTAAAGTAATTCTAAAATCTGCACACTTGTTCACGTACATTGGTCCCTCGCGAGCTTTGCTATCTATTTCTTATAAGCTTGCTTGATGATAAATAAAAGTAGGAAATGTCTAAAAAGGACATTTTGGAAAACAATTGATTTTTATCAATCAATTTGCAAGGCAGCATCCTTTTCCCCAATCTTCAAGGACAATACATCCCCGCACAATAAAGCTCCATTTCCTTTGTGTGCTGGGCAAGCTAGTGACTTAACACCTTCCCCAACACCCTCTCAATCGTTTTAGTGCAATTAAGCGTAAGCAATATTAGGGTTTTATTTAATATATAATTGTTGAGTTGCATTCTGTACAGCATACAGCGTTCTAAAGAGACCTCTGCCAGGGAAAGCGTGAGAGGGGACCACCCTGAAAGCACTTCAAAGACCAGCTGAAGCGTCAACTTAATCTGGCTGGCATCCCAGATAACGACTGGGAGAACACGGCCTTCGAGGCTGCCAGGAGAGAGGATGCAGAGAATAAGCGGAGCAGAAGAAAAGCGGCAACTACTCAGAAATCCCCGACCCAGAGTTTCCCGTGCTCGTCATGTCCGATAATTTGCAAGTACAGGCTCGGACTCTACATTCATCAAAGGACATGCCGCCAGGGACCACCACCCCGTGGATCATTGGACCCGAGGAATCAGCCAACAACCACATTGCCAACACAATAGATATTATGCTTTAGTGTGCTTGGTTTATCTAGGTGTATAATTGTCTGTCTGTACGTCATGCCATGTATTGAAAAGAAAAGTTGAGTTTAAAAGAAAAGAAAAGTTAAAAGAGAAGAAAAAGTAAAGGGCTAAGAAAGAAAGTGAAGGGCTGAATAAAAGTGGTCATTTTCGTGCACGTTATTGCACGTGCGAAGCGTCGCGTGTGTCAGATGTTAAATTATCGTGAATTGGAATCAGGCCCTCGCTCAAAGACACACTGACGGACCACGATTAATTCCCATGGGTTTTTCTAGGTAGCTGTGACCCACATACAAAATGTCCCCAACTTCAAATTGAGGCTGCTCTTTAAAATGATGTTTCGTTTTGAAATTGGGGGCATTAGTATGGGAGTCAAGCCTGGTAAAAACAAGATTTCTCACCAGCTATAAGAGGGAACACGTGAAACCCGTGATTTTGACACGTGATCTGGTGGGTCTTTAAGAAAATTTGGCAATTGAATTAATTCTTTCTCTGCATGCTAAATACGGACGGAGGTCCGGTGGTAGCAAAGTTAAATTGTTAACCCTTTGGGGGGTTAAAGTGGAATGTTTTTGTATTAAGAGACAGACAGAAGTCTGAGAGGGAGAGAGAGAGAGAGAGAGAGAGAGAGAGAGAGAGAGAGAGAGAGAGAGAGAGAGAGAGAGAGAGAGAGAGAGAGAGAGAGAGAGAGAGAGAGAGAGAGGGGGAGAGATAGAGAGAGAGAGAGAGAGAGAGAGAGGGAGAGAGAGAGAGAGAGAGAGGGAGAGAGAGAGAGGAGGGAGAGAGAGAGAGAGAGAGAGAGAGAGAGAGGGAGAGAGAGAGAGAGAGAGAGGGAGGGAGAGAGAGAGAGAGAGAGAGGGGAGAGAGAGAGAGAGAGAGAGAGAGAGAGAGAGAGAGAGAGAGAGAGAGAGAGAGAGAGAGAGAGAGAGAGAGAGAGAGAGAGAGAGAGAGAGAGAGAGAGAGAGAGAGAGAGAGAGAGAGAGAGAGAGAGAGAGAGAGAGAGAGAAACGTACAGGAAGGCTATGATATAAAAGAAATAAAATGCATATATTTAGCCAAAATTAAACGCAGATTAAAAAAGTCAAAAAGGCTACAGCTACAACAAATACACTAGTTAAAGAGTGGGATAAAACCAAGCAAAGCGAGGCAAGCAAAGCAGTTTTACTCAGAGGTGTGACACGGTAGTAGGCATAACATTCTAAGCCTTCACATTTCAATGTGCATGATGATATGCTTACCAGATCTTGTATCTTTTCTTGCCCGTCCTTTACGAGTTCTGCAGGGGAAAAAATAGGTAGGTTGTTAAAGAGTTAGAATCCGTCTCTTAAACTGAGTTCCAAAAGAAGCGCGAATCAAATGCGCCAATGGGAGACCGTTTCAGACAGTACGTGAAATTTGAATTCAATGTTCATATGTGTCCGTGCCGATAAGATTTGATGGAAGAGCAGTGTTCAGACATGATTAACCCTTTCACCGCCAGCCATATTTCAGCCAAAAATTGCTATTAAATTTACCTGGGTGGAGAACAAAATCCGTCTGCAGTATTGGGGATTCTTCTGTGACATATATAAAATAAGGTCTATCCTTACTTCCCAAAACTAAGACAATAGTTTTTTTGGATAATATACCCCAATTTGATGCCTTTTAGTGACATAGGTGTTAAATCACTGTGGTGATAAAATGCGACGTTGGCGGTGAAAGGGTTAATGAATAGAAAAACAGCCTAAATTTTATACTCACCCTTATCATGTGCCCACAAATGCCCACTATTACATACATGTCACATGGCAAATGTGTCAAGGTCTGCCCGATGTGTCAAGCTCTGCCCGATGTGTCATATATGGTACGCATGTTTTCTTTAAAATACATTCCTTTTGCCAAGTACATAGATGTAAATGAGCTTCTAGGTAACAAACATTGTCAAAATGTAATCAAATAAAATGTGTACATGTGAACACAAACTGAAATATATCTATATTTGATGTTACTACAAAGACTCAAAATGGCTAACATATTACATGACAAAGCTGCTGTGCCCGATGTACCATATATGACACGCATGTTTTTCCCAAAAATATTTAGGACATAAATGTAGGGAAACTTTTAATTTGTATCATGTATTTAAGTCTTTTGATATAAGTTGATCACGAAAACACATGATGCATCAAAAGATTGGCATTTGTTTTGTTAGAATAGGATGGGTTTTGTTAGCAATGGTTTGGAATTGCTGGAACGCGTGAGATCATCAAACAGGAAGTGGCTAGTAAAACTCCACAAGCAGCATGGGAAGGCAAGGATATCAACTAAGACCACGTTTGTTTATTGTCTTGTGAAAAGTACTTGATGGTTCCTATTGTAGTTGCAGCTTTCGTTTCGTTTTTAGGAGAGGATAGATGTTATGTATCATATATGATACGTGTGGCCCTATAGGGTTAAATTAATGTCACAGAGAGAGAGAGAGAGAGAGAGAGAGAGAGAGAGAGAGAGAGAGAGAGAGAGAGAGAGAGAGAGAGAGAGAGAGAGACAGAGACAGAGACAGAGACAGAGAGAGAGAGAGACAGAGAGACAGGAGAGACAGGAGAGACAGAGAGACAGAGACTCACTAGAGCTGGACAGACGGTAGTAGCCAATGATGAACACACACCCCACCCATAACCTTTTGACCATTTTCAACGATCTCATACTGCCAGTATTGAAGCGACAGACAGACAGGCAGACAGACCGAGAGAGAGAGAGAGAGAGAGAGAGAGAGAGAGAGAGAGAGAGAGAGAGAGAGAGAGAGAGAGAGAGAGAGAGAGAGAGAGAGAGAGAGAGAGAGAGAGAGAGAGAGAGAGAGAGAGAGAGAGAGAGAGAGAGAGAGAGAGAGAGAGAGAGAGAGAGAGAGAGAGAGAGAGAGAGAGAGAGAGAGAGAGAGACAGCTGTTTCGGGAGGAACATTTAGTTTATCTATATTTTCAGAAGTTGTTTCAAGCCAACTTTAGTTTACCATAAGTTGCTTTTCATAAATTACAATCACGAATATGTTGTAGTATGTGACTAAATTACTTATATTCAGTGGATATTGCTAGATGTTCACTCATGGGCAATTTTATTTATGTTTGTGTATTATTCAAGAACATTTTCTACTAAATATGTTGTATGATACTGCTCAACAAAATAAGTTTTTACCATAAATCCGATGGAAGAAATATATTAAAAATACAATGAAGAACATACAGCCCAAATAGTTTTACAAGCAAAAGCTTGGTGCAGTTTTTATCTAAGATTTCTAAATTCAGTCTTTTTAACTAAATAGCTTGATTTTGTATGGGGTGGAACAGCTGTGGAGAGAGAGAGAGAGAGAGAGAGAGAGAGAGAGAGAGAGAGAGAGAGAGAGAGAGAGAGAGAGAGAGAGAGAGAGAGAGAGAGAGAGAGAGAGAGACACTAGAGCTGGACAGACGGTAGTAGCCAATGATAAACACACACCCCACCCATAACCTTTTGACCATTTTCAACGGTCTCATACTGCCAGTATTGGAGCGACAGACAGACAGGCAGACAGACCGAGAGAGAGAGAGAGAGAGAGAGAGAGAGAGAGAGAGAGAGAGAGAGAGAGAGAGAGAGAGAGAGAGAGAGAGAGAGAGAGAGAGAGAGAGAGAGAGAGAGAGAAACAGAGACTCACTGGAGGTGGACATAAGGCAGTAGCCAGTGATGAACACCCCCACCAGCACCAGACCTACCCATGGCCTCTTCACCATTTTCAAAGGCCTCGTCCTGCCAGCAAAGGAAACTGAGGGGGAAAACAGAGACAAGAAAAAGAAAGAAAAGAAAGGAAAAAGAAAGTGTAGATAATGTGAAAAATTAAAAGAAATGAAACTGGGGGAAAAGAAGAGAAAAGAAACAGAAAGAAACGAGAAGAAAAAAGAAAATGGAGGCATACATATTATGCGAATATGAAAAGAATCCAAACTGAGGGGAAAGAATAGGAAAGAAAAGAAAGAAAAAAAGTGTACATATCCGAAAATGAAGGGGGAAAAGAAAAAAAAAAAAAAAGAAAAAAAAGAGACCTGAATCATTCGTATGTCGAGATGGTTATGATAAAGCGAGCGATGGTGATGCGTCATGGTAGCACAGAGAGTAATCATGATGTATCATGCTACATTGATCATGATGACAAGAGTGATGATGATGATGTTTTCATGATGATGATAAAGAGGGTGGTTATACATGACGTGCCATGGTGATCATAATGACAAGAGTGAAGATGGTATTTTAATGATGATGATGATGATGATAATAAAGATAGTGATTATATATAATGTGCCATGGTGATCATAATCACAAGAGTGGTGATGGTGTTTTCATGATGATGATAATAAAGATAATGATTATATTTAATGTGTCATGGTGATCATAATGACAAGATTGGTGATGTTATTTTCATGATGATGATGATAATAAAGATAGTGATTATATATAATGTGCCATGGTGATCATAATGACAAGAGTGGTGATGGTATTGCCATGATGATGATAAAGAGAGTGGTATACATGACGTGTCATAGTGATCATAATGGTAAAAGTGATGATGATGTCTTTATAATAATAATGAGTGATTATACATTATGT
>CM065693.1:38063613-38071113 GCA_017654935.2 Phymorhynchus buccinoides
TGTCTGGCTTGTTTTTCCCATTCAATAGCCACATGTAAATGGGTGTCTGGCTTGGGTTTTTTCCCATTCAATAGCCACATGTAAATGGGTGTCTGGCTTGGTTTTTTCCCATTCAATAGCCACATGTAAATGGATGCCTGGCCTGTTTTTCCCATTCAATAGCCACATGTAAATGGATGTCTGGCTTGTTTTTCCCATTCAATAGCCACATGTAAATGGGTGTTTGGCTTGTTTTTCCCATTCAATAGCCACATGTAAATGGGTGCCTGTTTTTTTCCCATTCTACCTACATGTAAGTGAGTACCTTGCCTGTTTTTTCCCATTGTACCTACATGTAAATGAGTACCTTGTCTGGGTTTTTTCCCATTCTACCTACATGTAAATGAGTACCTTGTCTGTTTTCCCCCATTCTACCTACATGTAAATGAGTACCTTGTCTGGTTTTTTCCCATTCTACCTACATGTAAATGAGTACCTTGTCTGGTTTTTCCCCATTCTACCTACATGTAGATGAGTACCTTGCCTGTTTTCCCCCATTCTACCTACATGTAAATGAGTACCTTGCCTGTTTTCCCCCATTCTACCTACATGTAAATGAGTACCTTGCCTGTTTTTTCCCATTCTACCTACATGTAGATGAGTACCTTGTCTGTTTTTCCCATTCTACCTACATGTAAATGAGTACCTTGTCTGTTTTTTTCCCATTCTACCTACATGTAAATGAGTACCTTGCCTGTTTTCCCCCATTCTACCTACATGTAAATGAGTACCTTGCCTGTTTTTTTCCCATTCTACCTACATGTATATGAGTACCTTGCCTGTTTTCCCCCATTCTACCTACATGTAAATGAGTACCTTGTCTGTTTTCCCCCATTCTACCTACATGTAAGTGAGTACCTTGTCTGTTTTTCCCATTCTACCTACATGTAAATGAGTACCTTGTCTGTTTTCCCCCATTCTACCTACATGTAAGTGAGTACCTTGTCTGTTTTTCCCATTCTACCTACATGTAAATGAGTACCTTGCCTGTTTTCCCCCATTCTACCTACATGTAAATGAGTACCTTGCCTGTTTTTTTCCCATTCTACCTACATGTATATGAGTACCTTGCCTGTTTTCCCCCATTCTACCTACATGTAAATGAGTACCTTGTCTGTTTTCCCCCATTCTACCTACATGTAAATGAGTACCTTGTCTGTTTTTTTCCCATTCTACCTACATGTAAATGAGTACCTTGCCTGTTTTCCCCCATTCTACCTACATGTAAATGAGTACCTTGCCTGTTTTTTTCCCATTCTACCTACATGTAAATGAGTACCTTGCCTGTTTTCCCCCATTCTACCTACATGTAAATGAGTACCTTGTCTGTTTTCCCCCATTCTACCTACATGTAAGTGAGTACCTTGTCTGTTTTCCCCCATTCTACCTACATGTAAATGAGTACCTTGTCTGTTTTTTTCCCATTCTACCTACATGTAAGTGAGTACCTTGTCTGTTTTCCCCCATTCTACCTACATGTAAATGAGTACCTTGTCTGGGGTTTTCCCATTCTACCTACATGTAAATGAGTACCTTGCCTGTTTTCCCCCCATTCTACCTACATGTAAATGAGTACCTTGTCTGTTTTCCCCCATTCTACCTACATGTAAATGAGTACCTTGCCTGTTTTTTCCCCATTCTACCTACATGTAAATGAGTACCTTGTCTGTTTTCCCCCATTCTACCTACATGTAAATGAGTACCTTGTCTGTTTTTCCCCATTCTACCTACATGTAAATGAGTACCTTGTCTGTTTTTTTCCCATTCTACCTACATGTAAATGAGTACCTTGTCTGTTTTTCCCCATTCTACCTACATGTAAATGAGTACCTTGTCTGGTTTTCCCCCATTCTACCTACATGTAAGTGAGTACCTTGTCTGTTTTCCCCCATTCTACCTACATGTAAATGAGTACCTTGTCTGGTTTTTCCCCATTCTACCTACATGTAAATGAGTACCTTGTCTGTTTTCCCCCATTCTACCTACATGTAAATGAGTACCTTGTCTGGTTTCCCCCCATTCTACCTACATGTAAATGAGTACCTTGCCTGTTTTTTCCCATTCTACCTACATGTAAATGAGTACCTTGTCTGGTTTCCCCCCATTCTACCTACATGTAAATGAGTACCTTGCCTGTTTTTCCCCATTCTACCTACATGTAAATGAGTACCTTGTCTGGTTTTTTCCCCATTCTACCTACATGTAAATGAGTACCTTGTCTGGTTTTTCCCCATTCTACCTACATGTAAATGAGTACCTTGTCTGTTTTCCCCCATTCTACCTACATGTAAGTGAGTACCTTGTCTGTTTTCCCCCATTCTACCTACATGTAAATGAGTACCTTGTCTGGTTTTTCCCCATTCTACCTACATGTAAATGAGTACCTTGTCTGTTTTCTCCCATTCTACCTACATGTAAATGAGTAACTTGTCTGTTTTCCCCCATTCTACCTACATGTAAATGAGTACCTTGCCTGTTTTTTCCCATTCTACCTACATGTAAATGAGTACCTTGTCTGGTTTCCCCCCATTCTACCTACATGTAAATGAGTACCTTGCCTGTTTTGTCCCATTCTACCTACATGTAAATGAGTACCTTGCCTGTTTTGTCCCATTCTACCTACATGTAAATGAGTACCTTGTCTGGGGTTTTCCCCATTCTACCTACATGTAAATGAGTACCTTTTCTGGGGTTTTCCCCATTCTACCTACATGTAAATGAGTACCTTGCCTGTTTTTTTCCCATTCTACCTACATGTAAATGAGTACCTTGCCTGTTTTCCCCCATTCTACCTACATGTAAATGAGTACCTTGTCTGTTTTTTTCCCCATTCTACCTACATGTAAATGAGTACCTTGCCTGTTTTTTCCCCATTCTACCTACATGTAAGTGAGTACCTTGTCTGTTTTCCCCCATTCTACCTACATGTAAATGAGTACCTTGTCTGGTTTTTCCCCATTCTACCTACATGTAAATGAGTACCTTGTCTGGTGGTTTTTCCCATTCTACCTACATGTAAGTGAGTACCTTGTCTGTTTTCCCCCATTCTACCTACATGTAAATGAGTACCTTGTCTGGTTTTTTCCCATTCTACCTACATGTAAATGAGTACCTTGCCTGTTTTCCCCCATTCTACCTACATGTAAATGAGTACCTTGTCTGTTTTCCCCCATTCTACCTACATGTAAATGAGTACCTTGCCTGTTTTTTCCCATTCTACCTACATGTAAATGAGTACCTTGTCTGTTTTCCCCCCATTCTACCTACATGTAAATGAGTACCTTGTCTGTTTTTTCCCATTCTACCTACATGTAAATGAGTACCTTGTCTGTTTTTTCCCATTCTACCTACATGTAAATGAGTACCTTGCCTGTTTTCCCCCATTCTACCTACATGTAAATGAGTACCTTGTCTGTTTTCCCCCATTCTACCTACATGTAAATGAGTACCTTGCCTGTTTTTTCCCATTCTACCTACATGTAAATGAGTACCTTGTCTGGTTTCCCCCCATTCTACCTACATGTAAATGAGTACCTTGCCTGTTTTTTCCCATTCTACCTACATGTAAATGAGTACCTTGTCTGTTTTCCCCCCATTCTACCTACATGTAAATGAGTACCTTGCCTGTTTTGTCCCATTCTACCTACATGTAAATGAGTACCTTGCCTGTTTTTTTCCCATTCTACCTACATGTAAATGAGTACCTTGTCTGTTTTCCCCCATTCTACCTACATGTAAATGAGTACCTTGTCTGTTTTTTCCCCATTCTACCTACATGTAAATGAGTACCTTGTCTGTTTTTTTCCCATTCTACCTACATGTAAATGAGTACCTTGCCTGTTTTCTCCCATTCTACCTACATGTAAATGAGTACCTTGTCTGGTTTTTTCCCCATTCTACCTACATGTAAATGAGTACCTTGTCTGTTTTTTCCCATTCTACCTACATGTAAATGAGTACCTTGTCTGTTTTTCCCCATTCTACCTACATGTAAATGAGTACCTTGTCTGTTTTTTTCCCATTCTACCTACATGTAAATGAGTACCTTGTCTGTTTTTCCCATTCTACCTACATGTAAATGAGTACCTTGCCTGTTTTTTTCCCATTCTACCTACATGTAAGTGAGTAATGTGAGCCACATGTAAATGAGTACCTTGCCTGGTTTTTTTTCCCATTCTAGCCACATGTAAATGGGTGCCTTGCTTCGTTCGGGGGAGATAAATGCGTTGGAAGGAGAGGGTTGGGATCTGCCTTCCAATACCGATCCTGAGACACAGCGCATTATAAATTTACTGCCCCCCCCCCCCCCCCCCCAAAAAAAAAGAAAAAAGAAAAAAAAGACATGGAACCTGCACTAAGCTATGGGGGTCGACTCACAATGCTATAAAATGCAAAGATAGAAAATAATTATAAAATTATATATTTAAAAATACGAAGTATCTTTATCGTTTAAAGACCCACCAGATCATGTGTCAAAATCACGGGTTTCTGGTACGAAATCGTGTTTTGACGAGGTTTGACTCTCAAACAAATGCCCCCAAATTGAAAACGAAACATCATTTTTAAATAGCAGCCTCAATTTGAAGTCGAGGGCATTTGCATGTGGGTCACAGCTACCCAGAAAAAAACACCAGGGGTCTTGTTGGTTAGGGGTTTGTTTGTAAGATCATAAACAATGGGTATTGGTTAGGGGTTTGTTTGTAAGATCATAAACAATGGGTATTGGTTAGGGGTTTGTTTGTAAGATCATAAACAATGGGTATTGGTTAGAGGTTTGTTTGTAAGATCATAAACAATGGGTATTGGTTAGGGGTTTGTTTGTAAGATCATAAACAATGGGTATTGGTTAGGGGGTTGTTTGTAAGATCATAAACAATGGGTATTGGTTAGGGGTTTGTTTGTAAGATCATAAACAATGGGTATTGGTTAGGGGGTTGTTTGTAAGATCATAAACAATGGGTATTGGTTAGGGGTTTGTTTGTAAGATCATAAACAATGGGTATTGGTTAGGGGTTTGTTTGTAAGATCATAAACAATGGGTATTGGTTAGGGGTTTGTTTGTAAGATCATAAACAATGGGTATTGGTTAGGGGTTTGTTTGTAAGATTATAAACAATGGGTATTGGTTAGGGGTTTGTTTGTAAGATCATAAACAATACCCATTGTTTATGATCTTACAAACATACTCCTAACCAATACCCATTGTTTATGATCTTACAAACAAACTCCCTAGATGATCCTTTTTCAGCCAAATGTAGTTTGGAGGAAATCCATCAATTATACCCCCCCCCCCCCCCCCCCCCCCCCCCCCCCCCCCCCCCCATAACCAGTGTCTTTGCATCATTCAAAGCTGATTCACAAGGAGTACGTTGATAAGGCTTTCCACGTGGTCAATGTGACACCACGGGTCGCATCTTAGGAAATCCCAAGGAAACATTCTGCCAAGTTTCGTTAAGATTGATTTGGTAGCTTAGGAGCTGAGAAGTGAAGTTTTGTTTTTGGTCACACACGAATTACACGTCTATGTTATGACAGACAGAGAAACGAATAGCTTTTGTTCCCATTCCAATGTCTTACTCCTGTTCTTAAATAACTGGGAATACGAACAGGAGAACGAAACACGGGGATGAACACTCACGCTCACATACGAGCTATGTGTGTGTCTCTATATCCGTCTTTCACAAGCAAAAAGTTAAAAAGGTAAAGGTCCCATAGCCTATCGGCCGTAGGGGAAATAAACTGGTAGACGTTCACCGCGGCGGAACCCATCCCTCTCCTTCTGCCGCCTTTAACCTTCCCTGAACGAATCAGGTACCCATTCACTGCTGGGTGGACAGAGAGCGTTTTTAAGCCAGGTAAAATCCGACTCCGAGCTGGACTCGAACCCGCGACCATCCGCACCACAGCCGAGCGCTCTAACCACTCGACCACAAAGTAAAATAACCCATATCTAACGATTAAACCAACGATTAAAATTCTACTCTTACTTTAAAACAAATACATAATAGCACGCCAGACACATGCATGAAAACAAATCCCACTCACAACAAGGAAGAAACCCTAATTAACGACATATAATCAACTGAAATGGTGACCAAACAAACCAATTATCTACGACATAAGTTGAGAAGAATAATTGTCTTGATTCTGTCCTTGATAAGAATTGTCTTGATAAGTATCCTTTTGTATGATACACTGATTATCCAACGTTTGAGTTCGTTTTGTTGAATGATTGGTTTGATTTCTGTGGGCGTTAGGCGCTATATGAGTTGTCATACACAATGAAACGTCAATGAAATGAAACACCACTTTAGCCGCCGCTGTATAATAACGACGCTTTTCGTGTAATAGGAACAAGAACAGGTTTTTCCGTCGGACCGTTGCTTCTTTTCTAAGCCACTACGCGCACTCCACCAATAAGCAGTCCGGACACTTTCAATTTAGATCCGATAGACTAAGCAAGATAACTTGGTAACTTGACAACTTGATGGTAATACCGATAGACTAAGAAAACTTGATAATTTGGCAGCTTGGTTGATGATATTAATTATTGAAAGGCGGCAGGGTAAGAGCAGGCCCTAATCATAATTATAACACGGTGCCCTGCCTCTACCATACACAAGTTATTTTACATATTGCTACCACATTTAACTCTCTCTCTCTCTCTCTCTCTCTCTCTCTCTCTCTCTCTCTCTCTCTCTCTCTCTCTCTCTTCTCGTCTCTCGGAGTGACTTCCCGTGTTGTGTGTGCAGGAAGATTTGAGCTGTGCGATATTTTGGTTATAAGTACCACTTTATCAAGCACAATGACCATTGTCGGTTTGCCAACAATTTTGGAATCTTCCCTCCAGTCCCTGCTCCAACACAGCCACATCACTTCATGGAAGATAAGCGGTGAGATAGGATCCAACACGGTCGTAGTTCTTAGACTGAATGCCAATGAAGAAGGCAACATGGCGAGTCAGGTAACTCGTTCGGGTGTCAACAAACAGTATCGACTTAAACCACCTTCGCAGATCAGAAGAGATAGGAGGAGAGTGGAAGAAAGACGAGAAGAAAGAAGAAGAGCGACACAAGAAGAAGAAAATCAACCAAAGGCAAGTGATTTGTCTGAAGAAAGACCAGCTTTATTTCAAAACACACCTCTATCAACGTTGTCGCAGTACACAGACATACCTGCGCAGCCAGACTACACGCCACGACAAGAATACGCACGTGATTCACGCAGTGTGTCAACCAACCTTGTTGCGCTGGACACAGACATAGGCACATGCTCTGTGCAAGAACATGACAGTGGTTTCATCGAGCCTGTGTTTGTGCCTGTGACAGTGGAGAACGTGGACAACGCTGCCGCTCTGCAAAACCTTCAAGAGGCTGGGCACAGTGTGGACTGGATCAGGGACTATGTTGGTCAGCTGACAGGTAGGTCTCTACACACAGTTCAGGAGGCTGGGCACAGTGT
>CM065693.1:38076113-38081113 GCA_017654935.2 Phymorhynchus buccinoides
AGGTAGTTTTCAAAAACAAAGTTTTCTTTAAACATTCTATAATTTGTGTATCAGAAACTCAGCTTCTTCTCTATCTTTAATCAAAAGGCAGAGAAAGAAATGACGATCCAAATTCTTCTGTGTTTTTCTTGTGGAAATGCTGTGTTGTCTTTCAGTTTTATTTGTTTTTTCCACCCACCTACCATCAGTATTGATTTTTAAAAAAGCTTGGAACAATTTACACTCTCTTCTTCTCTCTTCTTCTTGCTTGTCAAAACACACAAGCATTCTTCTTTCTTTTGCTGTAATCGTTCCCAGACGGTCAAACAATGAGCGCTTCTGGTCGCAAAACTGACATTACTCCTCAACGTCTTGCTATTACTTCCCTTTGTTTTAGGGTACGATTTGAAATCTAGTGTGCTGTTTTTACGTTGCAAGTTTGGAGAGAGATAGAGGGGGAAAAAAGTGAGTATTTCTGTCATCATCTTCCTATTGTGTCGATGTTTGTGTTTTGTTGTTGATGTAATACTTTATTTGTTTGCTTTTGGGTGGGTGGGGTTTTTTTTCAGTTTGACTTTTCTCTGTTTTGACTGTTCTTTATTTGTGCGAGTGTGTGTGTGTTTGTGTGGTTTTTTTTTTCTTTGTGTTGTTGCCGGGTGGGTTTTGTTTGTTTTTGAGAGTGGCGAAGCCACAAAGAGAAAACAGAGGTCGGTCTGCGTTTTCTCGTTGCTAGGAAACTGCCGCATATATTGAAACGAGAAAGAAAAGTACAAGGGCTAAGGAAATTAACTCCACATAAAGCCATTTCAGTTGTCATATCATACAGTCAAACACAGAAAAATTATATACTGAACAGAGCACATGAATCGTCATTTTAAAGCGTAGAAAATAATAAACATACGTAATACAGACACTCAACAGACACGACGAGTATGCGTATTCTTTCGATGAGTATAAGTAGGAAAAATAGTTTTAAACGTTTTCCAAATACAAATTTCCGAAATGGTGTAGAGATAGCATTCTGGTTTACAGATTAAAATTATTGAAAAGCCAGGGGAAGCGACTCGGTGTATGTAATGATTGGTGTGGTAAAAATAGACCGCACTTCAAATCGAGGCTGCTCTTTAAAATGATGTTTCGTTTTCAATTGTCGCACGCCACAAACGATTGCGAATCCGCGCTTGTTTGCTTCCTTGTTTGGTTTTGGTCTGTTTTCTTTTTTTGAGGTGTGTCGACAGTAGAGACTAGCTTTACCCCCTCCTTTTCCTCCTCCTCCTTCTTCTTCCTCTTCCTCTTCTTCTGCTTCTTATTCTTTCTAATCAATTTCCGTTCTTCTTTCCTCTTTTTGTTTTGTCAAAATTTAAACAAGGCAGCGATTTAATGCTCCAAAAGAATAGATGATTTTGACAAAAGAAACAGATGCTTGTGGCAAAAGAAAAGACCATCTAACCCTAACCCTATCCCTAACCCTAACCCTATCCCTAACCACGGAAAGAACCAAGAAATAGAGCAGGAGGGTGTAAATCTACATATTTGCCGAGAAATCGATGTACAGAGCCATGCACTTATACTATTTTTTTGCTGGAACCATTCCTTTTTGGGGGTTGATAAATTTAAAGTCTTTAAACAACCTTTCGCAAAACAATGCTAATATTTCCTTGGTCGATTCGCACAGATTTTATAGATCGATAGACCTAGTACCTACACATTTATTTTATTTATTTACTCTTCTGTATGATGATTTCACCTTCTCTGTCTACGTACACATGACGCCTGTGGGTAACGCTCTCATCACCCTTAAGGTTGTCTTGATGGAAAGCCAAGTTTGACACACAAGTTCAAGGCTGCTAGCACATTATTAGGTATTATTAGGTACGTTACAGTCACAGAGGCGTCTCTGTGAAATTCGGGTTGCTCCCACCTGGAGAGCGCGTCGCAGCCAGAGGCGCGCCACCCTTCTTTTTTTGGCATGTATTTTTGTGTGACTGATGAGGAAGGAAAGGGGTGGGTGGGTAAATTTTGACCAATTGACAACTTTTTCGTTGCCACTGGGTTCAACGTGTGCTAAGTGCATGGGCACACGGAACCTCGGTTTATCGTCTCATCCGAAAGACTCCACGTTCAGACCATAAGGCCTAGTGCAAAGTGAGAGGAAAACATCCCCTGTACCCAGGTTCGAACTCGGGTTTACTTGACACAAGGCGAACGCGTTACCTCTGTGCCACTCTACACCCTATGTCAGACATATAACAAGGCGAAGGGAAAATGATGTTGAAATGTAGAGTCAAGGCAGTTATTAGCCTACTGCTCATCAGAACTGAACAGCAAATAATTGAGGACAAGTTTTCGATTATGACAAATTCCCCACATTGGTTTAGGTAGGCATTGTCGCGTGCAAATTTGCAGCTCGTGCAAATTTGCAGCTCTACAAGTGCATTTGTAGTGCACGCGCACTATAAGGCATCACCTAAGTTCGTGGGATTTTTTTTCTTAGTCTAGGTATTGGTATTTATCGGAGGAAAATCCGTTTAACGTCCTCCGACCTGCAACAGGTACATATGGGACGTTTTTAAATGTAAAAATAGTGGGACGATCCTGGAGGTACTGCAATACCTGGAAAGTCCCGAATTTGTAATAGATACAGACGGTAATTGGTATTACTATTTGTATTACGTTTATAGTCGCATAGACTCGTCTCCGTGGAATCCGGCTTGCTCCTACCTGGAGAGCGCGTCGCAGCTAGTGTTGCGACCCATTTTCTTTTTGCATGCGGCTTTGTGACTGATGGGGAATTAAGGGGTTAGGGGTAACCTTTGAGCAAGTAACCTTTCGTTGCAAGTGGTTTCACTAACGTGCGCGAAGTGCGTGGGCACACGGAACCTCGGTTTTTGTCGTCTCGTCCGAAAGATTTAGCGTTCAGAACTTACGGTCTAGAGGAAAGTGAGCGGGAAACCTCCGCTGCGACCAGGAACGACCCGGGGTTTGTTGCTTGCGAGGTGAAGCTGTGAGGTATTTAAGGCGATTGTGCCGGCATACAAAAATGCCTTATCGATCTTATACATATATGCATTGTTAAAAACTCGGGACTTTACTGGTGTTGCACACTGCCTCCGGGCATTGCCTCCAGGATCGTTCCCACCATCTTTATATCTACTAATGTCCCATATGTGTCTGTTCCAGACCGGAGGACGTTAAACAGATTTTCGTCATACAAAAATGCAATCGTTATCACCTTTAATAAAGACTAGCTAGCGCAATCGTCAGATCTCCTCTTAATTAAGGAAGCAAGGGGACATGTGGCTAAGGCCTTTAGTGGATAGACATCCACCCCCAACCAATGTGGCTGATCTCACCAGACCTGGTACAGTAATCACGAGTGCGTCTTAAACAATTAACACGAGTAGTAAAATGTAAATTAGAAGAAACTGCCAATTGTTTTGTCAGTTTTTCTAATGAATACATGTGTTGCTCCAAAAAGTCCAGAACTCTGCTGCCAGACTCGTCCTGAAGGCCTCTAAGTATCATCATGTCCAACCACTCCTGATATCCCTCCATTGGCTTCCCATCAAAGCACGTATTGACTATAACATTTCCACTCTATGTCATTCTTATTTCTCCGGAAATGCCCCTCTCTGACATGCTTTCTGTCTATACTCCATCAAGGCAATTGCGGTCATCTTCAGATTCCAACATTCTCTGTGTTCCTAGTACACGAACAAAAAGGTTTGGTGAGCGCTCTTTTTCCTTTTCGGACCCATCAGTTTGGAACTCCTTACCACGCGAAATTCGCCTTATCCAGTCCTTGTCATCTTTTAAATCAGCTCTTAAGACCCACCTATTCAAGCTACATCACAACCTTTATGCCACATTACTTCTCGATTCTATTCCCCTTTTAATTTCTGTTGTTGTTAAGCGCATAGAGCTCCACATTTGGTGGAGGAGTGCACTATTTAAATGATTCACTATTACTATTATTATTATTATTATATTATTATTATTATTATTATTATTATTATTATTATTATTATTGTTATTATTATTATTACCCGTGCTAACTGTTCAAGACGCACTCATGATAACGGTACCTGTGCATCATGAAACAATTTGTATCATCTGAAGTTTATTTGCTTCGTGCCAAACAAATGCCATGAGGTGGTTCGGGATTGGGAAGGTCCCGTCCATTACTGACAACACAAAGCGCAGTTTATGTCACAAAAGGTGTGTGGATCTGTCAAACAAGTCACGATGGCTTGGAGTCAACACGGACTATCTTTAGATAGTCCATTGACGTATTATTGAACATATTGTGAAAACTAATAACTTGTTTTCAAAAAAAAGACTGCAGAAATATAAAAAGCAAAATCCCCATTTTACATTATTTGCAGTCTTTTTTAATGCAAGTTCTTAGTTTTTGCAATAACATCAATAATAAGTCAATGGACTATCTAAAGATAGTCCGTTTTGACTCTAAGCCATCGCTGCTTAGAGTTAGTTGTACCTGTGCTCCGTTACAAACATGAATAGGCAGCGCATCTGTACTTTCTTCTCTGCGGGGATTTCAAACTAAAAACAATTTTGGAAGAAATGGAAGACCAAATTATGTAGATGCCATCTTTGCAAAGAACTAAATTAAGTTGTTTTATTGAATCCTTAGGGTATGTTGTGTGTGTGTGTATGTGTTTTTGTTCTTTTCAGAACATTGATAGAGATTCGTCTTCTTAAAACTGACAAAAACACCAAAATACGCTTTTGGTTTTAACAATGTTCTATGAAGTATGAAACACTAAGCTGTGGATTTTAAAGCAGGGTTGCTTGACTCTTTGGCTTGATGATTATGTTGTTTTAGTTGTGTTATTTATCACTGCTAATAAATTGTCATTCTTCTTCTTTTTCTCTTTCTTTTTTCTTCTTCTTCTTCTTCTTCTTCTTCTTCTTTCTTCTTCTTTTCTTCTTCTTCTCTTCTTCTTTTCTTCTCAAATGCCTTTTTCTCCTTCTTTTTTTCTTTTCTTTTTTTTTTTTTC
>CM065693.1:38086113-38093613 GCA_017654935.2 Phymorhynchus buccinoides
TCATGCATATATTCAGCCTGACATTGATTATGTTTCAACTTCTTGAGATCAAGCAAGCAAAAACTGTCTAAGACATTTAGAAAGTATTTATAAACGTGCAATTAAACTAATTCTTCTTAAATCATCAACACTACAAATTTCTGATTATAAAATTGTTAACATACTTCCCTTCCACTCCAAATGCCAATTTAATAAGGGTGTATTTATGTATAAAATCTTAAATGGACTCGCACCTCCTTATTTATGTAAAAGGTTTCCTGTAACTCAGGTGCGGAATAAAGAAACCATACTCCTCCCCCGACCTAGAACAGACTTATTTATGTCATCGTTAACATACTCAGGTGGAAGGTTGTGGAATGAAATCCCTGAGTGGCATAAAAACTAAAAGCACATTGCTGTCATTTAAAAGATGCTTTAATAAATATTTATTCGAAAGGTTATAACAGTCATTCCCCTTTTCTAAACTTGTCTATTGTGCATGTTATAATTTTAGTAAATGCGCATGTCTGTAGCTATGCTCCTACTACCTGATATTGTAAAATTGTCAATTGATTACTTGTCTAACTATGATTTATGTGTGTGAAAGGAATTGTGAGAATGTTGATTTATATTTCATGTTGTCTCTTGTTCTTTGGATTTGTTACATTTGATTGTTACATTGTTTACTTTTGACCCATTTGAGTTTGTTTTGTAATTTATTTATTTATTTATTCACTTCATATGTCATTATTTTAGAGGACCTGATGAAAATAAGCTATTTCTGCTTACTCAGTTTATCCTCATTAAAAATTTCGAGTTCGAGTTCGAGTTCTCTCTCTCTCTCTCTCTTAATGTTTTGTAACCACCCGAATGACATAGACCAACGGCCTATTCATTAACACTAGCGCAACGCCTAGTACTGGCAATGCACCGTACTGGTAGCGCCTAGTAATCTAACGCCAAGTACTGGTAACGCTGAGTACAGCAAATCTGAAGCGATTCTCTTAAGAAACGGCGGAGTTATAAGGCTCTCTTCTCTCGTTGGCGCTGCTCTGAGAGTGATGCGCTCTTCCGATTCTCTTCCATTTGCTGCCAGGCTTTGCCCACATCATAGACAAGCATGACAGCAAATTTGATTACACTTCGGTTAAGAAACGGCGGAGTTATGCGTGAAAAGGTGAAGCTGCGTATAGCGCGCGCGTTTCTGAAGCGATTCGCTAGTCACCGTCCCCTGTCATCTACCTGCCAAATCTTGAAGGCAATCGGTCTCTCTCCGGAGATACTCTCCGAGAGTCCGGCGGATGCAATTTTCGCGCATTTGCGAAACCGCGCAAATGACACGGCCGCCTGTTTGGCTTGCCATCGTATATTAGGGCTTAGGCTGCAAATTGGTATATTCGGTCAAAAAACTGCACTGTATATTTCCCGTTTAGTGCTTCAGACAGTACACACACACACACACACACACACACACACCGTACATTGGCTCTTTACTATATGTATACTAGGTGCAAGGCTGCACTGTAACGCCTAGTACAGGTAACGCCATTGTACCGGTAACGTTGAGCTGCACCGTTTCGCCGGGTCCGGCTGAAATGTATATTTTTACTTTAGTGGCTGAAAACCCATTTTTTAGACCCCATACCACTTTCAAGGCCTACCGATCTCCATGACCTTGACCTTGACCTTGTTCAGTATGCAATTGTCAGAACAGGTGTTAGGCTGCAGTACCTACATGCCAAGTTGAAGCTGCATAAGACCAACGGTGTGGAGGCTACTGTACCTTAAAGATTTTAGGTTGCAAGGTCATACGCCAAGTTAAGGCTGCACGGCGATAATTTATGTTAGGATGCATTCCTCTCATAGGTGTTACGCCACCACACAAAATTTCGAAACGATTAGGTGAAGCATTCGTAGATAGGTGTTGGGCAGAAAAACCAAATTATTAGACCCATAGGCTTTCAAGCTACCGATCTCCCTGACCTTGACGTTGACCTTCAGGGTACGCCATCATCAGAATTATAAGCGAAAGTACCTTGGGCTGCCAAGTTTCATACTTAGGTCTTGCGGTGTGGAAGTTATTTTAGGTTAACGATTTTCGGTTTTCCCCTGGTCATACGCCAAGGTCAAGGTCACGGGTTCGAAACGTTTTGAGGCGAGGTGCCTTTTGGTCTCATAGACCGACCTACCCACACAGTGAGTTGAAGTGATTCGGTCAAGGGCTTCGGGAGATGGGACAGACAGTCGAGCTTCAACAAAAAAAGGGAAAAATGAACGAAAACTTAGAGTCCTTTGCGATCGTAGATTGGCAAAGGACAAAAACAGAAAAAGGAACTGAAAGCCAACTTAGTTCGGTTTTCGGCATGTGGGGCATTTGTAAATACAAAGATTGTGGGATACAATACTGGAGGCAATGCCCGGAGGCAGTGCGGAAACCAGTAAAATCCCGATTTTGTAATAATACAGATACGTGTAGTCATCCCGTTGTAAAACAAATGTCTCAAATTATGTGGTTTGCATGCCCTGCTCTCATGGTGACCTCAGTTTCGGTTTCCGATCCAGTCTATGCCTTGGTGCTTTCGGGTCAAAGTCATGGGGATCAGTGTGTTCTGGGGAGCTGTCGGTGGACGGTCGTGGTGGCGCCCTTGGAGGAGGACCTCACTCACACTGGCTCTGCGACTAAGACATTATTGTAGTCAGTAGGGGGCTTAGTTGGTGGTGTCCTGAACAGGCTCTACTGAACTCCACCGAAGTGGCTCAGCAGCAGTGCAGTGTCTCCTTGGTTGGTTACCTCCTGAAGGCCTAGCATAGATTCGCTCCACTTGGACTGCTGGTCTCGGATTCTGCGACCTGAACAAGTGGAAATGTGGCTGCGAGTTGGGACTCGGAATGAGCAGCATGGGAGCAACGCCACTGTACGGCCCAGAAGATGGGACAGAAAAAAACATTGTTCAGTGTTCACTCTCTAGACATTCGAACCATAATGGACAATCGATGAGAGAGACAGAGACAGGCATAGAGAGACAGAGACAGACATAGAGAGACAGAGACAGACATAGAGAGACAGAGACAGGCATAGAGAGACAGAGACAGACATAGAGAGACAGAGACAGCTGGATAGAGATTCGCACCGTACTGAACAATCGATTGGGTTTGAAAGTCATCATTGTGTTAGCTATTGTTTGGCCAATATTTTATTGAGTGAGTGCAATGGAGCGAAAGAAAGGGGGGAATGATGAGGAGGCAATGTTCCAGTTATGATACGTAGATTGAATGTGTGTGTGAAGGGGAATGGGGATTTGGGGGGTAGGGGTGTGTAGGAATGGGGGTGGGATGGAGAGGGGGGTAAATAAGGTCATCAGAGTGGAACGTGAACTTGTGTGTGTTACCGTAAATATGTAAAATCAGTAATTTCATGAAATTCCAAAAAAATCAGTAATTTCATGAAATTCCAAAAAAATCAGTAATTTCATGAAATTCCAAAAAAATCAGTAATTTCATGAAATTCCAAAAAAAATCAGTAATTTCATGAAATTACTGTGACCCCTAGTAATTACATGAAATTACTAAAAAATCCTAGTAATTTCACGTAATTACTGAAATTAGGCACCAGTTATTTCATGAAATTACTAAACGCCATTTCCTTGGCTAAATTTTAACGAAATTGTCATTATCCACTATGACATTTGACTTCCTCTGACAAGCTCTTGTCTGATTGGTGAAAAAAACAAGTTTTTTAACCAAATATTAATAGGCCAATCAACATCAAGAAATGCATTAAACCTGTGCTGTGCCTTCTCGCGAGACTGAAAGGAAATTGAAGAAAAAGCAAGTCCCGTGATGGTTTTGGCAAGCTAGCTTCTGAAGAGGGTTAGAGCGCTCGCTGAACTATCGGCAAACCATGGTGTTTCATAGGACCGTTTCTTCTGAATTGCGCGAACTGAATTGTCCGTCTGTCTGTCTGTCTGTCTGTCTGTCTGTCTGTCTGTCTGTCTGTCTGTCTGTCTGTCGTCCGCTCTTCTGAAACAGACCCGGTTAGAAATCGAAACTTTCAACTCCAAGGTCCTAATTTTTCAATACAGATGTAATGTGTTATTGCGAACGAAACTAAAAATGGTGTTTTACGTCCTCTCGGTCATAGACACATATGGGACATTTGTAAATACACAATGTGTGTGTGTGCGCGCATAGAATATGAGATGAAGGCATAATTATATGTTTGCTGGTTGTTTGATTGATTTGTTGAAGTTTGAATTGTTGATTGGCTGGTTGAATGATGGATTGTTTGATTTTATTTGATTTAAAATGGTTTGTTGGTTGGCTATTATTTTGATTAATCGATTGATGGATTGAAATTGGTTGTTTCATCAACTAATTTAATTATTGTTTTACTGGCTGGTTGGCTAGACAATTGTTTGGTTTATTTGTTCACTAATTGAACAAGAAAACTGCTTTGATTGAGTGTTTTATGTATTGATCAGTTGGTTGATTGATTTAATTGATTTAATTTTAATTAAATATTTTATTTTTATTTTTTTTTTTAGTTAGGTAGGTATTGTTTATTGATTTGTTTATTTATTTATTTATCTATTTATCCACTCATTCATTATTTGTTTCTTTTAATTGCTTGGTTCAACATAATTGATTGATTTTGCTTCAACTATTTAATTGAGTTATCATTTTATTTGTGTTATTCATATTTATTGCTATCTTTTATTCTTCCCTATTGTACTCCCCATCCCCATGACATGGGCATCATGGCCTGGTTCATTAAACCTTCCGAATCTCTCTCTCTCTCTCTCTCTCTCTCTCTCTCTCTCTCTCTCCCCTCTCTCTCTCTGTCTCTCGCCAGGGGGCGGCACAAAATAGCTTTGCCTTCTATTTGACAAAGGGAAATGAGATGATCCAGTAGAATGATGTCCAGTTGAGCGGCCAGAAACGCTCATGCCCTCGTGGTCTAGACACGAGGTTCATGTCAGTAAGGATAAAAACCATTCATTTGACTAAAGAGTAAGTGTGGACTAGTGCATTAATATTTCACAGGGCTTACATGTTACTGCCATAAGCCAAAGTCCCTTACCTAACCCCCACTTCCACCCTCTTTTTGCCCGATCCCGTGGTTTGTCGATACAGTTGTCATCATGTGCTAATGGTTTTGCTCTCTCAACAACCGATTTGTTTCAGTGTTCCTGGCTTTGAGGCAGTCGCGAACAAATGGATGATGATGATGATAATGATGATGATGATGATGATGATGATGATGATGATGATGATGATGATGATGATGATGATGATGACGACAACGATGACGACAACGACGACGACGACGATGATTATGATGATTTTGATGGTGGTGGTGGTGGTGGTGGTGGTGATGGAGGTAGCAGTAAGTTCCCTTGCATGACAATTGCTGTTGCTCATATATATTTCACTTTGTTTACGCTTGTTTGGACGTTTTGCTAGTCCCCGAACGAAGCTGGGGGACCAATGTTTTTTGTCTCTGTCCATCCTTTGCGTCCGTGCCCGCGTGCGTGCTTGTGTGTGCGACGTGTGTGCGACGTGTGTGCGACGTGCGTGCGTGCGTCTGTCCGTTTGTGCGGTTTTTTATATTGAAAACCATTCAACGTATTTCGATCAATTTAGGTATACATGATTCAGCGTGTATTAGCTATCAACCAATTGTTGTAGTTTTCTTCCAAGGTCAAGGTCACGCCAGTTACGGGGTTCGAACCTCAAAACACCTAATCGTCAGTATCTGGCCAAGTTTTGAACATATTTCAATGCATGCAGGGTTTTTTCCTGAACGTTTTCCCACGAAAGTGCTATGATATCATAAGATTGAATTTGTCGCCCGTCTGTGGCTCCATCCTTGCGTGCATGTGAATTATGGGGTTCAAACCTCGGCTCTATCTCACGAACCGCTGGACGAATTCGTTTCAAATTTGGTGTGGTGGGGCATCACTGATTACAAATTTAAGAAAATATATAAAACAAATATCATGCTGACCTTGAGCTTGACGTTTGACCTTGAATATGTAAATATCTTCTTGTTTCCATATTTTTCACATTCGCAATTTGTGCACACTACCTTAAGATAAATCACAATAATTCAATGTTGGTGCACAATTACTTTTAGCCTTTTACTGTTAACACTTACAATACATTTTAGTAAATTAAACGTAGACTTACAGTGAAATGTTTATGCGAAATATCATTTGTGTTACTTGTGGAATGTCGAATTAGACATGCAACGAAACAGATTCCACGTACTTTAGTCTTTGGTTAAAATTTTATATTATATGCTAATCTGCAATGTATGGGCTCCTTCAATCCAAGTCATTATGTGCTGACTGAATAATAACAGACATGGAGATGCATTATGCAACTTAACATGACAATGAACATATCTGGACTCATATGCATGCTGAAGATTCGGGGGGGGGGGGGGGTAACAAATTCCATACCACACTGATGGCAACTGACAATCAATCCAATCTTGTTTTAACGTCCTCCGACCTGCACACCGGCACATATGGGACATTTGTTAGTATTCGATAGGGGGGCAAAAAGAAAATGGGGAATGGGGTCATGATAAGGGAATGATTGTTTTAAAAACTATGGATTTGGGTAGTTAAAACACATAGGGATAAAAATCAATAAACGTCAGTGAAAAAGTTGTTTGTTGTGTTCGTCAATTCGTCAGTGTTTGTAAGCTGCTCTCCGCTATCAGGTCGCCCAATATATGTCATGACTCTGGCTAGGAAAACAAACCTACTCGATTCCAATTAAATCCTATCAGGACATTTTTAAAAAATTAAATCCCGTGTGTGTGTGTGGGGGGGGGGGGGGGGGGGGGGGGGGGGTATAAACAATATTCATATGCTTGTAAAAACTTATTATATGAAACGTTATTTCATGTTTCAGCGATGCCCAACAATGTTATAAAGAAGAAGTATGTACAAAACAATGTATCTAATATTTCCGCGATGTGCAGCCATACAGAATAAAGGGGGACAATGTTTTTTCAGATAATGATGTACAGCCGCCCCCCGTCAGAACATCGGACGAAGACAATGTAGGATGTGTAAAACAAAGGGAAGAAGAGTGTTTGGCCAAGCGGCACAATACATTCATATGCAGTACATAATAATATAGGGGAAGACGGGGTAAAAAGCGCATGGGCGGGTAAGAAGCCCACCCCAATTATCTCATGAAATAAAGAAAAGTTCAGTCACATTTGCCCATGAGACGAATGCTAGACATTAACGCTCGTCTCATGGGCAAAATGAGACTGAAATTTGCTTCATTTCATGAGATAATTGGGGTGGGCTTCTTACCCGCCCATGCGCTTTTTACCCCGTCTTCCCCTACCTTAACCTATGACCGTGTCGCCTCAGGGAGGCCTGCAAGCAAGTCTCTCCCTGGAAGGGCATCCCCGAGAGGGGAAGTCCTCGTCTCAGTCAAAGATTGAGGAGCAACCAGGGGTAGAACCCCCTGGGAGGGAGATCCCTGCGGGGAAAC
>CM065693.1:38098613-38118613 GCA_017654935.2 Phymorhynchus buccinoides
TGGATGCCAACCCATAGCAGCCATTGACTCGCCTTGACTACTGTAACTCACTCCTTGCTGGCTGTCTCCGGTTCTTCGTTCCCTACATTGGCTCCCAGTTCAATCACGTATTGACTACAAAATTCTCCTCCTTGTCTTCAAGTCACTGAATGATCAAGCTCCCTTATATCTTTCTGATCTTCTTCATCTCTATGTCCCAGCTCGCCAACTACGTTCGTCTTCTGATTCTCGTCTCCTTTCCCTTCCCTCCATCCGCCTCAAATCTGCTGGCCAACGTTCTTTTTCCTGTCAAGCACCATCTCTTTGTAATTCTCTGCCTTCTCCTCTCCGACACTCCAACTCAGTCTCCTCATTCAAAACCTCTCTTAAAACCCATCTTTTTCCTGCTGCACCCTAAATATTTGATCAGTTGTCTATCGTTGTGTGCACGTGAGGGAAGATTGAATAAGAGGTTTGTGGTGTGTTTTGTGGTGTGTGTATGAGTGTGTGTGTGTGTGTGTTGTGTGTGTGTGAGCATGCATGTGTGCATACATGTGTGCTTGTGTGTGTTTTGTTTTTGTAGGATGTGTGTGCACGCATGTGTGTGTGTGTGTCTGTGTGCGTGTGTGTGTGTCTGTCTGCGTGCGTGCGTACGTTGTGTGTGAGGGTGTTTGTTTATGTGTGTTGGTGTATGTGGTCAGTCCGTGCGACTCGGTTGCTGTGGCTTACTGAATAGGGGATGAACGAGTCGGTGTCAATAAATGTGTGTGTGTGTGTGTGTGTGTGTGTGTGTGTGTGTGTGTGTGTGTGTGTGTGTGTGTGTGTGTGTGTGTGTGTGTGTGTGTGTGTGTGTGTGTGTGTGTGTGTGTGTGAGAGAGAGAGAGAGAGAGAGAGAGAGAGAGAGAGAGAGAGGAGAGAGAGAGAGAGAGAGAGAGAGAGAGAGAGAGAGAGAGAGAGAGAGAGAGAGAGAGAGAGAGAGAGAGAGAGAGAGAGAGAGAGAGAGAGAGAGAGAGAGAGAGAAGAGAAAGCGTTGCTTTGTATAATTATGCATTGTTGCTGGTTGGTGTCATTCTTGAATGCTGTTTTTATTGTCTATTTGTTGATGAGTAATTGATTGTAAAGCGCTTTGGGCTCATCTGAGGTAAAGCGCTATATAAATGTAGTAGTAGTAGTAGTAGTAGTAGTAGTAGTAGTAGTAGTAGTAGTAGTAGTAGTAGTAGTAGTAGTAGTAGTAGTAGTAGTAGTAGTATTGACTCAATAATGTTTCTGGATCGTAGCCCATTTCTTTGTTGTCGTGTTGGAAAGTTTGAAGGATATTGCAGATCCGCATAATAAGTGCATGGGTGGTACTGGCTTAAAACTCGCCATCGTCGATCGCTCAGACAGTTTCCTGTCGTTGTGAGCGCAGATGCGTCATGCTGCTAACTAAGAAATAGTTAGACCCAACATGCCTGTCTTCGGCTGGAGGAAATCGTTGTACGAACTTCTAGAACAAAGGCAGGAGAATGGACCAATAAAGGCAGAAAGATCATGGATGATCGTAAGCAAAGGGGAGAGGCAGAGGCAAAGAGAGTGACATATTATAGGAAGCTACTAGCACAGGACTTCCAGAAGGTGGGTGAACTATTTGGGGGAAGCGCACCACGTTAAACTGAAATATTAGCTTATTTACACTATGGATGAGAAGGGGGGCGGGCGTAGTTATTGTGCTGAAAACAGGCTGTTTGTAGCCTTACACTGGCTCTTTCAAATCTCTATGACACATCGTTATCACTGATATCTTATAATAATCAAACTGACATGCGAATGCCATCGTCATCCTGACATGACATCATCACCACTCAATCGTCATCATGCACACATCATCATACAACTCTTTATCGTCAACGTGATACATCTTCATCACCACAGTATAAGTATCATCATTAACTTAGTCACGGCCATGTTTTAGCATCCTCGCACTCGTTTCTTTTAGTCACTTTTACACGTCCTTCTATATTTAATTTGACACATCGTCATCAGTTTCTTTATGATCATCATGACACATCATCAATTCAGTATTGTCATTATTATCATGACACTTAGGATTATCAGTTTCTTTGTCATTGTAACGGCGCATCTCTGTGTTGCTACTATGACACATCATATGTAATCACTTTATCACCATCACACACACACACACACACACACACACACACACACACACACACACACACACACACACACACACACACACACACACACACACACACACACACACACACACACACACCATCATCATGAAAAATACCATAATCACTCATCACTCTCTTTATCATCATCATGAAAACATCATCATCACTCTTGTCATTATGATAACTATAGCATGACACATTATGATTACTCTCTGTGTCACCATCGCTCGATTTATCATAACCATCTCGACATACGAATGATTCAGTTCCCTTTTCTTTCTTTCTTTCTTTTTTCTTTTCTCTTCTTTTTTTTCTCTCGGTTTCCTTTTTTTCCTTTTCGGATATCTACACTTTCTTTCTTTCTTTTCTCTTTTCTTTCTTTTCTTTTCTCTTCTTTTTTCCCCAGTTTCATTTTTTTTCACATTATGTACACTTTCTTTTTCCTGTCTTTTCTTTCTTTTTCTTTTCTCTCTTTTCCCCCTCGGTTTCTTTCTTTTCATGTTCAGATAATCGTGTATGCTTTGTTTTTGTTTTGGGGGGTTTTCAGAAACGTTTGCTTCAGTTGGAGTTGAGCTGGTTAGGTGCTTGCTGGCAGGATGAGGCCGTTGAAAATGGTGAAGAGGTTATGGGTGGGTCTGCTGCTGGTGGGGATGTTCTTCGCTGGCTACTACCTTCTGTCCACCTCCAGTGAGTCTCTCTCTCTCTCTCTCTCTCTCTCTCTCTCTCTCTCTCTCTCTCTCTCTCTCTCTCTCTCTCTCTCTCTCTGTCTCTCTCTCTCTCTTTCTCTCTCTCTCTCTGTCTCACTCTGTCACACACACACACACACACACACACACACACACACACACACACACACACACACACACACACACACACACACACACACACACACACACACACACACACACACACACACACACGTACTGAATGATATTCGTGTGCGTTGTCTGACTGTGTGTTTGTGTTTATATGTATATATATATATATATATATACGATGAAGAAGAACACAAAACAACAAGCCTTTTTCCCTGAAAATGTAGAAATGGTCGGCTTTATTATATATATATTATGTTGGTGTTTGTGTGTTTATATGTATGTTGGTGTTTGTGTGTGTTTTGTGAGTGTGTGTGTGTGTGTGTGAATGTGTGTGCGCGCGCGCCCGTGCGTGCGTGCGTGCGTGCGTGCGTGTGTGCGTGCGTGTGTGTGATTGTGTGTGTGTGTTGGTGTATGTTGGTGTGTGTTGGTGTGTGTGTGTGCTTGTATGCTTATGTATGTGGTGATGTGTGTGTGTGTGTATGTGTGTGTGTGTGCGTGCGTGCGCGCGTGCGTGCGTGTGTGTGTGTGTGTGTATGTGTGTGCGTGTGTGCGTGTGCGCGTGTGTGCGTGTGTGTATGCGTGTGCGTGTGTTTGTGTGTGTGTGTGTGTGTGGATGCACGTGTGTGCGAGAGTGTCACAGACAGACAAACACACATAATGAAGTCAGGAAAAGGAGAGAGAGATACACACACACAGGTGGGATGAAGAACAAAACATTCTAATGACTTGTGAATTTGTAACCGAAGCAGTATTCATATAACTATGCTGAGTTCCAAAAGAAACGCGAATGATACGCGACAATTTCAGACGCCGTTTTCGGTGCTTAAGCTATGCCATGTATAAACTTTGTGATGAAGTAATGATGTAGCCCGGTGTCCGGACGCTTATGCAATGCAATATCATTGACAGCATTAGCGCTGGTGGAAGACCATTTGAGACGGTGCGTGAAATGTGAGTGAAATGTTCAAATGTGGTGCACTAGCACGCCATGCCAATAACATTAATGGCATAGCAGTGTTCAGGAGTGACTAATGAATAAAGTCACACCCTAATGTGCATGTCCACTCTTATGAACACTAATTGCTCTTTTGTCATGATGGCAATTGATGGGAAAACAGCAATTAGTGAATAGGAAAAGACTAAGTAGTGTTTTGGACAATTGTGTCAGTGGTCATCTGACCAGGTCCAGTCGCAAAATCAATGGGGTAGTTTACAAAAATATGGAGGGTATATATACAGTATATTTTCTTGAAAGTATTGTCGACAAAAAATGTGAAAACCTGTTGAGGGTGTTCAGACAGATCCTTAGCTTCACCGAAGCCTATCAGAAATCGCGTGACTTCAATATGGCGGTTTAGCCTCATTTCGGTGCCACAAGACGTAGGGTTCTGCCTAAGGAACTGCCCGGCCAATTAACCTGAAACTTTATTTGCGATATGGTAAAGTGCCAGTAATGTCTTTCACAACATTCTGAACATCAATGACGTCATCGTTGGTCTCTGAAAGGCCAGAGGACAAATTGCGCTTGCTTGGGCCACGTTTTTGGATTTCTTTTACGCGCAAATGATAACGGTGAGCATCAAATTTAGGGTGTCATTTTATTCATTTGTCATGTCTGAACACTGCTCTTCCATCAAATCTTACAGCACGGACACATTTGAACATTTAATTCAAATTTCACGTACTGTCTCAAACGGTCTCCCATTGGCGCATTTGTTGTGCTGCACGTCATATCTTTACATTATCTGTGTTCGGACGTTGGTTTACAATATCACAAAGTTTGTGACTGGTATTTTAAGCACTGGAAACGGCATCTGAAATGTTCGCATTTCATTCGCGCTTCTTTTGGAACTCAGTTTAAGAGTCGGATTCTAACTCTTTAACAACCTACCTATTTTTTCCCCTGCAGAACTCGTAAAGGACGGGCAAGAAAAGATACAAGATCTGGTAAGCATATCATCATGCACATTGAAATGTGAAGGCTTAGAATGTTATGCCTACTACCGTGTCCTCTGAGTAAAACTGCTTTGTTTGTCTCGCTTTGCTTGGTTTTATTTCACTCTTTAACTAGTGTATTTGTTGTAGCTGTAGCTTTTTTGTCTTTTTAATCTGCGTTTAATTTTGGCTAAATATATGCATTTTATTTCTTTTATATCATAGCCTTCCTGTACGTTTCTTTCATTCCTCTTTCCACCAACACCCTCTCTCTCTCTCTCTCTCTCTCTCTCTCTCTCTCTCTCTCTCTCTCTCTCTCTCTCTCTCTCTCTCTCTCTCTCTCTCTCTCTCTCTCTCTCTCTCTCTCTCTCTCTCTCTCTCTCTCTCTCTCTCTCTCTCTCTCCCTCTCTCTCCTTCCCTCTCTATCTCTCTGTCTCGTTCGTCGTTCGTTCTGTAGCACGCACACACAAACACATGTATGCATGTTCACACACACAACAATGCGCAGAGACAGAGACGAAAATACTGAAAGAGCCAGACATAGACTTTAGAAGGATGACACATGAAGAGCTGGGCTATTCAATTCGCATCATCGTGTATTCATGCATAAGTGTATGTGCATAGGCCTATGTGTATGCGTTCGTGCGTATGCATATGTGTGTATATGTAAATGTGTGCCTGTGTGTTTATGTGTATGTGTGAGTATTTGCATGAATGCTGAAGCAGCTAATGTCACGTATGCTTACAGCTTATTCCTGTGAGTTTGTGCGTGTTTTAATGTGCATGCTGCGTGCAAATAATGAATGTGTTTATGTGTATTAACAAATGAATGAAATATTTTGATCATGTTCTAGGTTATATGGACCTCTTGTGTGTGTATGTGTGTGTATTTGCATGTGTGTGTGTGTGTGTGTGTGTGTGTGTGCTTGTGACGTGGGCGTGTGTGTGTGTGCGTGCGTGCACCCGCGTTTGTGTGTGTGAGTGCCATCGTGCTTGCTTGCGCGAGTATGTGCAGGTGTACTTGCGTGTCACTTTATCTGTCGGTGTATGTGGCAACTAACAACGCTTAGAGGTGAGAACAACAGTCCCTGCAAACACTGTCAGAGCAGTCAATGGCGATGCACGTGAAACGGTGCCAATGTCATAGGAATTTTTCGGACATAATTAAGGGGAGTCATTTCATGGTGTGTGGGAGTGATCTTACCTAATTCAATCGGTCAAACAGGGGAAGCTACTCTACTACCAGGTAGATCCCCAGCCCTCGCCTCGTGTGTTAGTAGACCTACATCACTTAGAACAATGCATCATTCTAAAATTGATGTAATTTATATTTTTACGTCACATTTTGCAAGTTCTATCGGTTTGCGGATACTGGCCGCCCCTCATTTAAAAAAAAATGTTTGCAAGTCGCTGACTCGCAGGATGCGGTTTCAGGCTCCGATGCCATGCAGCCATTGTTGCTATGGTTGACCGAATAAGTCGAGGTAATTAACTCTCATTTTCACGAATTCTCCCCTAGTTGTTTCCGAAGATCGTCTATTAGGCAGAAGGTGTTCTAGTTTACGGCAAAGTCACACACTAACATTACATAGCCATTTACTAATATCGCATAAGCTGTTAATACCTGTTACCGGCATTTGTTGTTACTCGGTGGCGGTCACTACATATTTACATGGATTGTTCAGATCCGAAAATGTTCTAGTCAATGGTTTGTGGTGGAAGAGGATGTCTTTAATGCTTTACCTATTTGTATAATAACAGTGAGTTAAACTGAACTTCGACATACAGCATTTAAACTTTGGACTTTAGAAATGCATCGTCAGAAACTAACAACGGTTTGTGAAGGACAAAGCACTTCAAATTCCAGCGTGAGAAATTAACATCACCACATTTTAACTGCGCTATAATAGACACCCTCCTTTGATTGACAGGGTCAAAGCTTGTGGCAAATATGGACTTTGCATGGAACATTGCAGTGACTAACAGGTAACGCAGGTAACGGGTTGTGAAGGAGAGAGCCTGCTAAATCCAGCGTGAGAAATTAACATCATCACATTTTATTAATGGACACATAACATGACATTAACGCCATTTACTATAGGCACCCTTTTTTAATGCCAGGGTCCGAGCTTGTGGTAAATAGCGTGGTCTTTGAGGGGAAATGTGCAATGACTAACAAGTGGCATGGACTGACAACGTTGGCATGGAATCAATAGCATTTGTTAAGAAGAGCATAAAGCTGTGGCCTTGTGACAAACTTTATCAGAACTGATGCTGTCGATGCGGAACTCTAACATGGTGTGTCAACGAACTAACAACTGTTGGCAATGGATTTGGTTCTATAACACAACCACGCTTTACTAAGGCTTCAAACATTCTGTGTGCTCTGGGTGCCAACTTGTAACACACTCTGCCAGCCTATGTTTTCAATGATTATCACATCACAGACTACGCTGTTTGCTTTTTGTTTTACACGACAGGCTGGGTACACGACTCAGCGCTGCAAACATCCAGCCCAGCGATCAGAGGACCAAGTCAGACAATGCCTCCATCAGCTGGCAACGGAAATTATACAGTTTCAGCGTTTGAAGAGAAAACGAAGACCTCGCAGGCCTAGGTGGATGAAGCATGAACAATGGCGAGAATTGTTCGATGAATCCGATGACAGAGATCCTAGAATGCAGAGACGTTACAGGAAAGCCATGATGAGAAGGCAAGGACAAGGGCAAGGGCAGCCGAAACCTGATCGTAGCCTTAAAAGAGAACGCGAAAATAACGATTACAATGCCTATCTGTCAGGAAAGTTTAAAAAATCGTCCAAAAATTACCATCTTCGACCGCTTAACAGGCAAATGAGGGCATCAAACATCCAGTCCGCCAACGAGAAGGTTTTCAGACAAAACAAACAACTTCCTTCTATAGATCAGCCTCGTCAACATACTAAACAAGATTACATCAATCGGTTTCACATTACCCGCAGTTCATTCAATTTATCGTCGTCGGCTTTGCAGGAAATTGAAGAACGTTTCAGACAACGTCGGGTGATGCTGGAGAAGCGTTGTGAAGAGTATCAGAATTCAAAGTTGTTCAGACCTGTCAATAAGTGCCTGTTCGTGTTGCCCAACCCACCCCAGGCAACGGGTCTTGGGGCTAAATACTGCTCAATCCAGAAGACAGCGTCTACCACCTGGGTCAGACTCCTAAAGGATATCAGCAGATCACGAATGCAGCAATACTACAACACCAGGGATTTCCACCCCAAGAATTTCAAACTGACAAGAGAGTGTTCAGAATCAGATGCCAGAGATATAACCAGGCAAAAGAAAGAAGAACAAACAAGTTTTGTGTTTGTAAGGGACCCATACAGTCGACTGCTATCAGCGTATGTGGATAAACTGTTCAGTCCCAACACTATTTTCTGGTCAAGACCGGGCAAATACATAGTGAAGATGTTCCGTAAGAACCCTTCAGAGCTGAGTCTTTCGTGCGGACACGACGTGACTTTCCCAGAGTTCGTTCAGTACGTGATTCATATGCAGAACACGGGACTCGTTCGTGACGGTCACTTTATTCCGGTCCACGACCACTGCCACTTCTGCAACACCTCATACGACTACATAGGTCACCTGGAGACTTTGAACGAGGACATGGCATTCATTCTTCACGAGCTTCAGTCTCCCCTGAACAACACGGGCCCCTTTGAGGTGGACACACTGAGCAACAACGCAGCCTGGGTGTTCCAGAGAATGAAATCTAGGATCCAGCGCTGTATGAGTATGCACGAAGCCGGGCGTCGACTGTGGAAGAAGTGGCAGATCAGAGGCCTCATCAGCAAGAGAGAACCGTTCCCTTTCAGCAGCCAGCGAGCCAATGGGGTCCTGAAGACAGACGTGGTGGAAGCTGGCTTAGCTGCGGTAGAACGAGGGGGAGGACTGGCGGAGAGGAAGATGCAAAAGACAGAGGCTCTCAGGGAAGCCTACGCGTCTGTCACTCCCAATGACCGCTTGAGCCTGCGGAGAATGTTTTTTCTGGATTTTGAATTGTTTGGATACGATCCCAGTTTGTCAACGGTTTTTCAGGAGGATGAGTTGGTAACCAAAGCAAACTACAGTTATTTTGATGTTTGACTTAAGTTTTCGTTGTCGATTTTGAAGAATTTTAAACTAGTTAAGATAGTGAATATTTTCAATTTCAATTGTTTTTATTTTCAGAGAACACCCTCCTAAGATATGTTTTAATATGGAACCAAAATCATATAAGATTAAGAATAAGACTCGAAGAACTAAAGGAAACTTGGTGGATATTAATAATATAAATTAATTATATAACATTAAATTACAAAAAGCCTTTTATTTCCACATTTCATATCAACCAAGATGCAGACCCGTAACATTTTAGTGAAATTGTAGAAACAATAAAGGAATGAATTTCGTCTCAGGAAATTATTTTTTTCCGCCAAGCCTCTGCGTATTATCATTACTTGGTCATTGTTACGTTTAGTGTGTTGTCACCTCGTCAAAGTCTTTTTAAAGACGAAAATTTGGTTTTATTCACCGTGTGTAGTGTTTATTTCACCTTCATGTGCTTGTGTGAGTGTAGCGTTTTGATGTTTTTTAGTTCAATTATTATCATTACTTTGTGCAAATATGAAACTTTATATCAATACAGTACCGAAATAAACTCTGCATAATTATTCCATACTGAATTTTCTCAATGTTTCGTGTGCGTATTCATCCATTCGTTTCTGCGATATTAAAACTGCGTTCTATTGATCATTTCCTAATATAAGCTACACACCAAATGAACATAATGTGACAGCATTATTAACGTGAAAGCAGGGGATATGAATAATAGTCAAACACAGTTTGCATGATTTTATGTAAGAAAATAAAGGAGAGAAAGTGTGTGTGTTTGAATCTGAAGCATCAAGAAGATACCTTGTCAATTGGTTCCTGATTGAAGTTATATTTACAAGTATCTATTTGTAATTTGATTTTGATTTTTTTATTATTTCAAGCATTTAATCTTTCTTTTGATTGAAATATTTAAGTTCATAAACCTTGCTATTACAAAGAAAACTCATAGCATTGCAGAATACAAACCATTGTATTATCATCCTCAGCAACAACAGCATTCCCGTGTGTCATTATTGTTATTATGATGATTACAATTGTTGTTGGTTTTATACTGCGTTGTCTTTTTCTAATCGAAAACATTTTTCAAATGATATGGCATTATCCCCCGTGGGGATACCGGGGGGTCTTTTGTACAAATAGTTCCCCCACCTTCTGGAAGTTTTGTGCTTGTAACCTCCTCTAATCTGTCACTCTCTTTGACTCTGCCTTTTCCTTTGCTTACTGTCATCTACTACCTTTCTGCCTTCCTGGTCCATTCTCCCGCTTTTGTTCTAGAAATCCTTATAAAGACTCTCTCCAGCCAAAAACGGACATGCGGGGCCTAACTATTTTTGGCTAGGCGCATAACGGCAGCATGATGCATCTGCGCTCATATGACAGGACACTGTGTGAGTGATCGAGAAAAATAAGAAACATGGCATTAGAAAGTTCTTGCAATATCTCAGAAGATCCCATTTGGCCATCAGTTCTTTCACATGAACGTGTTTGACCATTTCTGTTATTTGTTGTTTGTGCTTTGCTTTATTGGATAGTGTGTGTGTGTGTGTGTGTGTGTGTGTGTGTGCGTGTGTGTGTGTGTGTGCGTGTGCGTGTGCGTGTGCGTGCGTGTGCGCGTGCGTGCGTGCGTGCGTGCGTGCGTGCGTACGTACGTGCGTGTGTGTGTGTGTGTGTGCGTGCGCTTGCGTGTGTGTGTGTGTGTGCGTGCGCGTGTGCGTGCGTATGTGTGTTTGTGTGTGTGTGCGTGCGTGTGTGTGTGTGTGTGGTGTGCGTGTGTGTTTGTAAGAGAGAGAGAGAGAGAGAGAGAGAGAGAGAGAGAGAGAGAGAGAGAGAGAGAGAGAGAGGGTGGGGATAAAAAAAACAAATCAACTGTTGCTCTTATTCATACATGTGCCTTTCTCAAACTCAAACTCAAACACAACTTTTTTATCTCTGATATGAGAAATTGCAAGTGGCAACGACTGCGAGTTTTACATTAAAGCAAAAGACAACATTATAAAGCATATATAAATGCTACACTGTAGATACCAAGATATAGGCCTACCCGCCTGCACGTAAAAACACCCAATAATATAAAGTAAAAAAACATGCTAAATACAAAACGTTGCATAATATAATCACGTCAACACAAAACCACACAGAGATACGAACAGAGATTTCCCCTTTTTCGTAAAATAAATTGTACGTATTGCATACCTCTGTATGCACCTTTTGCACTTGGATGTTATGTTCGTATATCTGTCTGTCTGTGTGTGTGTGAGTTTCTTCTATAAGCCTTGATATAAAATAATATACTGAGAGGCATTCGTTCTGCAAATAGTAAATTGTAGAATTGTCCGGTAAAACGTGCAAAACGGTAAAATGTGATTTATTTAATCATAATAATAATTGATAGTTTTTCTACAGCGCCTTTCTATAATTATTTTACACTTCGTGCTCCCTAGGGTCGAAGCTATTTTTGGAGCCACTCGACGTGCATCTAGCCATTATGGTGATTGAGCGACAGCTTGCTTGGTCTGAAACACCAAAAGCTAGAAATGGGTTCAAAATGAGAAAATAAAGATTCACATTTTGCACATGAGAAGCTGCCAGGTTGGCCGTAAAACGTGCAGCAGTCAGTTCTTATTCTACCGTCCATAAGCGTCTCTGATCGATTGGACGCTAATCTCACCATCTCCCCCTTTTTTGTATCACTCACCACCAAAAATCCACGACCTGACAAAAATTATCGACAAACAGATTCTGGGGCTCTGAGATGGAAATTGTCAGCTGGGGGAATATTACATAATCACGAGGAGTGCATTTGAGAAACTTTGACCTCGTGCTCTAAGCGTGATCACGCCAAAAACAAATGTCAGGGTCATCCACCGAAGACGTCTCCAAGATCGGCTCAAAAGCACCACAAAAACCGTCAGAACACCCTAAGGACAGCATGGAAGACTGATCAGTAGTTCCACAATCGGAAAATATCTGGCAGAAACTGACTCCAGTTGCTGTAGGCCGAGTATCAGAGCTGCATCAAAACCAGTCAAAAGACGTTCTCATTACTCTCCAATTTAATTCATACAAAAACCTGGTCGCGGATCCACTCATTGAATTTTTACTGAATGTTCATCAGTTAAATAGTTCACTTTAGTAAGACTCACTTTAGTAACAGTGTTTAATTTGATTAAATTGGACAATATGAGAGAACATTTAAGAAACGACAAAGCAGACAAGACAGAACTGCGCAGATAACCGTACTTCGCTACTCAAGGAGAAATGTCATCTTTTTTCAACTTAATCTCTCCTCACATAAGCCACATTCACAGCAAAATCCAAGTGTACAGACCAACAGACAACAAGAGCTTGAACATTTCCACAATTCAAGAACATTAGAGACAAAAGCCATGAATCATGTTTGGGCTGCAATCAACACCCATTTCCAATCGCCTCTTGTTCAAATGGCACAGGGTCACACTTATGTTGCTCCTAACCGTTTTGCGTCTTTATTTTGTAGAGACGACTACTCTAATTATTGTTATTACACGTAAAAATGATTATAACATAATATAATAGAAATTCACAAAGATTGGTGAAACGGTAGATTTTTATGAACTTTTTTAAAAACGCATTTACTGTATTTATGCCTCTCAGTAAGGTTACAGCACTTCCTGAAGAAGTAGTTGGTCATTCTCTCCTATCTTTGTGCAAGTATTCTGCCCCTGTCCCTATATTCTGCAGTCTTCGAACAGCCCTTTCTCTTCTCTCCCATGAACAGCAGGTTAGTTTACAATTATCCGACTCCCTAAACTAGGGGACATTTGCACTGGCTCAGTGGGTCTTAGTGCTGCAGCCAAAGGGATTGGGTGGCTCTTAGGAATCTTCCCAAACGCCAGTTGCCCTCAAACCCTTTTGGCCGAGAGAGTGGTGGTGCACCCCAAGGCATCTCAACTATAAACATATTCTAGCCCAGCCCGCCAGAATAGCATCTGCTCCTTCTGCTATCCCGGCAGTTATGGTCGGACACGACTGACTGGCATACCCATCCTTCTTCCTTACCTTTGGGGCATCGATACTGCCTCCTAGTGCTGCAGCCAAAGGGATTGGGTGACTCTTAGGAACCTTCCCCAACGCCAGTTGCCCTCAAACCCTTTTGGCTGAGAGAGTGGAACTGTACCCTGGGCCCTTAAAAACAAATTATATCCCAGCCATCCAGAATAGCAGCTGCCATATGTACAATCTGGCAGTTATGGTGAGGAAACACAGACTGGCATACGCACACCATGCTCTCTCTGCAGACTAGGGTTCAGTTGGAATTCATCCAGCCTTTAACAAAACAATTTTCTTCATCTGTTTATTGTTGTTTCGTAAGATAAGTGTTGCTCAAAATCAATCTCAATCATGTGAGCAATCAACAGTCAGATAGTATTAACGCTAAGCGATAGAGAGGCATGACACAACGTGAACTACGCCAAGAGATAAACTCAACTTTGATTTTGCAGTTATAAAAAATACTTACAGTATCATAGTCCCTTTTTATTAAATGAATAAAACCTAATTAATAAGGACCGAACCGGTTTCCTAAAGGGAAGGAACATTAGTGAAAATATTCGATTAATGTATGACATTTGCTTACATCAGAACAACAAAACATTCCATGACAAATTCTAGCAGTTGATTTTGAAAAGGCATTTGATTCTGTATCATGGTCATTTCTTTTAAAAGTTTTGCATTGGGTTTTTTTCGATTTTGGACAGAGTAATAAAAAATTGATTATGACTATTTTATAATAATATAACTGCATGTATTTCAGTGAATGGACGTTACACGTCTTCATTTGAGATTTGTAGAGGAGTCCATCAGGGAGATCCTCTTTCACGTTATTTATATATTTTCTGTGCAAACATTCTGTCATTATTGATGCACGCAAACAATATGATTCGTGGAATTACTGTCAATGTTTAATTTTCTTTTTGTTTTATCATATTTGTTATTATGGACTATGTATGTAAACGAGACATTTAAACACAGTGATAAAATATACATACAGTATGTATATTTGTTATATATTTAAAAGAGAGATATCCACAGCACACAAATCCCCCACATTAGGACAGCTTTTAGTTTTCCTCAGAGAACTGCTTGTTTCAAGTCATTTCCGTTCACATAGGCAAGTATTTTTTCTCAATGACTTTTGTTAGGGATAGGGAAAGACCTTACAAAATGGGACACTACAACAAAAGGGGATAACAAAGGCATCGCCGAGCGGCAGATATGTCCTTAGACCCCTACCACTTTCAAGGCCTATCAATCTCCCCGACCTTGACCTTGAACTTGATCGGTATGCCATCATCGAAACGGCCATACGCCAAAGTACCTACATGCCAAGTTTGAAGTACCTAAGACCAACGATGTGGAAGTTATAGTCATTTAAAGATGTTCGGTTTTCAAGGTCATGCGCCAAGGTCAAGGTCACCACGGCGATCGTTTATGCGCGGATGCCTTGCTCTCATGGTGACACACACACACACAAAATCTGAAGCGATTAGGTCGAGCGGTTCGGGAGATATCCTTGGGACAGACAGAAAAAAACAGGGAAAAAACACAAAAACAAAGAAACATACACGAACGAAAATATATTCCTTTGCCATCGTAGATCGGCAAAGGACAAAAAAACAAAGAAACATAGTTACACGAACGAATTCATACTCCTTTGCGATCGTAGATCGGCAAAGGACAACAACACTACAGATGCAGCCGAAACAAGGAGAATACTAGTCCCCATTGTCCCTACTACGAGCGATGGTGATCTAGTGTCACAGAAAGAGAGGTTGTCCTCCTCAAGAGATCCTGTGTCCACATGTCGTGACTGGGTTCCTGTGAAAAACGTTACATCACGGCAGCTTTCGCTGTGTTTCATTGTCCTTTGCAAAGGAGTTTGTGTATGTTTCTTGTTTGTTTGTTTGTTGTTGTTTCTGTCTGTCCCAAGGATATCTCCCGAACCGCTTGACAGAATCGCTTCACATTTTGTGTGGTGGTGTGTCACCATGAGGGGAAGGCATCCGTGCATAACTTATCGCGGTCCTGACCTAAACCTTGGCGTATGACCTTGAAAACTGAAACTCTTTAAAGACCCAGTACGTCACGTGTCCAAATCACGGTTTTCACGTGTTTTCCCTCTTATAGCTGGTAAGAAATCTTATTTTGACCAAGTGTTGCTCCCATACAAATGTCCTCTTGCACAAAAGCGAGACATCACTTTAAAGAGCAGCCTCGATCGTATACGAGGAAAGTCTGAATGTGGGCCACACCGACCCAGAAAAAACAAGGGATTTAATCCAGCCAGCTCAGTGGGTCTTTAAGGGGCTATAACTTCCACACCGTTGGCCTTAAAGAGAGAGACTTCAAACTTGGCATGTAGGTACTTTGGCGTATGGCCGTTCTGACGATGGCATACTGGTCAAGGTCAAGTTCAAGGTCAGGGAGATCGGTAGGCCTTGAAAGTGGTAGGGATCTAAAAATTGGGTTTTAAGCCATATTTTCCACATTTTTACTTCACAGAAGCGCTTCAGATTGTGCAAGGTATTGTATGACCTATAGTAGACAACATCCGAGCATAAATTATTGCTATGCTGACCTTGACCTTGAAGTGTGACCTTAAAAACCGAAATTTCCTTCTTGGCGCTATATATTTATTGTCCAAGCTCTATCTCGTGAACTAGAAGGCAGAATCCCTTCACATTTTGTGTGAGGATGTGAGACTAACAGTGTAACACATTCGTACATAAATTATTCCTTATTTCTGTAATTATTCCTTACACAAATTGATGTGTAATGCAGGGTTACCCTTCAGAAGTGTTTCAACAATACAATATTCTAATGGGAGTTTTGAAATTGTACGAGCTCGGGCCTGATTAAAATGAATACAATGTAACAAGTAATGCTCCGCCGTCTCCGCCCCGTTACCACAAGCACAAAACGGGTCATCGACAAGATGACGATTAAACATATCATTCTTTAAGTCGCTCATGCCAAGACGGAGACGGCAGTGCATCACCTGCTGTTCCCTCCTGCCAAGATAAAAATGAGGCGGTACAACAGGATCATCTGCTGATAAATAACGCTTAATTGTGCTTAAAGAGTTGCATGCTTTAATATTGTTTGGCAAAGAGTTCCACAGGAGCGTTGTAGATGGGATAAAGGACTTTTTATATAATTATGTTTTGCATCCAGGCACATTTCTTTCTAAGAGTCTTCTTCTTCTGGGTTTCTGTCTGCAACAAGGCCAGGTAATATATTTATTACATAATTAGGGCACATACCATTTAGAATTTTATAATAAAAGATAATTTTATGTCTTTCTCTTCTTTTCTTTAATGAACAAAAGCCAGATTCTTCATATTGCTTTTAGTGACTTGTTCCACGAACTGCTCCAACAATTGTTCTTATGGCTTCTAAGTGTAATTCTTCAAGTGAATTTGATTGTGTTTCGGTACAGTTATTCCAGACGACATCAGCATATAATCAAAGTAAGGTAGAACAAAAGATTTATACATTCTTTCTTAAGCTTTTCGGCTAATTCTATACTGATAACTTTTCATGCAAGAGAGAAACATGGTGACTTTGTTAACAATACTGCGGTTGTGCTCGTCCCATTTACAGTTATTTTGGAGTATAAGTCCTAAGTGTTTATGTTTGTCAGTATCGCACAATTGAACAGTTCCAAAAGTAAGGGGAAGAGCGAAATTATTTCCGCGTACAAAATTAAGCAGTTCAGTTTTTTCTTCACTAAATTTAACTTTCCAATGCATGGCCCAACTGTTGATCTTTAATAAGTCAGCATGAACAATTTCTATACGAGTGATGGGGATATGATTGCTATCTGTCTGGGAAGGAAACAAATAAAAACGGAGTGGCCATTTTACTTAATGACAATTTTGAACACAAGGTGCATAACATTATTCGAGATCCTGAGGGCTGTTATTTAATGTTGGACATTGAATTCATAGATAAAAGAAAAATGGAATAGATATTACGAAAACTTATCGTGGAAAAAAAGATTTAAGAAATGCATTCGTTCAACAAATGAAACACAGTTAAGGTGGTTCCAGTTCAGAATCATACATAGAATTATTCTGACAGGTAGATATTTATTTCTTCGTAGAGTCATTGAATCGCCATCATGCGCCTTCTGTGGTGATGAAGAAGAAACTATAACACACTTATTCTGGGAATGCAGCGCCACTCAATCTTTCTGGCGTAGCTTTGAAAGACTTAAAAAGAATGCTTGTGATATCTATTCCAATTTAGTTTTTTCAGAAAGTTTTATATTATTCGGAGTGAAGGAAAACGTTACTAATGATAAATCACTCGACTTTATTATCCTACTAGCTATGTTTTATATCTACAGATGTAAATGGGGAAATAATAAACCGTGTATTGATGATGCATTTATTAGGTTATTGAAATACAGATACAGAGTAGAATGCTATTGTAGTGTCATTAAAGGTAAAACAAATCATATTTGACCTAGAATGGTCTATTTTCGCAGCATTGTTGTCATGATTTACAAAATAGTTGCATTGCTGGATTTTCCCCCGATATTCAAACTCAAGGGTGTATGTGTGTGTGGTGTTAAGTGGAAAATAGATAACTAAAGAATTAGGATATTATGCTATTGTTAGATATGTCTCTTTGTTGCTGTTGTTGTTTGTTGTTTTCTTTGGGGTTTTTTATTGGTAGTAGTATTCTTTTTTCCAAGTTGTTGGTTATAGGCTATAAATGAGACATTAAACACAATATCTTAAGACAGTGGGGGGAAAAAACAACGAAAAAAAGCGAACAAAACTAACATGTCCTATGCTGACTTTGAATCAACATGGCTTTGCTATCAACCATTGGTTGACATGTAAACCGCTGTAGCATGAGATGATGAAACTCTTTGGTGATGATAGTGCAATAAGAGAACATGGTGAGTTACTTTTGTCTTTTAATTTAGAAGTGATCCTATCGTATTTAAAAATGTCTATGTTAATGTTATAGGCAGGCTCTCTCTCTCTCTCTCTCTCTCTCTCTCTCTCTCTCTCTCTCTCTCTCTCTCTCTCTCTCTCTCTCTCTCTCTCTCTCTCTCTCTCTCTCTCTCTCTCTCTCTCTCTCTCTCTCTGTCTGTCTCTCTGTGTGTCTCTCTCTCTTTCTCTGTCTCTCTCTCTCTCTCTCTCTCTCTCTCTCTCTCTCTCTCTCTCTCTCTCTCTCTCTCTCTCTCTCTCTCTCTCTCTCTCTCTCTCTCTCTCTCTCTCTCTCTCTCTCTGTCTTTGTGTCTATCTTTATGTCTGCCTAGTTGTCCTCATGGTGAGGGTTTGTAAGTTGATGTTTAAGCTTGCATGTAATTAATGCGTTTCAGACGAATATCAATAACAGGATCTACAGTAGTTTCCTAATCATTTCTTACTTATCCATGTGTTCTGTTTGTTTTTCTGTATTGTTGATTCTCATATTATCACATGGTTTAGGCACATTCTTTTTTCCTATGAAGGGTGTACATTTTGTTTTTGATATTATAGAGCAGCATGCCTAAATATGATACATGTCATTATTGTTTGTACATTTGTTTCTTCATACGCACTGTCCTCTTTTGCGCAATTGTAAACTCTCTTTTGGTTTCATTAAAATCAATTTAAAATCTGAAAAAAATACGTTGCTAATATCTTAAGTATCGTTGTTACGCGTACAAACAGACAGACATAAATTATGAAATGAAATCAACAAGGATTGCTTTCGCTGCGCTGAAGTATTATAGATCAATTTCCTTCATCAAGCAAAATATATATTAATAAATTTCGAGAAAGTGTCCAAATAATTTAAAAATATAATATATCGTGAGCTTAAGGTACTGTATGGAATAATATAACAAAACTGTTAGAATAGCTATGACAACATTTTTTAAATTTAAAAACAGCGTTTGTTTCCTACTTTTCGCAGTGTTCATGAAAACAACCTATGACTTTTGTGCAGCCTGACGGCACGAACGGAGATGAGAGAGAGAGAGAGAGAGAGAGAGAGAGAGAGAGAGAGAGAGAGAGAGAGAGAGAGAGAGAGAGAGAGAGAGAGAGAGAGAGAGAGAGAGAGAGAGAAAGAGAGAATACGAATACGAATACGAAAGTTTTATTGAGGGTAAAAAGGATAAGCTACAATAGCTTCTTTACACCTTGCCCTCTCACTCACACATTCATACCATGCATCAAGCAAAGAAAATTTGACATAAAACAATCAAGTCAAGAAAATGGAACAAAAAATTGGCACATGAAATAATTGAAAAAGAAATCAAAAATGGGATTTAAAGCAAACATGGATAATACTTAGCAATGGTGAACTTGAATTGGTAGTTTAAATTGAGTACGAAAAAAGGGAAACCATTTTGAGACAATGACAATTTTTCAGAAGAAACCCAATTTTAAGGAAGAACAAAAAAACAAACACACACAAAAACATTATAAGATAACATGGGAATATGAGAGAGAGAGAGAGAGAGAGAGAGAGAGAGAGAGAGAGAGAGAGAGAGAGAGAGAGAGAGAGAGAGAGAGAGAGAGAGAGAGAGAGAGAGAGAGAGAGAGAGAGAGAGAGAGAGGGGGGGGGAGAGAGAGAGAGAGGGGGGGGGGAGAGAGAGAGAGAGAGAGGGGGGGGGAGAGAGAGAGAGAGAGAGAGAGAGAGAGAGAGAGAGAGAGAGAGAGAGAGAGAGAGAGAGAGAGAGAGAGAGAGAGAGAGAGAGAGAGGGAACAAATTCAATTCTCTATGTATGAGATTATAAGTAATTCTTAGAGTGAGTCTGCGTTTGACGGGCGCATGTATGTGCTTAACTGCTACGCAAACAATGTCCATACTCCACCCATTCTCCTATAACGTTACTCCCCCCCCCCCCCCCCCCCCCCCCCCCCTATCCACGTCTGTCAATAAAACATTATCAAAATAACGTGCACACCTTT
>CM065693.1:38128613-38136113 GCA_017654935.2 Phymorhynchus buccinoides
ACACACACACACACACACACACACACACACACACTCACACACACACACACAAGCACACACACGCATGCACGCACACACATACACACGCAGGCACGCAAGCACACGCGCGCGCACGCACGCACGCACGCACACACACGCAGGCACGCAAACGCACGCGCACACACACACATGCGTGTGCGCACACGCACGCACACACACATATGCAAACTCTCTCTCTCCCTGTCTGTCTGTCTCTGTGTCTCTCTCTCACGCACATGCACGCACGCACGCCCCCTGGTTGTATCTTATATTGTTTACTTAATTCTAGCATATCCACAAGATGCGTCATATCATTTTAGTGTTGTTTATATCTAGCACGTGCATCATGTATCTTTTATACCACAACGACCATTAAATTCATCGTACCACTGAAGTGTTGCAAAATGTGATGCTGTGTTCATATTCAACATTTTACCTTTTACATTCAATCCTAGCAACAATATCATATTTAAATGTTATGAATGTGTTGCAAGTTGTCGTTATGTCTAGCGTTATGTCTAACTAAGCCTTGTACTACAAATGGCCACAAAACGAATTCTATTTTGTACGTTATAGAACTAAATGCAATTATCTGTACGCACCAAACAATATTATAGACTTCTTAGTAAATTGACCACAACATTTATCAAACCATTTTGATGTTCTAACACTTTTGTTTAGTTACAGTGCTGATGTGCTTTCATCTTTAGAGCAGTGTATGCTTCAAACTAACAAAACCAATGTGCACATAGAGGTGTGTATCACTTGAGCTTCACCGATGTTTTCACTTTTTCGTGTTGCTTCAAGACATTGCAGTCCAATCATATTGAGTACCCTAAATGTCTTGTCCGTATTAAGCGACTCTTCTATTAAAAAGGCGACTCTGACGGATGAATGTTTGCATGAAACACGTCGAGGTCACCAGAAAGACAGCTTTTTTTTTCCCAACGACCGGTGTGGCATTCTCAAAATGGATTTGTTCTCAACATGTCTGCGCATGTGCGAAGAGTTAGGGATAGGTTTAAGGTTAGGGTTAGGGATAGGGTTAGGGTTAGGGTCAATTTAGTGTCGAATACACAAAATATAAAATGTGATGGTACGTCATGATCGTTTTCGCACATGCGCAGACATGTTGAGAACAAATCCATTTTGAGAATGCCACACCGGAACACTCACTTTGTTCTGGTTTCCTATAAATCAAACCGTCAAAATGGCGATTCCTCCTTTGGCTGAGTTGCCGGAGAGAGACGCCACTTTGGACGGGGTGGGTGGAGGCCATTGAGAGTGGTTGAAGTTTTTTCTTCTTTGTAATGCAGTAAAAAAGAATTTGGAGCTATTTCCTTTGCTGTGAGCGAAACTCCTTATGGTAAACTGTGTACAAACTGTATAATAAGGCTTGTATTGTGGAAATTTCGTGCCAACGATTTGGTCTAACTCAGATGGCCCATTAGAAAAGAGAGGGCACATGCCTTCTCTTTCATTGAAAGAATCTGTCTTCCAGCACCTCCGCCAAGGAGGAATCGCAGATTTGACGGTTTGATTTCTAGGAAACCAGAGCAAAGTGAGTGTTGCGATCTCTGTAAAAGGTGTTTTCCTGGACATCTCGACGTGTCTCTTGCGAAAACTCATCCGTCCAGGTGCCCCTTTAAATGTTGGCTCCTTTCTTACCGGTTGCGATCACATGAGTCGGTTTGGCGAGAGAAACTGGTGTAAAATAGGTGGGTCACTTCCCCTGGAGCGATAGTCTACAACCTGATTTTCATGATGGAAAAGGTGGGCAGATGGCTGGACGTGTGTCTTTGATTATTGATTTATTTGTTTGTTGGCATGTTGTTGTTGTTTTTTACATTTTGAAAATGAGTGTAATAAGTAACATTTTGCTTAGATTCGCTTGTAGCCTTAACTTTAGACTTATTTTTCTCTATGCTTCTTCTTCAGCGTCGCATGCCTTCTCAGTAATCGCTTTGTATGCATTTGTTTGGACAAAGCTCTCGCTTAGATCATTAAATTTGAATGTCGAAAACATAGTCAGACTATGAATTCAGTGTTCGTGTCAAATCAGCTGCGTTTGTTCGGAATTCATATTTTCTAAATTACATAAGCTTAAGGATATCTAACTGGTGATAGCCTTCAGAACATGTTTTACAAAAACCAAAATAAACAAAATCCTCCACTGATATTTAAACTATTGTGCTTTTCTAATGTTTTTTTGTTTGTGGTTTTTTTCTTAAAAGATCGTGCAGAAACTGCCTTTACTAAAAATTAAAAAAAAATTAAATGTTGCTTTTCTAATGTTATTAGGTTATTAGGCATTTTCAGCACACACAAAAAGCACAAATAAATATAGTCTTACAATCCGGTATTTCAACTGTGATGCAATTAATTCAATTCAATGCAGTTCTATTTAAATAAGACAATACACTTTTACAACATTTTGGTAAATATAGTGATTTTTTTAAATATTAATAATGGTTACAGACAGACAATTATACCCCTAGATAAACCAAGCACACTAAAGCATAATCTCTATTGTGTTGGCAATGTTGTTGTTGGCTGATTCCTCGGGTCCAGTGATCCACGGGGTGGTGGTCCCTGGCGGCATGTCCTTTGATGAATGTAGAGTCCGAGCCTGGACCTGCACATTATCAGACATGACGGGCACGGGAAACTCTGGGTCTGGGAGCTCTGAGTAGTTGACACCTTTCTTCTGCTCCTCTTGTTCTCTGCATCCTCTCTCCTGGCAGCCTGGAAGGCCTGAGCACCTTGCCTTGTTGACGCCTTTCTTCTGCTCCTCTTGTCCTCTGCATCCTCTCGCCTGGCAGCCTGGAGGGCCTGAGCACCTTGCCTTGTTGACGCCTTTCTTCTGCTCCTCTTGTTCTCTGCATCCTCTCTCCTGGCAGCCTGGAGAGCCTGAGCACCTTGCCTTGTTGACGCCTTTCTTCTGCTCCTCTTGTTCTCTGCATCCTCTCTCCTGGCAGCCTGGAGGGCCTGAGCACCTTGCCTTGTTGACGCCTTTCTTCTGCTCCTCTTGTTCTCTGCATCCTCTCTCCTGGCAGCCTGGAGGGCCTGAGCACCTTGCCTTGTTGACGCCTTTCTTCTGCTCCTCTTGTCCTCTGCATCCTCTCTCCTGGCAGCCTCGAGGGCCATGTTATCCCAGTCGTTATCTGGGATGCCAGCCAGATTAAGTTGACGCTTCAGCTGGTCTTTGAAGTGCTTTCAGGGTGGTCCCCTCTCACGCTTTCCCTGGCAGAGCTCTCTTTAGAACGCTGTATGCTGTACAGAATGCAACTCAACAATTATTTATTAAATAAAACCCTAATATTGCTTATGCTTAATTGCACTAAAACGATTGAGGGGGTGATGGGGAAGGTGTTAAGTCACTAGCGTGCCCAGCACACAAAGGAAATGGAGCTTTATTGTGCGGGGATGTATTGTCCTTGAAGATTGGGGAAAAGGATGCTGCATTGCAAATTGATTTATAAAAATCAGTTATTTTCGAAAATTTCCTTTATAGGCATTTCCTACTTTTATTTAACATCAAGCAAGCTTATGAAGAGTACACATAGATGGCAAAGCTCGCGAGGGACCAATGTACGTGAACAAGTGTGCAGATGTTAGAATTACTTTAACATATGGTTTTGTCACATTGAAAGAGTTGAGTATCAAGTTGGAATAAATGCGAACACTTTTTTGAAAGACATTGGATTTCCAAAGGAAACAGCTATCATGTTTTTAATGTGGTTTTTGTCTCATTTATACTCAATGTAATCATTGCTGTGTGAGTTGATGTTGTATGCTTAGCCGTAATATTTCTTAGTAGTGTGTCTTTTTTTTAAAGATACAGCATCTCTTGTGACAACATTATATTGTATTTTGTCTTTACTATTCAGGTGGTTTTAACGTGGCCTAAAACATATTTTCTGTTATGTTGTTTATTTCACATTTTTTGTTAGTGATTCATGTGCATCACTTTTACTTTTCTTGTGTTTGCTTTACTGCTATTAAAATTGTATTTAAGTAATTTGTTACTTCATAAAGTATGCACCAAAAGTGTGAACACAAAACTTATTTCAATTTCCCTGGTTCACTGACTATGCATTATAAAACATGTTTTGTTTTTTATATAATTACCTAAATTCAATTTTTTTCACAATATTTCTAATAAGCAATGTGTTTCAATGCTAATACACTTACACGCTTTGTTCGTTTCCACAGGTTCTGCGGCTGATCTCACAGAATATGGCAAGTCCAACAGCATACAATAAAATCGCCTTGAGATTTCAACATCGAAGGGACATGTTAAGGCAAGCATGCCAAATATACAACAGAACTGACATGTTCCACCCCATCAAAACCCGGAAGGTGATACTGTACGCTCATTGGCCTGTGCTAGACGTAAGGCTGCACTACTGTCCAATCCAAAAAGTTGGATCCACAACATGGCGTCGCATTATCAATAATGTCCGCAAACAATACAAAGCGGATGGGTTAGAAGAGAAGAAATTGGAATCTAGCGAGACGAGGGAGATCAAATTCCTGTTCGTTCGTGACCCTTACTCACGTCTGCTATCAGCCTATGTGGACAAACTGTTTTCTCCCAATACGCTCTTCTGGAACATAAAGGGGAAATACATCATCCAGAATTTCCGTGCCAGCCCCAGTGCTGACAGTCTCAGGTGTGGCCATGACGTGACCTTTGTGGAATATGTCCGTTACGTTGTGCACTCTGAGAAAACGTTACAGAATCGCAACGGCCATTTCATTCCTACCCACGATCACTGTGACGTATGCAATGTGAACTATGCCTACATTGGTCATTTAGAGACCTTTGGGGAGGACATGAGCTTTCTTTTCAATGTCACCCAATTGCCTAAAAGCCAAATCCCAAATAACTTTGAAATGAAAAGTATCAGGGGTAACGCCGGCTGGGTGCTAGATAGCATGAAAAAGAAAATCAGAATGTGCATGACGATGTACGAGGCTTGTTTGCGTCTCTGGAAGAAATGGCACATCCGTGGTATCATCAGTAAATACGAACCTCTGCCTGTGACACCGGAAGGGGCAGAAACCATTTCCATGGACGACTTTGTCCAGCTGGCCCTCAAAGCTTTGGAGAGGTCCACCAACAAGGAAGAGAAGAAACGTCAGAAAACAGAGGCCCTGCGAGAAGCCTTTGCCTCCATCCCTCCAGCAGACAAACTTGAAGTGCAGGAGATGTTGACTCTGGACTTTGCCCTGTTTGGTTTTGACCCCAAACCAGAAGAGGTTTTTCCTAGTGTCTCAGGACAACATGCTAATAGCTACAGTTACTTTGACTTACATATGGTCAATGCTGAGTCTGGTAGTGTTTGACACTGGTGTTACAATTTCCTAGTTAGAACTATGACAATAAAACTTTTCTACTTCATTATATAAATTTATCGTTGATGTATATCAAATTGTACGTCTGGGAAGGAGAGTGATTAACAGTCACGTCTTTGATAAGTTATCTTTAGCGAAGGATCTAATTCTGCAATAAAAGATGCAGCACTTCTAACCTGTTTTGCAATTGTACAGTTCTTTTAGAATCATATTTGTATTTTCTTATAATTGTACAAAAGCAAAATGTCTCATTTCAACTTAGAAACGATGTAGAGAGACAGAAAGGAAATGGCTATGTATATATTCATCTATTTATTAAGGACTTAATAAAGAGGTTCCATTGTATTGTAAAAAATCCCTTTATAATCACAATTCTTGATTTCAATAGTTGCTAAATAGCATACGGGCACATGCTTGCGATATAAAGAAGTAAGATGCTATTATTTGCAGCCAACACATTAGTGTGTTGTGTACAGAGTGGTTAGGTTCAACGAAGTAGACTTAATATTCCAATTTAAGCCTGTGAAAACACTGCAGAGTAGCCTCAATTTTCCAATGCATAAACATGTATCATTTTCCAATGCATAAACATGTATCATTTTCCAATGCATAAACATGTATCATTTTCCAATGCATAAACATGTATCATTTTCCAATGCATAAACATGTATCATTTTCCAATGCATAAACATGTATCATTTTGTCAAAGAAACATATTGAGACAACGGATGTTCATCATCTTACCATAATGGTTATTCCCCTCATAGATTAGAAAGGTGTCTATTGTTAAAAACAAAAGTGTTTGACTTGTTTTTGTTTTCTTTTTTTGCGATAAACCATTTTGTCTTGCTTGCATGGATCTGATAATCCACAAAATAATTTAATTGCTTACTTGGTTTTTTTTATCATTGTATCAACCATAAAATAAATATTGGAGAGTAACGTGGCTTACTGGAAATGATATAGGAATGATTTTGGGGGTATGTGACATGTATGTACGAGGCACATGTGCATCAGACTGATTTGTTATACAGTAGTTTTTAGAAAATTTGCAAAGAGAAACAGTAACTTTGCAACTGTACTAAACTTTTTCAGGAATTTGGCAAAATTACTGGTTTTCTAAATTTAATGTAGCATTATAACCAGTGTGTATTTGTGGGTGCATGAGTGCGCGTACGTGTGTATGTGTGCGCGCGCGCATGTGCGTCTGTGTGTGTGTGTGTGGGGGGGGTGATATCCGGTGTTGGGGGGGGAGAGAGAGAGAGAGAGAGAGAGAGAGAGAGAGAGAGAGAGAGAGAGATGAGTGCGTGAAAGAACAGAGGGAGAGAGAGATAACAAATGACTTGTCTCCCGCTACACTTCCTTTGCTTTTATGTCCTGCATCATATAGTAATTTGGCAAATGTCCCGTGTGTGTGTGTGTGTGTGTGTGTGTGTGTGTGTGTGTGTGTGTGTGTGTGTGTGTGTGTGTGTGTGTGTGTGTGTGTGTGTGTGTGTGTGTCTGAAACACGAAACGGGCCTTATAACTCCGCCGTTTTTTTCGACCGAATCGCTTCAAATTTGCTGTGAGCCCTAACGGGGCGATGGCAACGGCAACCGAGGCGGCCGTGTCATTTGCGCGGTTTCGCAAATGCGCGAAACGCGCATCCGCCGGCCTCTCGGCGCCCGTATCTCCGGCGTTTCTGGGCCGATTGCCTTCTAATTTGGCAGGAAGATGACCGGCGCCGGGCACGATCCGTGTGCCAAACCGGAAGCGAATCGGTTCAGAAACGCCCGCGCTAGATGCCGCTTCACCTTTTCACAAATAACTCCGCCGTTTCTTAACCGAATCGCCTACAATTTGCTGTCAGGCTTGCTATGACCCGGGCAAAGCATGGCAGGAAATTTTAACAGCATCCTGTTCATAAATGCGCGCGAAAAGCACCAATTTACAGTTTTGCTCACTAGGCGAAACGACATGTGTCCAAACGTGCTGTTATTAAAGGGGGGGCAGGAGACCATGGTTCACAAGTGCTGGGGTGACCAGTAGGTCAGCCAGCTGGTTATGGGTGGGGTAGGGGGTGGGTGGATGGGCGGAGGGATGGTGGGGGGGAGGCAGTGGAGATTACAAGGGGATGACACT
>CM065693.1:38153613-38161113 GCA_017654935.2 Phymorhynchus buccinoides
AGCGTAATGCAGTGCAGTGTAGTGTAGTGTAATGTAGTGTAGCGTAATGCAGTGTAGTATAGCGTGGTGTAGTGTAATGTAGTATAGTGTGTTTAGTGTAATGTAGTGTAGTAGTATAGTGTAATGTAGTATAGTGTAGTGTAGTGTAGTATAGTGTGGTGTAGTATAGTGTGGTGTAGTGTAATGTAGTGTAGTGTAGTGTAGTGTAGTATAGTGTGGTGTAGTATAGTGTGGTGTAGTGTAATGTAGTGTAGCGTAATGCAGTGTAGTGTAGTGTAGTATAGTGTGGTGTAGTGTAATGTAGTGTAGTGTAGTGTAGTGTAGTGTAGTGTAGTGTAGTATAGTGTAGTGTAGCATAGTGTGGTGTAGTATAGTGTGGTGTAGTAGTAGTGTGGTGTAGTGTAGTGTAGTGTAGTGTAGTGTAGTGTAGTGTAGTGTAGTGTAGTGTAGTGTAGTGTAGTGTAGTATAGTGTGGTGTAGTGTAATGTAGTGTAGCGTAATGTAGTGTAGTGTAGTATAGTGTGGTGTAGTGTAATGTAGTGTAGTAATGCAGTGTAGTGTAGTAGTGTGGTGTAGTGTAATGTAGTGTAGTATAGTGTGGTGTGTATAGTGTGGTGTAGTGTAATGTAGTGTAGCGTAATGCAGTGTAGTGTAGTATAGTGTAGTGTAGTGTAGTGTAATGTAGTGTAGTATAGTGTAGTATAGTGTGGTGTAGTGTAATGTAGTGTAGCGTAATGCAGTGTAGTGTAGTATAGTGTGGTGTAGTGTAATGTAGTGTAGTGTAGTGTAGTGTGGTGTAGTGTAATGTAGTGTAGCGTAATGCAGTGTAGTGTAGTATAGTGTGGTGTAGTGTAATGTAGTGTAGCATAGTGTAGTATAGTGTGGTGTAGTGTAATGTAGTGTAGCGTAATGCAGTGTAGTGTAGTGTAGTGTAGTGTAGTGTAGTGTAGTGTAGTGTAGTGTGGTGTAGTGTAATGTAGTGTAGTGTAATGCAGTGTAGTGTAGTATAGTGTGGTGTAGTGTAATGTAGTGTAGTATAGTGTGGTGTAGTGTAATGTAGTGTAGCGTAATGTAGTGTAGTGTAGTATAGTGTGGTGTAGTGTAATGTAGTGTAGTGTAGTGCAGTGTAGTGTAGTATAGTGTGGTGTAGTGTAGTGTAGTGTAGTGTAGTATAGTGTGTAGTGTAGTGTAGTGCAGTGTAGTGTAGTATAGTGTGGTGTAGTGTAATGTAGTGTAGCGTAATGCAGTGTAGTGTAGTGTAGTATAGCGTGGTGAAGTGTAATGTAGTGTAGCGTAATGCAGTGTAGTGTAGTGTAGTATAGCGTGGTGTAGTGTAATGTAGTGCAGCGTAATGTAGTATAGTGTAGTGTAGTATAGTGTGGTGAAGTGTAATGTAGTGTAGCGTATTGCAATGTAATGTAGTATAGTCAAAGACTCTAAAAGGGTAAGATGGACTACTTAAGAGTTACGGCGAGCCGGGCTGATAGAGTTATCGTTAGTGGGGTAGTTACACTATTCACAGTGGAGGCTATCCAAAGACTCAGACTGGAATTTGAACGGAGAATTTAACTGGCCTATCGACGTGTTTTTAACCTAAATGTGTCACGTTTAAAAGGGACATAACCAGTGCTTCTGTCCTCACTACTCATATAGGGAAAAGGGACCGGATGTTAGTCTTTTCTTTTCAGTGTCTTTGGTATAGTGTAGTGTAGCGTAGCGCGGTATGGTACAGTGTAGCATAATATTATTGTGGTATAGTGCGCGCGCGTGTGTGTGTGTTTTGTGTATGTGTGTGTCTGTGTGTGTGAACGCTTTCGTTGTTGGGTTCGTTGCGCGCATTTGATTCTAAAGAAAACTATGTTTTCTTTTGCTTCTTGTTATTCTCTATCTCCATTCTCATCTTGTACTCCTAGCTTCCACCCTCCCATTTCAACACACACACCTCCATCCTTTCCATTCCCTCCATTCTCATCTTGTACTCCTAGCTTCCACCCTCCCATTTCAGCACACACACCTCCATCCTCTCCATTCCCTCCATTCTCATCTTGTACTCCTAGCTTCCACCCTCCCATTTCAACACACACACCTCCATCCTCTCCATTCCCTCCATTCTCATCTTGTACTCCTAGCTTCCACCCTCCCATTTCAACACACACACCTCCATCCTCTCCATTCCCTCCATTCTCATCTTGCACTCCTAGCTTCCACCCTCCCATTTCAACACACACACCTCCATCCTCTCCATTCCCTCCTTTCTCCTCTCTCTCTCTCTCTCTCTCTCTCTCTCTCTCTCTCTCTCTCTCTCTCTCTCTCTCTCTCTCTCTCTCTCTCTCTCTCTCTCTCTCTCTCTCTCTCTCTCTCTCTCTCTCTCTCTCTCTCTCTCTCTCTCTCTCTCTCTCTCTCTCTCTCTCTCTCTCTCTCGTTTTGTCCTTAACAATAATGTCGAATGGCTCAATCGTTCGTGGCCGTCGTTATTTCTGATCTTTTTTTTTTTCTATCATGTTTTTCTTCCACCTCCACCCCCATGCTCTACCCAACCTTGACGTTGGAGCTAGAGCGTGCCAGGGTGCCGCTTGCACCGGTGGCTCTCAGACCTGGTGCTGGACTTGCCTCCCTGGATCATCGTCATGATGACCTACGAAAAGCGGTCCTTCCTGTGGTACCCCGTGCCCGCGGACTCCCAGTTCTCCCGATCCAACCTGAAGTTCGCCCTGGTCGGCCTCACTTGCCTCTTCGCCGTGAAGAACGTGGAGGTTCTTTCCTACACCCTGGTCTCCGTAAAAGGTCATGATGGTGGTGGTTGCATTAGAAAATCGAACCTAGGTCGCTAAAGTAACTGTGCGAACCCATTCACAAGATCTTGCGCGCAGGCGAGGTCTTGTCCATTCGCACTATTCGGTACGAATAGGTCGCGTGTGCCGAGTGGTTGAATGGATGACACGAACTCGTCTAGCCTGCAGGAAGGAAGGAAGGAAGGCGGCAGAGTAGCTAAGATGTTCGCCTGCCAATTTCAATGCGTGAGTGACCCAGGTTCGAATCCCGGCCTCGACCTTTCTTTCTAGTTCGATGGGAAATCGAACTGAACGTCTTTACGCATGTAAAAATCCCACGACATTTAAAAGTCTATAAGAACAGGGAGAAATACCGCTGCCTGGTATGATCAAATTGATGGCTAGGTTTTCCCAGTCCCACCGACCCCTTCTCAATTTTTTTTATTCATTCAGTTTTCTGTATATCTTTTTGGAATGTTAGCTCCATGTCAAGCGCTTAGAGCTTTAAAGGTGGACCCTGACGGATACGTTTTTGCAAGAAACACGTCAAGATCACCAGAACGACAGCCTTTTCAAGGATCGGAACACTCACTTTTCCCTGGTTTTCTATAAATTAAACCGTCAAAACGTCGATTCTTCCTTGGCGGAGATGTCGGAGAGAGTAGCCATTTTGGATGGGGTGGGTGGAGGTCACTCATTGTGGTTGAAGTGGGGTGTTTTTGTAGTGCAGTAAAAAATAAAATGAAGGTACTTCCTTTGTTGTGAGCGAAACTCCTTTAAATAAACTGTATAAAAATACATTTTTTAAAGGCTTCTGTTACGAAAATTCGTGCAAACGATTTGGTCTAAACGCAGGCGGCCATTAGAAAAGAGACGGCACACGCTTTCTCTTTGGGTGAAAGAATTTGACTTCCAGCACCTCCCCCAAGGAGGAATCGCCGATTTGACGGTTTGATTTCTAGGAAACCAGAGCAAAGTGAGTGTTGCTATCTCGGTAAAGGGTGTTTTCCTGGTGATTTCGACGTGTTTCTTACAAAACCTGATCCGTCAGGGTACACCTTTAAGTATAAGCGCTCTATAAATTGTCTCAATAAATAAATGTTTTGAAAGAGCGCAGCAAAGACCTCAATTTAAGCAAGCAAACCTTCCATTGTGCCTGGGGGGGGTTCTCATGCACTGTTACCTCAATGTTCTTTTTATTATTATTATTATTATTATTATTATTATTATTATTGTTATTGATTATTATTATTGTTATTGTTGTTATGATTATTGTTATTATTATTATTGTTATTGTTATTGATATTATTGTTATTGTTGTTATGATTATTGTTCTTATTATTATTATTATTATTATTAATATTATTAGGCGAGGATTCCACGACTAAAGGGAACAAATCCGCGGAGGACATCAATGTGTGCGGGTTGCGAGAAACCACGTCCGCCCTGTTCCTGGAAATTCTGTTTCCCTGGATGACGTTCCTGCTGCGCGTGGTGTGCCCTTTCCTCTGCCTGATCGTCTACGAGGCGTTCATCATCCGCAAGGTTTGTGTGCGCGCGCACGTGTGTGCATGTGTGTGTGTGTGTGTGTGTGTGTGTGTGTGTGAGTGTACTTGTCGCGTATGTATCATCTGGAATGTATTTGTGTGTGCTCGGGTGTATGTGTGTCTGTCCGTGCAAACCCCACTGGTAGCTATAGACTTCTTGAATGAGACATGATGAATGGGTCTGTGTCTTTGTGTGTGTGTGTGCGTGTGCGTGCGTGCGTGCGTGTGCGTGTGTGTGTGTGTGTGTCTGTGTGTGTGTGTGTGTGTGTGTGTGTGTGTGTGTGTGTGTGAATGTGTGTGTGTGTGTGTGTGTGTGTGTGTTTCTGTGTGTGTGTGTGTGTGCGCGCGCGCGCGCGCGCGCGCGCGTGTGTGTGTGTGTGTGCGTGTGCATGTGCATGCGTTGTTGCTGGTTTCCGTCATTCGTAAACACTATTTTTGTTTTCTACTTGCTGATGACCATTTTATTGTAAAGCGCTTTGGGTCATTTGATGTAACTATGTACTATAGTTATTATATTATTTTTGTTTATTATTATTATTATCATCAGCATCAGCATCATCATCATCATCATCAGCATCATTATTATTAACATGATGATGCTGATGCTCATGCTGAAGCTGAGGCGTGAGCGGCACTGCGCGGACAGGCTGATGTCCAAGGTGGGCATCGTGGCCCCCAGCTGGCTGCACGAGGGCCTGGAGCACGCGGGCCACACGGTGCGCCACACGGCCAGCCTGGCCCTGGCCATCCTGCTGTGCGCCCTGCCTTACTCGCTCTACCTCATCATGAAGCCGATCCATAGCGTGGTGAGGGGGTGAAGCGGGTGTGCAAAGATAAAACTTTGTTGTTGTTTTTGTTTGCGGCACAAGCCACAAACCTATAACTCACTGTGTCGGTCGGTCGGTCTGTCGGTCGGTCTGTCAGTCTGTTGGTCCAAAATTGTCGCACATATTGTAAAAGAGAAAGAAAAGTACAGACAGAGAAAAAAATACTTGGGCATAAAGTAACATTTCAGTTGTCATATCTACAGTCCTTAGGTATGGAAAGAATTGTATACTGAACAGAGCACATGAATCTTCATTTTAAAGATTACAAAATAATAAACATACGTAAACGGTAATGCAGACACTGCAACAGACACGACGAGTATGCGGTGCTTCTTTCGATGAGTATAAGTAGGATAAATAGTTTTAAATGTTTTCCAAAAGATATAAAAAGTTACGAAATGGTGCAGAGATAACATTCTGGTTTACAGATAAAAATTATTGAAAAGCCAGGGGAGGCGACTCAGTGTATGTAATGATTGGAGTGGTAAAAATAGACCGCTGCCACAAACGATTGCGAATCCGCGCTTGTTTTAAACTATTAAGCACAGGTTCATAAGAAATAACAACAATATTACATAACAAGGGTAATCATTTTCATTTATTTTGCATAGCTGAATCCTGGCTAACTGATGTGATCCCCGACTCCCATATGTCCATGCCAAACTATGATATGATTCGCTTAGATCCCATGGCACCCCGTTCAACTGGTTTGCTTTTATATTGTACTCGTTCATTAACTCTCAAGAGAATACCTCATTTAGTAAATCATAACATAGAGAGCATTTGGGTTGAAATATTGGCCATACTGGTGAGCCTTACTCGCTCTACCTCATCATGAAGCCGATCCATAGCGTGGTGAGTGGAAAGGGGGTATTCTACTTCTTCGATCGCTCAGACAGTGCCCTGTCAATTATGAGCGCAGGTGCGTCATGCTGCCGTTGTGCGCCTTTTCTTAGTTAGGCCCAGCAAGTCCGGCTTCGGCTGGAGGAAATGTTTTTGAAAGTGTTTCGTGAAAAAATGGCAGGAGAATGGACCGGTAAGGCAGAAAGATAGAAGAGAAAGCAAAGGGAAAAGGCAGAGTCAAAGAGTGGCAGATTAGAGGAACTTACAAGCACAGAACTTACACAAGGTGGGTGAACTATTTATACAAAAGACCGCCCCGGTATCCCCACAGGGGGATAAGGGGGTATGAAGCGGGTGTGTAAAGATAAACCTTAGTTGGTGATGTTTTTTAAACTATTAAGCATAGGTTAACTTAGCTCCAAGGACGTTTGACACTTAGAGCTTACGCAAAAACAGAGTACTTGGCTCCCAGCTTGAAGCCACGTTTCTCAAGCATTTCCTATGTCCAGGGTGTAGTGTTCGTGATCGTTACTGCACACACACACACACACACACACACACACACACACACACACACACACACACACACACACACACACACACACACACACACACACACACACACACGCGCGCGCGCGCGCGCGCGGGCGTAGTACCCCTGCATCGCCAGGGACCTAAGGAGTTTTGTAAGCCCAATGAATTGCATGCTGGGTACAGGAAGCAAGCGACACAATGAGGGTGACACATAGAGACGAGGACGCAATGAGGGAGACACATAGAGACGAGGACACAATGAGGGAGACACATAGAGACGAGGACACAATGAGGGAGACACATAGAGACGAGGACACAATGAAGGGAGACACATAGAGACGAGGACGCAATGAGGGAGACACATAGAGACGAGGACGCAATGAGGGAGACACATAGAGACGAGGACGCAATGAGGGAGACACATAGAGACGAGGACGCAATGAGGGAGACACATAGAGACGAGGACGCAATGAAGGAGACACATAGAGACGAGGACGCAATGAGGGAGACACATAGAGACGAGGACGCAATGAAGGAGACACATAGAGACGAGGACGCAATGAAGGAGACACATAGAGACGAGGACGCAATGAGGGAGACACATAGAGACGAGGACACAATGAGGGAGACACATAGAGACGAGGACACAATGAGGGAGGACACATAGAGACGAGGACACAATGAGGGAGACACATAGAGACGAGGACAGAATGAGGGTGACACATAGAGACGAGGACACAATGAGGGTGACACAGAGAGACGAGGGACACAATGAGGGAGACACATAGAGACGAGGACACAATGAGGGTGACACATAGAGACGAGGACGCAATGAGGGAGACACATAGAGACGAGGACACAATGAGGGTGACACATAGAGACGAGGGACACAATGAGGGTGACACATAGAGACGAGGACACAATGAGGGTGACACATAGAGACGAGGACACAATGAGGGTGACACATAGAGACGAGGA
>CM065693.1:38166113-38173613 GCA_017654935.2 Phymorhynchus buccinoides
TCTCTCTCTCTCTCTCTCTCTCTCTCTCTCTCTCTCTCTCTCTCTCTCCACGAGCCATGAGTGTTTGCATGTGTGCATTAGTGTGTGTATGTGTGTGTGTGCGCGCGCGCGCAAACGCAAACGCACGAGCGCCCTATTGAGCGTCGATGTGTGCGCGTGTGTATGTGTGTGCGCTGTCTACTACTGTCTATATGAATCTAATAAAATCTTACTAGTACAGTTTAGTTCACTATATTATTTCTAGACCCAATGCGCGTATCTGATGAACTAATAATTATCTTGTGTTTCTGTATTTCTGTCATTTTATCAGATCCGTGTGGTGGGATCTACACGAACATTATAGTGAACGAAACTAATAGCAATTCATCAGATTCATGTAGACAGTAATATTTCATCAGATTCATGTAGACTAATATTTCATCAGATTCACGTAGACAGTAATATTTCATCAGATTCACGTAGACTAATATTTCATCAGATTCATGTAGACAGTAATATTTCATCAGATTCATGTAGACTAATATTTCATCAGATTCATGTAGACAGTAATATTTCATCAGATTCATGTAGACTAATATTTCATCAGATTCATGTAGACAGTAATATTTCATCAGATTCATGTAGACAGTAATATTTCATCAGATTCATGTAAACAGTCATATTTTATCAGATTCATGTAGACAGTAATATTTCATCAGATTCATGTAGACAGTAATATTTCATCAGATTCATGTAGACAGTAATATTTCATCAGATTCATGCAGACAGTAATATTTCATCAGATTCATGTAGACAGTAGGATTTCATCAGATTCATGTAGACAGTAATATTTCATCAGATTCATGCAGACAGTAATATTTCATCAGATTCATGCAGACAGTAGTATTTCATCAGATTCATGTAGACAGTAATATTTCATCAGATTCATGCAGACAGTAATATTTCATCAGATTCATGCAGACAGTAGTATTTCATCAGATTCATGTAGACAGTAATATTTCATCAGATTCATGTAGACAGTAGTATTTCATCAGATTCATGTAGACAGTAGTATTTCATCAGATTCATGTAGACAGTAATATTTCATCAGATTCATGTAGACAGTAATATTTCATCAGATTCATGCAGACAGTAATATTTCATCAGATTCATGTAGACTAATATTTCATCAGATTCATGTAGACAGTAATATTTCATCAGATTCATGTAGACAGTAATATTTCATCAGATTCATGTAGACAGTCATATTTTATCAGATTCATGTAGACAGTAATATTTCATCAGATTCATGCAGACAGTAGTATTTCATCAGATTCATGTAGACAGTAATATTTCATCAGATTCATGCAGACAGTAATATTTCATCAGATTCATGCAGACAGTAGTATTTCATCAGATTCATGTAGACAGTAATATTTCATCAGATTCATGCAGACAGTAATATTTCATCAGATTCATGCAGACAGTAATATTTCATCAGATTCATGTAGACAGTAATATTTCATCAGATGCATGCCTCACAGACGTTTGTTAAGTCCTCTCACGGACTGTTTGTCCTTATGTGCACATTAGTCTAAAATGACCACGTTTCTGCTTTTGGGGGTATTTATTGCAAGTATGTGTTTCATTACTCGCCATGTTACATTACCACACAAACTTTGAAGCCATTCTACCCACAAGAAAGGACATTTCGGTTTTGTGAGTCTTTCTTGGCGGAGGTTTGCACTGGCGGTTCAAAATTCAGGATCTGAATAGGTTGTGAAATGCTGATCAAGAAAATTATGTTTATTGGAGACCCTAGGCTTATCGTAGAACATGGTAACCGCGAGAGGACAAATGTTCGCGAAAGGACTTAACAGACGTTGTTACGTTTGGATAGCCGTACGAATAAAAGGGGTCGACCCATACATCCAACTGCAGTTGTGCGACTATCCATCCAACTCCATTAAAGACGGGCAGAATAGATTACTTAAAATATAATTCAATAGCAGTGTTTGTCGCTGAAGCTAATAACAGTCGAAGAAGAAAAAAGAAGTCTTGTACTAGTGTTCTTTCACTTTGAGGCTTGTTGGTAGCATGAGCTTTGATTTGTTGCTTAGAACGACATTTATTTTCAGATTTTGTATGTTGGTAATAAGTCTTTCGTTTTTTTTATCTTGCACCATTTTGTACCCCTATGTCAAATTAGTAGCATGTGTCTTGCTGATGACCTTAAAGTGATCCATGTGTCCTCTCTCTCTCTCTCTCTCTCTCTCTCTCTCTCTCTCTCTCTCTCTCTCTCTCTCTCTCTCTCTCTCTCTCTCTCTCTCTCTCTCTCTCTCACACACACACACACACACACACAAAAAACAACAACAACAACAACAACAAGCGGATCGCCGAGCGGCAGATAAGTTCCCGAGCGGGTGAACTCCAGTGACAAGAAACTAAACTATTGCCAAAACAAATGAACAAATAACAAGGCCAAGGTCACGACAGTGATACTTTATGCGCAGATGCCTTCCTCTCATGGTCACATACCTCCACACAAAATTTGAAGCGATTCTGTCAAGCGGTTCCAGAGATATACTTGGGACAGACAAAGAAGAAAAAAACAAGGTCAAGGTCACGACGGTGATAATTTATGTGTGGAATACCTTGACCTTGTTTTTTTAATAATAATTTATGTGTGGATGCCTTCCTCACACACACCAACACATAAACTTGAAGCGATTCTGTCTGGCGGTTTGGGAGGTATCCTTGGGACAGCATCGATCAGGCAAAGCAAAAAAAAGTTCAGCCGCTCGGCAATACACTTGTTATTGAAAGAATGAAACAGTGAGGCCAAGAGAGGAGAACACGAAATTGAACAAAGGGGGAAACTCTCTTTCTAATTAACTCACCTCCAGCAAAGTTGGTTACGATACCAACCATCTAGCAATGCGTTATTGGCTGTATTACATAGACAAGGTTCTTTGTAAGGCCTACTATGTTATTGTTGTTATCATGTGTGTGAGAGAGAATTGAATTGAATTGAATTGAAATTTTTAATGAAGATAAATGGATAAGCAACAATACTTTTTTTCACCATGTCCTCGACAAAAACAAGTTAACAATAATGAACAAAGCAATCAAACATTACAAGAAATCAAATATACATAAATAATACATGTTTTCATATAACGAGAGCACACACACTTCAGCAAGCCTTCCACACACTTAACACAACGCATATGCAAAATAAAATAAAACAAACTGAGAGACAAACAAACAACAACAAAGGAAACGAGCAAACTTATTTCTAGTCCAACAAGCACAAATAGAGCATGATACATGCAGCATGGTGACCCTATTGCCCTCTTCACTCATGCCACATGTCAGTCCAACAAGCACAAGTAGAGCATGATACATGCAGCATGGTGACCCTATTGCCCTCTTCACTCATGCCACATGTCAGTCCAACAAGCACAAATAGAGCATGATACATGCAGCATGGTGACCCTATTGCCCTCTTCACTCATGCCACATGTCAGTCCAACAAGCACAAATAGAGCATGATACATGCAGCATGGTGACCCTATTGCCCTCTTCACTCATGCCACATGTCAATGATAATTAAGGATGTAAAGCTATGAGCAACAGTAATAATTATTATTATGTAATTAGATGAGAGAGAGAGAGAGAGAGAGAGAGAGAGAGAGAGAGAGAGAGAGGAGACACACACACACATACATAATAAACACACACACACACACACACGCACACACACACACACACACACACACACACACACACACTTGTATGCGCACTTAAGTCATAAGTCATAAGTTTCTTTATTGTCCAGCGCACATGGAAACTTGTCTTCCACCATGTAAAATAAGATGAGATATGTCAAAATAAAAATATTAAATAAAAAATATGAAACATAAATTTACATTAAGACAAATAAGTAACTCCCACACTACACCCAATCATTCATCCACTCTCCGCTATCTTGCTCACTCATCATGCAACCCACCACCACTTCCGCCTTCATTTTTAAACCCTTTCTTTTCTTTTTTCCTTCCTTTCCTCCATTTGTCCTTGTTCCCTTTCTCTTTTTTTCTTTTTTCTCCTTTTTTTCTTTTTTCTTCTTTTTATTTTTTTCTTTCGTTTTTTTCCTTTCTTTTTTCTTTTTCTCCCCCCCCCCCCCCCCTTTTTTTTAAGGTAGGCTTTCCCCCCGCTCTCTTTCATCCGATTGTCTGTGTGGCTGACTAAGATGGACATTTCCAAGAGCCTTAAGTTTGTTTGATACAAAAATGTCTGGGTTTCTGTGTGACCTAGTGCTTGGTGTACTGACACATACATACTGTGTGAAGCTGGTGTATGTGTCTGGGAGAGAGAGAGAGAGAGAGAGAGAGAGAGAGAGAGAGAGAAAGAGAGAGAGAGACAGAAAGAGAGAGAGTGTGCGTGTGTGTATATGTGTGCGTGCGTGTGCATGTATGTGTGCGCGTGCGCATGCATATGTGTGTATGTGTGTGTGAGTGAGTGGATAAACGTGTACATTAAAAAAGTTAAGTGGACAATCACTACAACATCAACAACAGTGATAATGATGAAGATGATGATAAATAGTGAATAAGTAGAATGGGAATCACCACCACTACCAATACTAATATTAGATCTAGTAATAATAAGAAAAACAAAAGTGATGATCATAATGATGATGATGATGGTTGTGATGATGATGATGATGATATAACAGCACATCAGTAGAACCATCAATGAGGACAATAGGCCTACTTCTGATAATAATAACATCAATAATAGCATCAATCATGATAGCAAAAATGATGATAATGACTCATACTGTTATTAGTCCAGTCATTTTAGGTGAAAAATAGAGGGCAACCCGGAAAAAAAGGTTATAGTTTTTATATTTGGTACACAGGTAGTACTATTATTACTAATGAAATTCGGAAAGTTCCCGAAAAATCCAGTGTCAGCAACATGTTTAAATATTGTGCCGATGACACCTCCCCTTTTGATCATCGTGGCAAAAGATGCTACCGAGGGTTGGCTTGCTTGAAAGCGAAATTCTAATCCTTGGCTGTAAATCTGTGTGAGTTCTTTAAAGAATAATCATAAGTTCGAAAATTATAATTAATAAATATATATATTAAGGCATCAAAAGTATGAAAAATATTACGAAATGATACTGATTGGATGCCGAAATCGTGCTAATTAAGCGATAATGAGTTAATGGTGGTATGGATCAAGACTGTCATGATCATAAGTAATTAATGGCTTAAGTATTGCCACGCCTACTCCAGAGCACTTAGAGCACACTTTCTGACCCAAGAAGCACTGGCAAGCATACTCCTGAAGAATTCAAATGTGCTTGACGATACCTGCAAAGAAAGTCTTCACCAGATGTACTCAAGACTTTTGAGAGATTCTGACCTCGAAGATGTGTTTTCCTCAGAAGAAGTTACACGAGTGTCTGACAGCTTGCAACAAATCTGTGAACACATGAAGGGTTCCAACCAGACAGCTAAGCTGTGGATACAATATTTTGAGCTTGTGCAAATCATGAGACTCTTTGTCCATGCAGAGCGAACAGGTGACTGGAATCTATGTGTATGTAGTGAAACAGATGCTTCCCTACCTGCATGCTGCAGGACATCTTGCCTACGCCAAATCAGCCCACCTCTACGTGCAACAGATGGAAGAGCTGCCCTTAGATGTCCAGTGCATGTTTGTGGAGTTAGGCTACTTCACAATCCGCCGCTCAGAAACATTCTGGAGTGGGGTGTAGTCTGACATGACGATAGAACAAGTCTTGATGAGGGCCATGAAAACCTCAGGAGGACTCACTAGCGGACGAGGAGTCTCTGACAGTACCCTTGCTCGTTGGGTCCAGTCGCTGCCTCTGACAGTTGCGCTGTGCAACAGCCTTGAAGACTTTACTGGTGTCCATGAAACATCAGAGCAACACGAAGAGCTTCGATCCTCAAGACAAGTGAAAGACAATCATGATGTGGACACTTTCATTCAGTGGTTCTCATGTCACATGCCCTTTGAAGACAGGCCTTCCAGCATGCTGGTCAGCTTATCAACTGGTGTGATTGCTGACGATTCTGTCAACTGTGACAATGCATTCTGTGTTGGGGTGGCTCACAAGAGAAGATGATTGGCAAAAGCTTTGCTGAGGTGAAGCTGCAGCGAAAAACCAAAGTGAAGTCTCTAGCTTCTATGAACGGTTCAGTGAAGATCAGGGGAAAAGAAGTGGTTGTTCAGCCACAGCAGATGCTTAATCGCATTCTTTCCATTGTGGACTCGGCCACTGATTTAGCTACATACATGAAGTATGAACTTGCTCCTCGACCACCCTCACTGTTTGATGATATCTCCTTGCGACGACCTTCATAAGCTGCACTGGCATCTCTTTTGCTGTCGCTTCTTCCACCTGGGTCTAATGACTTGCCTCAAGATCTGGTCTATGTAATCGATGGAGGCCGTCTACTACACAGCGTTTTCTGGCCATGCCCAGCAACTTATGAAGAGATTTGTCAGACATATGTGAGACACATAGTCACCTACTATGGAAAGAATGCCACAGTGGTTTTTGATGGTTATGCTGGCTCACTGTCTACAAAGTCTGAGGAACATAAATGAAGAGCAGCAAAGCATACATCAGCTAACATTGACGTAGCCTGCCATATCAAAGCCACGGTGAGTCAGGCTGATTTCTTAGGAAAACAGCACAACAAGCAAGGGCTACAAACAATTCTCTGTGAAAGTCTTCGAGCTGCTGACATTAATGTACAGCAAGCAGACAATGATGCAGACACTCTGATTGTGTCCACTGCCCTTCGTCACGTTGCGGAGGGTCATCAAGTGGCTGTCATGGGAGCAGACACTGACCTCCTTGTGATGCTAGTGGCCAGACTGCCGTCAGATTGCCGGATATATCAGATCCATCCTAGACACACAAAGACCCAGCAAAAAGTGTTTGATGTCTCTGCCATCCAGAAAGCTCTTGGACATTTGAAAGACAGCTTGCTGTTTCTTCATGCTGTAAGAGGCTGTGACACAACATCGGCACCATACCAACAAGGGAAACGGAAAGGGTACAAAGTGCTCAAATCTGATGACAATCTTGCACAAACTGTGGCAGTTTTCAACATCGCAGATGCAGACGCAGAGGATATTGCGAAAGCTGGCGAAGAATTTTTGCTGCGTCTCTATGGTGCTTCCACTTTCAACGGCGTGGACAGTTTCAGACTGGCATCATTCAAGAGAAAGAATGCCAAAAAGTTGGCAAGTGGGATTGTTCAAATGGCAAGTCTACCACCAACTAGCGCTGCTGCTCGTCAGCATTCTTTCAGAACATACTGTCAGGCCCAGCAGTGGTTGGAAAATGGCATTATTGATCCATTGATGGGGGTGGCTTTTGTCCCATGGTTCACTTCAGCCTGTGCCCACAGAGTTGCCTTCAGCGCCTGATAAACTGTTGCGCATCGTCTCCTGTGGCTGCAC
>CM065693.1:38186113-38196113 GCA_017654935.2 Phymorhynchus buccinoides
ACAGGGGCGATGATGGTAGCCAACGAGGTGGGCCTTCTCCTCAGCGTGCTGCTGGTGTCTCACTTCTGCAGAAGGTCCCACGTCCCTCGCGTCCTGACGGTGGCCATAGCTGGCTACGGGGTCTGTGCCTTGGGCATCGCCATCTTGAACTTCGTCTATCCCCGGTCACTGGAGGTTCGTGAAGAGGAAGAGAAAGAAGATGATGAAGAAGAAGAAGAAGAAGAAGAAGAAGAAGAAGAAGAAGAAGAAGAAGAAGAAGAAGAAGAAGAAGAAGAAGACTGATTGATTGATTGATTGACTGATTGATTGAACTTTTTTGCGTAAAGATTGAGGCATATTGGAGGCCTTTTTACAAATCCACCCATTTAAATAATAGAAATAAAACGTAACGAGGAAAAACAAAAAAATTAAATACTAATAACAATCCATGCAAATAGCCAAACAAGGAACTCTCTCTCTCTCTCTCTCTCTCTCTCTCTCTCTCTCTCTCTCTCTCTCTCTCTCTCTCTCTCTCTCTCTCTCTCTCTCTCTCTCTCTCTCTCTCTCTCTCTCTCTCTCTCTCTCTCTCTCTCTCTCTCTCAGCTCTCAAGATGCACACATGCACACAGACACGCATACACACGCGCGCGCGCGCGTACCCATATATATATATATATATATATATATATATATATATATAATATACACATGCATAAAAAGAAGAAGAAGAATGAAATTTCTGCTTAATGTCCTCCGGTCTGGAACAGACACATAATAATGGGACATTAGTAGACATAAAGATGGTGGGAACGATCCTGGAGGCAATGCCCGGAGGCAGTGCAGCACCAGGAATGTCCCGATGTTTTAACAATACATTTGCAATAATGCAAAAGAAGAAGAAGACAGAAAGAGAAGAGTCTGTTGTTCGTTCAATTGAGGGGGCATATTACTACATGATTGTATTGTACAGGAATGCTTCGCTTTGGGGTGCGATGTTATGCTATGACATTTTCCGGAAATCGTAGCAAAGGCGAAGCTGTGTTGTCCCAAAATGAACCACCTACAGGGTAGACGGAAGAAACAGGGTTAGGATGAGTAGGGGGAGGGGGGGGGGGGGGGGGATGAGGAGAAGGAGAACGTGGAGAAAATCAGACTAAAGAAAAACTATGTGAGCTGTTTTGGGTGGAGGGTGTGTGGGTGTATGTGTGGGTGTGCGTGTGTGTGTCACAATGTGTGTGTGAATGCGTGTTGTCACAGTGCGTGCGCGCGTGTGTGTGTTGCTCGCGCGCGCGTGTGTGTGTGTGTGTGCGCGCCTGCGTGTCCATGTGTGTGCGGGTGTGTGTGCGTGTGTGTGTGCGCGCGCGCGTGTATGTGTGTGTGTGTGTGTGTGTGTGTATGTGTGTGTGTGTGTGTGTGTGTGTGTGTGTGTGTGTGTGTGTGTGTGTAATTTATGTGTTCAAATATCGTTTATCGTTGTAACCGTGCCTTGTTTACTTGAATACCTGTTTTCAAAAGATACCACAAATAAACTACACTTTTGTTTCCATGTTTATTTTGAAGAAAGGGGTGTTACAAAAATCAGACAATTGTGTTCATTGAATGTGCGAACATTGAAAGTGGAATGGGGCTTTACACTACGATCATTTTCGGACTGACTTGACCATGCCACCTGATGACAAGTCAGGGGCAGATCACAGTCATGATAATAACAACCCAACATGGCAGTCGTGCCTCACGTAAGTGAACTGAGGCCTTGCTAATAATGGTGGATCAGCTACAACTCCAGTGAAATTGAAACTTCATTAGCGTTCGGGAACTGCAGAAATAATAGTCTTTGTTACAACTTCAACCTCTTTTTCGTCAACATTAGCATCTAAATATCCCAAGGGGTCCTAATTGTGTTCTTCTGAATGAAGTCTGTGGATTTTCTTTTTGTTGTACAAAAAGACCAGACTAATTAAGTGTCTTGATTCACTGTTTGTGTTTGTGTTTGAACACAACTAACCGTTTCAAACTATTCGGGATGGTGGTTAGCTTTGACCATTTCACGTATCATGTTTACAGGTTTCCAAGCAATTGGTTATCATTGGTTATGTCAGTTAACTGTATGTGTGTGTGTGTGAGTGTGTGTGTGCGTGTGCGTGTGCCTGTGCGTGTGTGTGTGTGTGTGTTGCAGATGCTCTGAAGTGGGTGTGGCTTGTCTAAGAGTACAGTGTTCATCTTGTATGCTGTTAATGTCTGTGTTACTTTATATGTGGTATGTTTTTATCCGCACGCACAAGATGAATTCTTCTTATCTGAAGCTAATAAATGGACTGATTGATTGCATTACTAATGTTTACCATGCTTTTTTGCATTTTAGCAAGAATTCTAATCATAGGCTGCAGTGTTTCTTGATTAAAAAAAAAGGTTTACATTGTTGTTTACGAATAAAATAATACGCTCTCTAATATTTCCACGTCTCTTTCGGAACTGGGTACGTTATATTTCTGTTGGTGATTTTTGTCCCCCTCGTCGCCAGGATCTTTCCAGCAAAAACATCTCTGAAGAAGACCAGTACCTGTGTCAGGGGAAAAACCATACCCTGTACTGTGCCGACAGTGGGGAGGAGGAGGAGGACGAGGATGGGGGAGGGAAGGGCAGGGAGGTGGTGGTGGTGCTGCTGGGCGTGCTCTACGCTCTCCAAGGCGTTGCCAAGGCGACACGCACACCCCTGGGCATCACCTACATTGACAACAACGTGCCCAGCAAATTCAGCACAGGACTCTACATCGGTGAGCTGGGCGGAAAGGGGGAAACGGAGACGGTAAGAGTTGGGGGGGTGGGGGGGTAGAAAGTTGAGAATGAAGTTGGAAATAGAGTCCAGGGGGGGGGGGGTCAATAAGTTAAGGAGGGGGCGGGTCCGATTGCTAGGTTGGGAGGTCTGAAGCTAACGATAAGTTTGTTGTAAAAGAATCATTGGAGTCCTCTCCTGGGATAATAAGATGTGAATCCAATATCCTTATGTTCTTACCTAAATCCCTAACATAGGTTGCAGGAGGTGCATGAAAGCAAAGATCTCAGTGTGGTAGCCATGGATTCTCTTTCTTTTTAGTTGGTGGTGAGGGGTGGGGGAACGCCTGTGAAACCCCACCCATGGATTTGCTTCTGGAGACGAAAAGCTCAACTTTGAATTAGAGCCGTCTCCTCGGTAAAGGTTTTACTATAATTATAATTATCTTGGGGTTTGGTTGAATTAAGTCCCCTTTTTGTTTGTTTGTCGTTCATCGTCGTTGTTGATGTGTTGTTGTCAACTGTTGTAGGAATCATGCTGGCGGTGTCGGCTTTCGGACCTGCCCTGGGATACACTCTGGCCGGTGTCCTTGACAACATACCGGTGGATTTGTCAGGTAATGGGCATGTTGGATGGAACAGGGGGGGGGGGGGTGCTAGTTGGGAAAGTGCGGGAAAATAAATGCCTTTTTGTTGCAAGGTCTTTCTTTCCATTTCGCGCCTTTTGAAGTCAATCTTCCATCAAGGTTCTATTTTGAAAATCGTAGACGACTGCTGAGTTATTTTATTATGCACGCTCTGTTTTACTCATCGCACACACTTTTTTCCCCTCGCCATATGCCTCCTTTGCCATCACTACACCATCAGCACTCGTAGAATCGTCTTAGATTTTACATTTGCATATCCTTGATTTACTTGTCATGCTCTTATAATGACAACCTTGCTCTAGTCTTTGTTGCACAATGATTGGTGATTTGGGTATTTGTCGTCTAGACACAGAGATCGATCCAGACGATGATCGGTGGATTGGTGCCTGGTGGCTGGGCTTCCTGCCCCCAGCCTTCCTCAACCTGCTGGTCGCCCTGCTCTTCCTCTGCTTCCCCAGACATCTCCCGGAGCCACAGACCCAGGAGGACCTTCACCACAGCCTGGAGGATGAGGGAGGACACGTAAGTGACGCCGAGCAGCAGCTATAAAACGTCCGCAATTAAAACAAAGAACAGCAATCCGCCAGAGTCAAATGCTGATTCAGTTGGGTGTTGGGTGTTGTTTTTTTAAGAAAAAAAGATAAGCCCAACTTCCGAAACGATCCTGGCGTTCTCAACAGTCAGGGATAGAAGGTAGAGAACAAACGCGCGGAGTAAAAACACAACAGAACAAAAAACCTAAAGACGGGTACTCTAGACACCTCTGGCAGCTAGCTGCACGACGCCAGGAAATAAAACAAACGGAAGCGCAATACTAAATGACAGCCAGACACGTCTCAAAGAGGGCAGTCCAAAGACCTGACCCCGAAACAAGCTCACTCTAAGGAGAACGAAAGCGACACGGGATCCGACAATCTGACAGCCAGACACCTATCTCTGGAAAGGTGAAGAAGTCCCAGCATTTCCTCAACAGCAGTGTGTGTGTGTGTGTGTGTGTGTGTGTGTGTGTGTGTGTGTGTGTGTGTGTGTGTGTGTGTGTGCGTGTGTGTGCGTGTGTGTGTGTGTGCGCGCGCGCGCGTGTGTGCGTGCGTGTGCGCATGTGCGCGTGTGTACGTGTGCGTGCGTATGTGTGTGTTTGTATGCGTGTGCGTGCGTGCATGCTACTAATATGAGAGGGTAAGAAAATAAACAAAAATCAAGAAAGAGATGATAGAGAGAAGGAGTGGGAGAGAGAGGGGTGAGGGAGAGAGAGAGAGAGAGAGAGAGAGAGAGAGAGAGAGAGAGAGAGACAGAGAGAGAGAGAGAGAGAGAGAGAGAGAGAGAGAGAGAGAGAGAGAGAGAGAGAGAGAGAGAGAGAGAGAGAGAGAGAGAGAGACAGACAGACAGACAGAGAGAGACAGAGTGAGAGATTGAGAGAGTGGAGAGAAAAAGTAGTAGGAGAGTGAGAGGGTGGTTAGTGGAGGAATTCGTGACTGGTGTGTATGTCTTTCATGGAGTGAATGTGTGTTGGGGGGTGCATGCGCGCGTGCGTGCGTGTGCGCGTGCGTGTTCTTGATTCTGCAATCTGTTGCGTGTTTGTTGATGGGTTCTCTTTTTGTACAGCGCTTTGGGATCATTCGAGGTTGAGCGCTATAAAAAATACTCATATTATTATCATATTGTTATTATTAAACCGCGGTTGGTTTCCGTCCCGTGGACCGTATTGGATGTCACTTCTGCTCATGGAGCTTTGTATTCACATGGATAAGGTACTCTACATGGAGATTGATAGTCTCCCTTATTGGCTCTTTGCTGTTTTCTTATCTTAGAGTTATCCAACCTTTTCATTGTTATTATTAAAAGACGACACGCACGTCGCACAGGCGTTACGAGACAATCGTTAACTTGTGGCGGTACCATAGCCGATGAGGTTTAACCGAGGCGTGGTTACCGCTACACCTATCTGCATTGTTACTGGAGTTGCACTGCTTCCGGGTATTGCCTCCAGTATTGTTCCCACCATCTTTGTATCTACAAATGCCCCATATATGTGTCTGTTCCAGACCGAGAGGACGTAAAACACCATTTGTCGTTTGCACAGGCGCAGACAGATGGCGCCATCGCTGGGGATCATGCACAGGATGCAGAGGTACGTGGTGGCTCCACAGAGTCCCCGGAGGCTGTGGACAGGGGCGGGGTCACAATGGATGGAGGTCTTCAGAAGCAGCCTGTTGTGCACACCGACAAACTGCTAGGTGAGTGAGGAGAGGTCCCACACTGCAACTAGCCCAACACGAGTCACCTAAGTATGAGACAGACACATCTATCTGCCTATCTATCTATCTAGTAGCAGAATAAACTAAAGGGGAAAAAAACTGGAAATAACTGGTAAAACAAAACATAAACAAAGACTGGCGCACCTTTAGAATTACTGTTAAAACATTTATTAAAACGGAAATATTTCGGGCTTACTGCTCTTCTTCGGTGCAAAGCCTCCAAATAATCTATCTATATATATATCTATCTATCTATCTCTCTATCTATCTATCTATCTATCTATCTATCTATCTATCTATCTATAAATAATCAATAACAGTAGAGTTTTGAAGATTTAAAAAGTATGAAAAACACAAAATCAAGCCTACCCTCAAATGTCAGGGTTTTCAGCGTATGGGGCAAAAACTTCATTGAATTAAGAACTTTGCAAATTCTTGAGAAACAACTGAAAACTGACTGTCAGTAATGTGTGTGATCTTCACGCACCTCAATGACAGCCCGACAACGCCTGCTCATAGAGCAGACGAGGTTTGAGACAGTCTGCTGGGGAATCCCATCCCACTCCTCCTGAAAGGCCTGCCCAAGCTGAACCAGGGTTTGTGGCTGGTTGACACATGCACAAGCGGCTCTTTCAATCATGTCCCAAACATGGTTCATGGGTTTTAATGCAGGGGACCTCGCTGGCCCTTCCATTCACTGGATTGATTCGTCGTCCAGGTACTAGTCCACAACGCGTGCTCTGTGTGGACGGGCGTTATCATCCATGAGGATGAACTCCTGGCCAACAGCTCCAGCATAGGATCTCACATATGGATCAAGGATTTCATCCCAGTATTTGGCTGCCGTCATGGTTCCGTTCAGGAGCACATGGAGGTCGGTCTTTCCCTGCACACTGATTCCACCCCAGACCAGAAGTGGGCCTCCTCCGTAACGGTCATGCTGGGCCATGTAAACATCGTGGAATCGCGCAAAAAATGTGCATAACGTGAACACTACTCACTTTTTAACAATACAGGGAAATTAATTACTGAAGTCAGTGTCCGTATCAATCAACCACATATGCAAATCAAGCAGTACTTTTCCACAATTTTCAAAGCAAAAAGAGATGAAAGCAAGTATTGAGTAGTATATCTGGAATAATATTACTAAAATAGTGAATGCATTGTGCAAGAGATTCCTGAGCATTTCTAGTCTTACAGTTTAGACAAAGTTTCCTGTAGTCTTTTGCCACATCCACCCAGAACCTATTTGTGCACCATATTCATAACAACATTGGCGTGTTCACCTCTTAACGATGCCAAGTTCAGGAGTGTTTTATTTTGATAGTTAACAAACCAAATGCACTTTGATAAGCATTGTTGTGTATGAATTCTCCATGAAATATTTATTAACACACATGATAAGATAACGGGCAATAAGTCTTATGTAACACACACACACACGCGCGTGCATGCACACATATGCGCACACATGTGCACGCACGCACACACACACATAAACATGAACACACACGCGCGAGGTAAAGAGGTTCATTGGAGGGTGAGCTTATTTATGATTTCTTCAAGCAGCTGATCGACTCGGTGATTTGTTGTTGTTGTTGCTGCTGCTGCTCTTACCTTTGTTGTTACTGCTTCTTTTGCTACTGGTAGTGTTGCTGTTACTGCTGCTATTGTTGCAGTTGTTGTCGTTGTCGTTGTGACTCGAATTAGGTAGACCTACGCCTCTAATGACGCCGTGAAACACTGTCGGACCGCTGCAAATTTAACAAGGGCTACTTTGAATTTGAACATTTTGATAGATATACCTACTTCAATGACTCCATCGTTCGCCAACAAAGGATGCTGGTGTCTGGTACGTTGCAGAGATGCTGAGGTCTCTCTTTCGGCTGCTGCGGAATCCCGTGTACGTGCTACTGGTACTGGCCCTGTCTTCCCAAGTCTTCATCCTGGTCGGAGCCTTTCCCTTCGGGGTGGAATACATCCACCATCAGTTCGATCTGGACATGCGCCTTGCCGGCTATATCTTCGGTGAGAGACTGGGGAGAAGAGAATCTACAAGCGCATGCGTGCAACTTTTCCTGGTATACAAGGATTTCCTGTTTTTGAATTTTAACAGAAAAGGAATTTCCTGTTTCTAAAAACTTGTCAAACAAGATCTTAGTGTGTCTTCTGTATTTTTGAAACACTTTAAGATAAGCATGTGTCTAAATTGTGGAAAAAGCAAACTAAAATACTTTCATAAATCAATGTTTTTTCAGCTACAGGGGGACATTACCCATAGACCCCGGGATTTCAGTTTTTTTTCATTTTGTGTAGTTGCACCCATGCAAGAAGCATGGTAGGGGGAGAGAGGGGTTGGAGCCTGCAAGGGTATGGATGTTCACCCCTTATGTTGTTATAACTGTACTCAACACATCAAAACAGCCACACAAAGAGATGATGATGAAGAAAAACAAAATAATACAATCTAAAATTTCTTATCCATCCCTTAGGTTCTTATCCAATTAACAAAGGGGGGCACAAAGGAGTGTACTTAACGGCGTGTGACAGCATATGATTAAATACTCAACTCAACCATTGGTCCATGTTTTGACAGGAAATGATTTGTAAATCTAATGAATATTTTGTTTTGTCAAGGCAAAAGACTCGGTACATTTCAATAACTCCAAGTATAAAGTATCTGACTGATTAACTTAAATTTCCCGGATGGTAGAATGAATAAAAAACGCATGGATGTTTAGTCTAATCCAAACAATGCATAGATACTTATATTTCTACATGTATAAGCTGCCCACAAAAAGTTTGGGAACACTTTCAAAATACACGTTTGGGTGATTTGCTTGTAGCTTCCAAACGCGTGGCGTCTGGAACTTAAAACTTGGCAGTTACATACACAAGAGACATGGCCTTACCAAAACAAAGAGAGAAAAATTCGGGATCGCCATTGGTTTCTATGGTAACGTGATATTAAAAACGCCTCAAAATCCAGAAAGCTGCAACAAGTTAAATTGCTGATGCATCGAAATTATTACACATTTTAAGATTTCGGCACTTTTTATAACTCGCATTACCATAGCAACTGATGACAATAGCAAAACATGTTTGCTTGCGTGTAAGGCCATGACGCTTGCGCATATGACTGCCAAGTTTTAAGTGCTAGATGCAAAGTGTTTTGAAGCTATCAGCAAATAACCAAAAACATGAGTGTTTTGAATGTGTTCCGAAACGTTTTTGTGGGCGGCATAGATCGATGCATTATGCAACAAATACTTTATTTTTGTTTTTTTATGCTGCAGGGGGGACTGCCCTGGTGTTTAACGCACTCGCCATAGTACTAGGGGGTTTGCTGGTTTCACGAAAATTCAGGACACGTCGCCAAAGTCTGCTGTACAAAGTGGTTGTCAGTGTCGTCTCCATGGTCCTTTTGGGCATCACCATGGCCTTTGGCTGTGACCAGCATGCCTTGGTCGGCCTTGATGGCGGGTTAGTGTCTGTATGTATGATGGGGCTGTGTAATAGTTTATTGTGTGTTATATCATTTCCATCACTAGATTTGTTTTGTGCCCCTCCATACATCGCGTGGTGTAATATTTTATCGATAGGTCTTGTAGTACTTCTGTACGTAGTCTTATGCATTTCCTTGACGAAGCATCACCATCTCGTTCTTTTTAACATATACCGCCCCGCCCCCCGCCCTCTCTCTCCTCTCTCTCTCTCTCTCTCTCTCTCTCTCTCTCTCTCTCTCTCTCTCTCTTTAATGCATGACAGCAAGACAAAAGAGCTGGCCAGTTCTTCTTCTTCTTCTTCTTCGATCGCTCAGGCAGTTTCCTGTCAATTATGAGCGAAGATGCGTCATGCTGCCGTTATGCGCCTGATTAAAAAACAGTTAGGCCCAGCAAGTCAGACTTCGGCTGGAGAAAATGTTTTTGAAAGTGTTTCGTGAAAAAAAAGAAAAGGCAGGAGAATGGACTGGTAAGGCAAAAGGATAATAGATGACAGTAAGCGAAGGGAGAAAAGGCAGAGTCAAAGAGAGTAACAGATTAGAGGCAGCTACAAGCACAGAACTTACAGAAGGTGGGGGAACTATTTATGCATAAGACACACCGGTATCCCCACGGGGTGGGGGGGGGGGGGGGCTGGCCAGATTAGTGCTGGCAATTTTGTCATTTTACCCCCACCCCCACCCCCCACTCACATGACTTCACCCTCACCCCTCTACCCTCCTCACCCCTATTATCCCTTACCCCTTTCTTCTCCCATTACCATTTGTGGACTCTCTAAAAGACTGGGTGGAAACACAGAGCCTAGACAGGAAAGGTAGAGTGTCTGTCTGTGATGGAAGTCAGT
>CM065693.1:38198613-38207447 GCA_017654935.2 Phymorhynchus buccinoides
AGAAAACATTTAGTCGTGCATTGAGAATGAAAGCAAAAAGTGTGTGTGTGTGTGTGTGTGTGTGTGTGTGTGTGTGTGTGTTTCAAAATTTCTTCGACTTCACAGCGCCTAAACTACTGAACCAATCTTAATGGAACGTGACAGAAAGGTTCTTTGGGCACTCTGGACGCTGCCCCGTGACGTCAGATTGACCAAACGACAAGCCATATTGACGTAACCTATTTTGAATCCCTCCAACAAATAACTTTTTTTTGTCTTTCAATTTTTTGGTCTATGTGAATCAAATTTGAATAATTACAAAGACATTGATTATTTCAAAGATAATGGGTGAATTTCAACCGAAGTTGATTGGTGAAAAAGTGTTACCTAATGAATGTTTTTGTAAGAATAATAAACTACAGAGTATTTGGCTTGCCATACTGATATAGGACATTTTGAACAAAAAAATAACAAACACAATAACGCAAGTCGAAAATTATCTCCCCTGTCATTCACTGTAGTGCTAAGGAGTATTTTCACCTTTGCGCCTAAAGAGTGCTTCATGTCCTGGGCGTGTAATTATGAGTGCGTGTTATCACAGTTCTATACAGGCTCAATGTGTAGTGTCCATGGTGTTCATACTGTCAACACGTAAAATCCAAAGGCGTGGAATGTCACTCCAAACACGGAACACTTAATTTTTATGTTTTATTTTTGTGTAAGTTTGTTTGGGTTAGGGTTAGGGTTAGGGTTAGGGCTAGAGTCAGTTTAATTTCAGATTGAATGGTTAAAAGATACACATTCTAAAGTTTCGCTGAAAACCGACATTGTCACGCGAATGGCGTCACTTTCCATATTTGGAGATGACCAAGTGCAGCATTGAACGTCTTGTACGTGAAATACTATGTATGTTACACTAAACTCCTAAAACCATTGGATGTTTAGCCTAACGTTTTGACTGTCTAAGATGCACTCATGACTACAAGGCCTGGTGATTTGACATTACTTAATCCGTTATCAAAGCAAGCGGTTAAGCCACAATGGGAGTTAATTATAAAGGGGCACCAGACAAACGAGCAATAAAGAGGCAAATCTGTGCAGATTTGATTCGTAATAAACCAATTTCCAGCGACACTCTTTATTTTTTCAACTAAATTCTGTGTGTGTGGCAGGTCTGTGTCAGAGCAAGACAAGACGCTGGCTGTAGGGGGGGTATCTTTCATGATATCCCTAGTTGGTGAGTCCTCTCTCTCTCTCTCTCTCTCTCTCTCTCTCTCTCTCTCTCTCTCTCTCTCTCTCTCTCTCTCTCTCTCTCTCTCTCTCTCTCTCTCTCTCTCTCTCTCTCCTCTCTCTCTCTCTCTCTCTCTCTCTCTCTCCCCCATTCCCTGATTTGAATTGTGGTCTGTGGCCAATGTTCAATTAAAACATTTCGTTCGTTCGTTCGTTCGTTCTCTCTCTCTCTCTTCTCTCTGACTCTCTTTCTCGACATTCTTATCTTCTCTCTCTCTCTCTCTCTCTCTCTCTCTCTCTCTCTCTCTCTCCCCCCCCTCTCCTCCCCTCTCTCTCTCTCTCTCTTATCATCTTTGCTTGCATTTATTCATTCACTTTCGTATGCTCAGCTGCTTCGTTTGAATTCAGCCATGTTCGAACTCAAAAATGTCGTTTTCTGCGTGTTTGGGGGAAGACGGGGTAAAAAGCCTATGGGCGGGTAAGAAGCCTGGGCGGGTAAGAAGCCCATGTACATGTCAATTATCTCATGAAATAAAGCAAATGTCAGTCAAATTTGCCCATGAGACGAATGCTAAGCATTAACACTCGTCTCATGGGCAAAATGTGACTGAAATTTGCTTTATTTCATAAAATAATTGGCATGGGCTTCTTACCCGCCCATGGGCTTTTTACCCCGTCTTCACCTATGAGCAAATACTCACGTTAATGAACCACCTGTCACTACTCCCGGCCTCCCCATTATATGCAATGCATTCTCTAATATGTATTCATTTTCATAGAGATGTACGGTGAGGATGCGTGGGCCAGTTTGGTAGAAATGTGTGTACGAATGGTGAATGAAAAGCGCATTGAGTTGCTTTGCAAGATTATGCGCTATATAAGCATTATTAATTATTATTTATGTTATTTATGGACCCGGTGTAACTAGTCTTTAGAATTTTAGGCCAACATAAATATTCATCTTTTCGTTTTCTTCCAAAACTCATTCCTGTTCGATATCAACTTATGGTAAATAGAGCCAGACACGTTCAACTTAAACCAATCTGAACGGTTGGAAGAGGCACAGATATTGTTCGTTTTCTCGATTTCGTCCTAGAGTGATTCAGTCATTAAAATGGTTTTAATGTACTCTGGCATTGCTCTGTTGTGTCCAACGTAGGCCCATATACTAGAGAGCATTTTGTTTCCTGCCTCTAAAATGGTCAAACTCAATCAAACCCATTCTGGCCAGTCGGATTTGTAATAAAAAATAGTCTAATTCACTTTCTGAAGTACTGTGGTCGAATCGTTTTGTTGTTGAGAGAGAGAGAGAGAGAGAGAGAGAGAGAGAGAGAGAGAGAGAGAGAGAGAGAGAGAGAGAGAGAGAGAGAGAGAGAGAGAGAGAGAGAGAGAGAGAGAGAGAGAGAGAGAGAGAGAGAGAGAGAGAGAGAGAGAGAGAGAGAGAGAGAGAGAGAGAGAGAAACAAACGTTGTGCCTTAAATTAGGTGTGTATTTTTCTCCAATGTGTACATTATTGTATTTTTGGTGTGTGTGTGTCATTAAATGTAGTTCTAAGAGGTTCCTATGATACTATTATTGTGTTTTTCGTGTGTGTGTGTGTGTGTGTGTGTGTGTGTGTGTGTGAAAGTCATTAAATGTAGTTCTAAAAGATTCATAAAAAAAATTATATTGATATTATTTGTTTATCTGTATTTTCCAGGGTTCCTTCCAGGTCCCAAAGCTTTCGGCGCCATTGTGGACACCACGTGCCTCGTTTGGAGCGTGGACGCGTGCAGCGGTGATGAAGGCGCATGCGCAGTGTATGACCTCAAACAACTTCGCTTCCGGTTCATCGGCCTAGAAATGGCTGTTTCTTCGCTCACGGTTATGCTCTATGGCTTGGCGTTTGCGGTGTTCTTGAGGCAAGTGAGGACGGGGCGCGCACATGACGACAAGCTTGCACAGGGTGTGGAGAAGAACACGACAGAGGACGAGTTGAGGCCAGAGGGAACGGCCAGAGGTTCAAGACAAATTGCAATGACTCGCCTATAGATCACCAGCAGATGTCGGCAAAGAAGAAGAAAAAGAAGAATGATGCATTGAGATTGAAAGCCGAGAACGGGAAGGGTGGGACGGAAATTGGGTGGGGGGGGCTGCAAAACTGCGCTTTTTCAGTTTCCTGTCATATGAGCGTAGATGCGTCATGCTGCCGTTATGCGCCTAACTAAGAAATAGTTAGGCCCAGCATGTCCGACTTCGGCTAAAGAAATCATCTTTGTAAGAATTTCTAGAAAAAAGGCAGGAGAATGGACCAGTGAGATAGAAAGATAGCAAATGACAGTAAGCAATGCTTTTACCCTTTATTTTCAACAATCTTCAAATCTTAAATGAAAATAAGTAAAAAATATAAAAAATCCCATCTAAGAACATTTTGGCACCATACATACCAAAGTCGAAAAGCACGTGGTTTGTCGGATGTTTTGTCTTTTATATTATTTCATTGAAATGTCAAAAAAAAGGTGCAGGTAGCGTGAGTGTTATGCCCAATCCGTGAAATTGCTCATTTCATGAAATGGGCAAGAATATTTGGGCTATGCCATGCAGGAGTTTTCAATTTTCATGCACACAGCAAAGGGCTGAAGTATCATTCCTGTACATTGTGACCCCCCCCCCCCATCTCCAATTAGTACCTTTTGAAGAAAGAAATATTTATCTTTGAAGCCAAAAGTATAAGCCTTATCTTTATAATTATAGTATGCAACAGTAGGCCTTTGCCAGCAGTATTCATGCTGAAGATTTGATAGCTGTCGGAGTGATTTGCTCTTGAGATCGATCATCAGTACGGGGTACTGTATCAATTGGTCTCCCTTACTAACACGCTTCAATTTATTGCTGACAATACGGACTCTTTTTTTATAAATACTATTTTTTACACACATAATGGGTCTTTCTCCCTCTCCAGAGGCGGATCTGAGGGGGTTTCCAGGGTGTCCGGAACCCCCCCCCCCCCTTTGCCCCAAGCATGTACCTTATACAAGGGTAACATGTAAGAAAATGGCTCCATTTTTGCTTTCATAATCACTTTACCGCAACATTGTCCGGGGGCTTCGCTCCTTGGGCCCCCACAAAGCCATTACACCTGAACCCAGGACCTATGCAGCTCCCTGGACTCCCCGCAGAATCCCCCCCCCCCCCTTATGAATCATTTGGTCCACCTCTGCTCTCTCTCTCTCTCTCTCTCTCTCTCTCTCTCACACACACACACACGCACACCATCTCTCTCTCTCTCTCTTGGTTTAAAAAATACATGAAATATTTTGAGAATATTTGAATGAACTTTACAACAGAATTAACGTTTTATCTCAGTCTAAATAAATGTTAATCTTCTACTCAAGAGACTGTTCATGCATTTGTGTGAGTGAGAGAGAGAGAATGATACCGGTAGTTTTTTTTCTCTGTGTGTGTGCGTGCGTGCGAGGGTGTGAGGGTGTGTGAGTGTGCGTATGTGTGCACACGTGTGCACCTGCGTGTTTGCGAGTGTGTGTGTGTGTGTGTGTGTGTGTGTGTGTGTGTGTGTGTGTGTGTGTGTGTGTGTGTGTGTGTGTGTGTGCAGTGTGTGTGTGTGTGTGTGTGACACGGATTAGGCGTCGATCTGTTACACCCAATCTGTTAAATTGACTATTGCATGAATTCTTTTATTCAGATTTAATTTAATTCAACACTTTTAAAAGAGTGATAAAAACATGCAGCTCAGACATGCCCTAGGTTAGCACTCAGTAAGCGTTAGGGGTGGGTATGTGGTGGTAGATTAGGTTGAAAATACATTACCAGAACATTTGCTACTCAGTGTTGAATCAGCCTTGATGATAGGAATGGAAAACCCTACATTACATCCATTTTATGAACTGGGCAAACTATTTTGCCAATTTTGTGAAATATGCAATTTCACGGATTCGGTGTAACATACATGCACGGAAAATATTTTCTCATGCACATGATTTGCCCATTTCATGAAAACAGCTTACCCATTAATTTTCATGAAATGGACAATTTCACGGATTGGGCGTAACATGAGCATGTTGTTAATAACTCCATTCTTCTAGCCAGCCAATGGTTTGTGTTTGTATGTGCTGATGCTCTTACAGACATTTTAAGTCAATTCTTGGGGGGGGGGGGGGTGTCTATGGACTAGTTTAAATATACATTTTTATTTCACCTTCAGTGTGCAAAATGTATTCCCAAATCTGAGAGTGTCGTGGTTCATTTGTAGGTTTTGTGCATGCAAAAAAAGTTTCCGATCCTTTTTATTGTATTTTACGTGACAAATCAGGTCCTTTTCTCAAATGGCTTTTATCACTGGTTGACATTAGGCTGTAGAAAGGGCCAATAGTAAATGAGAGCTGTACTATAAATGATATTCTACAGTATTGGAATATCATGCTATCGCTTAGTCTCTCGTGGAAGACTATGACTCTCGAACGAGGAGGCCCTTGCACCGGCTGGTGCTGTGTCTGGTGCTGCAGCCAAAGGGATTGGTTGGCCTTTGGGGACCTTCCCCAACACCAACTCTCGTCGTCCTCAAATCCCTTTGGCCGAGAGAGTGGGGATGTACCCTGGGCAAGGCATCTCCACTATAAACTAATTCTCGCCCAGCCCGCCAGAATAGTATCTGCCCCCTGCTATCTGGCAGTCATTGTCGGAAACGACAGACAGGCAACAACAACAGCAACATGACAAATGTAACCATCGGCAAAAAAAGAGAATTTATTTTACCGATACTTCACACTTATCTCCTTTTTTCCCCAATTGTCTGCAAATTAGGCATGTTAAAAATCAAATGATAGAGCTCCACTGTTCTTCTCACCTGCAGCACACCATTGTGGCATTGAATGAAAAGCAAGCAAAGGTTTCTTCAGAAGTTTTATTTGGTCAAATGAAAAACAAAATAAAAATGTACGTTTTCTCATTTGCTGCTTTTCTTCAGTTGATGGAAGATAAGTCTTTCAAATGTAGAATCAATGTTACGTGGCTTTTCTTTAGCTGAAGTCTTAAAGACACACCACGATTAAGTCCCTTGGTTTTTTTCTAGGTAGCTGTGACCCACATACAAATGTCCCCAACTTCAAATTGAGGCTGCTCTTTAAAATGATGTTTCATTTTTTTAAATTTGGGAGTCAAACCTGGTCAAAACAAGATTTCTTACCAGCTATAAGAGGGAAAACACATGAAACCCATGATTTTGACACGTGATCTGGTGGGTTTTACTCTTGCTGACATTTCTGTGCCATATTTGTTTTCACAAAGTTCAAATTTCTGGGCTATTTTGTTTATACAATCAGGTTCCAATTCTGTGCCAGATTTTTTAAATATATAATATACGAATGGGAGGCAATGGCAGAACCCAAGCCGAGGACAGCTGTTTCGACTCTAGGGAGTCTCATCAGCTCGGCACTGGATGGGGTCTTAGCCTATCAAGGTGGAACTACTCTCACCTCAACAAGAAGATTGTTCCACAAAGGGAAGGTTTCTTCCTGTATATTGGTAAAAGGCTCCAAAAATCCAAACCAGCACTCAAGTAAATTAGAAATGATACAAATCTTAAAGAAAAGTGTGAACATAAGAATGGTACAAAATTTAAAATATGAAAAAAATAGGTGACACGACCAGAGAGGGCCACAACTGAAATAGTATCCAAAGGGACATAAATAGGTATGAAAAAATCTGTTTACTGCTGGCACCGTTCCTCCAGCCAACAGGACTCAAAAGTTAGAGCATTTGAAATGCAATAATAGTAAAATTGTTTACAACTTTTTTGTCCCTATGTCTTTGAAATATATATATATGCATACACACACACACCTGCATTGACCGCAAAACAGCATCAAGAACTTCAAAAACACACACTAATGTGAATTTCAAATCAAGACTTAAACAAAATTAATGTACTAAATTACCACAGAAAGAAATCATTTACAGCCCTGAAATGATTGCAAATGTTATATCCAGCTCTGAGATCTATCATTTGCTATAATTGATTCATTAGTTTACAGTTGATTTTGTATTGTTGTTGATACACAATCACACACATAGGTGCGCACACACACACACACACACATGCATACACACACACGCACACGCATGCACACACACACACTCATACACACACACTTTTCCCCTCTCATTTTAATTCATTGATTTGTTTGTTTGTTTGTTTGGGTGGTTTTTTCGTTTTGGTTTTGTTTAACTTACTTATTTAAGTCTAATATCACCATTGTTGTGAACTGACTTTAAACTAAATCAATCAAATGCTGTCCCAAGAAAACTTCGTATACAACTATTATCAAACAAGTTAGTGCCTCTAGCATGCAGCACACAAATTGTCAAGCTACCACATGCACACCCAATGTCAAAAATGTTTTCAATTTTCAAGGCTCTCAGGAACGTTCACACAGAAAGTGTCAAGAGTAGAATACCACAAACATGTACGTTTGTCTTCAGACACTTCATTTCTTATATAACATATTACAAAAAATCAAAAGTAATTGTGATGGTGCATGGGAAAAACCTACATAAGTCGCTCAGAATGATTTGAGCAAAAGCCAAAAATAGTCAACCCCCAAAATATCAATTTTCTATTTAGGGCATATTTATGTCTATTTTTATTAATTCTACCAGTATCCACAACATGAAAGACAATATTGAATGATTTCTTTGTTTATTTGATTGTTTTCTAAATCAAGTGAATAGAAACAGAGTGGCGAAGTTGTATCTTCTATGCCCGATTTCTGCAAATGATCTATTTCCAATGCCAAACTTGAAATAATTATAAAATAAAAACCCAACAAGATAACTCAATCCTGTTTTCTGTGTATTAACAAGGAATCTTTGCTCCATCATGAAACATTGAAATATCAATGTATGCCAAATTCCATATCTGGTTTTCCCACGCACTGTCACAATTGCTGTCAGGAGCCTTCACACAGAAAGTGTCAGAGTAGAATGTCACAAACATCATACATCTGGTTTTCCCATGCACTGTCACAATTGCTGTCAGGAGCATTCACACAGAAAGTGTCAGAGTAGAATGTCACAAACATCATACATCTGGTTTTCCCATGCACTGTCACAATTGCTGTCAGGAGCCTTCACACAGAAAGTGTCAGAGTAGAATGTCACAAACATCATACATCTGGTTTTCCCATGCACTGTCACAATTGCTGTCAGGAGCCTTCACACAGAAAGTGTCAGAGTAGAATGTCACAAACATCATACATCTGGTTTTCCCATGCACTGTCACAATTGCTGTCAGGAGCATTCACACAGAAAGTGTCAGAGTAGAATGTCACAAACATCATACATCTGGTTTTCCCATGCACTGTCACAATTGCTGTCAGGAGCATTCACACAGAAAGTGTCAGAGTAGAATGTCACAAACATCATACATCTGGTTTTCCCACGCACTGTCACAATTGCTGTCAGGAGCCTTCACACAGAAAGTGTCAGAGTAGAATGTCACAAACATCATACATCTGGTTTTCCCATGCACTGTCACAATTGCTGTCAGGAGCATTCACACAGAAAGTGTCAGAGTAGAATGTCACAAACATCATACAAGTTTGTGTTGACACTTCATTTCTCATACCGTA
>CM065693.1:38207947-38225927 GCA_017654935.2 Phymorhynchus buccinoides
TGACGAGACGCTTCACATAGTAATCAGAGAAATAGAGGCTTTACACTAGTGGTTAAATTCAGGTACATGAATAAATAATAAAACGTGGAAGTGTAGTACAAAGAAAGTGAAGAACTTCAAAGGCACGAACAGAGGGAAACGGAGAGTTAAAGAATATAAAAAAGTTAAAGGTTTCTCAGAAGGTATGAATAAATGGTAACATATGGTCATAGGTTACTATAGATTCAAGTTAAAGCGTAAAATCAAAACCTATTTAGGGAAGTTGAGGAAGAGAGTTCAATTAAAATTAACAAAAATATATAGTTCAGTGCAATGACAAGAAAGTTGAAGTAGGCTCTTCTTATATGAAGGAAAGTAAAGCTAAAAGGGTCATTATCATAAGAAAGGCTGTTATGCGAGTTAGTAGGGGTAAAGTTTTGTAGAATGACAGCATAAGAACTTATAGCCATTTTAAGGTTCCAGCAAAAAGTTAAAGATTACAGCTCACAAACACCATAATGTTTACAGAAATGCAATAGTAACAGCACAGGTAAAGGTGTATACATAAACAGTAATAAGGCTTTATTAATAGCTACAAAAATAACGTTACAGATACAGGAGTTCTAAACGTATGCATAACAAAAGCTTCAAAAGCACTAGTCATATATAAAGAAGAACTGTAGACTAAAAGATACTGACATATAGGTTAGCAAGTAAAATTAAAAAGAACAAATATATTAAGAATTAAAGAATAAGTATAGTGGGATAGTAATAGAGACTACAGAGACTAAGAAAGATTTAATTATTACATAAGAGAAGTTGAAAAAAAAAGTAGGATTTTGATAACTGGAAGAGTTAATGAACATGTTTGAAGAGGAAACGAGTTAAAAAATGTATGAAAGTCGGAAGAGAAGAAATTTAAGAATTAATGAAAATAGGGTGTAGTTTCTCTTAATCCATGTAAATAAAAAGAGGGTTTATTTTTCAATGAAAAGAATAAGATCTCAAGTTTGGAACCCAGGGAAAGTCTTACTAATAACAAGAAAAAGACTAAGTGTTTATCTAATAACAAAAGTTGCAGAGGGGTGTTAAGAGTTAAATGAGACAAAGAATACAAAAAAAGAGGTCAAAAGAGTCAACATAAGTCGACAATATGTATTAAGCTATAGTTAGAAACAAAAAACATAAACAAGAATTAAAGGTTAAATACAATTGCTATATAGTACGAGTTGACAGTATCAAGTTGACTTTGTACTAAACACTAGGGTCTTTAACAGGTCTCATATATCTAATAGAGTATAAGTAAAAAAGAAGGTAGACTAAAGGTGATAGGTGAAAGACTACCAATAGAAACTTAAGTCAAGGTTCCCGGATACAAATGAGAATCAATTAGAGAATCAAGTACAATTCAGTTTATACAAGAATGTTCACGTTTGGACTATATATTAGTTATCTAGACTTCTATAAAAGTAGTTATCTATGGCAAGGGTTTTTTTAGGATCATAGATCGAAATAAGTGGATAGTCAAGAGCGAGTTCCATACCAATATAAGGTAAGTTTTTCTAAAAGGTAACATCTTATTAAAAAACAAAACGAAAATGAGTTATGGAGCAGTAAGCAAAATAGTACACCCGATTGCAGGGTTTAATCACAAAACGCAATGTAAATAATGTAATAAGGGAGAAAATAGGATAATTAAAGAATTAAAGTATAGCTGAAAGTACAAAGGGTTTAACAACACGTAGATTAAGTTAAGTAAATAGTGCTCCAGAGGAGTTCTATTCTACTGAGGCATAATTTAGAGTATAAAAAGTCATATTTACTTACCAATTAGACCAACCGCGGTCAAAGAAGCTAAATGAAAACTTAAGGAATCGTTTTTTTTTTTACTCAAGCTTTAGAAAAACATAATACCCAGAACACACCTACTATAAACATATAGAAGTAAGTGAGAAGTAATTTTCTTCGTTCACTTAGTCGAATGTTAACTCCAAATGACAATGACTATAAGCTATTAGAACAGACCCAGCTTTAAAAATGAAGTCAAGTCCTTAAGCCAAAGCTATAACAACTTGAGCTTGGCTACTGTTGAAGTCAAATACACTTATTTCATCTTATAGGCCTTACAAGAAAGACCAGCATTTAACAATAGTTGTTTCGATAAAGTTGACTGTCTATTCAGTTTTCGTCAATCTATGGTTGGATAATTTATACAGACTTAGTCTTCTTCCCTTCTTTGTCCAGTTCATCCGAATGAACAAAGTGTAATATAACTAAACTTCAAGGTTCCCCCGCACTATAAGCAATATCAGACATAAACACAATCAGTTTTTTCTAGTCCACAATTACTAAAACATACCATAATAATATCAGTTTAGAAAAAGTCACGTCAGTTCTTGACTCCTAAAATAAGCATAAAAATTTAGGGATCAAAATTGTAATAAATTACTATGAATCCATAATACAATTGTCGAAGAAATTATAAAGATACAAAAAAACTAGACACACAAAGGTAAATACTAACTATACCAGTTTATTCACAATAACGTCAAAGTCCCTTTCAATTCAGTTCTTCTCAACTGTAACCATCATCTATAATACAAAAAGCCATAAAAGTTCAGACAGGTTGAAGATTAGTATACAAAGTGTCCTCTTATATAAAATTAACAGTTGTTGTTGTTTTCAAGGTTAAATGTACAGTTCTTCCTCGTACATTATTTTTTAGCAAACGACTGTATCTATAGTGGTCAGTATCGTAAATAACGTATACCTCCACCCAGTTTCTAGTTCTCTTCCGTTATCAAGCACGGCTGAGGATCCATCGGTGATGGCGGGTTCAAAGGGGTTAGGGGAAGACGGAGGTGGGAGAGAGTGTGTAGAGATGGGGGGGAACAGATTAACTCAAAGTAGAAATCCATTTTGAAAACGGCTCTAGGCCCATACTAAATCACATCAGACAGATAAATCCATAGTATTACGCACAAGGTCTTGATTTTATTCTAGATTTTTTTGATAGAAAAACCGATTTGGACATGTGGATGCAAGCATGAGGTTATGTCACATAAATTGCAGGTTGTCATTGCTTATGTAGAGTTGTCAGGAATACGATTTATTTAAACAAAGCATAAAGGCGTGTGCAGCTGTGGTAATGAATAACTATGGAATGAACGGCAATATAATGCAATGAGAATCGGTGACCCACCTTGGGAAAATGGGTGGCCCTGAAAAAGGGCTAGATTTGAAAGCAGCAGCAGCCTGGTTTTTTTTTCAGCTCAGCTTTACTTGCTGGCTGGTGTACTTGGTGAACCGCCTTGTCCCTCGCTCACGCGTGCTTGGCCAGCTCGCCAGGCCAGCAGAAGGCGCACGCGTCTGGAGATCGGGCGGGTGGATGGGATGGTGAGAGCGCGTTGTTGTAATGGGACAGTCTCGCAGGCTTCGGCGGCGATCCTTTCGAAGATGTCGTTCACGAAGTTTTTCATGATGGACATGGGCCTTGCTGCTGATCACCAGGTCAGGTGCACCTGCTTAGCACTGAGTGTAGATGGCATAGCTTTCCTTCCTCTTCCTCTTGCGTCTTTTCGCGTGCGAACGGCCTTGGCTTTTCGGCTTTTTGGCGCCCTTTGAACTCCAATTTGCGGTGCATGTCCACGGTTCGAACGCTTTACAATACAGATAAATAGAGCACTCTGTCCTCGACGACGTTGTGTGAAGTTGGGACTAGTAAAAACGGAACTTTTGGTTGTGTTGCTGGCCTTGCTTCCTGGTGTAGAAAAGGCAAGATGATTGGCTGGACTAACAGTCAACAGTTTAACATTAGAGTTTGCATAAAAAAGCTGCAGACAGTGTGCAGTCAGGCATAAATGCTCGCTTCGATCAAGGTGTTCGTCTTAGAAAAGTGTTCTCACTCACACATACTCTCTCTCGTCAGTCGGACGTGGAAAGGTGTCAAAGTCAAGGGCAAGAGCAGTCGCTCACATCCCGCGCTGACGCAGTCCCCCGTGGGTCGAAAAAAAAACCACCAACAATCCACAGACCTCTCGTACAAGGGCCCAACTATGCTGACGTGTAGGTGCGGGGCGCTCCTGTTTACCTGGCGGCTGTTCTGGAGTACCTGGCCGCTGAGGTGCTGAGTTGGCAGGACAACGCTGCCCGGGACAACAAGAAAGAAAGAATCATTCCTCGCCACCTAGCAGCTGGCCCTCCGTAACGGACGAGGAGCTCAACAAGCTGCTGTCGGGGTCACATCGCCCAGGGAGACGTGCAGCCCAACATCCAGGCCGTGCTGCTAGCCCAAGAAATCGCAGGCCAAGACTTCCAGCGGAAAGGCTTGAGAAGCCTCCCTTGCCAGCTAGCCCCTTTCGCTATCCCATTTAAAGGTCCTTTCAGGACACCACATATTCCTAAGTGGGACACGTCATCATCGTGGCATTAGCCTTAGGGTTGTGTATGCACAATGCAGCAAAAAACAACACAATTCTTATACATTCAGGAAGGGCTGAATTGTTACATAAACCAGCTAAGGTGGTTCATGGTTGTTTTATTCAATGCCTTGTGTTCAAGAAGGTAAATGCAACTATCACAAATACACAATTCACAGCAGTGCCAGTCATATTAAACACGCCATAGCCAACAATACAGTGCAGTCCTTATTAACCGCATATTGGGCCTCTGAAAGGATGGCAGCAGTTCTAGATGCGACCACGTAAAATATCAAGTGTAGGTAAACGCATAGACTGACTTGTTTGATATTGTATATATTTAGCAACCGATAGCCCCCCCCCCAAAAAACAAAATGGAAATTTAAACACACATTTGTCATCAGTGTGTGTGTGTGTGCGTGTGCGCGCGCAACAGATGAGGATTGTCTAACTTACACCCTTGTGTCGCCTCTGGCACAACAATGATTGAGCACCCATGTCACTGACAAGGATCAAATGAGGGTTGTTATCTGATGTTCTATGTTCGGGAGGTACGAATAGCCCTATTTTATGGACGCGCAAAGGGATCAATAATTGCAATGAATCTTTTCTTACCCAGATGAAATCTTTTCTCTACCCAGGTAGGTTTCAATGGAGAGTTTGGCTGAAAATGGCTGCGTTGAAGGGTTTAAGCAAGATGTTCAGGATACTGACAAGGTAAAAAACGGAGATATCTGTCAGAGGTTTGCACTCATCTTTGGTATTTCTGGTAGCAAATTAAATAGAACGAATCTGGGTTTCGTTTCTAAATTTGACTTTTTGGGTGTAAGGGACAAGAATGATACCGAAACGATCTACTCACTGCTTGGATGAAAACAAGGTTTCTATTCTCTTTCTCTGATCTTATGCAGCTTTTGATACATGGAACAATCTATCCTCAGTAGACTTCACACCTCTTTCGGTCGATCTGGGGGCTGGGATCTTTCCGGGTTTCTTTACCTGCTTAAATCGCACACAGACAGTTGTTGTCAATGTTATCCATCTCTCAAAGGTCTTCAGTTCGCGTGTGCCCCAAGGTCAGTCTTAGCCCTATTCCTTCTGTTCTTTATACCCAATCTCTCTCCACCATCATCAACCAGCATTCTCTTCAAAATCATAGCTTTTCTGATGATAATCAGATGTACATTTCTGCCCACCTGAGTCAGTTAGATAAAATGATTTATTCTTCTAAGTTGTGCATTTCTGCTGTTAAAACATGGATGTTCTATAACAAACTGTAACTAAATGCTTAAAAGACAGATGATTCTTGTAGCCTTTAACCACACAATTAAAACTAAGGTTCTCCCAGGTTCTGTCGACATTGATAGCACTGAGATCAAGCTATCAGCATCTGTCCGCAATCTAGGTGTCACTTTGGCCCAAACCCTTTCTTTCAAACAGCATGTTTCCCATGTTTGCAAGGCTTGCTATCTAGAAATTCGAAGAATTAGTTCAATCCGCCGTAGTTCATCTCTCAAGATGCCCTGAAGACTCTAATATGTGCTTTTGTTCTGTCTCGCCTTGACTACTGTAACTCACTTCTTGCTGGCTGTCCATCGACTCTCATCTCTAAGCCCCAAAGGCTGCCCGTCTCATTTCTCGCTACCATAGGTACGATCATATCACTCCGGTTCTTCGTTCCTTACATTGGCTCCCAGTTCAATCACGTTCGTCTTCTGATTCTCGTCTCCTCTTCCCTCCCTCCATCCGTCTCAAATCTGCTGGCCAACGTTCTTTTTCCTGTCAAACACCATCCCTTTGGAATTCTCTGCCTAATTCTCCTCCAACTCAGTCTCCTCATTCAAAAAACCTCTCTTAAAACCCATCTTTTACCTGCTGCACCCTAAATATTTGATCAGTGTCTATCGTTGTGTGCACGTGAGGGACGATAGAATAGAGGTTTGTGCAGTGTTTTGTGGTGTGTGTGTGTGGTCAAGTTCAAGTCAAGTAAGTCAAAATGATCTTTATTGACGATAAAAGAGTAAGCTGGATAAGCTTTTTTACGTCCTGTGTGTGTGTGTGTGTGTGTGTGTGTGTGTGTGTGTGTGTGTGTGTGTTTGTGTGTGTGCGTGTGTGTTTGTGTGTGTCGTGTGTGTGTTGTGTGTGTGTTTGTGTGTGTGTGTGTGTGTGTGTGTGTGTGTGTGTGTGGGTGTCGTGTGTGTTGTGTATGTGTGTGAAGCCATGCAATATGAGCATACATGGTGTGCTTGTGTGTGTCTTGGTTTGTGGGCTATGTGTGACGCATGTGGATGTGTGTGGTCTGTATGCATGTGGTGTATCTGTCTAGGAGTGTATTTGTTGTGTATCCTCTAACGTGTGTGTATGTGTGTTGGGTATGTGGTCAGTCCATGCAACTCAGTGCTCATGGCTTACGAATGAAAGATGAATTAAGAGTCAGTGTTGATAATGTGAGAGTGCGCGTGTACCTGTGTGTGTGGGTGTGTGTGTGTGTGTGTGTGCGTGTGCGTGCGTGCGTGCGTGTGTGTGTGTGTGGTGTGTGTGTGTGTGTGTGTGTGTGTTGATGTGTGTGTGCAGAGAGAGAGAGAGAGAGAGAGAGAGAGAGAGAGAGAGAGAGAGTTGCATTGTATATGCGTTGTTGCTGTTTAGTGTATAGTATTAAATGCCTATTTTGTATTGATGAATATGATTGTTAAAGCGATTTGGGCTCATTTGGCGAAAGCCGCTATATAAATGTACTAATATTATTTATTTTATTATTATTATTATTATTATTTTATTATTATTTTATTAGTGTTATGAGTCATTACGAAAAACCTCATAGGGCATATTGTCTCGTTTTGTCCAGCCATACAAGTTTTAACAATATTTTATGGTATTTACTTCTACTAACCACGTGTTTCAGACAACCCAACGTGACACTTTTTCCTCATGGAGGCGCTTGCTTTTTATATACCGACCATTATTCAAAAATGTATCATTCTAATTGCAGAAATCAAAGTAACAAACATCAAAAAGTTGCAGAGGTAAAGAGGAAAAGTCGGGAAGGGGGCGCTAAGCGTCACCGAAGGTGCTTCGTTGGACAATATCCAGGGTATCACCAAGGCCCGATATCCGTCGTATGGCCACGTCGTGGTGAGCAATCGCATCCTCGCGGGTCTCATCTACGAGGATTAGACCGTGGGCGTAATCAAGGTGTTCTTGGAGAACGTGATCGTGTGTCGTCACTCACCGAGCACGCCAAAAGGAAGACCGTGATCCGCCATGGACGTGGTGTACGCCCTCAAACGCAGGCCGCACCCTCTACGGCTTGGGTTTAGGCAGACCTCGCTCGAATCTTAAGAGAGCAAAACAACTCCCGAAAAGCATTTTCAGGGCTACACATTTCCCAAGTGGGGTCACACATGTCTGTTGCAATAGTTGAGTACATGTTAGTCTTAGTGTCAACCATGGAGCTGTACCAGAGTGATTGTAAGCGGCCATTCGTTTTGATCATAAGAGAGAGAGTTGGTAAAACGCCATTCTACCAGTAAGAAGCCCATGGCCATTAACTCAAGAAATGAAAACAAATTTTCAGTTACAATTAAATGACTTAAAATACCTCATGAAATTCATGCATGTGGTCAACAAGATGAGTTTTGAAATTTATTGACCTTTTTTGTTCGTTTATAATTTTCTCGTACTTGGAAAAAGTGAAATAATCTTTTATATTTCTACAAAGGTTATTCAGTGCTTTTGAACGATACTTTCTTTTCAGCAAAACTTTTGATTGTCAGCTTTGATAGAAGTCAAAATGTTTCGTTCGCACCTGCTTCATGCACTCACAAAACCGATTTATTCTTTATGTCAAATGTTTAAATTACACAAATTGTTTTTTATCTCGAATGATTTCCTTAGACAGAGGTAGAATTGCCGTGTTTCGTAGGGTCGTCTAGTTATGTCGCAGGCTACCGAGGTTCGATACTGGGCAAGGTCAATTTTTTCTTATTTCTTACGTTTTGTTAGTGTGATCCTTTTTCAGTTCGCGCACGTATGCGCATTTGTTTTTTTGTATTGTACAATCGAGATAACTGTAGATTGCAAATCCGGATGCTGTTTTGTATTCTAAAAATCTTGAACTGAAGCAGACTATAACTTAGTCTACATTGTCAAGATATAATAATGCTTAATGCCTTGTCGTCTGTCTGTCTGGCTTGACATGATTGTTTTTTTCTGTTTTCTGTACCCCTACCATCTAACTCTATGTCCCTGTCTGTAACCTGTCTGTCTCTATGTCCTGCCTGTCTGTCTCTAGTCCATCTCTGTCTCTTGTCTGTACCTATCTGTCACTTTCAGTCTGTCTATGCGTTTTGAAATGAATGATTTATCTGTCCTGTCTCCCAACCCTGACACTATGCTCCTCTCTGTCTGGTTGTTCTGTATGTTTGAGGGTCTGTCTAGTCTACTCCCTCTCATACTGTGATCTCATAAAATGTGTGTATAACGCATGCAGACCACTAATTTGGTTCTGGAATGTTGCCTGATCTGTCTGTGCTTCCTGTCTGTCTCCTCTCAGCCGTATATCGGTGTGTGTGTGTGTGTGTGTGAGGTGTGTTGGTGAGTTGTGTGGGTGGTGTGTGGTGTGTGTGTGTATGTGTGTGTGTGGTGTGTGTGTGTGTGAATGTATCGTATGTGTGTGTGTGTGTGTGTGTGTTGTGTGTGTGTGTGTGTGTGTGTGTGTGTGTGTGACTCGGTGGTGTGTGTATGTGGGTGGTGTGCCGTTGAGGAGAGACAACTGAGAAACAGACAGGAGTCGTCTAAGGGTGCCTCAGGAGCTTTGCCTCAGCGACTAAACCGCTTCCTCCATCATTCCTGCCTTCCGCTGTCCGCTGCCACAACGCTGGTGTAACCGAGTGACGGCCTGCATGTGCACAGTGAAATCGCCCACTCCATATCATCTATATGAGTGGGTGAAATAGAACCAAACACCGAACTAAGCGTTTCTGATTTTCTTCTCACTACCGCTCCATCTATGTCTCCTCTCTTTCTGTCGTCTCTTACTGTCCCTACGTCTGTCTGTATCTAGGTCCTTCTCTGTATGTCTGACTGAAACTGATTATGTTTTATACATGTTTTCTGTCTCACTTATGCCCCTATGCGATATGTCTCTATGTCCCTCTCTGTCTGTCTTACGTCCTCTCTGTCTCTGCTCTGTCTATCTGTCTGTCTTAGTGTAACTATCTGTCACTGCAGTCTGCTTTGGTTTTACACTGAATTGATTTCTCTGTTCCCTGTCTCCAACCTCTGACTCTATTGTCCCTCTCAGTCCTGTCTATCTGGTCTGTCTATATATGTCCCTATTGTCACTGTCAGTCTGTCTTGGTGCTGACACTGAATTGATTTCTCTGTTCCCGTCTCCAGCTCTGGACTATGCCCCTCCTGTTTTGTTGTATGTGACGGTCTGTCTGTCTCTTCGCTTGCCTGTCTGTCTCACTTTCGAGGGTGTGTGTGTGTGTGTGTGGGTGGTGTGTGTGTGTGGTGTGTGTGTGTGCGTGCGTGCGTGTGCGTGGCGCGTTGTGGCACGAGTGAGAGAGAGGACATTGAGACACACACACACACACCACACCACCACACACACACACACACACACACACACACACACACACACACAGAGAGAGAGAGAATGCGTTCTCGACCACGCTCCCTTTAATAGGATTTAGACAGTGATTCTAAGATTCATAATGATCTTAACAACGTCGCATCATTATCGATGCGAATATAGGCCATGATCTTGATTTAGGGAAAATTAATTTGCAGACATATGAATACAGAGGAGTAACACGGGTGAATACCACCCAAATATGATAAGCCCAACGTGCTTAACTTCAGTGATCGGATTGGGAACAGGTTTTCAACGGGTTATTGGCCGTTGGCGAACAGAAACCAACGCAAACGGAAACCTGAATGATTGAGCCAAAAGGGGATATACGTTCTTTCTTTTTTTTAACAGGTGAACTGTGTGCAACAATCCGGTCGCCCCCCCCCCCCCCAAAAATGATAATGAAAGACAGCGCTTCTGAGGACTCATCGTTGATTGGTTGAAAGCCCGCCAGGTAAGCGTGTAAAAGGCTGGAAACGCACCAGTCTGAGCTTCATTCGTCTCTTTCTCGCCGTATTCACAGCAGAAGAAGACAGCGTTCAGTCTACAACTCTACAACTCTACAAATCTCCTTATCATGGCTCGTACCAAGCAAACCGCTCGCAAGTCTACTGGAGGGAAAGCTCCCCGCAAACAGCTAGCTGGCTGTCAAGGCGTCCAGGAAGAGCGCCCCTGCCACAGGCGGAGTGAAGAAGCCCCACCGCTACAGGCCCAGCACCGTGGCCCTGCGTGAGATCCGTCGCTACCAGAAGAGCACCGAGCTGCTGACCGTGCCAAGCTGACACTTCACAGCGCCTGGTCGAGTGATGATCGACCAGCGACTTCAAGATACCGACCTGCGCTTCCAGGAAGCTCGCCGGCACACAGCGAGCTGCAGGAAGCCAGCGAGGCCCCTACCTGGTTGGGTCTCTTCGAGGACACCAAACTTGTGCGTGGCCATTCAGAGGCCAAGCGTATCTGTCGTTCCCCACTCCCCCGAATTAACTTGTGACCATCATGCCCAAGGACATCCAGCTGGCCCGTCAAAAAGTATCCGCGGGGAACGTGCTTAAGCTGTACCTCGGCCTGGCTCCAAGAGCATCTTCTAATCCTAATGTCCTTTTCAGGACCACCCAGATTCCCGAGTGGGTCACGACTCGTTGCATGGGTTACTGTTACTAACATCGCAAGTACAATGTGAATATTAGCAAACCTGCAACAAGTGCATAATACTATAATTCAAGATTGATTTTTGCATTGTTTGAAGCAAAACTAAGTTTTCTGGCAATGCGAGTGATTCAAACGAAATGCGACTCATTCAAAGTGGCACCCTGACGGGTGGATTGCAAGAAACACATCAAGATCACAGGAAAACACCATTTACAGAGATTGATACACTCACTTTGCTCTGGTTTTTGTAGACAAGTGCCACTCGTGTCTCTTCCTTGGCGGCTCCCAGAAGTCAGATTGTTTCAGTGAAAGAGAAGGCGTGTGCCTTCTTTTTTCTAATGGCTGCCTGAGTTTAGAGCAAATCGTTTGCACAAAATGTCCACAATACAAAGCCTTTTCATTTTTGTAAATATGTTTTTATATACAGTTTACCAAAGACAGTTTCATTCACAACTAAGAAAATAGCTCCATGGTTCTTGTTTTTACTGCACTGCCAAATGAAGAAAAAGCTTCAACCACAACGAGTGGCCTCCACCACCCCATACAAAATGGTTTCTAACTCCGCCAGGGAGGAATCGCCGTTTTTAGGGTTTGATTTCTAGGAAACCAGAGAAAATGACTGGTCCAATCCTTGAAAAGACTGTCTTTCTGGTGACCTCGACGTGTTTCTTGCAAAAAACTATTCCGTTAGGGCGCCTGTAATGCAGGGTACGGTTTCATTTTTCACGTTGCTTGAAGTAAAACCAATTTTGTTCTCTAACTTTGTGACTACGTGAGGTGGCTGGCTACTTTGTAATTTGATTCTTGAACAAACAATTGCTGTAACAAAACCATACAACAAAATAATTAGGCCTATTCGTTTTTGTTTTTGTTTTAAAATGGATCTCAGTTTTTGTGTGCAAATTGGGGTTTTTCCCCGTAAAACCATCTAAAGGATTTACTTTGATTTGCGTTAATTCGTGTGAGTCAATAGAACGCGCATGCGCGCTTGCGCGCGCACGCACGCCAAGCGCACGCACGCACGCACCACGCACACGCACGCACACGCACACTCGCACGCACTCATACACACACCACACAGACACACACTTACACGCCCACAAGCCAAGTGAGAGATGAGAATGAGGCAACTAGGATAGTAAAACTGCTGGGATAAAACTCATAAAAGACCCAGAGAGTACTGATTATACAGATGGACACGAAGGCACATAAACTTGACAAACGTGCAGCTTCCTTCGCAAAAGAAAAGGATGACACAATGCAGCACAGACTGACCGACAGCACAACTGGTCAGTCCGTTATCAAGCACTGGCTAATAATAACACTATGTGGTCAGCCCACATCAAACAGAATAATGATGCCGTCACAATGGTCAGTCCGTTATCAAGCACTGGCTGAGGATCCATCGGTTGATTGGGCGGGTCAAGGGTTAGGGGAAGACGGAGGTGGGGAGAGGAGTGTGTAGAGATGGGTGTGGAACAGATTTAACTCAAAGTAGAAATTCCATTTTGAAACTGCTCTTATGCCATACTAAATCACATCAGAACAGATAAATCCATAGTATTACGAAAAGGTCTTGGATTTTATTATAGATTTTTTTTTATAGAAAAACAGATTTGGACATGTGGATGCCAAGCATGATGGTTATGTCACATAAATTGCAGTTGTCATTGCTTACGTAGAGTTGTCAGGAATACGATTTATTTAAACAAGCATAATGCGTGTGCAGTTTGGTAATCATAACTATGACTTAACGGTCAATATAATGCAATGAGAATCGGTGACCCCACTTGGGAAAATGGGTGGCCCTGAAAAGGGCCTAGATTTGAAAGCAAGCAAGCAAGCCTGGTTTTTTTTCAGCTCAGGCTTTACTTGCTGCTGGTGTACTTGGTGACCGCCTTGGTCCCCTCGCTCACGGCGTGCTTGGCCAGCTCGCCAGGCAGCAGCAGGCGCACAGCCGTCTGGATCTCGCGGCTGGTGATGGTGGAGCGCTTGTTGTAATGGGCCAGTCTCGAGGCTTCGGCGGCGATCCTTTCGAAGATGTCGTTCACGAAGCTGTTCATGATGGACATGGCCTTGCTGCTGATACCAGTGTCAGGGTGCACCTGCTTTAGCACCTTGTAGATGTAGATGGCATAGCTTTCCTTCCTCTTCCTCTTGCGCTTCTTTTCGCCTGTGCGAACGGCCTTGGCTTTGCCGGCCTTCTTGGCGCCCTTGGAACTGACTTTGGGAGGCATAGTCTAACAGTTAGACGTTGTCAAGACAGATAAACTAGACTACTCTGTCAAAATTGACGTTGTGTGAAGTTGGACTCAGAAAAACGGAACTTTTGGTTTGTGTTGCTGGCCTTGCTTCCTGGTGGTAGAAATAGAGCAAGATGATTGGTTGCCTTGTACACGAAAAGGTAAAATTGGAAGCAGAGTATAAAGGCCCTGCCAGTGTGTGCGTGTGCATACGCTTCGCAGCGACTCGTCAGTTCGTCTTAGATCATTGTACTCCTCAGCACTTTCTCCAACTTTCATCATGTCTGGTCGTGGAAAAGGCGGAAAAGTCAAGGGCAAGAGCAAGTCTCGCTCCTCCCGCGCTGGACTCCAGTTCCCAGTGGGCCGAATCCACAGGCTTCTGCGAAAGGGCAACTATGCTGAGCGCGTAGGCGCTGGTGCCCCCGTGTACCTGGCGGCTGTTCTGGAGTACCTGGCCGCTGAGGTGCTGGAGTTGGCAGGCAACGCTGCCCGCGACAACAAGAAGACGAGAATCATCCCCCGTCACCTGCAGCTGGCCATCCGCAACGACGAGGAGCTCAACAAGCTCCGGTCCGGGGTTACCATCGCCCAGGGAGGTGGGCTGCCCAACATCCAGGCTGTGCTTCTGCCCAAGAAGTCACAGACTAAGGCCCCCGGCGGAAAGGCAAAAGAAGCCTCCTCCCTCCCCCCCTCAACTTCAAGGTCCTTTTCAGGACCACCACATATTCCTAAGTGGGACACGTCATCTCGTTGCATTAGCCTTAGGGTTGTGTATGCACAATCCAGCAAAAAACAACACAATTTCTTATACATTCCAGGAAGCTTTCAATTGTTACATAAACCAGCTAAGGTGGTTTCATGTTTGTTTTCAATGCCTTGTGTTCAAGACAGTAAATGCAACTATCACAATACACAATCAATGCAGTGCAGTCATTATTAACACGCCCATTAGCCAATCAATACAGTGCAGTCATTATTAACACGCATATTGGGCCTCTGAAGGATGGCAGCAGGTCTAGATGCTGACCACGTAAATATCAATTGTAGGTAACGCATAGCATGCTTGTTTGCTATTGTATATATTTAGCACCTATAGCAAAAACAACATTGAAATTTAAACACCATTTTTGTCATCAGTGTGTGTGTGTGCGTGTGCGCGCGCAACAGATGAGTGATTTGTTCTAACTTTAACCCTTTTGTCGCCTCTTGGCACCACAATGATTGAGCACCCATGTCACTGAAAGGCATCAAATGAGGGTCTGCTATCTGACTGTATGTTCTTAATGTTGGGAGGTAAGAATAGGCCCTATTTTATGGACGTCGCAAAGGAATCCAAATATTGCAGATGAAATCTTTTCTCTACCCAGATGAAATCTTTTCTCTACCCAGGTAGGTTTAATGGAAAGTTTGGGCTGAAAATGGCTGGCGTTGAAAGGGTTTTAAGCAAGATATTTTCAGGATACTGACAAGGTAAAAAAACGGAGCTATCTTGTCAGAGGTTTGCACTCTTTTGGTACTTTCTGGTAGCAAAATCAAATTAGAACGAATCTTGGGTTCGTTTCTAAATTTGACCTTTTTGGGTGTAAGGGACAAGAAGATAACGAACGATCTACTCACTGCCTTGGATGAAAACAAGGTTTCTCTTCTCTTTCTCCTTGATCTTTCTGCAGCGTTTGATACTATTGACCACTCTATCCTCAGTTCTAGACTTCACACCTCCTTTGGTCTATCTGGGGCTGTTCTTTCCGGGTTTTCTTCCTACCTCTCTGATCGCACACAGACAGTTGTTGTCAATGGTTCTCCATCTCTTCCAAAAGGTCTTCAGTTCGGTGTGCCCCAAGGTTCAGTCTTAGGCCCTATCCTTTCTGTTCTTTATACCCAACCTCTCTCCACCATCATCAACCAGCATTCTCTTCAAAATCATAGCTTTTCTGATGATAATCAGCTGTACATTTCTGCCCACCTGAGTCAGTTAGATCAAATGATTTATTCTTCTAAGTTGTGCATTTCTGCTGTTAAAACATGGATGTTTTGCAACAAACTGCAACTAAATGCTGAACAAAGACAGAGATGATTCTTGTAGCCTCTAACCACACAATTAAAACTCAGGTTCTCCCAGGTTTTGTCCACATTGATGGCACTGAGATCAAGCTGTCAGCATCTGTCCGCAATCTAGGTGTTACTTTGGACCAAACCCTTTCTTTCAAACAGCATGTTTCCAATGTTTGCAAGTCTTGCTATCTAGAACTTCGAAGAATTAGTTCAATCCGCCGTTTCCTCTCTCAATATGCCCTGAAGACTCTAGTATGTGCTTTTGTTCTGTCTCGCCTTGACTACTGTAACTCACTTCTTGCTGGCTGTCCATCAACTCTCATCTCTAAGCTCCAAATGCTGCCCGTCTCATTTCTCGCTCCCCTAGGTACGATCATATCACTCCGGTTCTTCGTTCCCTACATTGCTCCCAGTTCAATCACGTTCGTCTTCTGATTCCTCGTCTCCTTTCCCTTCCCTCCACCCGTCTCAAATCTGCTGGCCAACGTTCTTTTTCCTGTCAAGCACCATCTCTTTGGAATTATCTGCCTTCTCCTCTCCGACACAACTCAGTCTCCTCATTCAAACCTTTCTCTTAAAACCCATCTTTTTCCTGCTGCACCCTAAATATTTGATCAGTTGTCTATCGTTGTGTGCACGTGAGGGACGATTAGAATAGAGGTTTGTGCAGTGTTTTGTGGTGTGTGTGTGTGTGTCAAGTCAAGTCAAGTCAAGTCAAAATGATCTTTATTGACGATAAAAGAGTAAGCTTGATAAGCTTTTTTTTACGTCCTGTGTGTGTGTGTGTGTGTGTGTGTGTGGTGTGTGTGTGTGTGTGTGTGTGTGTGTGTGTGTGTGTGTGTGTGTGTGTGTGTGTGTGTGTGTGTGTGTGTGTGTGTGTGTGTTGTGTGTGTGTGTGTGTGTGTGTGTGTGTGGTGTGTGTGTGTGTGTGGGTGTGTGTGTGATGTGTGTGAGCATGCATATGAGCATACATGTGTGCTTGTGTGTGTCTTGGTTTTGTGGGTTATGTGTGCACGCATGTGTATGTGTGTGTCTGTATGCATGTGGGTGTATCTGTCTACGTGAGTGTATTTGTATGTTGTATCCTCTAAACGTTTGTGTATGTTGTGTTGGTGTATGTGGTCAGTCCATGCAACTCAGTTGCTATGGCTTACTGAATGAAAGATGAATAATGAGTCAGTGTTGATAAATGTGAGGAGTTCGCGTGTGTGTGTGTGTGTGTGTGTGTGTGGTGTGTGTGTGTGCGTGTGTGTGTGTGTGTGTGTGTGTGTGTTTTGTGTGTGTGTGTTGTGTGTGTGTGTGTGTGTGTGTGTGTGTGTGTGTGTGTGTGTGTGTGTGTGAGAGAGAGAGACTGAGAGAGAGAGAAGATTGAGAGAGAAGACGAGAGAGAGAGAGAGAGAGAGAGAGAGAGAGAGAGAGAGAGTTGCAGAGAGAGAGAGAGTTGCATTGTATATGCGTTGTTGCTGGTTTGTGTTATTCTTAAATACTATTTTTGTTGATGAATAATTGATTGTAAAGCGCTTTGGGCTCATTTGAGGTAAATCGCTATATACATGTACTACTATTATTATTATTATTATTATTATTATTATTATTATTATTATTGATTATTATTATTTTATTATCATTACGGAACCCTCATAGCATATTTCAATCGTTTTCGGTCCAGCATACTAAGTTTTTTACAATATTTTATTGTATTTACTTCTACTAAACCACGTGTTTAAATACAACCCAACCGTGACAGAACTTTTTCCTCATTGGAGGCCGGCTTTTGCTTTTTCTATACCGCCATTCTTCACAACATGTATCATTCTATACTTGGCGAAATCAAGTATACACATCAAAAATGTCTGGCAGAAGGTGAAAGTGAGGAAAAGGTCTGGAACGGGGGGGGCGCTAAGCGTCACCGAAAGGTGCTTCGTGACACTATCCAGTGTATCACCAAGCCCGCTATCCGTCGTCTGGCCACTCGTGGTGGAGTCAAGCGCAATCTCGGGTCTCATCTACCGAGGAGACCCGTTGGCGTACTCAAGGTGTTCTGGAGAACGTGATCCGTGAATGCTGTCACCTACAAACCGAGCACGCCAAAAGGAAGCCGGTGACCGCCATGGGACGCGGTGTAGTACGCCCTCACACGCCAGGGCCCGCCCCTCGCGGCTTTGGTGGTTAGGCCCTCGAACCTCGCCTCGATCTTAAGAGATCAAAACAACTCGAAAGCCCTTTCAGGCTAGCCCATTGTCCCCAGTGGGGTCCACATTCTGTTGCAGATAGTTGAATTTACATGTAGGTCTTAGTTCAACGCATGGAGCTGCTACCAGAGTGATTGTATCGTCCATTCTTTTGATCTAAGCAAGAGAGAGGAGTGGTAAAAACGCCCATTCTACCAGGTAAGAGCCATTCAATTAACTCAAGAATGAACAAATTTCAGTTTACATTTACATGACTTTAAAATACCTCACTGAAATTTCATATGGTTGGTCACAAGATGAGTTTTTGAATAT
>CM065693.1:38226427-38268927 GCA_017654935.2 Phymorhynchus buccinoides
CACAGGAAAACACCATTTACAGAGATTGCAACACTCACTTTGCTCTGGTTTTGTAGAAGTGAAATCGGTGGTTCTTCCTTGGCGGACCTACCAGAAGTTGGATTGTTTCAGTGAAAGACAACACACGTGCTTGCTCTTTTCTAATGTCTGCCTGAGTTTATGCCAAATCGTTTGCACAAAATGTCCACAATACAAAGCCTTTTCATTTTTGTAAATATGTTTTTATATACAGTTTACCAAAGACAGTTTCATTCACAACTAAGAAAATAGCTCCATGGTTCTTGTTTTTACTGCACTGCCAAATTGAAAAAAGCTTCAACCACTTTTATTAGTGGCCTCCACCCACCCCATCCAAAATGGTTTCTCTAACTCCGCCAGGGAGGAATCGCCGTTTTTAGGGTTTGATTTCTAGGAAACCAGAGCAAAAAATGAATGTTCCGATCCTTGAAAAGACTGTCTTTCTGGTGACCTCGACGTGTTTCTTTTCTTCTTTTGCAAAAACTCATCCGTCAGGGTCCGCCTTTAATGCAGGGTACGGTTTCATTTTTCACGTTGCTTGAAGTAAAACCAATTTTGTTCTCTAACTTTGTGACTACGTGAGGTGGCTGGCTACTTTGTAATTTGATTCTTGAACAAACAATTGCTGTAACAAAACCATACAACAAAATAATTAGGCCTATTCGTTTTTGTTTTTGTTTTAAATGGATCTCAGTTTTTGTGTGCAAATTGGGTTTTTTCCCGTAAAACCATCTAAAGGATTTACTTTGATTTGCGTAATTCGTGTAGTCAAATGAACGCGCATGCGCGCGTGCGCGCGCACGCACGCACGCACACGCACACGCACACACGCACACGCACGCACACGCACACACACACACGCACACGCACACACACACACACACACACACTTACACGCCCACAAGCCAAGTGAGAGATGAGAATGAGGCAACTAGGATAGTAAAACTGCTGGGATAAAACTCATAAAAGACCCAGAGAGTACTGATTATACAGATGGACACGAAGGCACATAAACTTGACAAACGTGCAGCTTCCTTCGCAAAAGAAAAGGATGACACAATGCAGCACAGACTGACCGACAGCACAACTGGTCAGTCCGTTATCAAGCACTGGCTAATAATAACACTATGTGGTCAGCCCACATCAAACAGAATAATGATGCCGTCACAATGGTCAGTCCGTTATCAAGCACTGGCTGAGGATCCATCGGTTGATTGGGCGGGTCAAGGGTTAGGGGAAGACGGAGGTGGGGAGAGGAGTGTGTAGAGATGGGTGTGGAACAGATTTAACTCAAAGTAGAAATTCCATTTTGAAACTGCTCTTATGCCATACTAAATCACATCAGAACAGATAAATCCATAGTATTACGAAAAGGTCTTGGATTTTATTCTAGATTTTTTTTATAGAAAAACAGATTTGGACATGTGGATGCCAAGCATGATGGTTATGTCACATAAATTGCAGTTGTCATTGCTTACGTAGAGTTGTCAGGAATACGATTTATTTAAACAAGCATAATGCGTGTGCAGTTTGGTAATCATAACTATGACTTAACGGTCAATATAATGCAATGAGAATCGGTGACCCCACTTGGGAAAATGGGTGGCCCTGAAAAGGGCCTAGATTTGAAAGCAAGCAAGCAAGCCTGGTTTTTTTTCAGCTCAGGCTTTACTTGCTGCTGGTGTACTTGGTGACCGCCTTGGTCCCCTCGCTCACGGCGTGCTTGGCCAGCTCGCCAGGCAGCAGCAGGCGCACAGCCGTCTGGATCTCGCGGCTGGTGATGGTGGAGCGCTTGTTGTAATGGGCCAGTCTCGAGGCTTCGGCGGCGATCCTTTCGAAGATGTCGTTCACGAAGCTGTTCATGATGGACATGGCCTTGCTGCTGATACCAGTGTCAGGGTGCACCTGCTTTAGCACCTTGTAGATGTAGATGGCATAGCTTTCCTTCCTCTTCCTCTTGCGCTTCTTTTCGCCTGTGCGAACGGCCTTGGCTTTTCCGGCCTTTTTGGCGCCCTTTGAACTCACTTTGGGTGGCATGGTCTCACGGTTGAACGCTTTCAATACAGATAAACTAGAGCTACTCTGTCGATTGACGTTGTGTGAAGTTGGACTCAGAAAAACGGAACTTTTGGTTTGTGTTGCTGGCCTTGCTTCCTGGTGGTAGAAATAGAGCAAGATGATTGGCTGACTAACAGTCAACAGTTTAACATTAGAGTTTGCATAAAAAGGCTGAGACAGTGTGCAGTCAGGCATAAATGCTCGCTTCGCATCAAGGTGTTCGTCTTAGAAAATTGTTCTCCTCACAACCACTACTCTCTCTCGTCATGTCTGGACGTGGAAAAGGTGGCAAAGTCAAGGGCAAGAGCAAGTCCCGCTCATCCCGCGCTGGACTCCAGTTCCCCGTGGGTCGAATCCACAGACTTCTCCGTAAAGGCAACTATGCTGAACGTGTAGGTGCGGGCGCTCCTGTTTACCTGGCGGCTGTTCTGGAGTACCTGGCCGCTGAGGTGCTGGAGTTGGCAGGCAACGCTGCCCGGGACAACAAGAAGACCAGAATCATCCCTCGCCACCTGCAGCTGGCCATCCGTAATGACGAGGAGCTCAACAAGCTGCTGTCCGGGGTCACCATCGCCCAGGGAGGCGTGCTGCCCAACATCCAGGCCGTGCTGCTGCCCAAGAAATCGCAGGCCAAGACTTCCAGCGGAAAGGCTTGAGAAGCCTCCTTGCCAGCTAGCCCCTTGCTATCCCATTTAAAGGTCCTTTTCAGGACCACCACATATTCCTAAGTGGGACACGTCATCTCGTTGCATTAGCCTTAGGGTTGTGTATGCACAATCCAGCAAAAAACAACACAATTTCTTATACATTCCAGGAAGCTTTCAATTGTTACATAAACCAGCTAAGGTGGTTTCATGTTTGTTTTCAATGCCTTGTGTTCAAGACGGTAAATGCAACTATCACAATACACAATCAATGCAGTGCAGTCATTATTAACACGCCCATTAGCCAATCAATACAGTGCAGTCATTATTAACACGCATATTGGGCCTCTGAAGGATGGCAGCAGGTCTAGATGCTGACCACGTAAATATCAATTGTAGGTAACGCATAGCATGCTTGTTTGCTATTGTATATATTTAGCACCTATAGCAAAAACAACATTGAAATTTAAACACCATTTTTGTCATCAGTGTGTGTGTGTGTGCGTGTGCGCGCGCAACAGATGAGTGATTTGTTCTAACTTTAACCCTTTTGTCGCCTCTTGGCACCACAATGATTGAGCACCCATGTCACTGAAAGGCATCAAATGAGGGTCTGTTATCTGATGTTTCTTAATTTTGGGAGGTAAGAATAGGCCCTATTTTATGGACGTCGCAAAGGAATCCAAATAATTGCAGATGAAATCTTTTCTCTACCCAGATGAAATCTTTTCTCTACCCAGGTAGGTTTAATGGAAAGTTTTGGGCTGAAAATGGCTGGCGTTGAAAGGGTTTTAAGCAAGATATTTTCAGGATACTGACAAGGTAAAAAAACGGAGCTATCTTGTCAGAGGTTTGCACTCTTTTGGTACTTTCTGGTAGCAAAATCAAATTAGAACGAATCTTGGGTTCGTTTCTAAATTTGACCTTTTTGGGTGTAAGGGACAAGAAGATAACGAACGATCTACTCACTGCCTTGGATGAAAACAAGGTTTCTCTTCTCTCTCTCCTTGATCTTTCTGCAGCGTTTGATACTATTGACCACTCTATCCTCAGTTCTAGACTTCACACCTCCTTTGGTCTATCTGGGGCTGTTCTTTCCGGGTTTTCTTCCTACCTCTCTGATCGCACACAGACAGTTGTTGTCAATGGTTCTCCATCTCTTCCAAAAGGTCTTCAGTTCGGTGTGCCCCAAGGTTCAGTCTTAGGCCCTATCCTTTTTGTTCTTTATACCCAACCTCTCTCCACCATCATCAACCAGCATTCTCTTCTACATCATAGCTTTTCTGATGATAATCAGCTGTACATTTCTGCCCACCTGAGTCAGTTAGATCAAATGATTTATTCTTCTAAGTTGTGCATTTCTGCTGTTAAAACATGGATGTTCTATAACAAACTGTAACTAAATGCTTAAAAGACAGATGATTCTTGTAGCCTTTAACCACACAATTAAAACTCAGGTTCTCCCAGGTTTTATCCACATTGATGGCACTGAGATCAAGCTATCAGCATCTGTCCGCAATCTAGGTGTCACTTTGGCCCAAACCCTTTCTTTCAAACAGCATGTTTCCAATGTTTGCAAGTCTTACTATCTAGAACTTCGAAGAATTAGTTCAATCCGCCGTTTCCTCTCTCAATATGCCCTGAAGACTCTAGTATAAGCTTTTGTTCTGTCTCGCCTTGACTACTGTAACTCACTTCTTGCTGGCTGTCCATCAACTCTCATCTCTAAGCTCCAAATGCTGCCCGTCTCATTTCTCGCTCCCCTAGGTACGATCATATCACTCTGGTTCTTCGTTCCCTACATTGGCTCCCAGTTCAATCACGTTCGTCTTCTGATTCTCGTCTCCTTTCCCTTCCCTCCACCCGTCTCAAATCTGCTGGCCAACGTTCTTTTTCCTGTCAAGCACCATCTCTTTGGAATTATCTGCCTTCTCCTCTCCGACACTCCAACTCAGTCTCCTCATTCAAAACCTCTCTTAAAACCCATCTTTTTCCTGCTGCACCCTAAATATTTGATCAGTTGTCTATCGTTGTGTGCACGTGAGGGACGATAGAATAGAGGTTTGTGCAGTGTTTTGTGTGTGTGTGTGTGTGTGTGTCAAGTCAAGTCAAGTCAAGTCAAAATGATCTTTATTGACGATAAAAGAGTAAGCTTGATAAAGCTTTTTTACGTCCTGTGTGTGTGTGTGTGTGTGTGTGTGTGTGTGTGTGTGTGTGTGTGTGTGTGTGTGTGTGTGTGTGTGTGTGTGTGTGTGTGTGTGTGTGTGTGTGTGTGTGTGTGTGTGTGTGTGTGTGTGTGTGTGTGTGTGTGTGTGTGTGTGTGTGTGTGTTGTGTAGCATGCATATGAGCATACATGTGTGCTTGTGTGTGTCTTGGTTTTGTGGGTTATGTGTGCACGCATGTGTATGTGTGTGTCTGTATGCATGTGGGTGTATCTGTCTACGTGAGTGTATTTGTATGTGTATCCTCTAACGTTTGTGTATGTGTGTTGGTGTATGTGGTCAGTCCATGCAACTCAGTTGCTATGGCTTACTGAATGAAAGATGAATAATGAGTCAGTGTTGATAAATGTGAGAGTGCGCGTGTACGTGTGTGTGTGTGTGTGTGTGTGTGTGTGTGTGTGTGTGTGTGTGCGTGCGTGTGTGTGTGTGTGTGTGTGTGTGTGTGTGTGTGTGTGTGTGTGTGTGTGTGTGTGTGTGTGTGTGTGTGTGTGTGTGTGTGTGTGTGTGTGTGAGAGAGAGAGAGAGAGAGAGAGAGAGAGAGAGAGAGAGAGAGAGAGAGAGAGAGAGAGAGAGAGAGAGAGTTGCATTGTATATGCGTTGTTGCTGGTTTGTGTTAGTCTTAAATGCTATTTTTGTTGATGAATAATTGATTGTAAAGCGCTTTGGGCTCATTTTTGGGAAAGCGCTATATAAATGTACTACTATTATTATTATTATTATTATTATTATTATTATTATTATTATTATTATTATTGTTATTATCATTACGGAACCCTCATAGCATATTTCATCGTTTTCGTCCAGCATACTAAGTTTTTACAATATTTTATGGCATTTACTTCTACTAAACCACGTGTTTAAAGACAACCCAACCGTGACACTTTTTCCTCATTGGAGGCCGGCTTTGCTTTTTATATACCGCCATTCTTCAAAAATGTATCATTCTACTTGCAGAAATCAAAGTAACAACATCAAAAATGTCTGGCAGAGGTAAAGGAGGAAAAGGTCTGGGAAAGGGGGGCGCTAAGCGTCACCGAAAGGTGCTTCGTGACAATATCCAGGGTATCACCAAGCCCGCTATCCGTCGTCTGGCACGTCGTGGTGGAGTCAAGCGCATCTCGGGGCTCATCTACGAGGAGACCCGTGGCGTACTCAAGGTGTTCTTGGAGAACGTGATCCGTGATGCTGTCACCTACACCGAGCACGCCAAAAGGAAGACCGTGACCGCCATGGACGTGGTGTACGCCCTCAAACGCCAGGGCCGCACCCTCTACGGCTTTGGTGGTTAGGCCCCGAACCTCGCCTCGATCTTAAGAGATCAAAACAACTCGAAAAGCCCTTTTCAGGGCTACACATTTTCCCAAGTGGGTCACACATGTCTGTTGCAATAGTTGATTTACATGTTAGTCTTAGTGTCAACCATGGAGCTGCTACCAGAGTGATTGTAGCGTCCATTCGTTTTGATCATAAGAGAGAGAGTGGTAAAACGCCCATTCTACCAGGGTAAGAAGCCCATGCCAATTAACTCATGAAATGAAACAAATTTCAGTTACATTTACATGACTTTAAAATACCTCATTGAAATTTCATGATGTGGTCAACAAGATGAGTTTTTGAATATTTATTGACCTTTTTTTTTCGTTTATCATTTTCTGTACTTGGAAAAAGTGAAATAATCTTTATATTTCTACAAAGCTTATTCTATGTGCTTTTGAACGATACTTTTCTTTTTCAGCAACACTTTGATTGTCAGCTTTGAATAGAAGTCAAAATGTTTAGTTCGCACACTGCTTCATGCACTCACAACCGATTTCATCTTTTATTGTCAAATGTTTAAATACACAAATTGTTTCTTTATCCTCGAATGATTCCTTAGCACAGAGGTAGAATGCGTGTTTCGTAGGGTCCGTCTAGTTATGTCGCAGCTACGAGTTCGATACTGGGCAAGGTCAATTTTTTTTATTTCTTAGTTTTGTTAGTGTGCATTCCTTTTTCAGTTCGCGCACGTATGCGCATTTGTTTTTTGTATGTAATCGAGATAACTGTAGATTGCAAATCCGATGCTGTTTTGTATTCTAAAAATCTTGAACTGAAGCAGACTATAACTTAGTCTACATTGGCAAGATCTAATATGCTTAATGGTCTCTGTCTGTCTGTCTGTCTGGCTTGACACTGATTTGTTTTTTTCTGTTTTCTGTACCCCTACCTCTCACTCTATGTCCCTGTCTGTCAACCTGTCTGTCTCTATGTTCCTGCCTGTCTGTCTCTATGTCCCTCTCTGTCTCTGTCTGTCCCTATCTGTCACTTTCAGTCTGTCTCTGGTTTTGACACTGAATTGATTTATCTGTTCCCTGTCTCCCAACCCCTGACACTATGCCCCTCTCTGTCTGTTTGTCTGTATGTTTGACGGTCTGTCTGTCTCTCCCTCTCTCTGTGATCTCATAAAATGTGTGTATCAACGCATGCAAGACCACTAATTTGGTTCTGGAATGTCTGCCTGTCTGTCTGCCTGCTTCCTGTCTGTCTCCCTCTTCAGCCGGTATCTCCGGTGTGTGTGTGTGTGTGTGTGTGTGTGTGTGTGTGTGTGTGTGTGTGTGTGTGTGTGTGTGTGTGTGTGTGTGTGTGTGTGTGTGTGTGTGTGTGTGTGTGTGTGTGTGTGTGTGTGTGTGTGTGTGTGTGTGTGTGTGTGTGTGTGTGTGTGTGTGTGTGTGTGTGTGTGTGTGTGTGTGTGTGTGTGACTCGTGTGTGTGTGTGTGTGTATGTGTGAGTGTGTGCGCGTTGAGAGAGACACTGAGAAACAGACAGAGTCGTCTAATGGGTGCCTCAGGAGCTTTGCCTCAGGAACTAACCGCTTCCTCCAATCATTCCTGCCTTCCGCTGTCCGCTGCCACAACGCTGGTGTCAACCGATGACGGCCTGCATGTGCACAGTGAAATCGCCCACTCCATATCATCTATATGGAGTGGGGTGATATAGAACAAACACCGAACTAAGCGTTTCTGATTTCTGTCTCACTACCGCTCACTCTATGTCTCTCTCTTTCTGTCTGTCTCTATGTCCCTCTCGGTCTGTCTGTCTCTATGTCCTTCTCTGTCTGTCTGACTTGAAACTGATTTGTTTTTTCTGTTTTCTGTCTCACTCTATGCCCCTATGGATATGTCTCTATGTCCCTCTCTGTCTGTCTTTACGTCCTCTCTGTCTCTGTCTGTCTATCTGTCTGTCTCTATGTGTCCCTATCTGTCACTGTCAGTCTGTCTTTGGTTTGACACTGAATTGATTTCTCTGTTCCCTGTCTCCCAACCTCTGACTCTATGTCCCTCTCTGTCTCTGTCTATCTGTCTGTCTCTATATGTCCCTATCTGTCACTGTCAGTCTGTCTTTGGTTCTGACACTGAATTGATTTCTCTGTTCCCTGTCTCCCAGCCTCTGACTATGCCCCTCTCTGTCTTTGTCTGTATGTGTGACGGTCTGTCTGTCTCTTCCTGCTTGCCTGTCTGTCTCCCTCTTCGAGTGTGTGTGTGTGTGTGTGTGTGTGTGTGTGTGTGTGTGTGTGTGTGTGTGTGTGTGTGTGTGCGTGTGCGTGTGCGTGTGCGCGCGTGTGTGTGCACGAGTTGAGAGAGAGACACTGAGAAACACACACACACACACACACACACACACACACACACACACACACACACACACACACACACACACACACACACACAGACAGAGAGAGAGAGAGAGAATGCGTTTCTCGACCACGCTCCCTTTAATAGGACTTTAGAAGGACTTCTAAGATTTCATAATGATATTAATAAGTCTCACACTATATCGATGCGAATATAGGCCATGATCTTTTATTTAGGAAAAATAATTTTGCAGACATATGATACAGAGAGAGTAACACGGGTGAAATACCACCCCAAATACTGATCAGGCCCAACGTTGCTTAACTTCAGTGATCGGATGGGAACCAGTGTTTTCAACGTGTTATGGCCGTTGGCGAACAGAAACCAAACGCAAACGGAACCTGAATGATTGAGCCAAAAGGTGAATATACTTTCTTTCTTTTTTTTACAGGTGAACTGTGTGCACAATCCGTGTCGCAAAATGGTATAACTGAAAGACAGCGCTTCTGAGACTCATCGTTGATTGGTTGGAAAGCCCGCCAAGGTAAGCGTGTATAAAGGTTGGAAACGCACCAGTCTGAGCTTCATTCGTCTCTTTCTCGCCGTATTCACAGCAGAAGAAGACAGCGTTCAGTCTACAACTCTACAACTCTACAAATCTCCTTATCATGGCTCGTACCAAGCAAACCGCTCGCAAGTCTACTGGAGGGAAAGCTCCCCGCAAACAGCTGGCTACCAAGGCGGCCAGGAAGAGCGCGCCTGCCACAGGCGGAGTGAAGAAGCCCCACCGCTACAGGCCCGGCACCGTGGCCCTGCGTGAGATCCGTCGCTACCAGAAGAGCACCGAGCTGTTGATCCGCAAGCTACCCTTCCAGCGCCTGGTCCGCGAGATCGCCCAGGACTTCAAAACGGACCTGCGTTTCCAGAGCTCAGCCGTCATGGCCCTGCAGGAAGCCAGCGAGGCCTACCTGGTGGGTCTGTTCGAAGACACCAACCTTTGTGCCATCCACGCCAAGCGTGTGACCATCATGCCCAAGGACATCCAGCTGGCACGCCGTATCCGTGGCGAGCGCGCTTAAGCTCTAGCTTTGAGCCTAGCTCCTTAGACAACCCCTACTTTAGGTCCTTTTCAGGACCACCCAGATTCCCGAGTGGGTCACGACTCGTTGCATGGGTTACTGTTACTAACATCGCAAGTACAATGTGAATATTAGCAAACCTGCAACAAGTGCATAATACTATAATTCAAGATTGATTTTTGCATTGTTTGAAGCAAAACTAAGTTTTCTGGCAATGCGAGTGATTCAAACGAAATGCGACTCATTCAAAGTGGCACCCTGACGGGTGAGATTTTGCAAGAAACACATCAAGATCACCAGGAAAACACCATTTACAGAGATTGCAACACTCACTTTGCTCTGGTTTTGTAGAAGTGAAATCGGTGGTTCTTCCTTGGCGGACCTACCAGAAGTTGGATTGTTTCAGTGAAAGACAACACACGTGCTTGCTCTTTTCTAATGTCTGCCTGAGTTTATGCCAAATCGTTTGCACAAAATGTCCACAATACAAAGCCTTTTCATTTTTGTAAATATGTTTTTATATACAGTTTACCAAAGACAGTTTCATTCACAACTAAGAAAATAGCTCCATGGTTCTTGTTTTTACTGCACTGCCAAATTGAAAAAAGCTTCAACCACTTTTATTAGTGGCCTCCACCCACCCCATCCAAAATGGTTTCTAACTCCGCCAGGGAGGAATCGCCGTTTTGACGGTTTGATTTCTAGGAAACCAGAGCAAAATGAGTGTTCCAATCCTTGAAAAGACTGTCTTTCTGGTGACCTCGACGTGTTTCTTGCAAAAACTCATCCGTCAGGGTCCGCCTTTAATGCAGGGTACGGTTTCATTTTTCACGTTGCTTGAAGTAAAACCAATTTTGTTCTCTAACTTTGTGACTACGTGAGGTGGCTGGCTACTTTGTAATTTGATTCTTGAACAAACAATTGCTGTAACAAAACCATACAACAAAATAATTAGGCCTATTCGTTTTTGTTTTTGTTTTAAATGGATCTCAGTTTTTGTGTGCAAATTGGGGGTTTTCCCCGTAAAACCATCTAAAGGATTTACTTTGATTTGCGTAATTCGTGTAGTCAAATGAACGCGCATGCGCGCGTGCGCGCGCACGCACGCACGCACACGCACACGCACACGCACACGCACACGCACACGCACGCACACACACACACGCACACGCACACACACACACACACACACACACTTACACGCCCACAAGCCAAGTGAGAGATGAGAATGAGGCAACTAGGATAGTAAAACTGCTGGGATAAAACTCATAAAAGACCCAGAGAGTACTGATTATACAGATGGACACGAAGGCACATAAACTTGACAAACGTGCAGCTTCCTTCGCAAAAGAAAAGGATGACACAATGCAGCACAGACTGACCGACAGCACAACTGGTCAGTCCGTTATCAAGCACTGGCTAATAATAACACTATGTGGTCAGCCCACATCAAACAGAATAATGATGCCGTCACAATGGTCAGTCCGTTATCAAGCACTGGCTGAGGATCCATCGGTTGATTGGGCGGGTCAAGGGTTAGGGGAAGACGGAGGTGGGGAGAGGAGTGTGTAGAGATGGGTGTGGAACAGATTTAACTCAAAGTAGAAATTCCATTTTGAAACTGCTCTTATGCCATACTAAATCACATCAGAACAGATAAATCCATAGTATTACGAAAAGGTCTTGGATTTTATTCTAGATTTTTTTTATAGAAAAACAGATTTGGACATGTGGATGCCAAGCATGATGGTTATGTCACATAAATTGCAGTTGTCATTGCTTACGTAGAGTTGTCAGGAATACGATTTATTTAAACAAGCATAATGCGTGTGCAGTTTGGTAATCATAACTATGACTTAACGGTCAATATAATGCAATGAGAATCGGTGACCCCACTTGGGAAAATGGGTGGCCCTGAAAAGGGCCTAGATTTGAAAGCAAGCAAGCAAGCCTGGTTTTTTTTCAGCTCAGGCTTTACTTGCTGCTGGTGTACTTGGTGACCGCCTTGGTCCCCTCGCTCACGGCGTGCTTGGCCAGCTCGCCAGGCAGCAGCAGGCGCACAGCCGTCTGGATCTCGCGGCTGGTGATGGTGGAGCGCTTGTTGTAATGGGCCAGTCTCGAGGCTTCGGCGGCGATCCTTTCGAAGATGTCCTTTCGAAGATGTCGTTCACGAAGCTGTTCATGATGGACATGGCCTTGCTGCTGATACCAGTGTCAGGGTGCACCTGCTTTAGCACCTTGTAGATGTAGATGGCATAGCTTTCCTTCCTCTTCCTCTTGCGCTTCTTTTCGCCTGTGCGAACGGCCTTGGCTTTTCCGGCCTTTTTGGCGCCCTTTGAACTCACTTTGGGTGGCATGGTCTCACGGTTGAACGCTTTCAATACAGATAAACTAGAGCTACTCTGTCGATTGACGTTGTGTGAAGTTGGACTCAGAAAAACGGAACTTTTGGTTTGTGTTGCTGGCCTTGCTTCCTGGTGGTAGAAATAGAGCAAGATGATTGGCTGACTAACAGTCAACAGTTTAACATTAGAGTTTGCATAAAAAGGCTGAGACAGTGTGCAGTCAGGCATAAATGCTCGCTTCGCATCAAGGTGTTCGTCTTAGAAAATTGTTCTCCTCACAACCACTACTCTCTCTCGTCATGTCTGGACGTGGAAAAGGTGGCAAAGTCAAGGGCAAGAGCAAGTCCCGCTCATCCCGCGCTGGACTCCAGTTCCCCGTGGGTCGAATCCACAGACTTCTCCGTAAAGGCAACTATGCTGAACGTGTAGGTGCGGGCGCTCCTGTTTACCTGGCGGCTGTTCTGGAGTACCTGGCCGCTGAGGTGCTGGAGTTGGCAGGCAACGCTGCCCGGGACAACAAGAAGACCAGAATCATCCCTCGCCACCTGCAGCTGGCCATCCGTAATGACGAGGAGCTCAACAAGCTGCTGTCCGGGGTCACCATCGCCCAGGGAGGCGTGCTGCCCAACATCCAGGCCGTGCTGCTGCCCAAGAAATCGCAGGCCAAGACTTCCAGCGGAAAGGCTTGAGAAGCCTCCTTGCCAGCTAGCCCCTTGCTATCCCATTTAAAGGTCCTTTTCAGGACCACCACATATTCCTAAGTGGGACACGTCATCTCGTTGCATTAGCCTTAGGGTTGTGTATGCACAATCCAGCAAAAAACAACACAATTTCTTATACATTCCAGGAAGCTTTCAATTGTTACATAAACCAGCTAAGGTGGTTTCATGTTTGTTTTCAATGCCTTGTGTTCAAGACGGTAAATGCAACTATCACAATACACAATCAATGCAGTGCAGTCATTATTAACACGCCCATTAGCCAATCAATACAGTGCAGTCATTATTAACACGCATATTGGGCCTCTGAAGGATGGCAGCAGGTCTAGATGCTGACCACGTAAATATCAATTGTAGGTAACGCATAGCATGCTTGTTTGCTATTGTATATATTTAGCACCTATAGCAAAAACAACATTGAAATTTAAACACCATTTTTGTCATCAGTGTGTGTGTGTGTGCGTGTGCGCGCGCAACAGATGAGTGATTTGTTCTAACTTTAACCCTTTTGTCGCCTCTTGGCACCACAATGATTGAGCACCCATGTCACTGAAAGGCATCAAATGAGGGTCTGTTATCTGATGTTCTTAATGTTGGGAGGTAAGAATAGGCCCTATTTTATGGACGTCGCAAAGGAATCCCAAATAATTGCAGATGAAATCTTTTCTCTACCCAGATGAAATCTTTTCTCTACCCAGGTAGGTTTAATGGAGAGTTTGGGCTGAAAATGGCTGGCGTTGAAAGGGTTTTAAGCAAGATATTTTCAGGATACTGACAAGGTAAAAAAACGGAGCTATCTTGTCAGAGGTTTGCACTCTTTTGGTACTTTCTGGTAGCAAAATCAAATTAGAACGAATCTTGGGTTCGTTTCTAAATTTGACCTTTTTGGGTGTAAGGGACAAGAAGATAACGAACGATCTACTCACTGCCTTGGATGAAAACAAGGTTTCTCTTCTCTTTCTCCTTGATCTTTCTGCAGCGTTTGATACTATTGACCACTCTATCCTCAGTTCTAGACTTCACACCTCCTTTGGTCTATCTGGGGCTGTTCTTTCCGGGTTTTCTTCCTACCTCTCTGATCGCACACAGACAGTTGTTGTCAATGGTTCTCCATCTCTTCCAAAAGGTCTTCAGTTCGGTGTGCCCCAAGGTTCAGTCTTAGGCCCTATCCTTTCTGTTCTTTATACCCAACCTCTCTCCACCATCATCAACCAGCATTCTCTTCAAAATCATAGCTTTTCTGATGATAATCAGCTGTACATTTCTGCCCACCTGAGTCAGTTAGATCAAATGATTTATTCTTCTAAGTTGTGCATTTCTGCTGTTAAAACATGGATGTTCTATAACAAACTGTAACTAAATGCTTAAAAGACAGATGATTCTTGTAGCCTTTAACCACACAATTAAAACTCAGGTTCTCCCAGGTTTTATCCACATTGATGGCACTGAGATCAAGCTATCAGCATCTGTCCGCAATCTAGGTGTCACTTTGGCCCAAACCCTTTCTTTCAAACAGCATGTTTCCAATGTTTGCAAGTCTTACTATCTAGAACTTCGAAGAATTAGTTCAATCCGCCGTTTCCTCTCTCAATATGCCCTGAAGACTCTAGTATAAGCTTTTGTTCTGTCTCGCCTTGACTACTGTAACTCACTTCTTGCTGGCTGTCCATCAACTCTCATCTCTAAGCTCCAAATGCTGCCCGTCTCATTTCTCGCTCCCCTAGGTACGATCATATCACTCTGGTTCTTCGTTCCCTACATTGGCTCCCAGTTCAATCACGTTCGTCTTCTGATTCTCGTCTCCTTTCCCTTCCCTCCACCCGTCTCAAATCTGCTGGCCAACGTTCTTTTTCCTGTCAAGCACCATCTCTTTGGAATTATCTGCCTTCGCCTCTCCGACACAACTCAGTCTCCTCATTCAAACCTTCTCTTAAAACCCATCTTTTTCCTGCTGCACCCTAAATATTTGATCAGTTGTCTATCGTTGTGTGCACGTGAGGGACGATAGAATAGAGGTTTGTGCAGTGTTTTGTGGTGTGTGTGTGTGTGTCAAGTCAAGTCAAGTCAAGTCAAAATGATCTTTATTGACGATAAAAGAGTAAGCTTGATAAAGCTTTTTTACGTCCTGTGTGTGTGTGTGTGTGTGTGTGTGTGTGTGTGTGTGTGTGTGTGTGTGTGTGTGTGTGTGTGTGTGTGTGTGTGTGTGTGTGTGTGTGTGTGTGTGTGTGTGTGTGTGTGTGTGTGTGTGTGTGTGTGTGTGTGTGTGTGTGTGTGTGTGTGTGTGTGTTGTGTATGTGTGTGAGCATGCATATGAGCATACATGTGTGCTTGTGTGTGTCTTGGTTTTGTGGGTTATGTGTGCACGCATGTGTATGTGTGTGTCTGTATGCATGTGGGTGTATCTGTCTACGTGAGTGTATTTGTATGTGTATCCTCTAACGTTTGTGTATGTGTGTTGGTGTATGTGGTCAGTCCATGCAACTCAGTTGCTATGGCTTACTGAATGAAAGATGAATAATGAGTCAGTGTTGATAAATGTGAGAGTGCGCGTGTGTACGTGTGTGTGTGTGTGTGTGTGTGTGTGTGTGTGTGTGTGTGTGTGTGTGTGTGTGTGTGTGTGTGTGTGTGTGTGTGTGTGTGTGTGTGTGTGTGTGTGTGTGTGTGTGTGTGTGTGTGTGTGTGTGTGTGTGTGTGAGAGAGAGAGAGAGAGAGAGAGAGAGAGAGAGAGAGAGAGAGAGAGAGAGAGAGAGAGAGAGAGAGAGTTGCATTGTATATGCGTTGTTGCTGGTTTGTGTTAGTCTTAAATGCTATTTTTGTTGATGAATAATTGATTGTAAAGCGCTTTGGGCTCATTTTTGGGAAAGCGCTATATAAATGTACTACTATTATTATTATTATTATTATTATTATTATTATTATTATTATTATTATTATTGTTATTATCATTACGGAACCCTCATAGCATATTTCATCGTTTTCGTCCAGCATACTAAGTTTTTACAATATTTTATGGTATTTACTTCTACTAAACCACGTGTTTAAAGACAACCCAACCGTGACACTTTTTCCTCATTGGAGGCCGGCTTTGCTTTTTATATACCGCCATTCTTCAAAAATGTATCATTCTACTTGCAGAAATCAAAGTAACAACATCAAAAATGTCTGGCAGAGGTAAAGGAGGAAAAGGTCTGGGAAAGGGGGGCGCTAAGCGTCACCGAAAGGTGCTTCGTGACAATATCCAGGGTATCACCAAGCCCGCTATCCGTCGTCTGGCACGTCGTGGTGGAGTCAAGCGCATCTCGGGGCTCATCTACGAGGAGACCCGTGGCGTACTCAAGGTGTTCTTGGAGAACGTGATCCGTGATGCTGTCACCTACACCGAGCACGCCAAAAGGAAGACCGTGACCGCCATGGACGTGGTGTACGCCCTCAAACGCCAGGGCCGCACCCTCTACGGCTTTGGTGGTTAGGCCCCGAACCTCGCCTCGATCTTAAGAGATCAAAACAACTCGAAAAGCCCTTTTCAGGGCTACACATTTTCCCAAGTGGGTCACACATGTCTGTTGCAATAGTTGATTTACATGTTAGTCTTAGTGTCAACCATGGAGCTGCTACCAGAGTGATTGTAGCGTCCATTCGTTTTGATCATAAGAGAGAGAGTGGTAAAACGCCCATTCTACCAGGGTAAGAAGCCCATGCCAATTAACTCAAGAAATGAAACAAATTTCAGTTACATTTACATGACTTTAAAATACCTCATTGAAATTTCATGATGTGGTCAACAAGATGAGTTTTTGAATATTTATTGACCTTTTTTTTTCGTTTATCATTTTCTGTACTTGGAAAAAGTGAAATAATCTTTATATTTCTACAAAGCTTATTCTATGTGCTTTTGAACGATACTTTTCTTTTTCAGCAACACTTTGATTGTCAGCTTTGAATAGAAGTCAAAATGTTTAGTTCGCACACTGCTTCATGCACTCACAACCGATTTCATCTTTTATTGTCAAATGTTTAAATACACAAATTGTTTCTTTATCCTCGAATGATTCCTTAGCACAGAGGTAGAATGCGTGTTTCGTAGGGTCCGTCTAGTTATGTCGCAGCTACGAGTTCGATACTGGGCAAGGTCAATTTTTTTTATTTCTTAGTTTTGTTAGTGTGCATTCCTTTTTCAGTTCGCGCACGTATGCGCATTTGTTTTTTGTATGTAATCGAGATAACTGTAGATTGCAAATCCGATGCTGTTTTGTATTCTAAAAATCTTGAACTGAAGCAGACTATAACTTAGTCTACATTGGCAAGATCTAATATGCTTAATGGTCTCTGTCTGTCTGTCTGTCTGGCTTGACACTGATTTGTTTTTTTCTGTTTTCTGTACCCCTACCTCTCACTCTATGTCCCTGTCTGTCAACCTGTCTGTCTCTATGTTCCTGCCTGTCTGTCTCTATGTCCCTCTCTGTCTCTGTCTGTCCCTATCTGTCACTTTCAGTCTGTCTCTGGTTTTGACACTGAATTGATTTATCTGTTCCCTGTCTCCCAACCCCTGACACTATGCCCCTCTCTGTCTGTTTGTCTGTATGTTTGACGGTCTGTCTGTCTCTCCCTCTCTCTGTGATCTCATAAAATGTGTGTATCAACGCATGCAAGACCACTAATTTGGTTCTGGAATGTCTGCCTGTCTGTCTGCCTGCTTCCTGTCTGTCTCCCTCTTCAGCCGGTATCTCCGGTGTGTGTGTGTGTGTGTGTGTGTGTGTGTGTGTGTGTGTGTGTGTGTGTGTGTGTGTGTGTGTGTGTGTGTGTGTGTGTGTGTGTGTGTGTGTGTGTGTGTGTGTGTGTGTGTGTGTGTGTGTGTGTGTGTGTGTGTGTGTGTGTGTGTGTGTGTGTGTGTGTGTGTGTGTGTGTGTGTGTGTGTGTGTGACTGTGTGTGTGTGTGTGTATGTGTGAGTGTGTGCGCGTTGAGAGAGACACTGAGAAACAGACAGAGTCGTCTAATGGGTGCCTCAGGAGCTTTGCCTCAGGAACTAACCGCTTCCTCCAATCATTCCTGCCTTCCGCTGTCCGCTGCCACAACGCTGGTGTCAACCGATGACGGCCTGCATGTGCACAGTGAAATCGCCCACTCCATATCATCTATATGGAGTGGGGTGATATAGAACAAACACCGAACTAAGCGTTTCTGATTTCTGTCTCACTACCGCTCACTCTATGTCTCTCTCTTTCTGTCTGTCTCTATGTCCCTCTCGGTCTGTCTGTCTCTATGTCCTTCTCTGTCTGTCTGACTTGAAACTGATTTGGTTTTTCTGTTTTCTGTCTCACTCTATGCCCCTATGGATATGTCTCTATGTCCCTCTCTGTCTGTCTTTACGTCCTCTCTGTCTCTGTCTGTCTATCTGTCTGTCTCTATGTGTCCCTATCTGTCACTGTCAGTCTGTCTTTGGTTTGACACTGAATTGATTTCTCTGTTCCCTGTCTCCCAACCTCTGACTCTATGTCCCTCTCTGTCTCTGTCTATCTGTCTGTCTCTATATGTCCCTATCTGTCACTGTCAGTCTGTCTTTGGTTCTGACACTGAATTGATTTCTCTGTTCCCTGTCTCCCAGCCTCTGACTATGCCCCTCTCTGTCTTTGTCTGTATGTGTGACGGTCTGTCTGTCTCTTCCTGCTTGCCTGTCTGTCTCCCTCTTCGAGTGTGTGTGTGTGTGTGTGTGTGTGTGTGTGTGTGTGTGTGTGTGTGTGTGTGTGTGTGTGCGTGCGTGTGCGTGTGTGCGCGTGTGTGTGCACGAGTTGAGAGAGAGACACTGAGAAACACACACACACACACACACACACACACACACACACACACACACACACACACACACACACACACACACACACACAGAGAGAGAGAGAGAATGCGTTTCTCGACCACGCTCCCTTTAATAGGACTTTAGAAGGACTTCTAAGATTTCATAATGATATTAATAAGTCTCACACTATATCGATGCGAATATAGGCCATGATCTTTTATTTAGGAAAAATAATTTTGCAGACATATGATACAGAGAGAGTAACACGGGTGAAATACCACCCCAAATACTGATCAGGCCCAACGTTGCTTAACTTCAGTGATCGGATGGGAACCAGTGTTTTCAACGTGTTATGGCCGTTGGCGAACAGAAACCAAACGCAAACGGAACCTGAATGATTGAGCCAAAAGGTGAATATACTTTCTTTCTTTTTTTTACAGGTGAACTGTGTGCACAATCCGTGTCGCAAAATGGTATAACTGAAAGACAGCGCTTCTGAGACTCATCGTTGATTGGTTGGAAAGCCCGCCAAGGTAAGCGTGTATAAAGGTTGGAAACGCACCAGTCTGAGCTTCATTCGTCTCTTTCTCGCCGTATTCACAGCAGAAGAAGACAGCGTTCAGTCTACAACTCTACAACTCTACAAATCTCCTTATCATGGCTCGTACCAAGCAAACCGCTCGCAAGTCTACTGGAGGGAAAGCTCCCCGCAAACAGCTGGCTACCAAGGCGGCCAGGAAGAGCGCGCCTGCCACAGGCGGAGTGAAGAAGCCCCACCGCTACAGGCCCGGCACCGTGGCCCTGCGTGAGATCCGTCGCTACCAGAAGAGCACCGAGCTGTTGATCCGCAAGCTACCCTTCCAGCGCCTGGTCCGCGAGATCGCCCAGGACTTCAAAACGGACCTGCGTTTCCAGAGCTCAGCCGTCATGGCCCTGCAGGAAGCCAGCGAGGCCTACCTGGTGGGTCTGTTCGAAGACACCAACCTTTGTGCCATCCACGCCAAGCGTGTGACCATCATGCCCAAGGACATCCAGCTGGCACGCCGTATCCGTGGCGAGCGCGCTTAAGCTCTAGCTTTGAGCCTAGCTCCTTAGACAACCCCTACTTTAGGTCCTTTTCAGGACCACCCAGATTCCCGAGTGGGTCACGACTCGTTGCATGGGTTACTGTTACTAACATCGCAAGTACAATGTGAATATTAGCAAACCTGCAACAAGTGCATAATACTATAATTCAAGATTGATTTTTGCATTGTTTGAAGCAAAACTAAGTTTTCTGGCAATGCGAGTGATTCAAACGAAATGCGACTCATTCAAAGTGGCACCCTGACGGGTGAGATTTTGCAAGAAACACATCAAGATCACCAGGAAAACACCATTTACAGAGATTGCAACACTCACTTTGCTCTGGTTTTGTAGAAGTGAAATCGGTGGTTCTTCCTTGGCGGACCTACCAGAAGTTGGATTGTTTCAGTGAAAGACAACACACGTGCTTGCTCTTTTCTAATGTCTGCCTGAGTTTATGCCAAATCGTTTGCACAAAATGTCCACAATACAAAGCCTTTTCATTTTTGTAAATATGTTTTTATATACAGTTTACCAAAGACAGTTTCATTCACAACTAAGAAAATAGCTCCATGGTTCTTGTTTTTACTGCACTGCCAAATTGAAAAAAGCTTCAACCACTTTTATTAGTGGCCTCCACCCACCCCATCCAAAATGGTTTCTAACTCCGCCAGGGAGGAATCGCCGTTTTTAGGGTTTGATTTCTAGGAAACCAGAGCAAAATGACTGTTCCAATCCTTGAAAAGACTGTCTTTCTGGTGACCTCGACGTGTTTCTTGCAAAAACTCATCCGTCAGGGTCCGCCTTTAATGCAGGGTACGGTTTCATTTTTCACGTTGCTTGAAGTAAAACCAATTTTGTTCTCTAACTTTGTGACTACGTGAGGTGGCTGGCTACTTTGTAATTTGATTCTTGAACAAACAATTGCTGTAACAAAACCATACAACAAAATAATTAGGCCTATTCGTTTTTGTTTTTGTTTTAAATGGATCTCAGTTTTTGTGTGCAAATTGGGGTTTTTCCCCGTAAAACCATCTAAAGGATTTACTTTGATTTGCGTAATTCGTGTAGTCAAATGAACGCGCATGCGCGCGTGCGCGCGCACGCACGCACGCACACGCACACGCACACGCACACGCACACGCACGCACACGCACACACACACACACACACACACACACACACACACACACACACACTTACACACGCCACAAGCCAAGTGAGAGATGAGAATGAGGCAACTAGGATAGTAAAACTGCTGGGATAAAACTCATAAAAGACCCAGAGAGTACTGATTATACAGATGGACACGAAGGCACATAAACTTGACAAACGTGCAGCTTCCTTCGCAAAAGAAAAGGATGACACAATGCAGCACAGACTGACCGACAGCACAACTGGTCAGTCCGTTATCAAGCACTGGCTAATAATAACACTATGTGGTCAGCCCACATCAAACAGAATAATGATGCCGTCACAATGGTCAGTCCGTTATCAAGCACTGGCTGAGGATCCATCGGTTGATTGGGCGGGTCAAGGGTTAGGGGAAGACGGAGGTGGGGAGAGGAGTGTGTAGAGATGGGTGTGGAACAGATTTAACTCAAAGTAGAAATTCCATTTTGAAACTGCTCTTATGCCATACTAAATCACATCAGAACAGATAAATCCATAGTATTACGAAAAGGTCTTGGATTTTATTCTAGATTTTTTTTATAGAAAAACAGATTTGGACATGTGGATGCCAAGCATGATGGTTATGTCACATAAATTGCAGTTGTCATTGCTTACGTAGAGTTGTCAGGAATACGATTTATTTAAACAAGCATAATGCGTGTGCAGTTTGGTAATCATAACTATGACTTAACGGTCAATATAATGCAATGAGAATCGGTGACCCCACTTGGGAAAATGGGTGGCCCTGAAAAGGGCCTAGATTTGAAAGCAAGCAAGCAAGCCTGGTTTTTTTTCAGCTCAGGCTTTACTTGCTGCTGGTGTACTTGGTGACCGCCTTGGTCCCCTCGCTCACGGCGTGCTTGGCCAGCTCGCCAGGCAGCAGCAGGCGCACAGCCGTCTGGATCTCGCGGCTGGTGATGGTGGAGCGCTTGTTGTAATGGGCCAGTCTCGAGGCTTCGGCGGCGATCCTTTCGAAGATGTCGTTCACGAAGCTGTTCATGATGGACATGGCCTTGCTGCTGATACCAGTGTCAGGGTGCACCTGCTTTAGCACCTTGTAGATGTAGATGGCATAGCTTTCCTTCCTCTTCCTCTTGCGCTTCTTTTCGCCTGTGCGAACGGCCTTGGCTTTTCCGGCCTTTTTGGCGCCCTTTGAACTCACTTTGGGTGGCATGGTCTCACGGTTGAACGCTTTCAATACAGATAAACTAGAGCTACTCTGTCGATTGACGTTGTGTGAAGTTGGACTCAGAAAAACGGAACTTTTGGTTTGTGTTGCTGGCCTTGCTTCCTGGTGGTAGAAATAGAGCAAGATGATTGGCTGACTAACAGTCAACAGTTTAACATTAGAGTTTGCATAAAAAGGCTGAGACAGTGTGCAGTCAGGCATAAATGCTCGCTTCGCATCAAGGTGTTCGTCTTAGAAAATTGTTCTCCTCACAACCACTACTCTCTCTCGTCATGTCTGGACGTGGAAAAGGTGGCAAAGTCAAGGGCAAGAGCAAGTCCCGCTCATCCCGCGCTGGACTCCAGTTCCCCGTGGGTCGAATCCACAGACTTCTCCGTAAAGGCAACTATGCTGAACGTGTAGGTGCGGGCGCTCCTGTTTACCTGGCGGCTGTTCTGGAGTACCTGGCCGCTGAGGTGCTGGAGTTGGCAGGCAACGCTGCCCGGGACAACAAGAAGACCAGAATCATCCCTCGCCACCTGCAGCTGGCCATCCGTAATGACGAGGAGCTCAACAAGCTGCTGTCCGGGGTCACCATCGCCCAGGGAGGCGTGCTGCCCAACATCCAGGCCGTGCTGCTGCCCAAGAAATCGCAGGCCAAGACTTCCAGCGGAAAGGCTTGAGAAGCCTCCTTGCCAGCTAGCCCCTTGCTATCCCATTTAAAGGTCCTTTTCAGGACCACCACATATTCCTAAGTGGGACACGTCATCTCGTTGCATTAGCCTTAGGGTTGTGTATGCACAATCCAGCAAAAAACAACACAATTTCTTATACATTCCAGGAAGCTTTCAATTGTTACATAAACCAGCTAAGGTGGTTTCATGTTTGTTTTCAATGCCTTGTGTTCAAGACGGTAAATGCAACTATCACAATACACAATCAATGCAGTGCAGTCATTATTAACACGCCCATTAGCCAATCAATACAGTGCAGTCATTATTAACACGCATATTGGGCCTCTGAAGGATGGCAGCAGGTCTAGATGCTGACCACGTAAATATCAATTGTAGGTAACGCATAGCATGCTTGTTTGCTATTGTATATATTTAGCACCTATAGCAAAAACAACATTGAAATTTAAACACCATTTTTGTCATCAGTGTGTGTGTGTGTGTGTGCGCGCGCAACAGATGAGTGATTTGTTCTAACTTTAACCCTTTTGTCGCCTCTTGGCACCACAATGATTGAGCACCCATGTCACTGAAAGGCATCAAATGAGGGTCTGTTATCTGATGTTCTTAATGTTGGGAGGTAAGAATAGGCCCTATTTTATGGACGTCGCAAAGGAATCCAAATAATTGCAGATGAAATCTTTTCTCTACCCAGATGAAATCTTTTCTCTACCCAGGTAGGTTTAATGGAAAGTTTTGGCTGAAAATGGGCTGGCGTTGAAAGGGTTTTAAGCAAGATATTTTCAGGATACTGACAAGGTAAAAAAACGGAGCTATCTTGTCAGAGGTTTGCACTCTTTTGGTACTTTCTGGTAGCAAAATCAAATTAGAACGAATCTTGGGTTCGTTTCTAAATTTGACCTTTTTGGGTGTAAGGGACAAGAAGATAACGAACGATCTACTCACTGCCTTGGATGAAAACAAGGTTTCTCTTCTCTCTCTCCTTGATCTTTCTGCAGCGTTTGATACTATTGACCACTCTATCCTCATTTCTAGACTTCACACCTCCTTTGGTCTATCTGGGGCTGTTCTTTCCTGGTTTTCTTCCTACCTCTCTGATCGCACACAGACAGTTGTTGTCAATGGTTCTCCATCTCTTCCAAAAGGTCTTCAGTTCGGTGTGCCCCAAGGTTCAGTCTTAGGCCCTATCCTTTTTGTTCTTTATACCCAACCTCTCTCCACCATCATCAACCAGCATTCTCTTCTAAATCATAGCTTTTCTGATGATAATCAGCTGTACATTTCTGCCCACCTGAGTCAGTTAGATCAAATGATTTATTCTTCTAAGTTGTGCATTTCTGCTGTTAAAACATGGATGTTCTATAACAAACTGCAACTAAATGCTGAAAAGACAGATGATTCTTGTAGCCTTTAACCACACAATTAAAACTCAGGTTCTCCCAGGTTCTGTCGACATTGATGGCACTGAGATCAAGCTATCAGCATCTGTCCGCAATCTAGGTGTTACTTTGGACCAAACCCTTTCTTTCAAACAGCATGTTTCCAATGTTTGCAAGTCTTGCTATCTAGAACTTCGAAGAATTAGTTCAATCCGCCGTTTCCTCTCTCAAGATGCCCTGAAGACTCTAGTATGTGCTTTTGTTCTGTCTCGCCTTGACTACTGTAACTCACTTCTTGCTGGCTGTCCATCAACTCTCATCTCTAAGCTCCAAAGAATAATGCTGCCCGTCTCATTTCTCGCTCCCCTAGGTACGATCATATCACTCTGGTTCTTCGTTCCCTACATTGGCTCCCAGTTCAATCACGTTCGTCTTCTGATTCTCGTCTCCTTTCCCTTCCCTCCATCCGTCTCAAATCTGCTGGCCAACGTTCTTTTTCCTGTCAAGCACCATCTCTTTGGAATTATCTGCCTTCTCCTCTCCGACACAACTCAGTCTCCTCATTCAAAACCTCTCTTAAAACCCATCTTTTTCCTGCTGCACCCTAAATATTTGATCAGTTGTCTATCGTTGTGTGCACGTGAGGGACGATAGAATAGAGGTTTGTGCAGTGTTTTGTGGTGTGTGTGTGTGTGTGTCAAGTCAAGTCAAGTCAAGTCAAAATGATCTTTATTGACGATAAAAGAGTAAGCTTGATAAAGCTTTTTTACGTCCTGTGTGTGTGTGTGTGTGTGTGTGTGTGTGTGTGTGTGTGTGTGTGTGTGTGTGTGTGTGTGTGTGTGTGTGTGTGTGTGTGTGTGTGTGTGTGTGTGTGTGTGTGTGTGTGTGTGTGTGTGTGTGTGTGTGTGTGTGTGTGTGTGTGTGTGTGTGTGTGTGTGTGTGTGTGTGTGTGTGAGCATGCATATGAGCATACATGTGTGCTTGTGTGTGTCTTGGTTTTGTGGGTTATGTGTGCACGCATGTGTATGTGTGTGTCTGTATGCATGTGGGTGTATCTGTCTACGTGAGTGTATTTGTATGTGTATCCTCTAACGTTTGTGTATGTGTGTTGGTGTATGTGGTCAGTCCATGCAACTCAGTTGCTATGGCTTACTGAATGAAAGATGAATAATGAGTCAGTGTTGATAAATGTGAGAGTGCGCGTGTACGTGTGTGTGTGTGTGTGTGTGTGTGTGTGTGTGTGTGTGTGTGTGTGCGTGCGTGTGTGTGTGTGTGTGTGTGTGTGTGTGTGTGTGTGTGTGTGTGTGTGTGTGTGTGTGTGTGTGTGTGTGTGTGTGTGAGAGAGAGAGAGAGAGAGAGAGAGAGAGAGAGAGAGAGAGAGAGAGAGAGAGAGAGAGAGAGAGAGAGAGAGAGAGAGAGAGTGCATTGTATATGCGTTGTTGCTGGTTTGTGTTAGTCTTAAATGCTATTTTTGTTGATGAATAATTGATTGTAAAGCGCTTTGGGCTCATTTTTGGGAAAGCGCTATATAAATGTACTACTATTATTATTATTATTATTATTATTATTATTATTATTATTATTATTATTATTATTGTTATTATCATTACGGAACCCTCATAGCATATTTCATCGTTTTCGTCCAGCATACTAAGTTTTTACAATATTTTATGGTATTTACTTCTACTAAACCACGTGTTTAAAGACAACCCAACCGTGACACTTTTTCCTCATTGGAGGCCGGCTTTGCTTTTTATATACCGCCATTCTTCAAAAATGTATCATTCTACTTGCAGAAATCAAAGTAACAACATCAAAAATGTCTGGCAGAGGTAAAGGAGGAAAAGGTCTGGGAAAGGGGGGCGCTAAGCGTCACCGAAAGGTGCTTCGTGACAATATCCAGGGTATCACCAAGCCCGCTATCCGTCGTCTGGCACGTCGTGGTGGAGTCAAGCGCATCTCGGGGCTCATCTACGAGGAGACCCGTGGCGTACTCAAGGTGTTCTTGGAGAACGTGATCCGTGATGCTGTCACCTACACCGAGCACGCCAAAAGGAAGACCGTGACCGCCATGGACGTGGTGTACGCCCTCAAACGCCAGGGCCGCACCCTCTACGGCTTTGGTGGTTAGGCCCCGAACCTCGCCTCGATCTTAAGAGATCAAAACAACTCGAAAAGCCCTTTTCAGGGCTACACATTTTCCCAAGTGGGTCACACATGTCTGTTGCAATAGTTGATTTACATGTTAGTCTTAGTGTCAACCATGGAGCTGCTACCAGAGTGATTGTAGCGTCCATTCGTTTTGATCATAAGAGAGAGAGTGGTAAAACGCCCATTCTACCAGGGTAAGAAGCCCATGCCAATTAACTCAAGAAATGAAACAAATTTCAGTTACATTTACATGACTTTAAAATACCTCATTGAAATTTCATGATGTGGTCAACAAGATGAGTTTTTGAATATTTATTGACCTTTTTTTTTCGTTTATCATTTTCTGTACTTGGAAAAAGTGAAATAATCTTTATATTTCTACAAAGCTTATTCTATGTGCTTTTGAACGATACTTTTCTTTTTCAGCAACACTTTGATTGTCAGCTTTGAATAGAAGTCAAAATGTTTAGTTCGCACACTGCTTCATGCACTCACAACCGATTTCATCTTTTATTGTCAAATGTTTAAATACACAAATTGTTTCTTTATCCTCGAATGATTCCTTAGCACAGAGGTAGAATGCGTGTTTCGTAGGGTCCGTCTAGTTATGTCGCAGCTACGAGTTCGATACTGGGCAAGGTCAATTTTTTTTATTTCTTAGTTTTGTTAGTGTGCATTCCTTTTTCAGTTCGCGCACGTATGCGCATTTGTTTTTTGTATGTAATCGAGATAACTGTAGATTGCAAATCCGATGCTGTTTTGTATTCTAAAAATCTTGAACTGAAGCAGACTATAACTTAGTCTACATTGGCAAGATCTAATATGCTTAATGGTCTCTGTCTGTCTGTCTGTCTGGCTTGACACTGATTTGTTTTTTTCTGTTTTCTGTACCCCTACCTCTCACTCTATGTCCCTGTCTGTCAACCTGTCTGTCTCTATGTTCCTGCCTGTCTGTCTCTATGTCCCTCTCTGTCTCTGTCTGTCCCTATCTGTCACTTTCAGTCTGTCTCTGGTTTTGACACTGAATTGATTTATCTGTTCCCTGTCTCCCAACCCCTGACACTATGCCCCTCTCTGTCTGTTTGTCTGTATGTTTGACGGTCTGTCTGTCTCTCCCTCTCTCTGTGATCTCATAAAATGTGTGTATCAACGCATGCAAGACCACTAATTTGGTTCTGGAATGTCTGCCTGTCTGTCTGCCTGCTTCCTGTCTGTCTCCCTCTTCAGCCGGTATCTCCGGTGTGTGTGTGTGTGTGTGTGTGTGTGTGTGTGTGTGTGTGTGTGTGTGTGTGTGTGTGTGTGTGTGTGTGTGTGTGTGTGTGTGTGTGTGTGTGTGTGTGTGTGTGTGTGTGTGTGTGTGACTGTGACTGTATGTGTGTGTGTGTGTGTGTGTGTGTGTGTGTGTGTGTGTGTGTGTGTGTGTGTGTGTGTGTGTGTGTGTGTGTGTGTGTATGTGTGAGTGAGTGTGTGCGCGTTGAGAGAGACACTGAGAAACAGACAGAGTCGTCTAATGGGTGCCTCAGGAGCTTTGCCTCAGGAACTAACCGCTTCCTCCAATCATTCCTGCCTTCCGCTGTCCGCTGCCACAACGCTGGTGTCAACCGATGACGGCCTGCATGTGCACAGTGAAATCGCCCACTCCATATCATCTATATGGAGTGGGGTGATATAGAACAAACACCGAACTACTAAGCGTTTCTGATTTCTGTCTCACTACCGCTCACTCTATGTCTCTCTCTTTCTGTCTGTCTCTATGTCCCTCTCGGTCTGTCTGTCTCTATGTCCTTCTCTGTCTGTCTGACTTGAAACTGATTTGGTTTTTCTGTTTTCTGTCTCACTCTATGCCCCTATGGATATGTCTCTATGTCCCTCTCTGTCTGTCTTTACGTCCTCTCTGTCTCTGTCTGTCTATCTGTCTGTCTCTATGTGTCCCTATCTGTCACTGTCAGTCTGTCTTTGGTTTGACACTGAATTGATTTCTCTGTTCCCTGTCTCCCAACCTCTGACTCTATGTCCCTCTCTGTCTCTGTCTATCTGTCTGTCTCTATATGTCCCTATCTGTCACTGTCAGTCTGTCTTTGGTTCTGACACTGAATTGATTTCTCTGTTCCCTGTCTCCCAGCCTCTGACTATGCCCCTCTCTGTCTTTGTCTGTATGTGTGACGGTCTGTCTGTCTCTTCCTGCTTGCCTGTCTGTCTCCCTCTTCGAGTGTGTGTGTGTGTGTGTGTGTGTGTGTGTGTGTGTGTGTGTGTGTGTGTGTGTGTGTGTGCGTGTGCGTGCGTGCGTGTGCGCGTGTGTGTGCACGAGTTGAGAGAGAGACACTGAGAAACAAACACACACACACACACACACACACACACACACACACACACACACACACACACACACACACACACACACACAGAGAGAGAGAGAGAGAATGCGTTTCTCGACCACGCTCCCTTTAATAGGACTTTAGAAGGACTTCTAAGATTTCATAATGATATTAATAAGTCTCACACTATATCGATGCGAATATAGGCCATGATCTTTTATTTAGGAAAAATAATTTTGCAGACATATGATACAGAGAGAGTAACACGGGTGAAATACCACCCCAAATACTGATCAGGCCCAACGTTGCTTAACTTCAGTGATCGGATGGGAACCAGTGTTTTCAACGTGTTATGGCCGTTGGCGAACAGAAACCAAACGCAAACGGAACCTGAATGATTGAGCCAAAAGGTGAATATACTTTCTTTCTTTTTTTTACAGGTGAACTGTGTGCACAATCCGTGTCGCAAAATGGTATAACTGAAAGACAGCGCTTCTGAGACTCATCGTTGATTGGTTGGAAAGCCCGCCAAGGTAAGCGTGTATAAAGGTTGGAAACGCACCAGTCTGAGCTTCATTCGTCTCTTTCTCGCCGTATTCACAGCAGAAGAAGACAGCGTTCAGTCTACAACTCTACAACTCTACAAATCTCCTTATCATGGCTCGTACCAAGCAAACCGCTCGCAAGTCTACTGGAGGGAAAGCTCCCCGCAAACAGCTGGCTACCAAGGCGGCCAGGAAGAGCGCGCCTGCCACAGGCGGAGTGAAGAAGCCCCACCGCTACAGGCCCGGCACCGTGGCCCTGCGTGAGATCCGTCGCTACCAGAAGAGCACCGAGCTGTTGATCCGCAAGCTACCCTTCCAGCGCCTGGTCCGCGAGATCGCCCAGGACTTCAAAACGGACCTGCGTTTCCAGAGCTCAGCCGTCATGGCCCTGCAGGAAGCCAGCGAGGCCTACCTGGTGGGTCTGTTCGAAGACACCAACCTTTGTGCCATCCACGCCAAGCGTGTGACCATCATGCCCAAGGACATCCAGCTGGCACGCCGTATCCGTGGCGAGCGCGCTTAAGCTCTAGCTTTGAGCCTAGCTCCTTAGACAACCCCTACTTTAGGTCCTTTTCAGGACCACCCAGATTCCCGAGTGGGTCACGACTCGTTGCATGGGTTACTGTTACTAACATCGCAAGTACAATGTGAATATTAGCAAACCTGCAACAAGTGCATAATACTATAATTCAAGATTGATTTTTGCATTGTTTGAAGCAAAACTAAGTTTTCTGGCAATGCGAGTGATTCAAACGAAATGCGACTCATTCAAAGTGGCACCCTGACGGGTGAGATTTTGCAAGAAACACATCAAGATCACAGGAAAACACCCATTTACAGAGATTGCAACACTCACTTTGCTCTGGTTTTGTAGAAGTGAAATCGGTGGTTCTTCCTTGGCGGACCTACCAGAAGTTGGATTGTTTCAGTGAAAGACAACACACGTGCTTGCTCTTTTCTAATGTCTGCCTGAGTTTATGCCAAATCGTTTGCACAAAATGTCCACAATACAAAGCCTTTTCATTTTTGTAAATATGTTTTTATATACAGTTTACCAAAGACAGTTTCATTCACAACTAAGAAAATAGCTCCATGGTTCTTGTTTTTACTGCACTGCCAAATTGAAAAAAGCTTCAACCACTTTTATTAGTGGCCTCCACCCACCCCATCCAAAATGGTTTCTAACTCCGCCAGGGAGGAATCGCCGTTTTTAGGGTTTGATTTCTAGGAAACCAGAGCAAAATGACTGTTCCAATCCTTGAAAAGACTGTCTTTCTGGTGACCTCGACGTGTTTCTTGCAAAAACTCATCCGTCAGGGTCCGCCTTTAATGCAGGGTACGGTTTCATTTTTCACGTTGCTTGAAGTAAAACCAATTTTGTTCTCTAACTTTGTGACTACGTGAGGTGGCTGGCTACTTTGTAATTTGATTCTTGAACAAACAATTGCTGTAACAAAACCATACAACAAAATAATTAGGCCTATTCGTTTTTGTTTTTGTTTTAAATGGATCTCAGTTTTTGTGTGCAAATTGGGGTTTTTCCCCGTAAAACCATCTAAAGGATTTACTTTGATTTGCGTAATTCGTGTAGTCAAATGAACGCGCATGCGCGCGTGCGCGCGCACGCACGCACGCACACGCACACACACACACACACACGCACACGCACGCACACACACACACACACACACACACACACACACACACACTTACACACGCCACAAGCCAAGTGAGAGATGAGAATGAGGCAACTAGGATAGTAAAACTGCTGGGATAAAACTCATAAAAGACCCAGAGAGTACTGATTATACAGATGGACACGAAGGCACATAAACTTGACAAACGTGCAGCTTCCTTCGCAAAAGAAAAGGATGACACAATGCAGCACAGACTGACCGACAGCACAACTGGTCAGTCCGTTATCAAGCACTGGCTAATAATAACACTATGTGGTCAGCCCACATCAAACAGAATAATGATGCCGTCACAATGGTCAGTCCGTTATCAAGCACTGGCTGAGGATCCATCGGTTGATTGGGCGGGTCAAGGGTTAGGGGAAGACGGAGGTGGGGAGAGGAGTGTGTAGAGATGGGTGTGGAACAGATTTAACTCAAAGTAGAAATTCCATTTTGAAACTGCTCTTATGCCATACTAAATCACATCAGAACAGATAAATCCATAGTATTACGAAAAGGTCTTGGATTTTATTCTAGATTTTTTTTATAGAAAAACAGATTTGGACATGTGGATGCCAAGCATGATGGTTATGTCACATAAATTGCAGTTGTCATTGCTTACGTAGAGTTGTCAGGAATACGATTTATTTAAACAAGCATAATGCGTGTGCAGTTTGGTAATCATAACTATGACTTAACGGTCAATATAATGCAATGAGAATCGGTGACCCCACTTGGGAAAATGGGTGGCCCTGAAAAGGGCCTAGATTTGAAAGCAAGCAAGCAAGCCTGGTTTTTTTTCAGCTCAGGCTTTACTTGCTGCTGGTGTACTTGGTGACCGCCTTGGTCCCCTCGCTCACGGCGTGCTTGGCCAGCTCGCCAGGCAGCAGCAGGCGCACAGCCGTCTGGATCTCGCGGCTGGTGATGGTGGAGCGCTTGTTGTAATGGGCCAGTCTCGAGGCTTCGGCGGCGATCCTTTCGAAGATGTCGTTCACGAAGCTGTTCATGATGGACATGGCCTTGCTGCTGATACCAGTGTCAGGGTGCACCTGCTTTAGCACCTTGTAGATGTAGATGGCATAGCTTTCCTTCCTCTTCCTCTTGCGCTTCTTTTCGCCTGTGCGAACGGCCTTGGCTTTTCCGGCCTTTTTGGCGCCCTTTGAACTCACTTTGGGTGGCATGGTCTCACGGTTGAACGCTTTCAATACAGATAAACTAGAGCTACTCTGTCGATTGACGTTGTGTGAAGTTGGACTCAGAAAAACGGAACTTTTGGTTTGTGTTGCTGGCCTTGCTTCCTGGTGGTAGAAATAGAGCAAGATGATTGGCTGACTAACAGTCAACAGTTTAACATTAGAGTTTGCATAAAAAGGCTGAGACAGTGTGCAGTCAGGCATAAATGCTCGCTTCGCATCAAGGTGTTCGTCTTAGAAAATTGTTCTCCTCACAACCACTACTCTCTCTCGTCATGTCTGGACGTGGAAAAGGTGGCAAAGTCAAGGGCAAGAGCAAGTCCCGCTCATCCCGCGCTGGACTCCAGTTCCCCGTGGGTCGAATCCACAGACTTCTCCGTAAAGGCAACTATGCTGAACGTGTAGGTGCGGGCGCTCCTGTTTACCTGGCGGCTGTTCTGGAGTACCTGGCCGCTGAGGTGCTGGAGTTGGCAGGCAACGCTGCCCGGGACAACAAGAAGACCAGAATCATCCCTCGCCACCTGCAGCTGGCCATCCGTAATGACGAGGAGCTCAACAAGCTGCTGTCCGGGGTCACCATCGCCCAGGGAGGCGTGCTGCCCAACATCCAGGCCGTGCTGCTGCCCAAGAAATCGCAGGCCAAGACTTCCAGCGGAAAGGCTTGAGAAGCCTCCTTGCCAGCTAGCCCCTTGCTATCCCATTTAAAGGTCCTTTTCAGGACCACCACATATTCCTAAGTGGGACACGTCATCTCGTTGCATTAGCCTTAGGGTTGTGTATGCACAATCCAGCAAAAAACAACACAATTTCTTATACATTCCAGGAAGCTTTCAATTGTTACATAAACCAGCTAAGGTGGTTTCATGTTTGTTTTCAATGCCTTGTGTTCAAGACGGTAAATGCAACTATCACAATACACAATCAATGCAGTGCAGTCATTATTAACACGCCCATTAGCCAATCAATACAGTGCAGTCATTATTAACACGCATATTGGGCCTCTGAAGGATGGCAGCAGGTCTAGATGCTGACCACGTAAATATCAATTGTAGGTAACGCATAGCATGCTTGTTTGCTATTGTATATATTTAGCACCTATAGCAAAAACAACATTGAAATTTAAACACCATTTTTGTCATCAGTGTGTGTGTGTGTGTGTGTGTGCGCGCGCGCGCAGATGAGTGATTTGTTCTAACTTTAACCCTTTTGTCGCCTCTTGGCACCACAATGATTGAGCACCCATGTCACTGAAAGGCATCAAATGAGGGTCTGTTATCTGATGTTCTTAATGTTGGGAGGTAAGAATAGGCCCTATTTTATGGACGTCGCAAAGGAATCCAAATAATTGCAGATGAAATCTTTTCTCTACCCAGATGAAATCTTTTCTCTACCCAGGTAGGTTTAATGGAGAGTTTGGGCTGAAAATGGCTGGCGTTGAAAGGGTTTTAAGCAAGATATTTTCAGGATACTGACAAGGTAAAAAAACGGAGCTATCTTGTCAGAGGTTTGCACTCTTTTGGTACTTTCTGGTAGCAAAATCAAATTAGAACGAATCTTGGGTTCGTTTCTAAATTTGACCTTTTTGGGTGTAAGGGACAAGAAGATAACGAACGATCTACTCACTGCCTTGGATGAAAACAAGGTTTCTCTTCTCTTTCTCCTTGATCTTTCTGCAGCGTTTGATACTATTGACCACTCTATCCTCAGTTCTAGACTTCACACCTCCTTTGGTCTATCTGGGGCTGTTCTTTCCGGGTTTTCTTCCTACCTCTCTGATCGCACACAGACAGTTGTTGTCAATGGTTCTCCATCTCTTCCAAAAGGTCTTCAGTTCGGTGTGCCCCAAGGTTCAGTCTTAGGCCCTATCCTTTCTGTTCTTTATACCCAACCTCTCTCCACCATCATCAACCAGCATTCTCTTCAAAATCATAGCTTTTCTGATGATAATCAGCTGTACATTTCTGCCCACCTGAGTCAGTTAGATCAAATGATTTATTCTTCTAAGTTGTGCATTTCTGCTGTTAAAACATGGATGTTCTATAACAAACTGTAACTAAATGCTTAAAAGACAGATGATTCTTGTAGCCTTTAACCACACAATTAAAACTCAGGTTCTCCCAGGTTTTATCCACATTGATGGCACTGAGATCAAGCTATCAGCATCTGTCCGCAATCTAGGTGTCACTTTGGCCCAAACCCTTTCTTTCAAACAGCATGTTTCCAATGTTTGCAAGTCTTACTATCTAGAACTTCGAAGAATTAGTTCAATCCGCCGTTTCCTCTCTCAATATGCCCTGAAGACTCTAGTATAAGCTTTTGTTCTGTCTCGCCTTGACTACTGTAACTCACTTCTTGCTGGCTGTCCATCAACTCTCATCTCTAAGCTCCAAATGCTGCCCGTCTCATTTCTCGCTCCCCTAGGTACGATCATATCACTCTGGTTCTTCGTTCCCTACATTGGCTCCCAGTTCAATCACGTTCGTCTTCTGATTCTCGTCTCCTTTCCCTTCCCTCCACCCGTCTCAAATCTGCTGGCCAACGTTCTTTTTCCTGTCAAGCACCATCTCTTTGGAATTATCTGCCTTCGCCTCTCCGACACCAACTCAGTCTCCTCATTCAAAACCTCTCTTAAAACCCATCTTTTTCCTGCTGCACCCTAAATATTTGATCAGTTGTCTATCGTTGTGTGCACGTGAGGGACGATAGAATAGAGGTTTGTGCAGTGTTTTGTGGTGTGTGTGTGTGTGTGTCAAGTCAAGTCAAGTCAAGTCAAAATGATCTTTATTGACGATAAAAGAGTAAGCTTGATAAAGCTTTTTTACGTCCTGTGTGTGTGTGTGTGTGTGTGTGTGTGTGTGTGTGTGTGTGTGTGTGTGTGTGTGTGTGTGTGTGTGTGTGTGTGTGTGTGTGTGTGTGTGTGTGTGTGTGTGTGTGTGTGTGTGTGTGTGTGTGTGTGTGTGTGTGTGTGTGTGTGTGTGTGTGTGTGTGTGTTGTGTATGTGTGTGAGCATGCATATGAGCATACATGTGTGCTTGTGTGTGTCTTGGTTTTGTGGGTTATGTGTGCACGCATGTGTATGTGTGTGTCTGTATGCATGTGGGTGTATCTGTCTACGTGAGTGTATTTGTATGTGTATCCTCTAACGTTTGTGTATGTGTGTTGGTGTATGTGGTCAGTCCATGCAACTCAGTTGCTATGGCTTACTGAATGAAAGATGAATAATGAGTCAGTGTTGATAAATGTGAGAGTGCGCGTGTACGTGTGTGTGTGTGTGTGTGTGTGTGTGTGTGTGTGTGTGTGCGTGTGCGTGTGTGTGTGTGTGTGTGTGTGTGTGTGTGTGTGTGTGTGTGTGTGTGTGTGTGTGTGTGTGTGTGTGTGTGTGTGTGTGTGTGTGAGAGAGAGAGAGAGAGAGAGAGAGAGAGAGAGAGAGAGAGAGAGAGAGAGAGAGAGAGAGAGAGAGAGTTGCATTGTATATGCGTTGTTGCTGGTTTGTGTTAGTCTTAAATGCTATTTTTGTTGATGAATAATTGATTGTAAAGCGCTTTGGGCTCATTTTTGGGAAAGCGCTATATAAATGTACTACTATTATTATTATTATTATTATTATTATTATTATTTATTATTATTATTATTGTTATTATCATTACGGAACCCTCATAGCATATTTCATCGTTTTCGTCCAGCATACTAAGTTTTTACAATATTTTATGGTATTTACTTCTACTAAACCACGTGTTTAAAGACAACCCAACCGTGACACTTTTTCCTCATTGGAGGCCGGCTTTGCTTTTTATATACCGCCATTCTTCAAAAATGTATCATTCTACTTGCAGAAATCAAAGTAACAACATCAAAAATGTCTGGCAGAGGTAAAGGAGGAAAAGGTCTGGGAAAGGGGGGCGCTAAGCGTCACCGAAAGGTGCTTCGTGACAATATCCAGGGTATCACCAAGCCCGCTATCCGTCGTCTGGCACGTCGTGGTGGAGTCAAGCGCATCTCGGGGCTCATCTACGAGGAGACCCGTGGCGTACTCAAGGTGTTCTTGGAGAACGTGATCCGTGATGCTGTCACCTACACCGAGCACGCCAAAAGGAAGACCGTGACCGCCATGGACGTGGTGTACGCCCTCAAACGCCAGGGCCGCACCCTCTACGGCTTTGGTGGTTAGGCCCCGAACCTCGCCTCGATCTTAAGAGATCAAAACAACTCGAAAAGCCCTTTTCAGGGCTACACATTTTCCCAAGTGGGTCACACATGTCTGTTGCAATAGTTGATTTACATGTTAGTCTTAGTGTCAACCATGGAGCTGCTACCAGAGTGATTGTAGCGTCCATTCGTTTTGATCATAAGAGAGAGAGTGGTAAAACGCCCATTCTACCAGGGTAAGAAGCCCATGCCAATTAACTCAAGAAATGAAACAAATTTCAGTTACATTTACATGACTTTAAAATACCTCATTGAAATTTCATGATGTGGTCAACAAGATGAGTTTTTGAATATTTATTGACCTTTTTTTTTCGTTTATCATTTTCTGTACTTGGAAAAAGTGAAATAATCTTTATATTTCTACAAAGCTTATTCTATGTGCTTTTGAACGATACTTTTCTTTTTCAGCAACACTTTGATTGTCAGCTTTGAATAGAAGTCAAAATGTTTAGTTCGCACACTGCTTCATGCACTCACAACCGATTTCATCTTTTATTGTCAAATGTTTAAATACACAAATTGTTTCTTTATCCTCGAATGATTCCTTAGCACAGAGGTAGAATGCGTGTTTCGTAGGGTCCGTCTAGTTATGTCGCAGCTACGAGTTCGATACTGGGCAAGGTCAATTTTTTTTATTTCTTAGTTTTGTTAGTGTGCATTCCTTTTTCAGTTCGCGCACGTATGCGCATTTGTTTTTTGTATGTAATCGAGATAACTGTAGATTGCAAATCCGATGCTGTTTTGTATTCTAAAAATCTTGAACTGAAGCAGACTATAACTTAGTCTACATTGGCAAGATCTAATATGCTTAATGGTCTCTGTCTGTCTGTCTGTCTGGCTTGACACTGATTTGTTTTTTTCTGTTTTCTGTACCCCTACCTCTCACTCTATGTCCCTGTCTGTCAACCTGTCTGTCTCTATGTTCCTGCCTGTCTGTCTCTATGTCCCTCTCTGTCTCTGTCTGTCCCTATCTGTCACTTTCAGTCTGTCTCTGGTTTTGACACTGAATTGATTTATCTGTTCCCTGTCTCCCAACCCCTGACACTATGCCCCTCTCTGTCTGTTTGTCTGTATGTTTGACGGTCTGTCTGTCTCTCCCTCTCTCTGTGATCTCATAAAATGTGTGTATCAACGCATGCAAGACCACTAATTTGGTTCTGGAATGTCTGCCTGTCTGTCTGCCTGCTTCCTGTCTGTCTCCCTCTTCAGCCGGTATCTCCGGTGTGTGTGTGTGTGTGTGTGTGTGTGTGTGTGTGTGTGTGTGTGTGTGTGTGTGTGTGTGTGTGTGTGTGTGTGTGTGTGTGTGTGTGTGTGTGTGTGTGTGTGTGTGTGTGTGTGTGTGTGTGTGTGTGTGTGTGTGTGTGTGTGTGTGTGTGTGTGTGTGTGTGTGTGTGTGTGTGTGACTCGGTGTGTGTGTGTATGTGTGAGTGTGTGCGCGTTGAGAGAGACACTGAGAAACAGACAGAGTCGTCTAATGGGTGCCTCAGGAGCTTTGCCTCAGGAACTAACCGCTTCCTCCAATCATTCCTGCCTTCCGCTGTCCGCTGCCACAACGCTGGTGTCAACCGATGACGGCCTGCATGTGCACAGTGAAATCGCCCACTCCATATCATCTATATGGAGTGGGGTGATATAGAACAAACACCGAACTAAGCGTTTCTGATTTCTGTCTCACTACCGCTCACTCTATGTCTCTCTCTTTCTGTCTGTCTCTATGTCCCTCTCGGTCTGTCTGTCTCTATGTCCTTCTCTGTCTGTCTGACTTGAAACTGATTTGGTTTTTCTGTTTTCTGTCTCACTCTATGCCCCTATGGATATGTCTCTATGTCCCTCTCTGTCTGTCTTTACGTCCTCTCTGTCTCTGTCTGTCTATCTGTCTGTCTCTATGTGTCCCTATCTGTCACTGTCAGTCTGTCTTTGGTTTGACACTGAATTGATTTCTCTGTTCCCTGTCTCCCAACCTCTGACTCTATGTCCCTCTCTGTCTCTGTCTATCTGTCTGTCTCTATATGTCCCTATCTGTCACTGTCAGTCTGTCTTTGGTTCTGACACTGAATTGATTTCTCTGTTCCCTGTCTCCCAGCCTCTGACTATGCCCCTCTCTGTCTTTGTCTGTATGTGTGACGGTCTGTCTGTCTCTTCCTGCTTGCCTGTCTGTCTCCCTCTTCGAGTGTGTGTGTGTGTGTGTGTGTGTGTGTGTGTGTGTGTGTGTGTGTGTGTGTGTGTGTGTGCGTGCGTGTGCGTGTGTGCGTGTGCGCGTGTGTGTGCACGAGTTGAGAGAGAGACACTGAGAAACACACACACACACACACACACACACACACACACACACACACACACACACACACACACACACACACACACACAGAGAGAGAGAGAGAGAATGCGTTTCTCGACCACGCTCCCTTTAATAGGACTTTAGAAGGACTTCTAAGATTTCATAATGATATTAATAAGTCTCACACTATATCGATGCGAATATAGGCCATGATCTTTTATTTAGGAAAAATAATTTTGCAGACATATGATACAGAGAGAGTAACACGGGTGAAATACCACCCCAAATACTGATCAGGCCCAACGTTGCTTAACTTCAGTGATCGGATGGGAACCAGTGTTTTCAACGTGTTATGGCCGTTGGCGAACAGAAACCAAACGCAAACGGAACCTGAATGATTGAGCCAAAAGGTGAATATACTTTCTTTCTTTTTTTTACAGGTGAACTGTGTGCACAATCCGTGTCGCAAAATGGTATAACTGAAAGACAGCGCTTCTGAGACTCATCGTTGATTGGTTGGAAAGCCCGCCAAGGTAAGCGTGTATAAAGGTTGGAAACGCACCAGTCTGAGCTTCATTCGTCTCTTTCTCGCCGTATTCACAGCAGAAGAAGACAGCGTTCAGTCTACAACTCTACAACTCTACAAATCTCCTTATCATGGCTCGTACCAAGCAAACCGCTCGCAAGTCTACTGGAGGGAAAGCTCCCCGCAAACAGCTGGCTACCAAGGCGGCCAGGAAGAGCGCGCCTGCCACAGGCGGAGTGAAGAAGCCCCACCGCTACAGGCCCGGCACCGTGGCCCTGCGTGAGATCCGTCGCTACCAGAAGAGCACCGAGCTGTTGATCCGCAAGCTACCCTTCCAGCGCCTGGTCCGCGAGATCGCCCAGGACTTCAAAACGGACCTGCGTTTCCAGAGCTCAGCCGTCATGGCCCTGCAGGAAGCCAGCGAGGCCTACCTGGTGGGTCTGTTCGAAGACACCAACCTTTGTGCCATCCACGCCAAGCGTGTGACCATCATGCCCAAGGACATCCAGCTGGCACGCCGTATCCGTGGCGAGCGCGCTTAAGCTCTAGCTTTGAGCCTAGCTCCTTAGACAACCCCTACTTTAGGTCCTTTTCAGGACCACCCAGATTCCCGAGTGGGTCACGACTCGTTGCATGGGTTACTGTTACTAACATCGCAAGTACAATGTGAATATTAGCAAACCTGCAACAAGTGCATAATACTATAATTCAAGATTGATTTTTGCATTGTTTGAAGCAAAACTAAGTTTTCTGGCAATGCGAGTGATTCAAACGAAATGCGACTCATTCAAAGTGGCACCCTGACGGGTGAGATTTTGCAAGAAACACATCAAGATCACCAGGAAAACACCATTTACAGAGATTGCAACACTCACTTTGCTCTGGTTTTGTAGAAGTGAAATCGGTGGTTCTTCCTTGGCGGACCTACCAGAAGTTGGATTGTTTCAGTGAAAGACAACACACGTGCTTGCTCTTTTCTAATGTCTGCCTGAGTTTATGCCAAATCGTTTGCACAAAATGTCCACAATACAAAGCCTTTTCATTTTTGTAAATATGTTTTTATATACAGTTTACCAAAGACAGTTTCATTCACAACTAAGAAAATAGCTCCATGGTTCTTGTTTTTACTGCACTGCCAAATTGAAAAAAGCTTCAACCACTTTTATTAGTGGCCTCCACCCACCCCATCCAAAATGGTTTCTAACTCCGCCAGGGAGGAATCGCCGTTTTTACGGTTTGATTTCTAGGAAACCAGAGCAAAGTGAGTGTTCCGATCCTTGAAAAGACTGTCTTTCTGGTGACCTCGACGTGTTTCTTGCAAAAACTCATCCGTCAGGGTCCGCCTTTAATGCAGGGTACGGTTTCATTTTTCACGTTGCTTGAAGTAAAACCAATTTTGTTCTCTAACTTTGTGACTACGTGAGGTGGCTGGCTACTTTGTAATTTGATTCTTGAACAAACAATTGCTGTAACAAAACCATACAACAAAATAATTAGGCCTATTCGTTTTTGTTTTTGTTTTAAATGGATCTCAGTTTTTGTGTGCAAATTGGGGTTTTTCCCCGTAAAACCATCTAAAGGATTTACTTTGATTTGCGTAATTCGTGTAGTCAAATGAACGCGCATGCGCGCGTGCGCGCGCACGCACGCACGCACGCGCACACGCACACGCACACGCACACGCACACACACACACACGCACACGCACACACGCACACACACACACACACACACACACACTTACACGCCCACAAGCCAAGTGAGAGATGAGAATGAGGCAACTAGGATAGTAAAACTGCTGGGATAAAACTCATAAAAGACCCAGAGAGTACTGATTATACAGATGGACACGAAGGCACATAAACTTGACAAACGTGCAGCTTCCTTCGCAAAAGAAAAGGATGACACAATGCAGCACAGACTGACCGACAGCACAACTGGTCAGTCCGTTATCAAGCACTGGCTAATAATAACACTATGTGGTCAGCCCACATCAAACAGAATAATGATGCCGTCACAATGGTCAGTCCGTTATCAAGCACTGGCTGAGGATCCATCGGTTGATTGGGCGGGTCAAGGGTTAGGGGAAGACGGAGGTGGGGAGAGGAGTGTGTAGAGATGGGTGTGGAACAGATTTAACTCAAAGTAGAAATTCCATTTTGAAACTGCTCTTATGCCATACTAAATCACATCAGAACAGATAAATCCATAGTATTACGAAAAGGTCTTGGATTTTATTCTAGATTTTTTTTATAGAAAAACAGATTTGGACATGTGGATGCCAAGCATGATGGTTATGTCACATAAATTGCAGTTGTCATTGCTTACGTAGAGTTGTCAGGAATACGATTTATTTAAACAAGCATAATGCGTGTGCAGTTTGGTAATCATAACTATGACTTAACGGTCAATATAATGCAATGAGAATCGGTGACCCCACTTGGGAAAATGGGTGGCCCTGAAAAGGGCCTAGATTTGAAAGCAAGCAAGCAAGCCTGGTTTTTTTTCAGCTCAGGCTTTACTTGCTGCTGGTGTACTTGGTGACCGCCTTGGTCCCCTCGCTCACGGCGTGCTTGGCCAGCTCGCCAGGCAGCAGCAGGCGCACAGCCGTCTGGATCTCGCGGCTGGTGATGGTGGAGCGCTTGTTGTAATGGGCCAGTCTCGAGGCTTCGGCGGCGATCCTTTCGAAGATGTCGTTCACGAAGCTGTTCATGATGGACATGGCCTTGCTGCTGATACCAGTGTCAGGGTGCACCTGCTTTAGCACCTTGTAGATGTAGATGGCATAGCTTTCCTTCCTCTTCCTCTTGCGCTTCTTTTCGCCTGTGCGAACGGCCTTGGCTTTTCCGGCCTTTTTGGCGCCCTTTGAACTCACTTTGGGTGGCATGGTCTCACGGTTGAACGCTTTCAATACAGATAAACTAGAGCTACTCTGTCGATTGACGTTGTGTGAAGTTGGACTCAGAAAAACGGAACTTTTGGTTTGTGTTGCTGGCCTTGCTTCCTGGTGGTAGAAATAGAGCAAGATGATTGGCTGACTAACAGTCAACAGTTTAACATTAGAGTTTGCATAAAAAGGCTGAGACAGTGTGCAGTCAGGCATAAATGCTCGCTTCGCATCAAGGTGTTCGTCTTAGAAAATTGTTCTCCTCACAACCACTACTCTCTCTCGTCATGTCTGGACGTGGAAAAGGTGGCAAAGTCAAGGGCAAGAGCAAGTCCCGCTCATCCCGCGCTGGACTCCAGTTCCCCGTGGGTCGAATCCACAGACTTCTCCGTAAAGGCAACTATGCTGAACGTGTAGGTGCGGGCGCTCCTGTTTACCTGGCGGCTGTTCTGGAGTACCTGGCCGCTGAGGTGCTGGAGTTGGCAGGCAACGCTGCCCGGGACAACAAGAAGACCAGAATCATCCCTCGCCACCTGCAGCTGGCCATCCGTAATGACGAGGAGCTCAACAAGCTGCTGTCCGGGGTCACCATCGCCCAGGGAGGCGTGCTGCCCAACATCCAGGCCGTGCTGCTGCCCAAGAAATCGCAGGCCAAGACTTCCAGCGGAAAGGCTTGAGAAGCCTCCTTGCCAGCTAGCCCCTTGCTATCCCATTTAAAGGTCCTTTTCAGGACCACCACATATTCCTAAGTGGGACA
>CM065693.1:38273927-38275739 GCA_017654935.2 Phymorhynchus buccinoides
TGCCACAACGCTGGTGTCAACCGATGACGGCCTGCATGTGCACAGTGAAATCGCCCACTCCATATCATCTATATGGAGTGGGGTGATATAGAACAAACACCGAACTAAGCGTTTCTGATTTCTGTCTCACTACCGCTCACTCTATGTCTCTCTCTTTCTGTCTGTCTCTATGTCCCTCTCGGTCTGTCTGTCTCTATGTCCTTCTCTGTCTGTCTGACTTGAAACTGATTTGTTTTTTCTGTTTTCTGTCTCACTCTATGCCCCTATGGATATGTCTCTATGTCCCTCTCTGTCTGTCTTTACGTCCTCTCTGTCTCTGTCTGTCTATCTGTCTGTCTCTATGTGTCCCTATCTGTCACTGTCAGTCTGTCTTTGGTTTGACACTGAATTGATTTCTCTGTTCCCTGTCTCCCAACCTCTGACTCTATGTCCCTCTCTGTCTCTGTCTATCTGTCTGTCTCTATATGTCCCTATCTGTCACTGTCAGTCTGTCTTTGGTTCTGACACTGAATTGATTTCTCTGTTCCCTGTCTCCCAGCCTCTGACTATGCCCCTCTCTGTCTTTGTCTGTATGTGTGACGGTCTGTCTGTCTCTTCCTGCGTGCCTGTCTGTCTCCCTCTTCGAGTGTGTGTGTGTGTGTGTGTGTGTGTGTGTGTGTGTGTGTGTGTGTGTGTGTGTGCGTGCGTGCGTGTGCGTGTGCGCGTGTGTGTGCACGAGTTGAGAGAGAGACACTGAGAAAACCACACACACACACACACACACACACACACACACACACACACACACACACACACACACACACACAACACACAGAGAGAGAGAGAGAATGCGTTTCTCGACCACGCTCCCTTTAATAGGACTTTAGAAGGACTTCTAAGATTTCATAATGATATTAATAAGTCTCACACTATATCGATGCGAATATAGGCCATGATCTTTTATTTAGGAAAAATAATTTTGCAGACATATGATACAGAGAGAGTAACACGGGTGAAATACCACCCCAAATACTGATCAGGCCCAACGTTGCTTAACTTCAGTGATCGGATGGGAACCAGTGTTTTCAACGTGTTATGGCCGTTGGCGAACAGAAACCAAACGCAAACGGAACCTGAATGATTGAGCCAAAAGGTGAATATACTTTCTTTCTTTTTTTTACAGGTGAACTGTGTGCACAATCCGTGTCGCAAAATGGTATAACTGAAAGACAGCGCTTCTGAGACTCATCGTTGATTGGTTGGAAAGCCCGCCAAGGTAAGCGTGTATAAAGGTTGGAAACGCACCAGTCTGAGCTTCATTCGTCTCTTTCTCGCCGTATTCACAGCAGAAGAAGACAGCGTTCAGTCTACAACTCTACAACTCTACAAATCTCCTTATCATGGCTCGTACCAAGCAAACCGCTCGCAAGTCTACTGGAGGGAAAGCTCCCCGCAAACAGCTGGCTACCAAGGCGGCCAGGAAGAGCGCGCCTGCCACAGGCGGAGTGAAGAAGCCCCACCGCTACAGGCCCGGCACCGTGGCCCTGCGTGAGATCCGTCGCTACCAGAAGAGCACCGAGCTGTTGATCCGCAAGCTACCCTTCCAGCGCCTGGTCCGCGAGATCGCCCAGGACTTCAAAACGGACCTGCGTTTCCAGAGCTCAGCCGTCATGGCCCTGCAGGAAGCCAGCGAGGCCTACCTGGTGGGTCTCTTTGAGGACACAAACTTGTGCGCCATCCACGCCAAGCGTGTGACCATCATGCCCAAGGACATCCAGCTGGCACGCCGTATCCGTGGCGAGCGCGCTTAAGCTCTAGCTTTGAGCCTAGCTC
>CM065693.1:38276239-38296141 GCA_017654935.2 Phymorhynchus buccinoides
CCAGAGTTGATATGATCGTACCTAGGGGCAGCGAGAATGAGACGGGCAGAATTTGGATAGCTTAGAGATGGAGAGTTGATGGACAGCCAGCAAGAAGCTAGTACAGTAGTCAAGGCGAGACAGAACCAAACGCTTATACTATGAGTCTTCAGGGCATAGTTGAGAGAGGAAACGGCGGATGAAATAATTTCTTCGAAGTTCTAGATAGTAAGACTGCAAACATTGGAACATGCTGTTTTGAAAGAAAGGGTTTGGCCAAAGTGACACCTAGATTGCGTGACAGATGCTGATAGCTTGATCTCAGTGCCATCAATGTGGCATAAAACCTGGGAGAACTGAGTTTTAATTTGTGTGGTTAAAGGCGATACACGAATCATCCTGTCTCTTAAGCATTAGTTACAGTTTTTATAGAACACCATGTTTTAACAAGAGAAATGCAAAATTGAAGAATAAATATTTGATCTAACTGACTCAGGTGGGCAGAAATGTACAGCTGATTATCATCAGAAAAGCTATGATTTTGAAGAGAATGCTGGTGATGATGGTGGAGAGAGGTGGGTTAAAGAACATAAAGGATAGGGCCTAAGAACCTGAAACCTTGGGGGCACACCGAACTGAAAGACCTTTTGGAAGAGATGAGAAAACCATGACAAAAACTGTCGTGTGCGCCCAGAGAGCGTAGGAGAAAACCCGGTAAAGAACAGCCCCAGAATTAGAACCAAAGGAGGTGTGAAGTCTAGAACTGAGGATAGAGGTGGTCAATAGTATCAAACGCTGCAGAAAGATCAAGGAGAAGGAAAAGAGAAGAGAAACCTTGTTTTCATCCAAGGCAGTGAGTAGATCGTTCGTTATCTTCTTTCCCTTACACCCAAAAAGGTCAAATTTAGAAACGAACCCAAGATTCGTTCTAATTTGATTGCTACCAGAAAGTACCAAATAAGAGTGCAAAACCTCTGACAAGATAGCTCCGTTTTTTTACTCTGTCAGTATATCCTGAAAAATATCTTGGCTTAAACCCTTTCAACGGCCCAGCCATTTTCAGCCCAAACTTTCCATTACACTTACCTGTGTAGAGAAAAGATTTCAAATTCTGGGTGAGGAAAAAAAGGATTTTCCATCTGCAATTATTTGGATTTCCTTGCGGAAGTCCATAAAAATAGGGGCCCTATTGTTCTTACCTTCCCAACATTAAGAAAACATAAGATACAACAGAACCTTCAATTTGATAGCCTTTTCAGTGAAATCGGGTGTTCAAATCCATTGTGGTGCCAAAGAGGCGTTGACAAAAAAGGGTGTGAAAAAGGTTGAGACACCAAAAAAAAAAAATTCCATACTCATCTGTCGCCCCGCGCGCACACGCCGCACCCCCCACACACAAACACAACTGATGGACAAAAAAAAAATGGTTGTTTAAAAAAATTTCAAAATGTTGTTTTTGCTATTAGGGTGCTAAATATATACAATAGCCAAAACAAGCATGCTATGCGTTGACCTACAATGTGATATTTACGGTGGTTCAGGCATCTAGGACCTCGCTTTTGCCATCCTTCAGGGAGGGGCCCAATATGGCGTGTTAAAAAATAAAATGGGGACTTTGCATCGTATTGATTGGCTAATGGGGCGGTTGTTAATAAAAAATGACTGCCCACTGCAAATTGATTGTGTAGTTGTGATAGTTGGCATTTTACCGTCTTGACAACACCCAAAGGCAATTTGAAAAAAACAAAAAAACAAAACATGGAAAAACAACCTTTAGCTTGGGTTTATGAAAACCAAAAAAAACAATGAAAGCTTCCTGGGGGGAATGTATAAAGAAAATTGTGTTGTGTTTTTTTGCTGGGAATTGTTGCATACACAAAAAACCCTAAGGCTAATGCAAAAACGAGATGGGGGACGTGTCCCCACTTAGGGGGAATATGTGGTTGGTCCCGAAAAGTGGGGACCTTTAAAAATGGGATTAGCAAAAGGGGGCTAAAGCTGGCAAGGAAGGGATTTCTCAAAGCCTTTCCGCTGGGAAGTCTTGGCCTGCGGATTTCTTGGGGCAGGCAGCCACGGCATGGATGTTGGGCAAGCAACGCCTTTCCCCTGGGGCGATTGGTGGGGGACCCCGGACAGCAAGGGGCTTGTTGATGGCTCCTCGTCATTTTTACGGAATGGCCAGCTTTGCATGGTGGGGCGAGGGAATGATTCTAGTCTTCTTGTTGTCCCGGGCAAGCGTTGCCTGCCCAAAACCTCCAGCCACCTCAGGCGGCCAAGGTAACTAGAAAACAGACCGCCAGGTAAACAAAGGAGCGCCCGCAAAAACCTACACGTTTTCAGCATAGTTGCCTTTTACGGAGGAAAGAAGGTCTTGTTTGGATTCGGGACCCACGGGGAACTGGAGTCCAGCGCGGGATGAGCGGGACTTGCTCTTGCCCTTGACTTTGCCACCTTTTCCACGTCCAGACATGACGAGAGAGAGTAGTGGTTGTGAGGAGAACAATTTTCTAAGACGAACACCTTGATGCGAAGCGAGCATTTATGCCTGACTGCACACTGTCTCAGCCTTTTTATGCAAACTCTAATGTTAAACTGTTGACTGTTAGTCAGCCAATCATCTTGCTCTATTTCTACCACCAGGAAGCAAGGCCAGCAACACAAACCAAAAGTTCCGTTTTTCTGAGTCCAACTTCACACAACGTCAATCGACAGAGTAGCTCTAGTTTATCTGTATTGAAAGCGTTCAACCGTGAGACCATGCCACCCAAAGTGAGTTCAAAGGGCGCCAAAAAGGCCGGAAAAGCCAAGGCCGTTCGCACAGGCGAAAAGAAGCGCAAGAGGAAGAGGAAGGAAAGCTATGCCATCTACATCTACAAGGTGCTGAAAGCAGGTGCACCCTGACACTGGTATCTCCAGCAAGGCCATGTCGATCATGAACGACATCTTCGTGAACGACATCTTCGAGAGGATCGCCGCTGAAGCCTCCCGACTGGCTCACTACAACAATCGCTCCACCATCACCAGTCGCGAGATCCAGACGGCTGTGCGCCTGCTGCTGCCTGGCGAGCTGGCCAAGCACGCCGTGAGCGAGGGGACCAAGGCGGTCACCAAGTACACCAGCAGCAAGTAAAGCCTGAGCTGAAAAAAAACCAGGCTTGCTTGCTTGCTTTCAAATCTAGGCCCTTTTCAGGGCCACCCATTTTCCCAAGTGGGGTCACCGATTCTCATTGCATTATATTGACCGTTAAGTCATAGTTATGATTACCAAACTGCACACGCATTATGCTTGTTTAAATAAATCGTATTCCTGACAACTCTACGTAAGCAATGACAACTGCAATTTATGTGACATAACCATCATGCTTGGCATCCACATGTCCAAATCTGTTTTTCTATAAAAAAAATCTAGAATAAAATCCAAGACCTTTTCGTAATACTATGGATTTATCTGTTCTGATGTGATTTAGTATGGCATAAGAGCAGTTTCAAAATGGAATTTCTACTTTGAGTTAAATCTGTTCCACACCCATCTCTACACACTCCTCTCCCCACCTCCGTCTTCCCCTAACCCTTGACCCGCCCAATCAACCGATGGATCCTCAGCCAGTGCTTGATAACGGACTGACCATTGTGACGGCATCATTATTCTGTTTGATGTGGGCTGACCACATAGTGTTATTATTAGCCAGTGCTTGATAACGGACTGACCAGTTGTGCTGTCGGTCAGTCTGTGCTGCATTGTGTCATCCTTTTCTTTTGCGAAGGAAGCTGCACGTTTGTCAAGTTTATGTGCCTTCGTGTCCATCTGTATAATCAGTACTCTCTGGGTCTTTTATGAGTTTTATCCCAGCAGTTTTACTATCCTAGTTGCCTCATTCTCATCTCTCACTTGGCTTGTGGGCGTGTAAGTGTGTGTGTGTGTGTGTGTGTGTGTGTGTGTGTGTGTGTGTGTGCGTGTGCGTGCGTGTGCGTGTGCGTGTGCGTGTGCGTGCGTGCGTGCGCGCGCACGCGCGCATGCGCGTTCATTTGACTACACGAATTACGCAAATCAAAGTAAATCCTTTAGATGGTTTTACGGGGAAAAACCCCAATTTGCACACAAAAACTGAGATCCATTTAAAACAAAAACAAAAACGAATAGGCCTAATTATTTTGTTGTATGGTTTTGTTACAGCAATTGTTTGTTCAAGAATCAAATTACAAAGTAGCCAGCCACCTCACGTAGTCACAAAGTTAGAGAACAAAATTGGTTTTACTTCAAGCAACGTGAAAAATGAAACCGTACCCTGCATTAAAGGCGGACCCTGACGGATGAGTTTTTGCAAGAAACACGTCGAGGTCACCAGAAAGACAGTCTTTTCAAGGATTGGAACATTCATTTTGCTCTGGTTTCCTAGAAATCAAACCCTCAAAAAACGGCGATTCCTCCTTGGCGGAGTTGCCGGAGAGATTTTGGATGGGGTGGGTGGAGGCCACTAATAAAAGTGGTTGAAGTTTTTTTCAATTTGGCAGTGCAGTAAAAACAAGAACCATGGAGCTATTTTCTTAGTTGTGAATGAAACTGTCTTTGGTAAACTGTATATAAAAACATATTTACAAAAATGAAAAGGCTTTGTATTGTGGACATTTTGTGCAAACGATTTGGCATAAACTCAGGCAGACATTAGAAAAGAGCAAGCACGTGTGTTGTCTTTCACTGAAACAATCCAACTTCTGGTAGGTCCGCCAAGGAAGAACCACCGATTTCACTTCTACAAAACCAGAGCAAAGTGAGTGTTGCAATCTCTGTAAATGGTGTTTTCCTGGTGATCTTGACGTGTTTCTTGCAAAATCTCACCCGTCAGGGTGCCACTTTGAATGAGTCGCATTTCGTTTGAATCACTCGCATTGCCAGAAAACTTAGTTTTGCTTCAAACAATGCAAAAATCAATCTTGAATTATAGTATTATGCACTTGTTGCAGGTTTGCTAATATTCACATTGTACTTGCGATGTTAGTAACAGTAACCCATGCAACGAGTCGTGACCCACTCGGGAATCTGGGTGGTCCTGAAAAGGACCTAAAGTAGGGGTTGTCTAAGGAGCTAGGCTCAAAGCTAGAGCTTAAGCGCGCTCGCCACGGATACGGCGTGCCAGCTGGATGTCCTTGGGCATGATGGTCACACGCTTGGCGTGGATGGCACAAAGGTTGGTGTCTTCGAACAGACCCACCAGGTAGGCCTCGCTGGCTTCCTGCAGGGCCATGACGGCTGAGCTCTGGAAACGCAGGTCCGTTTTGAAGTCCTGGGCGATCTCGCGGACCAGGCGCTGGAAGGGTAGCTTGCGGATCAACAGCTCGGTGCTCTTCTGGTAGCGACGGATCTCACGCAGGGCCACGGTGCCGGGCCTGTAGCGGTGGGGCTTCTTCACTCCGCCTGTGGCAGGCGCGCTCTTCCTGGCCGCCTTGGTAGCCAGCTGTTTGCGGGGAGCTTTCCCTCCAGTAGACTTGCGAGCGGTTTGCTTGGTACGAGCCATGATAAGGAGATTTGTAGAGTTGTAGAGTTGTAGACTGAACGCTGTCTTCTTCTGCTGTGAATACGGCGAGAAAGAGACGAATGAAGCTCAGACTGGTGCGTTTCCAACCTTTATACACGCTTACCTTGGCGGGCTTTCCAACCAATCAACGATGAGTCTCAGAAGCGCTGTCTTTCAGTTATACCATTTTGCGACACGGATTGTGCACACAGTTCACCTGTAAAAAAAAGAAAGAAAGTATATTCACCTTTTGGCTCAATCATTCAGGTTCCGTTTGCGTTTGGTTTCTGTTCGCCAACGGCCATAACACGTTGAAAACACTGGTTCCCATCCGATCACTGAAGTTAAGCAACGTTGGGCCTGATCAGTATTTGGGGTGGTATTTCACCCGTGTTACTCTCTCTGTATCATATGTCTGCAAAATTATTTTTCCTAAATAAAAGATCATGGCCTATATTCGCATCGATATAGTGTGAGACTTATTAATATCATTATGAAATCTTAGAAGTCCTTCTAAAGTCCTATTAAAGGGAGCGTGGTCGAGAAACGCATTCTCTCTCTCTCTCTCTCTGTGTGTGTGTGTGTGTGTGTGTGTGTGTGTGTGTGTGTGTGTGTGTGTGTGTGTGTGTGTGTGTGTGTGTTTCTCAGTGTCTCTCTCTCAACTCGTGCACACACACGCGCACACGCACACGCACGCACGCACACACACACACACACACACACACACACACACACACACACACACACACACACACACACACTCGAAGAGGGAGACAGACAGGCAAGCAGGAAGAGACAGACAGACCGTCACACATACAGACAAAGACAGAGAGGGGCATAGTCAGAGGCTGGGAGACAGGGAACAGAGAAATCAATTCAGTGTCAAACCAAAGACAGACTGACAGTGACAGATAGGGACATATAGAGACAGACAGATAGACAGAGACAGAGAGGGACATAGAGTCAGAGGTTGGGAGACAGGGAACAGAGAAATCAATTCAGTGTCAAACCAAAGACAGACTGACAGTGACAGATAGGGACACATAGAGACAGACAGATAGACAGACAGAGACAGAGAGGACGTAAAGACAGACAGAGAGGGACATAGAGACATATCCATAGGGGCATAGAGTGAGACAGAAAACAGAAAAACCAAATCAGTTTCAAGTCAGACAGACAGAGAAGGACATAGAGACAGACAGACCGAGAGGGACATAGAGACAGACAGAAAGAGAGAGACATAGAGTGAGCGGTAGTGAGACAGAAATCAGAAACGCTTAGTTCGGTGTTTGTTCTATATCACCCCACTCCATATAGATGATATGGAGTGGGCGATTTCACTGTGCACATGCAGGCCGTCATCGGTTGACACCAGCGTTGTGGCAGCGGACAGCGGAAGGCAGGAATGATTGGAGGAAGCGGTTAGTTCCTGAGGCAAAGCTCCTGAGGCACCCATTAGACGACTCTGTCTGTTTCTCAGTGTCTCTCTCAACGCGCACACACTCACACATACACACACACACCGAGTCACACACACACACACACACACACACACACACACACACACACACACACACACACACACACACACATACACATACAGTCACACACACACACACACACACACACACACACAACACACACACACACACACACACACACACACACACACACACACACACACACACACACACACACACACACACACACCGGAGATACCGGCTGAAGAGGGAGACAGACAGGAAGCAGGCAGACAGACAGGCAGACATTCCAGAACCAAATTAGTGGTCTTGCATGCGTTGATACACACATTTTATGAGATCACAGAGAGAGGGAGAGACAGACAGACCGTCAAACATACAGACAAACAGACAGAGAGGGGCATAGTGTCAGGGGTTGGGAGACAGGGAACAGATAAATCAATTCAGTGTCAAAACCAGAGACAGACTGAAAGTGACAGATAGGGACAGACAGAGACAGAGAGGGACATAGAGACAGACAGGCAGGAACATAGAGACAGACAGGTTGACAGACAGGGACATAGAGTGAGAGGTAGGGGTACAGAAAACAGAAAAAAACAAATCAGTGTCAAGCCAGACAGACAGACAGACAGAGACCATTAAGCATATTAGATCTTGCCAATGTAGACTAAGTTATAGTCTGCTTCAGTTCAAGATTTTTAGAATACAAAACAGCATCGGATTTGCAATCTACAGTTATCTCGATTACATACAAAAAACAAATGCGCATACGTGCGCGAACTGAAAAAGGAATGCACACTAACAAAACTAAGAAATAAAAAAAATTGACCTTGCCCAGTATCGAACTCGTAGCTGCGACATAACTAGACGGACCCTACGAAACACGCATTCTACCTCTGTGCTAAGGAATCATTCGAGGATAAAGAAACAATTTGTGTATTTAAACATTTGACAATAAAAGATGAAATCGGTTGTGAGTGCATGAAGCAGTGTGCGAACTAAACATTTTGACTTCTATTCAAAGCTGACAATCAAAGTGTTGCTGAAAAAGAAAAGTATCGTTCAAAAGCACATAGAATAAGCTTTGTAGAAATATAAAGATTATTTCACTTTTTCCAAGTACAGAAAATGATAAACGAAAAAAAAAGGTCAATAAATATTCAAAAACTCATCTTGTTGACCACATCATGAAATTTCAATGAGGTATTTTAAAGTCATGTAAATGTAACTGAAATTTGTTTCATTTCATGAGTTAATTGGCATGGGCTTCTTACCCTGGTAGAATGGGCGTTTTACCACTCTCTCTCTTATGATCAAAACGAATGGACGCTACAATCACTCTGGTAGCAGCTCCATGGTTGACACTAAGACTAACATGTAAATCAACTATTGCAACAGACATGTGTGACCCACTTGGGAAAATGTGTAGCCCTGAAAAGGGCTTTTCGAGTTGTTTTGATCTCTTAAGATCGAGGCGAGGTTCGGGGCCTAACCACCAAAGCCGTAGAGGGTGCGGCCCTGGCGTTTGAGGGCGTACACCACGTCCATGGCGGTCACGGTCTTCCTTTTGGCGTGCTCGGTGTAGGTGACAGCATCACGGATCACGTTCTCCAAGAACACCTTGAGTACGCCACGGGTCTCCTCGTAGATGAGCCCCGAGATGCGCTTGACTCCACCACGACGTGCCAGACGACGGATAGCGGGCTTGGTGATACCCTGGATATTGTCACGAAGCACCTTTCGGTGACGCTTAGCGCCCCCCTTTCCCAGACCTTTTCCTCCTTTACCTCTGCCAGACATTTTTGATGTTGTTACTTTGATTTCTGCAAGTAGAATGATACATTTTTGAAGAATGGCGGTATATAAAAAGCAAAGCCGGCCTCCAATGAGGAAAAAGTGTCACGGTTGGGTTGTCTTTAAACACGTGGTTTAGTAGAAGTAAATACCATAAAATATTGTAAAAACTTAGTATGCTGGACGAAAACGATGAAATATGCTATGAGGGTTCCGTAATGATAATAACAATAATAATAATAATAATAATAATAATAATAATAATAATAATAATAATAATAGTATAGTAGTACATTTATATAGCGCTTTACCTCAAATGAGCCCAAAGCGCTTTTACAATCAATTATTCATCAACAAAAATAGCATTTAAGACTAACACAAACCAGCAACAACGCATATACAATGCAACTCTCTCTCTCTCTCTCTCTCTCTCTCTCTCTCTCTCTCTCTCTCTCTCTCTCTCTCTCTCTCTCTCTCTCTCTCACACACACACACACACACACACACACACACACACACACACACACACACACACACACACACACACACACGCACACACGCACGCACGCACACACACACACACACACACACACACACACACACACACACGTACACGCGCACTCTCACATTTATCAACACTGACTCATTATTCATCTTTCATTCAGTAAGCCATAGCAACTGAGTTGCATGGACTGACCACATACACCAACACACATACACAAACGTTAGAGGATACACATACAAATACACTCACGTAGACAGATACACCCACATGCATACAGACACACACATACACATGCGTGCACACATAACCCACAAAACCAAGACACACACAAGCACACATGTATGCTCATATGCATGCTCACACACATAACACACACACACACACACACACACACACACACACACACACACACACACACACACACACACACACACACACACACACACACACACACACACACACACACACACACACACACACACACACACACACACACACACACACACACACACACACACACACAAACAGGACGTAAAAAAGCTTTATCAAGCTTACTCTTTTATCGTCAATAAAGATCATTTTGACTTGACTTGACTTGACTTGACACACACACACACACACACCACAAAACACTGCACAAACCTCTATTCTATCGTCCCTCACGTGCACACAACGATAGACAACTGATCAAATATTTAGGGTGCAGCAGGAAAAAGATGGGTTTTAAGAGAGGTTTTGAATGAGGAGACTGAGTTGGAGTGTCGGAGAGGCGAAGGCAGATAATTCCAAAGAGATGGTGCTTGACAGGAAAAAGAACGTTGGCCAGCAGATTTGAGATGGGTGGAGGGAAGGGAAAGGAGACGAGAATCAGAAGACGAACGTGATTGAACTGGGAGCCAATGTAGGGAACGAAGAACCAGAGTGATATGATCGTACCTAGGGGAGCGAGAAATGAGACGGGCAGCATTTGGGAGCTTAGAGATGAGAGTTGATGGACAGCCAGCAAGAAGTGAGTTACAGTAGTCAAGGCGAGACAGAACAAAAGCTTATACTAGAGTCTTCAGGGCATATTGAGAGAGGAAACGGCGGATTGAACTAATTCTTCGAAGTTCTAGATAGTAAGACTTGCAAACATTGGAAACATGCTGTTTGAAAGAAAGGGTTTGGGCCAAAGTGAACACCTAGATTGCGGACAGATGCTGATAGCTTGATCTCAGTGCCATCAATGTGGATAAAACCTGGGAGAACCTGAGTTTTAATTGTGTGGTTAAAGGCTACAAGAATCATCTGTCTTTTAAGCATTTAGTTACAGTTTGTTATAGAACATCCATGTTTTAACAGCAGAAATGCACAACTTAGAAGAAGAAATCATTTGATCTAACTGACTCAGGTGGGCAGAAATGTACAGCTGATTATCATCAGAAAAGCTATGATGTAGAAGAGAATGCTGGTTGATGATGGCGGAGAGAGGTTGGGTATAAAGAACAAAAAGGATAGGGCCTAAGACTGAACCTTGGGGCACACCGAACTGAAGACCTTTTGGAAGAGATGGAGAACCATTGACAACAACTGTCTGTGTGCGATCAGAGAGGTAGGAAGAAAACCAGGAAAGAACAGCCCCAGATAGACCAAAGGAGGTGTGAAGTCTAGAAATGAGGATAGAGTGGTCAATAGTATCAAACGCTGCAGAAAGATCAAGGAGAGAAGAGAAGAGAAACCTTGTTTTCATCCAAGGCAGTGAGTAGATCGTTCGTTATCTTCTTGTCCCTTACACCCAAAAAGGTCAAATTTAGAAACGAACCCAAGATTCGTTCTAATTTGATTTTGCTACCAGAAAGTACCAAAAGAGTGCAAACCTCTGACAAGATAGCTCCGTTTTTTTACCTTGTCAGTATCCTGAAAATATCTTGCTTAAAACCCTTTCAACGCCAGCCATTTTCAGCCCAAACTCTCCATTAAACCTACCTGGGTAGAGAAAAGATTTCATCTGGGTAGAGAAAAGATTTCATCTGCAATTATTTGGATTCCTTTGCGACGTCCATAAAATAGGGCCTATTTCTTACCTCCCAACATTAAGAACATCAGATAACAGACCCTCATTTGATGCCTTTCAGTGACATGGGTGCTCAATCATTGTGGTGCCAAGAGGCGACAAAAGGGTTAAAGTTAGAACAAATCACTCATCTGTTGCGCGCGCACACGCACACACACACACACTGATGACAAAAATGGTGTTTAAATTTCAATGTTGTTTTTGCTATAGGTGCTAAATATATACAATAGCAAACAAGCATGCTATGCGTTACCTACAATTGATATTTACGTGGTCAGCATCTAGACCTGCTGCCATCCTTCAGAGGCCCAATATGCGTGTTAATAATGACTGCACTGTATTGATTGGCTAATGGGCGTGTTAATAATGACTGCACTGCATTGATTGTGTATTGTGATAGTTGCATTTACCGTCTTGAACACAAGGCATTGAAAACAAACATGAAACCACCTTAGCTGGTTTATGTAACAATTGAAAGCTTCCTGGAATGTATAAGAAATTGTGTTGTTTTTTGCTGGATTGTGCATACACAACCCTAAGGCTAATGCAACGAGATGACGTGTCCCACTTAGGAATATGTGGTGGTCCTGAAAAGGACCTTTAAATGGGATAGCAAGGGGCTAGCTGGCAAGGAGGCTTCTCAAGCCTTTCCGCTGGAAGTCTTGGCCTGCGATTTCTTGGGCAGCAGCACGGCCTGGATGTTGGGCAGCACGCCTCCCTGGGCGATGGTGACCCCGGACAGCAGCTTGTTGAGCTCCTCGTCATTACGGATGGCCAGCTGCAGGTGGCGAGGGATGATTCTGGTCTTCTTGTTGTCCCGGGCAGCGTTGCCTGCCAACTCCAGCACCTCAGCGGCCAGGTACTCCAGAACAGCCGCCAGGTAAACAGGAGCGCCCGCACCTACACGTTCAGCATAGTTGCCTTTACGGAGAAGTCTGTGGATTCGACCCACGGGGAACTGGAGTCCAGCGCGGGATGAGCGGGACTTGCTCTTGCCCTTGACTTTGCCACCTTTTCCACGTCCAGACATGACGAGAGAGAGTAGTGGTTGTGAGGAGAACAATTTTCTAAGACGAACACCTTGATGCGAAGCGAGCATTTATGCCTGACTGCACACTGTCTCAGCCTTTTTATGCAAACTCTAATGTTAAACTGTTGACTGTTAGTCAGCCAATCATCTTGCTCTATTTCTACCACCAGGAAGCAAGGCCAGCAACACAAACCAAAAGTTCCGTTTTTCTGAGTCCAACTTCACACAACGTCAATCGACAGAGTAGCTCTAGTTTATCTGTATTGAAAGCGTTCAACCGTGAGACCATGCCACCCAAAGTGAGTTCAAAGGGCGCCAAAAAGGCCGGAAAAGCCAAGGCCGTTCGCACAGGCGAAAAGAAGCGCAAGAGGAAGAGGAAGGAAAGCTATGCCATCTACATCTACAAGGTGCTAAAGCAGGTGCACCCTGACACTGGTATCAGCAGCAAGGCCATGTCCATCATGAACAGCTTCGTGAACGACATCTTCGAAAGGATCGCCGCCGAAGCCTCGAGACTGGCCCATTACAACAAGCGCTCCACCATCACCAGCCGCGAGATCCAGACGGCTGTGCGCCTGCTGCTGCCTGGCGAGCTGGCCAAGCACGCCGTGAGCGAGGGGACCAAGGCGGTCACCAAGTACACCAGCAGCAAGTAAAGCCTGAGCTGAAAAAAAACCAGGCTTGCTTGCTTGCTTTCAAATCTAGGCCCTTTTCAGGGCCACCCATTTTCCCAAGTGGGGTCACCGATTCTCATTGCATTATATTGACCGTTAAGTCATAGTTATGATTACCAAACTGCACACGCATTATGCTTGTTTAAATAAATCGTATTCCTGACAACTCTACGTAAGCAATGACAACTGCAATTTATGTGACATAACCATCATGCTTGGCATCCACATGTCCAAATCTGTTTTTCTATAAAAAAAATCTAGAATAAAATCCAAGACCTTTTCGTAATACTATGGATTTATCTGTTCTGATGTGATTTAGTATGGCATAAGAGCAGTTTCAAAATGGAATTTCTACTTTGAGTTAAATCTGTTCCACACCCATCTCTACACACTCCTCTCCCCACCTCCGTCTTCCCCTAACCCTTGACCCGCCCAATCAACCGATGGATCCTCAGCCAGTGCTTGATAACGGACTGACCATTGTGACGGCATCATTATTCTGTTTGATGTGGGCTGACCACATAGTGTTATTATTAGCCAGTGCTTGATAACGGACTGACCAGTTGTGCTGTCGGTCAGTCTGTGCTGCATTGTGTCATCCTTTTCTTTTGCGAAGGAAGCTGCACGTTTGTCAAGTTTATGTGCCTTCGTGTCCATCTGTATAATCAGTACTCTCTGGGTCTTTTATGAGTTTTATCCCAGCAGTTTTACTATCCTAGTTGCCTCATTCTCATCTCTCACTTGGCTTGTGGGCGTGTAAGTGTGTGTGTGTGTGTGTGTGTGTGCGTGTGCGTGTGTGTGTGTGTGTGCGTGCGTGTGCGTGTGCGTGTGCGTGTGCGCGTGCGTGCGTGCGTGCGCGCGCACGCGCGCATGCGCGTTCATTTGACTACACGAATTACGCAAATCAAAGTAAATCCTTTAGATGGTTTTACGGGGAAAAACCCCAATTTGCACACAAAAACTGAGATCCATTTAAAACAAAAACAAAAACGAATAGGCCTAATTATTTTGTTGTATGGTTTTGTTACAGCAATTGTTTGTTCAAGAATCAAATTACAAAGTAGCCAGCCACCTCACGTAGTCACAAAGTTAGAGAACAAAATTGGTTTTACTTCAAGCAACGTGAAAAATGAAACCGTACCCTGCATTAAAGGCGGACCCTGACGGATGAGTTTTTGCAAGAAACACGTCGAGGTCACCAGAAAGACAGTCTTTTCAAGGATTGGAACAGTCATTTTGCTCTGGTTTCCTAGAAATCAAACCGTCAAAAACGGCGATTCCTCCCTGGCGGAGTTAGAAACCATTTTGGATGGGGTGGGTGGAGGCCACTAATAAAAGTGGTTGAAGCTTTTTTCAATTTGGCAGTGCAGTAAAAACAAGAACCATGGAGCTATTTTCTTAGTTGTGAATGAAACTGTCTTTGGTAAACTGTATATAAAAACATATTTACAAAAATGAAAAGGCTTTGTATTGTGGACATTTTGTGCAAACGATTTGGCATAAACTCAGGCAGACATTAGAAAAGAGCAAGCACGTGTGTTGTCTTTCACTGAAACAATCCAACTTCTGGTAGGTCCGCCAAGGAAGAACCACCGATTTCACTTCTACAAAACCAGAGCAAAGTGAGTGTTGCAATCTCTGTAAATGGTGTTTTTTTCTGGTGATCTCGACGTGTTTCTTGCAAAATCTCACCCGTCAGGGTGCCACTTTGAATGAGTCGCATTTCGTTTGAATCACTCGCATTGCCAGAAAACTTAGTTTTGCTTCAAACAATGCAAAAATCAATCTTGAATTATAGTATTATGCACTTGTTGCAGGTTTGCTAATATTCACATTGTACTTGCGATGTTAGTAACAGTAACCCATGCAACGAGTCGTGACCCACTCGGGAATCTGGGTGGTCCTGAAAAGGACCTAAAGTAGGGGTTGTCTAAGGAGCTAGGCTCAAAGCTAGAGCTTAAGCGCGCTCGCCACGGATACGGCGTGCCAGCTGGATGTCCTTGGGCATGATGGTCACACGCTTGGCGTGGATGGCACAAAGGTTGGTGTCTTCGAACAGACCCACCAGGTAGGCCTCGCTGGCTTCCTGCAGGGCCATGACGGCTGAGCTCTGGAAACGCAGGTCCGTTTTGAAGTCCTGGGCGATCTCGCGGACCAGGCGCTGGAAGGGTAGCTTGCGGATCAACAGCTCGGTGCTCTTCTGGTAGCGACGGATCTCACGCAGGGCCACGGTGCCGGGCCTGTAGCGGTGGGGCTTCTTCACTCCGCCTGTGGCAGGCGCGCTCTTCCTGGCCGCCTTGGTAGCCAGCTGTTTGCGGGGAGCTTTCCCTCCAGTAGACTTGCGAGCGGTTTGCTTGGTACGAGCCATGATAAGGAGATTTGTAGAGTTGTAGAGTTGTAGACTGAACGCTGTCTTCTTCTGCTGTGAATACGGCGAGAAAGAGACGAATGAAGCTCAGACTGGTGCGTTTCCAACCTTTATACACGCTTACCTTGGCGGGCTTTCCAACCAATCAACGATGAGTCTCAGAAGCGCTGTCTTTCAGTTATACCATTTTGCGACACGGATTGTGCACACAGTTCACCTGTAAAAAAAAGAAAGAAAGTATATTCACCTTTTGGCTCAATCATTCAGGTTCCGTTTGCGTTTGGTTTCTGTTCGCCAACGGCCATAACACGTTGAAAACACTGGTTCCCATCCGATCACTGAAGTTAAGCAACGTTGGGCCTGATCAGTATTTGGGGTGGTATTTCACCCGTGTTACTCTCTCTGTATCATATGTCTGCAAAATTATTTTTCCTAAATAAAAGATCATGGCCTATATTCGCATCGATATAGTGTGAGACTTATTAATATCATTATGAAATCTTAGAAGTCCTTCTAAAGTCCTATTAAAGGGAGCGTGGTCGAGAAACGCATTCTCTCTCTCTCTGTGTGTGTGTGTGTGTGTGTGTGTGTGTGTGTGTGTGTGTGTGTGTGTGTGTGTGTGTGTGTGTGTGTGTTTCTCAGTGTCTCTCTCTCAACTCGTGCACACACACGCGCACACGCACACGCACGCACGCACACACACACACACACACACACACACACACACACACACACACACACACACACACACTCGAAGAGGGAGACAGACAGGCAAGCAGGAAGAGACAGACAGACCGTCACACATACAGACAAAGACAGAGAGGGGCATAGTCAGAGGCTGGGAGACAGGGAACAGAGAAATCAATTCAGTGTCAGAACCAAAGACAGACTGACAGTGACAGATAGGGACATATAGAGACAGACAGATAGACAGAGACAGAGAGGGACATAGAGTCAGAGGTTGGGAGACAGGGAACAGAGAAATCAATTCAGTGTCAAACCAAAGACAGACTGACAGTGACAGATAGGGACACATAGAGACAGACAGATAGACAGACAGAGACAGAGAGGACGTAAAGACAGACAGAGAGGGACATAGAGACATATCCATAGGGGCATAGAGTGAGACAGAAAACAGAAAAACCAAATCAGTTTCAAGTCAGACAGACAGAGAAGGACATAGAGACAGACAGACCGAGAGGGACATAGAGACAGACAGAAAGAGAGAGACATAGAGTGAGCGGTAGTGAGACAGAAATCAGAAACGCTTAGTTCGGTGTTTGTTCTATATCACCCCACTCCATATAGATGATATGGAGTGGGCGATTTCACTGTGCACATGCAGGCCGTCATCGGTTGACACCAGCGTTGTGGCAGCGGACAGCGGAAGGCAGGAATGATTGGAGGAAGCGGTTAGTTCCTGAGGCAAAGCTCCTGAGGCACCCATTAGACGACTCTGTCTGTTTCTCAGTGTCTCTCTCAACGCGCACACACTCACACATACACACACACACCGAGTCACACACACACCACACACACACACACACACACACACACACACACACACACACACACACACACACACATACAGATACAGTCACACACACACACACACACACACACCACACATACACACACACACACACACACACACACACACACACACACACACACACACCACACACACACACACACACACACACACACACCGGAGATACCGGCTGAAGAGGGAGACAGACAGGAAGCAGGCAGACAGACAGGCAGACATTCCAGAACCAAATTAGTGGTCTTGCATGCGTTGATACACACATTTTATGAGATCACAGAGAGAGGGAGAGACAGACAGACCGTCAAACATACAGACAAACAGACAGAGAGGGGCATAGTGTCAGGGGTTGGGAGACAGGGAACAGATAAATCAATTCAGTGTCAAAACCAGAGACAGACTGAAAGTGACAGATAGGGACAGACAGAGACAGAGAGGGACATAGAGACAGACAGGCAGGAACATAGAGACAGACAGGTTGACAGACAGGGACATAGAGTGAGAGGTAGGGGTACAGAAAACAGAAAAAAACAAATCAGTGTCAAGCCAGACAGACAGACAGACAGAGACCATTAAGCATATTAGATCTTGCCAATGTAGACTAAGTTATAGTCTGCTTCAGTTCAAGATTTTTAGAATACAAAACAGCATCGGATTTGCAATCTACAGTTATCTCGATTACATACAAAAAACAAATGCGCATACGTGCGCGAACTGAAAAAGGAATGCACACTAACAAAACTAAGAAATAAAAAAAATTGACCTTGCCCAGTATCGAACTCGTAGCTGCGACATAACTAGACGGACCCTACGAAACACGCATTCTACCTCTGTGCTAAGGAATCATTCGAGGATAAAGAAACAATTTGTGTATTTAAACATTTGACAATAAAAGATGAAATCGGTTGTGAGTGCATGAAGCAGTGTGCGAACTAAACATTTTGACTTCTATTCAAAGCTGACAATCAAAGTGTTGCTGAAAAAGAAAAGTATCGTTCAAAAGCACATAGAATAAGCTTTGTAGAAATATAAAGATTATTTCACTTTTTCCAAGTACAGAAAATTATAAACGAAAAAAAAAGGTCAATAAATATTCAAAAACTCATCTTGTTGACCACATCATGAAATTTCAATGAGGTATTTTAAAGTCATGTAAATGTAACTGAAATTTGTTTCATTTCATGAGTTAATTGGCATGGGCTTCTTACCCTGGTAGAATGGGCGTTTTACCACTCTCTCTCTTATGATCAAAACGAATGGACGCTACAATCACTCTGGTAGCAGCTCCATGGTTGACACTAAGACTAACATGTAAATCAACTATTGCAACAGACATGTGTGACCCACTTGGGAAAATGTGTAGCCCTGAAAAGGGCTTTTCGAGTTGTTTTGATCTCTTAAGATCGAGGCGAGGTTCGGGGCCTAACCACCAAAGCCGTAGAGGGTGCGGCCCTGGCGTTTGAGGGCGTACACCACGTCCATGGCGGTCACGGTCTTCCTTTTGGCGTGCTCGGTGTAGGTGACAGCATCACGGATCACGTTCTCCAAGAACACCTTGAGTACGCCACGGGTCTCCTCGTAGATGAGCCCCGAGATGCGCTTGACTCCACCACGACGTGCCAGACGACGGATAGCGGGCTTGGTGATACCCTGGATATTGTCACGAAGCACCTTTCGGTGACGCTTAGCGCCCCCCTTTCCCAGACCTTTTCCTCCTTTACCTCTGCCAGACATTTTTGATGTTGTTACTTTGATTTCTGCAAGTAGAATGATACATTTTTGAAGAATGGCGGTATATAAAAAGCAAAGCCGGCCTCCAATGAGGAAAAAGTGTCACGGTTGGGTTGTCTTTAAACACGTGGTTTAGTAGAAGTAAATACCATAAAATATTGTAAAAACTTAGTATGCTGGACGAAAACGTCTGAGACTATGCTATGAGGTTTCCGTAAATGCTATTCAATAACCATAATAGATAATAATAATAATAATATAATAATAATAATAATAATCGTCATAGGTGGTAACATTTCTAGAGCGCTTTACCAAAAATGAGACCCAAAGCGCCTTTCAATCAATCTATTCATCAACAAAAATAGAAATTGTAGGACTACCACAAACACAGCAACAACGCATATACAATGCAAACTCTCTCTCTCTCTATCTCTCTCTCTCCTCTCTCTATCTCTCTCTCTCTCTCCTCTTTCTTCTCTCTCTGTCTCTCTCTCTCTCTCCACACACACACACACACACACACACACACACCACCACACACACCCACACACACACAACACACACACACACACACACACACACGCACGCCACACACACACGACACACACACACACACACACACACACACACGTACCACGCGCACTCTCACATTTTCAACCACTGAATCATTATTCATCTTTCATTCAGGAACCATTAGCAACTCAGGTGGATGGATGACCACATACACCAAACCACATACACAAACGTTAGAGGATACGCATACAAGTACACTCACACACAACGTATGCACAGACATACACTCACATGCATACAGACACACACATACAGATTCGTGCACACATAACCCACAAAACCAAGACACACACAAGCACACACGCACACATACACACACACAAACACATACACAACACACACACACACACACACACAACACACACACACACACACACAAATACACACACACACACACACACACACACACCACACACACACACAAAAACACAACACACACACACACACACACACACACACCACACACAACAGACGTAAAAAAGCTTTTTATCAAGCTTACTCTTTTATCGTCAATAAAGATCATTTTACCTTGACTTGACTTGACTTGACACACACACACACACCACAAAAAACACACACAACCTCTATTCATCGTCCCTCACGTGCACACAACGATAGACAACTGATCAAGTATTTAGGGTGCAGCAGGAAAAAG
>CM065693.1:38296641-38318481 GCA_017654935.2 Phymorhynchus buccinoides
ATCTTTAGAAGTCCTTTCTAAAGTTCCTATTAACGGGAGCGTGGTCGAGAAACGCATTCCTCTCTCTCTATGTGTGTGTGTGTGTGTGTGTGTGGGTGTGTGTGTGTGTGTGTGTGTGTGTGTGTGTTGTGTGTGTGTGTGGGTTTCAGTTGTCTCTCTCTCAAACTCGTGCACAAACACGCGCACACGCACACGCACGCACGCACACCACACACACACCAACACACAACACCACACACAAACAACACACACACACACCACCGAAGAGGGAGACAGACAGGCAAGCAGGAAGAGACAGGGACAGACCCGTCAACATACAGGACAAAAAGGAAGGAGAGGGGCAATCAGTCAGAGGCTGGAGACAGGGAACAGAGAAATCAATTCAGTGTCAAGAACCAAAGACAGAATGACAGTGACAGATGGGACCTATAGAGACAGGACAGATAGACAGAGGACAGAGAGGGACATAGAGTCTAGAGGTTGGGAGGACAGGGACAGAGAAATCAATTCAGTGTCAAACCAAAGACAGACTGACAGTGACAGATAGGGACACATAGAGACAGACAGCTAGACAGACAGAGACAGAGAGACGTAAATGCAGACAGAGAGGGACATAGAGACATATCCATAGGGGCATAGAGTGAGACAGAAAACAGAAAAAACAAATCAGTTTCAAGTCAGACAGACAGAGAAGGACATAGAGACAGACAGACCGAGAGGGACATAGAGACAGACAGAAAGAGAGAGACATAGAGTGAGCGGTAGTGAGACAGAAATCAGAAACGCTTAGTTCGGTGTTTGTTCTATATCACCCCACTCCATATAGATGATATGGAGTGGGCGATTTCACTGTGCACATGCGTCATCGGTTGACACCAGCGTTGTGGCAGCGGACAGCGGAAGGCAGGAATGATTGGAGGAAGCGGTTAGTTCCTGAGGCAAAGCTCCTGAGGCACCCATTAGACGACTCTGTCTGTTTCTCAGTGTCTCTCTCAACGCGCACACACTCACACATACACACACACACCGAGTCACACACACACACACACACACACACACACACACACACACACACACACACACATACAGATACAGTCACACACACACACACACACACACACACATACACACACACACACACACACACACACACACACACACACACACAACACACACACACACACACACACACTACACACACACACACACACACACACACACACACACACACACACCGGAGATACCGGCTGAAGAGGGAGACAGACAGGAAGCAGGCAGACAGACAGGCAGACATTCCAGAACCAAATTAGTGGTCTTGCATGCGTTGATACACACATTTTATGAGATCACAGAGAGAGGGAGAGACAGACAGACCGTCAAACATACAGACAAACAGACAGAGAGGGGCATAGTGTCAGGGGTTGGGAGACAGGGAACAGATAAATCAATTCAGTGTCAAAACCAGAGACAGACTGAAAGTGACAGATAGGGACAGACAGAGACAGAGAGGGACATAGAGACAGACAGGCAGGAACATAGAGACAGACAGGTTGACAGACAGGGACATAGAGTGAGAGGTAGGGGTACAGAAAACAGAAAAAAAAAATCAGTGTCAAGCCAGAGACAGACAGACAGACAGAGACCATTAAGCATATTAGATCTTGCCAATGTAGACTAAGTTATAGTCTGCTTCAGTTCAAGATTTTTAGAATACAAAACAGCATCGGATTTGCAATCTACAGTTATCTCGATTACATACAAAAAACAAATGCGCATACGTGCGCGAACTGAAAAAGGAATGCACACTAACAAAACTAAGAAATAAAAAAAATTGACCTTGCCCAGTATCGAACTCGTAGCTGCGACATAACTAGACGGACCCTACGAAACACGCATTCTACCTCTGTGCTAAGGAATCATTCGAGGATAAAGAAACAATTTGTGTATTTAAACATTTGACAATAAAAGATGAAATCGGTTGTGAGTGCATGAAGCAGTGTGCGAACTAAACATTTTGACTTCTATTCAAAGCTGACAATCAAAGTGTTGCTGAAAAAGAAAAGTATCGTTCAAAAGCACATAGAATAAGCTTTGTAGAAATATAAAGATTATTTCACTTTTTCCAAGTACAGAAAATGATAAACGAAAAAAAAAGGTCAATAAATATTCAAAAACTCATCTTGTTGACCACATCATGAAATTTCAATGAGGTATTTTAAAGTCATGTAAATGTAACTGAAATTTGTTTCATTTCATGAGATAATTGGCATGGGCTTCTTACCCTGGTAGAATGGGCGTTTTACCACTCTCTCTCTTATGATCAAAACGAATGGACGCTACAATCACTCTGGTAGCAGCTCCATGGTTGACACTAAGACTAACATGTAAATCAACTATTGCAACAGACATGTGTGACCCACTTGGGAAAATGTGTAGCCCTGAAAAGGGCTTTTCGAGTTGTTTTGATCTCTTAAGATCGAGGCGAGGTTCGGGGCCTAACCACCAAAGCCGTAGAGGGTGCGGCCCTGGCGTTTGAGGGCGTACACCACGTCCATGGCGGTCACGGTCTTCCTTTTGGCGTGCTCGGTGTAGGTGACAGCATCACGGATCACGTTCTCCAAGAACACCTTGAGTACGCCACGGGTCTCCTCGTAGATGAGCCCCGAGATGCGCTTGACTCCACCACGACGTGCCAGACGACGGATAGCGGGCTTGGTGATACCCTGGATATTGTCACGAAGCACCTTTCGGTGACGCTTAGCGCCCCCCTTTCCCAGACCTTTTCCTCCTTTACCTCTGCCAGACATTTTTGATGTTGTTACTTTGATTTCTGCAAGTAGAATGATACATTTTTGAAGAATGGCGGTATATAAAAAGCAAAGCCGGCCTCCAATGAGGAAAAAGTGTCACGGTTGGGTTGTCTTTAAACACGTGGTTTAGTAGAAGTAAATGCCATAAAATATTGTAAAAACTTAGTATGCTGGACGAAAACGATGAAATATGCTATGAGGGTTCCGTAATGATAATAACAATAATAATAATAATAATATAATAATAATAATAATAATAATAATAGTAGTAGTACATTTATATAGCGCTTTCCCAAAAATGAGCCCAAAGCGCTTTACAATCAATTATTCATCAACAAAAATAGCATTTAAGACTAACACAAACCAGCAACAACGCATATACAATGCAACTCTCTCTCTCTCTCTCTCTCTCTCTCTCTCTCTCTCTCTCTCTCTCTCTCTCTCTTCTCTCTCTCTCTCTCTCTTCCTCTCTCTCACACACACACACACACACACACAACACACACACACACACACACACACACACACACACACACACACACACACACACACACACGCACGCACACACACACACACACACACACACACACACACACACACGTACACGCGCACTCTCACATTTATCAACACTGACTCATTATTCATCTTTCATTCAGTAAGCCATAGCAACTGAGTTGCACGGACTGACCACATACACCAACACACATACACAAACGTTAGAGGATACACATACAAATACACTCACGTAGACAGATACACCCACATGCATACAGACACACACATACACATGCGTGCACACATAACCCACAAAACCAAGACACACACAAGCACACATGTATGCTCATATGCATACTCACACACATACACAACACACACACACACACACACACACACACACACACACACACACACAAACACACACACACACACACACACACACACACACACACACACACACACACACACACACACACACACACACACACACACACACACACACACACACACACACACACACAGGACGTAAAAAAGCTTTATCAAGCTTACTCTTTTATCGTCAATAAAGATCATTTTGACTTGACTTGACTTGACTTGACACACACACACACACCACAAAACACTGCACAAACCTCTATTCAATCGTCCCTCACGTGCACACAACGATAGACAACTGATCAAATATTTAGGGTGCAGCAGGAAAAAGATGGGTTTTAAGAGAGGTTTTGAATGAGGAGACTGAGTTGTGTCGGAGAGGCGAAGGCAGATAATTCCAAAGAGATGGTGCTTGACAGGAAAAAGAACGTTGGCCAGCAGATTTGAGACGGGTGGAGGGAAGGGAAAGGAGACGAGAATCAGAAGACGAACGTGATTGAACTGGGAGCCAATGTAGGGAACGAAGAACCGGAGTGATATGATCGTACCTAGGGGAGCGAGAAATGAGACGAGCAGCATTATTCTGGACCCGTTGGAGCTTAGAGATGAGAGTTGATGGACAGCCAGCAAGAAGTGAGTTACAGTAGTCAAGGCGAGACAGAACAAAAGCTTATACTAGAGTCTTCAGGGCATATTGAGAGAGGAAACGGCGGATTGAACTAATTCTTCGAAGTTCTAGATAGTAAGACTTGCAAACATTGGAAACATGCTGTTTGAAAGAAAGGGTTTGGGCCAAAGTAACACCTAGATTGCGGACAGATGCTGATAGCTTGATCTCAGTGCCATCAATGTCGACAGAACCTGGGAGAACCTGAGTTTTAATTGTGTGGTTAAAGGCTACAAGAATCATCTGTCTTTTCAGCATTTAGTTGCAGTTTGTTATAGAACATCCATGTTTTAACAGCAGAAATGCACAACTTAGAAGAATAAATCATTTGATCTAACTGACTCAGGTGGGCAGAAATGTACAGCTGATTATCATCAGAAAAGCTATGATTTTGAAGAGAATGCTGGTTGATGATGGTGGAGAGAGGTTGGGTATAAAGAACAGAAAGGATAGGGCCTAAGACTGAACCTTGGGGCACACCGAACTGAAGACCTTTTGGAAGAGATGGAGAACCATTGACAACAACTGTCTGTGTGCGATCAGAGAGGTAGGAAGAAAACCCGGAAAGAACAGCCCCAGATAGACCAAAGGAGGTGTGAAGTCTAGAACTGAGGATAGAGTGGTCAATAGTATCAAACGCTGCAGAAAGATCAAGGAGAAAGAGAAGAGAAACCTTGTTTTCATCCAAGGCAGTGAGTAGATCGTTCGTTATCTTCTTGTCCCTTACACCCAAAAAGGTCAAATTTAGAAACGAACCCAAGATTCGTTCTAATTTGATTTTGCTACCAGAAAGTACCAAAAGAGTGCAAACCTCTGACAAGATAGCTCCGTTTTTTTACCTTGTCAGTATCCTGAAAATATCTTGCTTAAAACCCTTTCAACGCCAGCCATTTTTCAGCCAAAACTTTCCATTAAACCTACCTGGGTAGAGAAAAGATTTCATCTGGGTAGAGAAAAGATTTCATCTGCAATTATTTGGATTCCTTTGCGACGTCCATAAAATAGGGCCTATTCTTACCTCCCAACATTAAGAACATCAGATAACAGACCCTCATTTGATGCCTTTCAGTGACATGGGTGCTCAATCATTGTGGTGCCAAGAGGCGACAAAAGGGTTAAAGTTAGAACAAATCACTCATCTGTCGCGCGCGCGCGCACACACACACACACACTGATGACAAAAATGGTGTTTAAATTTCAATGTTGTTTTTGCTATAGGTGCTAAATATATACAATAGCAAACAAGCATGCTCTGCGTTACCTACAATTGATATTTACGTGGTCAGCATCTAGACCTGCTGCCATCCTTCAGAGGCCCAATATGCGTGTTAATAATGACTGCACTGTATTGATTGGCTAATGGGCGTGTTAATAATGACTGCACTGCATTGATTGTGTATTGTGATAGTTGCATTTACTGTCTTGAACACAAGGCATTGAAAACAAACATGAAACCACCTTAGCTGGTTTATGTAACAATTGAAAGCTTCCTGGAATGTATAAGAAATTGTGTTGTTTTTTGCTGGATTGTGCATACACAACCCTAAGGCTAATGCAACGAGATGACGTGTCCCACTTAGGAATATGTGGTGGTCCTGAAAAGGACCTTTAAATGGGATAGCAAGGGGCTAGCTGGCAAGGAGGCTTCTCAAGCCTTTCCGCTGGAAGTCTTGGCCTGCGATTTCTTGGGCAGCAGCACGGCCTGGATGTTGGGCAGCACGCCTCCCTGGGCGATGGTGACCCCGGACAGCAGCTTGTTGAGCTCCTCGTCATTACGGATGGCCAGCTGCAGGTGGCGAGGGATGATTCTGGTCTTCTTGTTGTCCCGGGCAGCGTTGCCTGCCAACTCCAGCACCTCAGCGGCCAGGTACTCCAGAACAGCCGCCAGGTAAACAGGAGCGCCCGCACCTACACGTTCAGCATAGTTGCCTTTACGGAGAAGTCTGTGGATTCGACCCACGGGGAACTGGAGTCCAGCGCGGGATGAGCGGGACTTGCTCTTGCCCTTGACTTTGCCGCCTTTTCCACGTCCAGACATGACGAGAGAGAGTAGTGGTTGTGAGGAGAACAATTTTCTAAGACGAACACCTTGATGCGAAGCGAGCATTTATGCCTGACTGCACACTGTCTCAGCCTTTTTATGCAAACTCTAATGTTAAACTGTTGACTGTTAGTCAGCCAATCATCTTGCTCTATTTCTACCACCAGGAAGCAAGGCCAGCAACACAAACCAAAAGTTCCGTTTTTCTGAGTCCAACTTCACACAACGTCAATCGACAGAGTAGCTCTAGTTTATCTGTATTGAAAGCGTTCAACCGTGAGACCATGCCACCCAAAGTGAGTTCAAAGGGCGCCAAAAAGGCCGGAAAAGCCAAGGCCGTTCGCACAGGCGAAAAGAAGCGCAAGAGGAAGAGGAAGGAAAGCTATGCCATCTACATCTACAAGGTGCTAAAGCAGGTGCACCCTGACACTGGTATCAGCAGCAAGGCCATGTCCATCATGAACAGCTTCGTGAACGACATCTTCGTGAACGACATCTTCGAAAGGATCGCCGCCGAAGCCTCGAGACTGGCCCATTACAACAAGCGCTCCACCATCACCAGCCGCGAGATCCAGACGGCTGTGCGCCTGCTGCTGCCTGGCGAGCTGGCCAAGCACGCCGTGAGCGAGGGGACCAAGGCGGTCACCAAGTACACCAGCAGCAAGTAAAGCCTGAGCTGAAAAAAAACCAGGCTTGCTTGCTTGCTTTCAAATCTAGGCCCTTTTCAGGGCCACCCATTTTCCCAAGTGGGGTCACCGATTCTCATTGCATTATATTGACCGTTAAGTCATAGTTATGATTACCAAACTGCACACGCATTATGCTTGTTTAAATAAATCGTATTCCTGACAACTCTACGTAAGCAATGACAACTGCAATTTATGTGACATAACCATCATGCTTGGCATCCACATGTCCAAATCTGTTTTTCTATAAAAAAAATCTAGAATAAAATCCAAGACCTTTTCGTAATACTATGGATTTATCTGTTCTGATGTGATTTAGTATGGCATAAGAGCAGTTTCAAAATGGAATTTCTACTTTGAGTTAAATCTGTTCCACACCCATCTCTACACACTCCTCTCCCCACCTCCGTCTTCCCCTAACCCTTGACCCGCCCAATCAACCGATGGATCCTCAGCCAGTGCTTGATAACGGACTGACCATTGTGACGGCATCATTATTCTGTTTGATGTGGGCTGACCACATAGTGTTATTATTAGCCAGTGCTTGATAACGGACTGACCAGTTGTGCTGTCGGTCAGTCTGTGCTGCATTGTGTCATCCTTTTCTTTTGCGAAGGAAGCTGCACGTTTGTCAAGTTTATGTGCCTTCGTGTCCATCTGTATAATCAGTACTCTCTGGGTCTTTTATGAGTTTTATCCCAGCAGTTTTACTATCCTAGTTGCCTCATTCTCATCTCTCACTTGGCTTGTGGGCGTGTAAGTGTGTGTGTGTGTGTGTGTGTGTGTGCGTGTGTGTGTGTGCGTGCGTGTGCGTGTGCGTGTGCGTGTGCGTGTGCGTGCGTGCGTGCGCGCGCACGCGCGCATGCGCGTTCATTTGACTACACGAATTACGCAAATCAAAGTAAATCCTTTAGATGGTTTTACGGGAAAAAACCCAATTTGCACACAAAAACTGAGATCCATTTAAAACAAAAACAAAAACGAATAGGCCTAATTATTTTGTTGTATGGTTTTGTTACAGCAATTGTTTGTTCAAGAATCAAATTACAAAGTAGCCAGCCACCTCACGTAGTCACAAAGTTAGAGAACAAAATTGGTTTTACTTCAAGCAACGTGAAAAATGAAACCGTACCCTGCATTAAAGGCGGACCCTGACGGATGAGTTTTTGCAAGAAACACTCGAGGTTTCACCAGAAATCAGTCCCTTCAAGGATTGGAACAGGCTCTGGTTTCCTAGAAATCAAACCCCGGCGATTCCTCCCTGGCGGAGAGAGAAACCATTTTGGATGGGGTGGGTGGAGGCCACTAATAAAAGTGGTTGAAGTTTTTTTCAATTTGGCAGTGCAGTAAAAACAAGAACCATGGAGCTATTTTCTTAGTTGTGAATGAAACTGTCTTTGGTAAACTGTATATAAAAACATATTTACAAAAATGAAAAGGCTTTGTATTGTGGACATTTTGTGCAAACGATTTGGCATAAACTCAGGCAGACATTAGAAAAGAGCAAGCACGTGCCTTGTCTTTCACTGAAACAATCCAACTTCTGGTAGGTCCGCCAAGGAAGAACCACCGATTTCACTTCTACAAAACCAGAGCAAAGTGAGTGTTGCAATCTCTGTAAATGGTGTTTTCCTGGTGATCTTGATGTGTTTCTTGCAAAATCTCACCCGTCAGGGTGCCACTTTGAATGAGTCGCATTTCGTTTGAATCACTCGCATTGCCAGAAAACTTAGTTTTGCTTCAAACAATGCAAAAATCAATCTTGAATTATAGTATTATGCACTTGTTGCAGGTTTGCTAATATTCACATTGTACTTGCGATGTTAGTAACAGTAACCCAGTAACCCATGCAACGAGTCGTGACCCACTCGGGAATCTGGGTGGTCCTGAAAAGGACCTAAAGTAGGGGTTGTCTAAGGAGCTAGGCTCAAAGCTAGAGCTTAAGCGCGCTCGCCACGGATACGGCGTGCCAGCTGGATGTCCTTGGGCATGATGGTCACACGCTTGGCGTGGATGGCACAAAGGTTGGTGTCTTCGAACAGACCCACCAGGTAGGCCTCGCTGGCTTCCTGCAGGGCCATGACGGCTGAGCTCTGGAAACGCAGGTCCGTTTTGAAGTCCTGGGCGATCTCGCGGACCAGGCGCTGGAAGGGTAGCTTGCGGATCAACAGCTCGGTGCTCTTCTGGTAGCGACGGATCTCACGCAGGGCCACGGTGCCGGGCCTGTAGCGGTGGGGCTTCTTCACTCCGCCTGTGGCAGGCGCGCTCTTCCTGGCCGCCTTGGTAGCCAGCTGTTTGCGGGGAGCTTTCCCTCCAGTAGACTTGCGAGCGGTTTGCTTGGTACGAGCCATGATAAGGAGATTTGTAGAGTTGTAGAGTTGTAGACTGAACGCTGTCTTCTTCTGCTGTGAATACGGCGAGAAAGAGACGAATGAAGCTCAGACTGGTGCGTTTCCAACCTTTATACACGCTTACCTTGGCGGGCTTTCCAACCAATCAACATTTTGCGACACGGATTGTGCACACAGTTCACCTGTAAAAAAAAGAAAGAAAGTATATTCACCTTTTGGCTCAATCATTCAGGTTCCGTTTGCGTTTGGTTTCTGTTCGTCAACGGCCATAACACGTTGAAAACACTGGTTCCCATCCGATCACTGAAGTTAAGCAACGTTGGGCCTGATCAGTATTTGGGGTGGTATTTCACCCGTGTTACTCTCTCTGTATCATATGTCTGCAAAATTATTTTTCCTAAATAAAAGATCATGGCCTATATTCGCATCGATATAGTGTGAGACTTATTAATATCATTATGAAATCTTAGAAGTCCTTCTAAAGTCCTATTAAAGGGAGCGTGGTCGAGAAACGCATTCTCTCTCTCTGTGTGTGTGTGTGTGTGTGTGTGTGTGTGTGTGTGTGTGTGTGTGTGTGTGTGTGTGTGTGTGTGTGTGTGTTTCTCAGTGTCTCTCTCTCAACTCGTGCACACACACACGCGCACACGCACGCACGCACGCACACGCACACACACACACACACACACACACACACACACACACACACACACACACACACACACACACACACACACACTCGAAGAGGGAGACAGACAGACAAGCAGGAAGAGACAGACAGACCGTCACACATACAGACAAAGACAGAGAGGGGCATAGTCAGAGGCTGGGAGACAGGGAACAGAGAAATCAATTCAGTGTCAGAACCAAAGACAGACTGACAGTGACAGATAGGGACATATAGACACAGACAGATAGACAGAGACAGAGAGGGACATAGAGTCAGAGGTTGGGAGACAGGGAACAGATAAATCAATTCAGTGTCAAACCAAAGACAGACTGACAGTGACAGATAGGGACACATAGAGACAGACAGATAGACAGACAGAGACAGATAGGACGTAAAGACAGACAGAGAGGGACATAGAGACAGATCCATAGGGGCATAGAGTGAGACAGAAAACAGAAAAACCAAATCAGTTTCAAGTCAGACAGACAGAGAAGGACATAGAGACAGACAGACCGAGAGGGACATAGAGACAGACAGACAGAGAGAGACATAGAGTGAGCGGTAGTGAGACAGAAATCAGAAACGCTTAGTTCGGTGTTTGTTCTATATCACCCCACTCCATGATAGATGATATGGAGTGGGCGATTTCACTGTGCACATGCAGGCCGTCATCGGTTGACACCAGCGTTGTGGCAGCGGACAGCGGAAGGCAGGAATGATTGGAGGAAGCGGTTAGTTCCTGAGGCAAAGCTCCTGAGGCACCCATTAGACGACTCTGTCTGTTTCTCAGTTTCTCTCTCAACGCGCACACACTCACACATACACACACACACACCGAGTCACACACACACACACACACACACACACACACACACACACACACACACACACACACACACACACACACACATACACATCACACACACACACACACACACACACACACACACACACACACACACACACACACACACACACACACACACACACACACACACACACACACACACACACACACACACACACACACACACACACACACACACACCGGAGATACCGGCTGAAGAGGGAGACAGACAGGAAGCAGGCAGACAGACAGGCAGACATTCCAGAACCAAATTAGTGGTCTTGCATGCGTTGATACACACATTTTATGAGATCACAGAGAGAGGGAGAGACAGACAGACCGTCAAACATACAGACAAACAGACAGAGAGGGGCATAGTGTCAGGGGTTGGGAGACAGGGAACAGATAAATCAATTCAGTGTCAAAACCAGAGACAGACTGAAAGTGACAGATAGGGACAGACAGAGACAGAGAGGGACATAGAGACAGACAGGCAGGAACATAGAGACAGACAGGTTGACAGACAGGGACATAGAGTGAGAGGTAGGGGTACAGAAAACAGAAAAAAACAAATCAGTGTCAAGCCAGACAGACAGACAGACAGAGACCATTAAGCATATTAGATCTTGCCAATGTAGACTAAGTTATAGTCTGCTTCAGTTCAAGATTTTTAGAATACAAAACAGCATCGGATTTGCAATCTACAGTTATCTCGATTACATACAAAAAACAAATGCGCATACGTGCGCGAACTGAAAAAGGAATGCACACTAACAAAACTAAGAAATAAAAAAAATTGACCTTGCCCAGTATCGAACTCGTAGCTGAGACATAACTAGACGGACCCTACGAAACACGCATTCTACCTCTGTGCTAAGGATAAAGAAACAATTTGTGTATTTAAACATTTGACAATAAAAGATGAAATCGGTTGTGAGTGCATGAAGCAGTGTGCGAACTAAACATTTTGACTTCTATTCAAAGCTGACAATCAAAGTGTTGCTGAAAAAGAAAAGTATCGTTCAAAAGCACATAGAATAAGCTTTGTAGAAATATAAAGATTATTTCACTTTTTCCAAGTACAGAAAATGATAAACGAAAAAAAAAGGTCAATAAATATTCAAAAACTCATCTTGTTGACCACATCATGAAATTTCAATGAGGTATTTTAAAGTCATGTAAATGTAACTGAAATTTGTTTCATTTCTTGAGTTAATTGGCATGGGCTTCTTACCCTGGTAGAATGGGCGTTTTACCACTCTCTCTCTTATGATCAAAACGAATGGACGCTACAATCACTCTGGTAGCAGCTCCATGGTTGACACTAAGACTAACATGTAAATCAACTATTGCAACAGACATGTGTGACCCACTTGGGAAAATGTGTAGCCCTGAAAAGGGCTTTTCGAGTTGTTTTGATCTCTTAAGATCGAGGCGAGGTTCGGGGCCTAACCACCAAAGCCGTAGAGGGTGCGGCCCTGGCGTTTGAGGGCGTAAACCACGTCCATGGCGGTCACGGTCTTCCTTTTGGCGTGCTCGGTGTAGGTGACAGCATCACGGATCACGTTCTCCAAGAACACCTTGAGTACGCCACGGGTCTCCTCGTAGATGAGCCCCGAGATGCGCTTGACTCCACCACGACGTGCCAGACGACGGATAGCGGGCTTGGTGATACCCTGGATATTGTCACGAAGCACCTTTCGGTGACGCTTAGCGCCCCCCTTTCCCAGACCTTTTCCTCCTTTACCTCTGCCAGACATTTTTGATGTTGTTACTTTGATTTCTGCAAGTAGAATGATACATTTTTGAAGAATGGCGGTATATAAAAAGCAAAGCCGGCCTCCAATGAGGAAAAAGTGTCACGGTTGGGTTGTCTTTAAACACGTGGTTTAGTAGAAGTAAATGCCATAAAATATTGTAAAAACTTAGTATGCTGGACGAAAACGATGAAATATGCTATGAGGGTTCCGTAATGATAATAACAATAATAATAATAATAATAATAATAATAATAATAATAATAATAGTAGTACATTTATATAGCGCTTTCCCAAAAATGAGCCCAAAGCGCTTTACAATCAATTATTCATCAACAAAAATAGCATTTAAGACTAACACAAACCAGCAACAACGCATATACAATGCAACTCTCTCTCTCTCTCTCTCTCTCTCTCTCTCTCTCTCTCTCTCTCTCTCTCTCTCTCTCTCTCTCTCTCTTTCTCTCTCTCTCTCTCTCTCTCTCTCTCTCTCTCTCTCTCTCACACACACACACACACACACACACACACACACACACACACACACACACACACACACACACACACACACACACACACACACACACACACACACACACACGCACGCACACGCACGCACACACACACACACACACACACACACACACACACGTACACGCGCACTCTCACATTTATCAACACTGACTCATTATTCATCTTTCATTCAGTAAGCCATAGCAACTGAGTTGCATGGACTGACCACATACACCAACACACATACACAAACGTTAGAGGATACACATACAAATACACTCACGTAGACAGATACACCCACATGCATACAGACACACACATACACATGCGTGCACACATAACCCACAAAACCAAGACACACACAAGCACACATGTATGCTCATATGCATACTCACACACACACACAACACACACACACACACACACACACACACACACACACACACACACACACACACACACACACACACACACACACACACACACACACACACACACACACACACACACACACACACACACACACACACACACACACACAGGACGTAAAAAAGCTTTATCAAGCTTACTCTTTTATCGTCAATAAAGATCATTTTGACTTGACTTGACTTGACTTGACACACACACACACACCACAAAACACTGCACAAACCTCTATTCTATCGTCCCTCACGTGCACACAACGATAGACAACTGATCAAATATTTAGGGTGCAGCAGGAAAAAGATGGGTTTTAAGAGAAGGTTTGAATGAGGAGACTGAGTTGTGTCGGAGAGGCGAAGGCAGATAATTCCAAAGAGATGGTGCTTGACAGGAAAAAGAACGTTGGCCAGCAGATTTGAGACGGGTGGAGGGAAGGGAAAGGAGACGAGAATCAGAAGACGAACGTGATTGAACTGGGAGCCAATGTAGGGAACGAAGAACCAGAGTGATATGATCGTACCTAGGGGAGCGAGAAATGAGACGGGCAGCATTGACCCGTTGGAGCTTAGAGATGAGAGTTGATGGACAGCCAGCAAGAAGTGAGTTACAGTAGTCAAGGCGAGACAGAACAAAAGCTTATACTAGAGTCTTCAGGGCATATTGAGAGAGGAAACGGCGGATTGAACTAATTCTTCGAAGTTCTAGATAGTAAGACTTGCAAACATTGGAAACATGCTGTTTGAAAGAAAGGGTTTGGGCCAAAGTGACACCTAGATTGCGGACAGATGCTGATAGCTTGATCTCAGTGCCATCAATGTGGATAAAACCTGGGAGAACCTGAGTTTTAATTGTGTGGTTAAAGGCTACAAGAATCATCTGTCTTTTAAGCATTTAGTTACAGTTTGTTATAGAACATCCATGTTTTAACAGCAGAAATGCACAACTTAGAAGAATAAATCATTTGATCTAACTGACTCAGGTGGGCAGAAATGTACAGCTGATTGTCATCAGAAAAGCTATGATGTAGAATAGAATGCTGGTTGATGATGGTGGAGAGAGGTTGGGTATAAAGAACAGAAAGGATAGGGCCTAAGACTGAACCTTGGGGCACACCGAACTGAAGACCTTTTGGAAGAGATGGAGAACCATTGACAACAACTGTCTGTGTGCGATCAGAGAGGTAGGAAGAAAACCCGGAAAGAACAGCCCCAGATAGACCAAAGGAGGTGTGAAGTCTAGAACTGAGGATAGAGTGGTCAATAGTATCAAACGCTGCAGAAAGATCAAGGAGAGAGAGAAGAGAAACCTTGTTTTCATCCAAGGCAGTGAGTAGATCGTTCGTTATCTTCTTGTCCCTTACACCCAAAAAGGTCAAATTTAGAAACGAACCCAAGATTCGTTCTAATTTGATTTTGCTACCAGAAAGTACCAAAAGAGTGCAAACCTCTGACAAGATAGCTCCGTTTTTTTACCTTGTCAGTATCCTGAAAATATCTTGCTTAAAACCCTTTCAACGCCAGCCATTTTCAGCCCAAACTCTCCATTAAACCTACCTGGGTAGAGAAAAGATTTCATCTGGGTAGAGAAAAGATTTCATCTGCAATTATTTGGATTCCTTTGCGACGTCCATAAAATAGGGCCTATTCTTACCTCCCAACATTAAGAACATCAGATAACAGACCCTCATTTGATGCCATTCAGTGACATGGGTGCTCAATCATTGTGGTGCCAAGAGGCGACAAAAGGGTTAAAGTTAGAACAAATCACTCATCTGTCGCGCGCGCGCACACACACACACACTGATGACAAAAATGGTGTTTAAATTTCAATGTTGTTTTTGCTATAGGTGCTAAATATATACAATAGCAAACAAGCATGCTCTGCGTTACCTACAATTGATATTTACGTGGTCAGCATCTAGACCTGCTGCCATCCTTCAGAGGCCCAATATGCGTGTTAATAATGACTGCACTGTATTGATTGGCTAATGGGCGTGTTAATAATGACTGCACTGCATTGATTGTGTATTGTGATAGTTGCATTTACTGTCTTGAACACAAGGCATTGAAAACAAACATGAAACCACCTTAGCTGGTTTATGTAACAATTGAAAGATTCCTGGAATGTATAAGAAATTGTGTTGTTTTTTGCTGGATTGTGCATACACAACCCTAAGGCTAATGCAACGAGATGACGTGTCCCACTTAGGAATATGTGGTGGTCCTGAAAAGGACCTTTAAATGGGATAGCAAGGGGCTAGCTGGCAAGGAGGCTTCTCAAGCCTTTCCGCTGGAAGTCTTGGCCTGCGATTTCTTGGGCAGCAGCACGGCCTGGATGTTGGGCAGCACGCCTCCCTGGGCGATGGTGACCCCGGACAGCAGCTTGTTGAGCTCCTCGTCATTACGGATGGCCAGCTGCAGGTGGCGAGGGATGATTCTGGTCTTCTTGTTGTCCCGGGCAGCGTTGCCTGCCAACTCCAGCACCTCAGCGGCCAGGTACTCCAGAACAGCCGCCAGGTAAACAGGAGCGCCCGCACCTACACGTTCAGCATAGTTGCCTTTACGGAGAAGTCTGTGGATTCGACCCACGGGGAACTGGAGTCCAGCGCGGGATGAGCGGGACTTGCTCTTGCCCTTGACTTTGCCGCCTTTTCCACGTCCAGACATGACGAGAGAGAGTAGTGGTTGTGAGGAGAACAATTTTCTAAGACGAACACCTTGATGCGAAGCGAGCATTTATGCCTGACTGCACACTGTCTCAGCCTTTTTATGCAAACTCTAATGTTAAACTGTTGACTGTTAGTCAGCCAATCATCTTGCTCTATTTCTACCACCAGGAAGCAAGGCCAGCAACACAAACCAAAAGTTCCGTTTTTCTGAGTCCAACTTCACACAACGTCAATCGACAGAGTAGCTCTAGTTTATCTGTATTGAAAGCGTTCAACCGTGAGACCATGCCACCCAAAGTGAGTTCAAAGGGCGCCAAAAAGGCCGGAAAAAGCCAAGGCCGTTCGCACAGGCGAAAAGAAGCGCAAGAGGAAGAGGAAGGAAAGCTATGCCATCTACATCTACAAGGTGCTAAAGCAGGTGCACCCTGACACTGGTATCAGCAGCAAGGCCATGTCCATCATGAACAGCTTCGTGAACGACATCTTCGAAAGGATCGCCGCCGAAGCCTCGAGACTGGCCCATTACAACAAGCACTCCACCATCACCAGCCGCGAGATCCAGACGGCTGTGCGCCTGCTGCTGCCTGGCGAGCTGGCCAAGCACGCCGTGAGCGAGGGGACCAAGGCGGTCACCAAGTACACCAGCAGCAAGTAAAGCCTGAGCTGAAAAAAAACCAGGCTTGCTTGCTTGCTTTCAAATCTAGGCCCTTTTCAGGGCCACCCATTTTCCCAAGTGGGGTCACCGATTCTCATTGCATTATATTGACCGTTAAGTCATAGTTATGATTACCAAACTGCACACGCATTATGCTTGTTTAAATAAATCGTATTCCTGACAACTCTACGTAAGCAATGACAACTGCAATTTATGTGACATAACCATCATGCTTGGCATCCATATGTCCAAATCTGTTTTTCTATAAAAAAAAATCTATAATAAAATCCAAGACCTTTTCGTAATACTATGGATTTATCTGTTCTGATGTGATTTAGTATGGCATAAGAGCAGTTTCAAAATGGAATTTCTACTTTGAGTTAAATCTGTTCCACACCCATCTCTACACACTCCTCTCCCCACCTCCGTCTTCCCCTAACCCTTGACCCGCCCAATCAACCGATGGATCCTCAGCCAGTGCTTGATAACGGACTGACCATTGTGACGGCATCATTATTCTGTTTGATGTGGGCTGACCACATAGTGTTATTATTAGCCAGTGTCTGATAACGGACTGACCAGTTGTGCTGTCGGTCAGTCTGTGCTGCATTGTGTCATCCTTTTCTTTTGCGAAGGAAGCTGCACGTTTGTCAAGTTTATGTGCCTTCGTGTCCATCTGTATAATCAGTACTCTCTGGGTCTTTTATGAGTTTTATCCCAGCAGTTTTACTATCCTAGTTGCCTCATTCTCATCTCTCACTTGGCTTGTGGGCGTGTAAGTGTGTGTGCGTGTGCGTGTGCGTGCGTGTGCGTGTGCGTGTGCGTGTGCGTGTGCGTGTGCGTGCGCGCGTGCGCGCGCACGCGCGCATGCGCGTTCATTTGACTACACGAATTACGCAAATCAAAGTAAATCCTTTAGATGGTTTTACGGGAAAAAACCCAATTTGCACACAAAAACTGAGATCCATTTAAAACAAAAACAAAAACGAATAGGCCTAATTATTTTGTTGTATGGTTTTGTTACAGCAATTGTTTGTTCAAGAATCAAATTACAAAGTAGCCAGCCACCTCACGTAGTCACAAAGTTAGAGAACAAAATTGGTTTTACTTCAAGCAACGTGAAAAATGAAACCGTACCCTGCATTAAAGGCGGACCCTGACGGATGAGTTTTTGCAAGAAACACGTCGAGGTCACCAGAAAGACAGTCCTTTTCAAGGATTGGAACAGTCATTTTGCTCTGGTTTCCTAGAAATCAAACCCTAAAAACGGCGATTCCTCCCTGGCGGAGTTAGAAACCATTTTGGATGGGGTGGGTGGAGGCCACTAATAAAAGTGGTTGAAGTTTTTTTCAATTTGGCAGTGCAGTAAAAACAAGAACCATGGAGCTATTTTCTTAGTTGTGAATGAAACTGTCTTTGGTAAACTGTATATAAAAACATATTTACAAAAATGAAAAGGCTTTGTATTGCGGACATTTTGTGCAAACGATTTGGCATAAACTCAGGCAGACATTAGAAAAGAGCAAGCACGTGCCTTGTCATTCACTGAAACAATCCAACTTCTGGTAGGTCCGCCAAGGAAGAACCACCGATTTCACTTCTACAAAACCAGAGCAAAGTGAGTGTTGCAATCTCTGTAAATGGTGTTTTCCTGGTGATCTTGACGTGTTTCTTTTGCAAAATCTCACCCGTCAGGGTGCCACTTTGAATGAGTCGCATTTCGTTTGAATCACTCGCATTGCCAGAAAACTTAGTTTTGCTTCAAACAATACAAAAATCAATCTTGAATTATAGTATTATGCACTTGTTGCAGGTTTGCTAATATTCACATTGTACTTGCGATGTTAGTAACAGTAACCCAGTAACCCATGCAACGAGTCGTGACCCACTCGGGAATCTGGGTGGTCCTGAAAAGGACCTAAAGTAGGGGTTGTCTAAGGAGCTAGGCTCAAAGCTAGAGCTTAAGCGCGCTCGCCACGGATACGGCGTGCCAGCTGGATGTCCTTGGGCATGATGGTCACACGCTTGGCGTGGATGGCACAAAGGTTGGTGTCTTCGAACAGACCCACCAGGTAGGCCTCGCTGGCTTCCTGCAGGGCCATGACGGCTGAGCTCTGGAAACGCAGGTCCGTTTTGAAGTCCTGGGCGATCTCGCGGACCAGGCGCTGGAAGGGTAGCTTGCGGATCAACAGCTCGGTGCTCTTCTGGTAGCGACGGATCTCACGCAGGGCCACGGTGCCGGGCCTGTAGCGGTGGGGCTTCTTCACTCCGCCTGTGGCAGGCGCGCTCTTCCTGGCCGCCTTGGTAGCCAGCTGTTGGCGGGGAGCTTTCCCTCCAGTAGACTTGCGAGCGGTTTGCTTGGTACGAGCCATGATAAGGAGATTTGTAGAGTTGTAGACTGAACGCTGTCTTCTTCTGCTGTGAATACGGCGAGAAAGAGACGAATGAAGCTCAGCCACCTCCAAGAAAGTGAGATTATCGTCCAATTGGTCGTCGACCCTTATGGACGTTCTTCATGAAGACTGCAAGGTCTTCTCGGGGTGAAGACGATACAATGGCAATGAGTGTCTGGTTATGGAAGAAGGCGGATCAGTGCAGCGTACTACTTTTCGTTGGGCTCGTGCAGATAAGAGTCTGTATCTCGTTTTGTCTCAGTTTTTCAACGTGATGGCATCCCAGCTTGCCTGGCCTCTTCCTAGTCTCAGCTTTTACTGGCTCATCTTCAAGGTTTCACTTTTCAGTACCACCCCCGGTGTATAATATGGATCCACGTGATCCAATGGGGGCTCTGTTCGGGTAGAACACCCTTGCTGAGACATCCCCCGGCCACACAGACTAGAGGACAGGTGTTAAGACGCTGGGCTTCCTTTGGTCTACGAGAGTAGCCTGGGATACCTGTGATATTTCTCAGCGTAGGGCTTAACCCAGATCGATTTATTGAGGTGGGTGGCAGCTAGAACCAGCTGTCAAGACCACTCGAAATGAGGCTATCGGTCAGGAACTTCATTGGTTCAATCACTAGGGAATGTTGCAGGCAAGATGAAGTCGTGGGTGTTCCTGTACACCCAGAGCGGTGACATAGTGTCGGCCAATGCTGGACATTCTGTCAGGAGGTGGTCGAGTGAGGTGCCAGCTCCACACTCACATGTGTCGCCACGGAGGGCAGCCGATCGGCAGTTGGTTCCGATTCGCATCAGTAATGATAGTTTGTTCCGGGGCAGTCTCGGTATTTTCGGTTTACCCATGTTTGGGCGGTGGAGATAGCCGTAGACTGACAGTAATCTTTCATGTAGTCAATTCGGGCTTTGTGGACATAGGTGCGTACCTTGTTCACGATTTCAGATTGGGATAGTCTTAGATCGAAGGGTCGTCCGATCTTGGTGGCCGACTTTGCAGCTCTGTCTGCTAAGTCGTTTCCCTTAATTCCCGAGTGGGAGGGGAGCCACATGAGTGTCAAGTCTGTTCTGTTGCAGATAATTTGGTGTGCCAGAAATAGGATTACCACCTACATCTCTTGTCTGTTTCGTGTTCCCACCTTTTCTAGGGCTTGGAGAGAGGATTTTGAGTCTGACAGTATGACAACTGCTCTGGGAGGTTGTGGCATATCATTCACAATGTTGCAGGCCATGAGGATGGCAAGCATTTCGGCTGTGAAGATAGTTACTGACTCCTTTGTTTAGTTGGTACTTTTTGGTGATTCCCAGGTCTGGGATCACGAAGGCGCTGCCAACGTCTCCATCTTGTAGGACAGAGCCGTCCGTGTAGATTTGGAGATGGTGTTGGTATTGTTCGTGTACCATGGCTTTGGCAATGGCGACCAGGCGTAGTGAGTCTGACTTTTTGGTGGATCCTGTACCGATGGATGTGATTATCCATGGTTTCTCAAGTTCCCAGGGAGGGTAGGGTGAGATAGGGATTGATACCGCTATCTCTGGGTCTATTTGGCAGTGTTCCCATATGTCTTCGGTATGGGATCGGAATGGTTTCATCCGATTGTACTTTATCGGTTTGGTTTCTTTCTTGTGTCGTAGGAAGGCGGCTTGCCTTTCTCTGTTGTCCGCATTTAGGACTTCCTTGACAGTGTTTGGTACTATCGAGGTGCGGACTTCAAAGATAGCGCATCTTCGGCGACATTCCTCACGGTATACCAGAGCATTGACCGCATGTGGGGGTAGTCCCAAGGCGTGTTTGAGGGCGGCCATTTTCACCCTTTCTAGCTGTTTCCAGCTTGTGTTTGTGGCGTTAAGGAATGTCTCGTGTCTGTAAGTTAGTTTGGAACGGACAAGTGCATTTGCTAGATGCACTAGGTTTGCAGGCGTGACCCAAGATTCTTTGCTGAGAAACTTGATATAGCCAACAGCTCTTCCGGCTTTGGCCAGCAGGTTTCTGATGTGAGTTGTCCAGTTTATGTCTTTTGAGATCGCAACGCCCAATAATTTGACCTGATCGTTGGGTCCATCAAGGGTTATCGATTCCGAGATTTTTTGGTTTCCCATTTGGGGCAGAAAAAACATGAAAACTGTCTTTTCGGCAGACAGTTGGAATCCGTTTGCTTTCATATATGTGTTGGTGGTATCGGCACATTTTTGTAGAAGTTTCAGTTTGACTCGTTCAGACATGGTAGCATCAGTCCATATGGCCAAGTCATCAGCATATAGTGCTATGCTGGCTGAGCTTGTAGACTTTTTGGTTTCCACTTTGGGTGCGGCCGACGGTCTTGTCGACGGTATTTAGGATCACCTTTTCCAGATCATGTAACATGATGCTGAACAGTAATGGGGCAATGACGCTGCCCTGAGGTTACTACCATGTCTAGGGTGGGTGCGTTTGGACGTGGCTGAGCCAACTTGACTGATTTGCCCCTGTCTGCAGGAAGTCGTGA
>CM065693.1:38318981-38350516 GCA_017654935.2 Phymorhynchus buccinoides
GATGGACATCATGCAGATGGGGGGAGGCGACTCCCTCTACGACAAAATTGACCGCGGCCTGCGTGGCTGTCGCGTGGTCCTCTCCTGCATCACCACCAAGTACGCCAAATCCGCCAACTGCCGACGAGAGGTGAGGTGATGGGGTGGGTGTGCAGACATGCCTGTTATTGCAACAGCAGGCCCCGCATTTGTCCCGGAAATATAACCCAGTTTGGTCGCTGTGTTCCGGAGATGCAATTTTTCTGCTGCCTGTTTGAGTAGATTGAAAATCGGAAAGTAGTAACATTTGAAAGTGCTGAAATTGTGGCCTGTAGTCATTATGAAGCTTTTGGTTGGCTGCATGTCGCTTCGTTCTGCCCTACATTTCCATCATAGTATGCCAAATTGGCCAACTGATACCGAGGTATTTGCGAAGCGACTGGATGATGTAATAGGAATTGTTCGGAAATAATTAAGGGGAGTAATTTCATGGTGTGTGGGAGTGATCTTGCCTAATTCACTCGGTCAAACAGGGGAAGTCACTCTGCCATCAGCTCTCGTAGACAAGACCTTCCAAACTTTCCGCTTTGTGCGGAATTCCTTCCGCTCAGGCTTCATTTCTTCCGCCCTTCTGCTCAAGTCCATAAAATTTCGCTTGTCTTATATACAGAGCAGCACAGCTGCTGTGTGTATAACCGACTTTCTAGTTTCTGTTTGTGCACTTCCGTCAAGATGGCAATTGACACATCGATGTGTGTGAGACTCTGGGGAGAAAAGAAAGAGAATAGACCAATATTTCTGCCAAGATTACATGGAAAAGTATCTGTGCATTCAGATATCAAGAAAGAGTGCATCATGCTAGATGTATGATGTGCTCACTACACTTAAAAGTCTTCTATGGAGGGTATCAAGACATCAAATGCAACATTACTTCTCATCGTCTTATCGAAACTGCAGACTCCCAGACTTTGTCTTCCACAGTCACCGACTTTTTGAAGCCAAAGGAAGGAAAGGAGGACAAAGATTAGCTTAACTTGATTCATTATCTTCCTTCCAAGTCTTATTATTTAAGTCATCTATGGCACCAACCGTCTTGGTCTGCTACAAATATTCCTCTTTGGTCTGTTAGGGGGTTGGCAGGTCTGGTAACCTATCGACTCATTTGTTTGAGCAGACATACAGCACTTAGAACACTGTGTGTCATTCTAAAACTTTATGTCATTTATATTTTTACGTCACATTTTGCAAGTTTTATCAGTTGGTGGCCACTTATGGCCACCCCTAATTTTTCTAAAAACAATGTTTGCAAGTCGCTGACTCGCATCCTGCGGTTTCAAGCTTTGACGCCATTGTTGCTATAATTTTTGACCGAGTAATGGAGGTAAGCAACTCTAATTTTCATTAAGTGCTCTCCCCTAGGTTTTTTCCAAACATCGTCTATTAGTCTTGGTTGGAGTTCTGTGCATTTAAAATAACAAAGAGTTCTTTCCTGTCCTGTATTGTTATGTGTTCCTTTCCCATCACAAACATTTGCTCAAGGAACAGTAAGTAGTTTTTAAGAAATCTTTTAAATATTTTAATGCTAGTCCCCAGATACGCGGAAGCGTGGCAGGGACTTTAAACTCCCAAGAGAGAGAGAGGGAGCAAGCAGTTGCCACATGCAGTGGAGAACTGACAACTCAAAAACACTGGATAACTCGTAATAATGTTTGGGTCCCAGTATAATAATCTCTACATTGAAAAGTATTTTTAACTCAAAATATTTCAGTTCCTTCAATTTTGACCTAAGCTGTTTTTACTGTAATATGCCCGTTTTGAAATAAAGCATTTTTGATCAATATTACAGAGATGCCTGCCATGGCAACAGGCCCATATTTGTCCCGCGCAGAAGATCGCAATATCAATCGCATTGTTCCGAAAATATGATCTTTTTGCTACCGGCTCCAGATTGAAAATCATTAAGCATTGAAATTTGACACTGCCGAAATTGTGAAGCTTTCGATTGGCTGATGTCACATTGTTCTGTCCTGCATAATTCGCCAACTACCGTGGAGAGGTAAGGTGGGTGGGATAGGTGTCATGGGTATGGCAGTTGTCTGTCAGTCTATGTTATGGGTATGGCAGTTGTCTGTCAGTCTATATGATATTCAAGTGATATTCCGTAAGGCTGGATGGAAATTTGTTTGTCCTTTGCCCACGGTGGGATGCATCCCTAGCAATTGAAGTATAAACTTGCTCTGTTGTGTTACAAGTCACTGAATTGTCTGACCCCTTCCTATCTCTCTGATCTTCTGACTATTTACGCTCCTTCTAGACAGCTATGCTCCTCCTCTGATACTGACGTCCTCCAGATGCCTCATTTCCGCACCAGAACTCTTGGCGAACATTCTTTTTCTTTCTTCCTCTTTCCCACAACTTCCCATCCCCTCTGCACTCTGAACCTCAAACAGCCTCTCTTCTTTCAAGTCTTCCCTTAAAACAACTCTCTTCAAACCATAATCTTTCTCTTCATACCCCGCTATGATCCTTTGAGTCATTATGTGTGTGTGTGTGTGTTTCTATTGTTTCATACTTTTTTGTATTGTTTTTATATCATGATTGTTAGTACAGACCTGTTTACCATTCCGGTTTTGCCGGAATTATTCCGGAAATTTGCTAAAATTCCGGGTAAAATAGTAAATTCCGGGTGAACGCTGAAGATTCCGGGATTTCGAAAAAACGTCTATTATTTGTTTCCGTTCGTAGGCAAAGACGCAAGGATTGACCGAAACGTGTACCTAACACACTACGTCATCAGAAAAGTGGTTGTGCTTGACGTCACATGCATTAAATGCTGCATTTTCATTGGTTAAATAATGTTTTTATTTTGGTCGATCTATTTGGCGGCCAGACTTCTACTGTCGATTCGAAGAGCTTTCCAGGCAGTTTTTTAATGGTAGAGATTGTAATTAGGGCTTGAAATGAGTCAATTTAGATTATATTATCACTGGAAAATACGATAATGTGAGAATTTTGAAGTTTTCAACGGAAAATGAAGTGAAAATTGATCGCGATGGCGCCGAGTTGCAACTTGGCATCCGCCGATCCGCGGCCGAGTGATTTTTCTCTGTACGATCGTGGACATTTCCAGGTATTTTGCTTTTTCCAGCTTGTTTTATACTAAAATTGACTAAGAATTAGTGACTGAATTTACTAATAAAACTTTTCTGGCAAAATTGAGCCAAGAAATCATCACAATATTGAAAATAGACGCCGATGTTCGCGGAAAGGAGAAGAAGAAGAAACCGCTTTATCGCGAGTCGTGTACAGATCATGTGAATTCCGGTTTTTGTTCTCAAATTCCGGTTTTTTTTTGGTGGCAAATTCCGGGTTTTTCATTATAAGGGTAAACAGGTCTGTTAGTATGTGTTTGTCTGTTTTGACTCTGTGTGTATGTGTGGAGGAGGGGCATGCGTTCACGTATATGTGTTTGTCTGTTTTGACTCTGTGTGTATGTGTGGAGGAGGGGCATGCGTTCACGTATATGTGTTTGTCTGTTTTGACTCTGTGTGTATGTGTGGAGGAGGGGCATGCGTTCACGTATATGTGTTTGTCTGTTTTGACTCTGTGTGTATGTGTGGAGGAGGGGCATGCGTTCACGTATATGTGTTTGTCTGTTTTGACTCTGTGTGTATGTGTGGAGGAGGGGCATGCGTTCACGTATATGTGTTTGTCTGTTTTGACTCTGTGTGTATGTGTGGAGGAGGGGCATGCGTTCACGTATATGTGTTTGTCTGTTTTGACTCTGTGTGTATGTGTGGAGGAGGGGCATGCGTTCACGTATATGTGTGTATGTCTGAGTGTGAGTGTTTGTATGTTATTTACTGTTTCATTCTTTTAGTATTCTTTTATATTATGATTGCAAGCGCTTGGGGCTTTTTTCAAGATTAAGTGCCCTAAATATTATTATTATTATTAAGTCTTCTGGGAAATAGCTTTTCTGTGAATTTGGTCCAAGTTTGATTTGATTCAAGCCGAAAACAATTTTTGATACAGTTAGGACAAGTGGACTGATCAGATGTAAAATGGAATTGACACTTTGACCTGTGAAATTTGACACACAGGAGCGTTGTGCTTTCACGCCATGCTGGCTGTTGCGTGTGGTCAGGTGAGTCTGGCGGACGCAGTGAAGAAGCCCCTGGTGCCCCTGCTGCTGGAGAAGCTGAGCTGGCCTCCCCCCGGCCCCATGAGCCCCATCCTGACCCAGCTGCTGTACGTGGACTGCACCATGGACAACATGGAGCACCGCTGGACAGGGCCCGGCTTTGACCACCTGCTGGACACCATCGACCAGCACCTCCCGGCCAGCCACCGCAAGCTCCAGGCTCCAGACACCCAGCACAGATCGCTAACAGAGCCACCAGCTGCAGCACCAGACCCCCAGTCCACCCCACAGCAGCAGCATAAAGTGCAGTCACAGCCCGGGGTTGTAGCATCAGAGCAGAGGTCTGAACCTCAGGCAGAGTCTGCCCCTGTGATTGCTCCTGTGGCTGGGAAACCACCGTCACCCACTGCCAGTGCCCCACATGAAAAAGGGGAGGGGAGTGATGACAAAGGGGAGAAACCCAATGGAGAGAGCCTGTCAACTCCTGTTGCAGAGCCAGAGAAGAAAGAGGAAGATGCTGTGCTGAAAGAGCAACATGAAAAACCTGGCACCTCTGCCAGAAAGGCTTCCTATGCCAGCTCCATTGATTCCTACCTAGGTCATGATGCAGTCAATGATGGGCGCCAGTACTTGATGGCTGCGGGGGCTAAAGTTTATAAGAAGAGCGCTTGTTGTATGATACTGTGAACAACACGCAATTGCCCCCACGATCTACACAAATCTGTGGCAATATTTTGTAAATATCTCCAACTGTTATAACTCTTTTTAAGGTTATTGGAGGTTAAGATTCAATTTTTTCTGTTTTTATTGTTTGTTAGTGATGTGATAATAGTAAGGAAGTGGTTTATGTCTTGGTGATTATTATGGATTACTTTATGATTTTAATGAAATAATTTTGCAACAGTTTAGATCATAACATTTACTAATTTCCAAAGTCAGTAACCTTTTATTTGCATTTGCTTAAAAGCACTGTCTTGCTTAAAAGTATTGATTATATTATGTTTTCATGACATTTTTGTTGTTGTTGATGTTGGCTAAGACTTTAAATTCTATTGAAGAAAAATAGAGAACACAAACAAATCTGAAGATTTGTGAAATGTTTGCACCTTTTTTCTTATTTTCTAAAAATGCCTCGTTCTTCTATTGTCAAGGAAACTTTTCTCTTTTTTATAGTAAAATTTGGTTACCTGCAGTGTTTGTTTTGTTTCACACAAGATAGAGGAAGCAAAGCAAATCATTGCAATCAGCTCTGGTGTTTGCTATGCTGAATATAAAAGAAACGGTTATGGTTTACATGCGTGCCTAATGCACAGACAAGGGATAAAGATGGGGTGGGGTTGATTCTTTGAGAATGAAACTGTAAGCACTGTTGTTGTTGTTGTCTTACCCTGGCTTAAAGACTCCAGGGATCATCCATCCCAACAACCGAAGCACTTGAACACTATGGCACAAATGCACCAGCTAGGGATGAGAACATTACGTGTGTGACCGTTTTTGATTACCCTGCCACATGGGCAGCCGCACTCCGATTTTGGAGGATAAACTGTAAGCACTAAAGAAAATCATCCTGCTACAGTGCTAGTGTTGTAACGCGCCATGCTGGCTGTTGCGTGTGGTCAGGTGAGTCTGGCGGACGCGGTGAAGAAGCCCCTGGTGCCCCTGCTGCTGGAGAAGCTGAGCTGGCCTCCCCCCGGCCCCATGAGCCCCATCCTGACCCAGCTGCTGTACATAGACTGCACCGTGGACAACATGGAGCACCGCTGGACAGGGCCCGGCTTTGATCACCTGCTGGACACCATCGACCAGCACCTCCCGGCCAGCCACCGCAGGCTCCAGGCTCCAGACACCCAGCACAGATCACTAACAGAGCCCCCAGCTGCAGCACCCGACCCCCAGCCCACCCCACAGCAGCAGCACAAAGTGCAGTCACAGCCCGAGGTTGTAGCGCCAGAGCAGAGGTCTGAACCTCAGGCAGAGTCTGCCCCTGTGGTTGCTCCTGTGGCTGGAAAACCACCGTCACCCGCCGCCGCTAGTGCCCCACATGAAAAAGGGGAGGGAAGTAGTGGGAAAACGGACACAAAGAGCCATCCGCCAGAGGAGAAAGAGAAAGGCGGGGAAGATGCTGTTGAGAAAAAGGAGGATGAAAAACCTGACACCTTTGCCAGAAAGGATTCCCACACCAGTTCTATTGATACCTACTTAGGTCATGATGGAATTAATCATGGTCATCAGCACTTGGCAACTTATATGATAGCAGATGATTCGAGTGTTTGTTGTGTGATACTGTAGACACTAGCAGCAGCGCAAAGTGCAAACCACCGTCGCCCACCGCCACTTGTGCCCCACATGAAAAAGTGTCACAAGGAACTTTGCAGATGCAAGTAATATTTGTTAATTAAATTTGTCCAACTCCTATTATTTACCTTGAGGGTATATAACTAAACATATGATGTTTTTCCCCTGTAGTCAATGGATGGTTTGATAAGAAAACATGGGATGTTATAGAATGCCCTTGGAAGAGAAACATGTTTGCATCTTTATTTTCGTATCAATCTTTTTTTTCTTTTTTCTAGATAGGTTTTCCATTATCACACATAACCAGCATACTACAAATGACTAGTATTCGATATATTCGATATCGTTTGACAAGGAAAAGCATTTAAAGTAGAGAAAAAATGCTGCCTTATGAAATATTTAATTCATACCTTTTGTGTGTGTTATAATGTGCCCATCAGAATTTTTTTTATTGTTTCTGATTTCTTTTCCTTTAATTTAATTGGTGCCTTGATTTTTTTCAATTGCATTGCATTAAAATTCTTTTATAAATATTTTTTTTGTGAGTGTTTGTCGATTCTAATTGCATGCTCAAAATTTGATTTAACAGACAAGTAAATCCACAAGGATACTAACAAGGTTGTTGTCATTAACCCTTTCGCCGCCAGTCATTTCAGCCGCAAAATACCATTAAGCTGATTTGGTTAGAGAAAAAAAATGGTCTGCAATATTATAAATTCCTCTGTGAGATGTATAACATCAGGCCTATCCTTACCTCCCAAAATTAAGAAACTAGCGTCTCGGATAACAGGACCTGATTTGATGCCTTTTAGTGACATAGGTGTGGTGCATAATGTAACATTGGCAGTGAAAGGGTTAATGTTATTGTGTTTATGGATTTATTTTCCTTGTCCATCAGATAGTGCAATTCAATTATGTTTTAGCATTCATTGCTTCAGCTGTCCTCATTAAAGTACACGTGTGTGTGTATTCTGTATACATTTGATTTGATTTGATGGATGAGTGATTAGGCAATAATCAATTCATTGTGGCAAATTTACATTTTTGTGTGTTTATTTGTTTGTTGTGATCTACTATCTGTGATAACTGCTCAAGTTGAGAAATGCCCCCACCTTTCATTTTCGTAGGATTTCACACCAGACATTGTCAATAATGTTTAGAAAAGTTTGTTTTATTGTTGACCTCTCCTGATTTTTTTAATATTTTAATTATTGCAATCCACAAGATGTAAAATCAAATGTTTCAGTTTAAGCTGCAATATCAAAATTGTTTAATGAAGTTTACTTTATCATTGTGGTTTTTATGTTAGTACATTAGTACTGTGATAGACGCAATTGATATTTGTTGAAATTGGGTTTTTTGTGTGAAATTGTTGGGTATATCAAAGTTGAAAGATAGGTCAAATGTTGCATTACATTTCTTTTATGTTAAAAGCATGACTTGTAGAACATGTCTATTGTATACAGAGGTATTAAAACATGTTTGAAGACTACTGCTGTAATCTTGGAATGGTTGTTTTTTATGATGATACATAATGTTGAAAATATATATTTGATTTAAAAGATTATACAGATGACCATTTTTAGTTGTTGGTTTTATTTTTATTTTGTTAGTTCAATTTGTAGAGGCTTACAATTGTTCATCTTTCTATTGCTTTATTCTAAAAATGCAGTCAGATACTTGATGATAATACATGTATAGAGCAGTTATACTGACTGATTAGAGACTTAAAAGAGTGGCTTGTAGGACATGTAACGAAAAGAAGTGCAAGATCTGGATGGTTTTTTTTTTTATTGTGTGATTCAAAATGATACAGAATGTGGCAAACAATGAAACAAAGCTAAGGAAGAATATTAAAATTTTGAATCATTTTCTTTGTGTGGTTTATTAAGATTTAAAAACTCATCGTAGCCTTGATGGATTGTTCTACTTTACATTTGAACAAGGTTTTGTTTTAATCTCATTTAAATATATGTTGTAGGCCTTTATGAAAACATGTAGTTTATGAGATACTGTACAAAAATTGAAAAATGTTTGGCCAATTTTCATTGGGAATTAGCTGATGTTTATTGAGCAAACAAGCCTTTTGTAAAACTTTACTCATTTTGTTATTGTTTTTCATGTATAATTGTTATGTTATTCAGAAAGCAATCTGTGATAGAAGTATGAGCATGGGTGTGGAATGGAAACAATGTCTGACAATTTAAGGACAGGTTTAAGAGCATTTTTTGAAAACAATTATTGATTTATTCAAATGTATAAACTGCCCTATATTTCCTTTTCTGTATTTGTACTTTAGTCAGGTTTTTTTTCTGAGTGCTGTGAATAGGTGATGATCCTTCAGAATGTTCTACTGCTGAGCCTACACAATGATTTTATTGTTATTTTTTTCATGGAAATATTGTCATGTCACGCCCAATATGTCATGCCCACTGGATCAATCCTGGAGGATCAATCCCAAAGGCAGGCAGGTTCTTTCGGAAGAACACTGAACCACAAGCACGCCCCCCACACACACACCAGTACAAGCAAAGAAATACAGTTACAACACAACCATTTATTCACCACTCACACATAGACATAAACACATCCAAAATACTAGAGAATGAGATGGATGGGGATGGGGGCAAGAACTGGCCTAATTACCTAGATAGAAGAAAATTGATGATGATCCCCTATGCAGAACTTTTTTTGAGTGCTGTGATTAGGTGATGATCCTTCATAATGGTTTACTGCTGAACCTACGCAATGATTTTATTGTTGTTGTTTTTTCATGGAAATACTTTAGTTTTAGTACTTTTTACTCTTTTGTTATAGACAGACTGATTAATAAAAGTGTTAATTAAAATGAATGAATTAATCTTTAATTTGATGTTATTTTCACATCAATTGCGGTGTTGTACATTTTTGCGATTTTCCTGACACTGACCTATCAAATTTGCATTTGTCATTTTGTCTTGCACTCTTGGTCTCTGCCAGGACAATTGTCCTATTGTGCCGCAATTGAAGCGGACATGTGTCCTATTGTTTTTGCAATCATGGTGACATGCCATTCCCACATGGGATTCAAATCAAAGATCCTTCTCTTGTATTTAAGACTCTCCCCCCCCCCTCTCTCTCCCACCTTCCCAATCCCCAGTCACTTATGATGCACCTTTTTCTTACTTCAGATTTCTGGCAGAACCTGCCTTGGATTAATGGCAGATCTTTTTGTGTTGCGATTTTGCACAATATTCACTTCACGATGCTTGGCCGGGTATTAAGGGCCAGCCACACATCGACTGTACCATACGATTCGATCTCGTGGTCTCCAAGAACAAATAGGATTCTCGCTTTGAGATCACGTGATCGAATCGTATCATACAGTCATATGATTTTAGCCGACGTGTGGCTGGCCCTCAAGAGTCCTGTTGAAATTGCATGTTCAGGACAATTGTCCTATAGATATTCTTAAGCCAGGGCAATTGTCATATAGATAGTCTTAAGCCAGGGCAATTGTCCTATAGATAGTCTTAAGCCAGGGCAATTGTCATATAGATAGTCTTAAGCCAGGACAATTGTTCTATAGATATTCTTAAGCCAGGGCAATTGTCATATAGATAGTCTTAAGCCAGGACAATTGTTCTATATATTCTTAAGCCAAGGCAATTGTCATATAGATAGTCTTAAGACAGGACAATTGTTCTATAGATAGTCTTAAGCCAGGGCAATTGTCATATAGATAGTCTTAAGCCAGGGCAATTGTCATATAGATAGTCTTAAGCCAGGGCAATTGTCCTATAGATATTCTTAAGCCAGGGCAATTGTCATATAGATAGTCTTAAGCCAGGACAATTGTTCTATATATTCTTAAGCCAAGGCAATTGTCATATAGATAGTCTTAAGACAGGACAATTGTTCTATAGATAGTCTTAAGTCAGGACAATTGTCCTATATATTCTTAAGCCAAGACAAATGTCCTACATATAGTCTTCAGATAGGACAATTGTCCTGTATATATTATGCCAGAACAATTGTCCTATATATATGCTTAAGCCAGGGCAATTGTCCTATAAATAGTCTTAAGCCAGGACAATTGTCCCACATATATTCTTAACCCAGGACAATTGTCCTATAGGTAGTCTTAAGCCTATAGATAGTCTTAACCCAGGACAATTGTCTAATAGATAGTCTTAAACCAGCACAATTGTTGTATGGATAGTCTTAACCCAGGACAATTATCCTATAGATAGTCTTGAAGCCAGTATATTCTTAAGCCAGGACAATTGTCCTATATATATTCTTAAGCCAGGACAATTGTCATGTATATTCTTAAACCAGGGCAATTATCCTATAGATATTCTTGACCCAGGACAATTATCCTATATATATTCTTAAGCCAGGACAATTGTCCTATATATTCTTAAGCCAAGACAATTGTCCTATGGATAGTCGTAGGACAGGACAATTGTCCTGTAGATATTCTTAAGCCAGAACAATTGTCCTATATATATATTCTTAAGCCAGGACGATTGTCCTATAGATGTTCTTAAGCCAGGACAATTGTCCTATGGATAGTCGTAGGACAGGACAATTGTCCTGTATATATTCTTAAGCCAGAACAATTGTCCTATATATATATTCTTAAGCCAGGACGATTGTCCTATAGATGTTCTTAAGCCAGGACAATTGTCCTATGGATAGTCGTAGGACAGGACAATTGTCCTGTATATATTCTTAAGCCAGAACAATTGTCCTATATATATATTCTTAAGCCAGGACGATTGTCCTATAGATGTTCTTAAGCCAGGACAATTGTCCTATGGATAGTCGTAGGACAGGACAATTGTCCTGTATATACTTAAGCCAGAACAATTGTCCTATATATATATTCTTAAGCCAGGACGATTGTCCTATAGATGTTCTTAAGCCAGGACAATTGTCCTATGGATAGTCGTAGGACAGGACAATTGTCCTGTAGATATTCTTAAGCCAGAACAATTGTCCAATATATATATTCTTAAGCCAGGACGATTGTCCTATAGATGTTCTTAAGCCAGGACACATTCTCCTATCAGGGGTCCAAAACATGTACAACACTGAATTGTGACATTAGACAGTGTTGATTTGTTGATCTCATCAATAACAGTTTGTAATGTTCATTTTAGACTTATACACCTTTTGTTTTATTTTATTAATAGTTTTTAAAAAAATGACTGGCATGAGAAAGTTGTCAATATACAGTAGAGTTGCCCTGAAGCCTGTCTCTTGCTCGCTGTGCCTGTGACTGTGAATGAATGGTGTGTGAAAGATTATGAACTGTTTTGGGCTTGTTTCTGTCAAGCATTGTTCGTCTTCATTGTTATATCGTCGGTGAAATTCAAAAACCTCATCTCTATTTTGGTAGTTTTGAGAAAAATGAAAACAAACTTTGAAAAATGAACTGCGTTGACCACAACTATGATGAATATGTTGTTCAAGACATTGCAAGTTTAGTCCTGCATTTTGTTAAAATTCCTTTGAAAAATTATTTTAGACTTGAAATGAACGAAGATACAAGGTTTTTGTCCTCAACTACGGTAGATCTGAATTTAGGACTTACAAGTTTTTCTTCTATTTTCACAACCTCATTTACCCCAGACAGAAAGTCGTTAGAGATACGAGCTTTTGGTGGAAGGTGGCAGGAAAAATTAGAGATGACTATGTATCTAACAAAAATAAATTAAAAAAATCGAGACACAAGGTTTTTGAATTTCACCGAGGATATGCCCATCTTCACACTAATGTGTAGAAAACCCATGCACGCATGCACATGTACACGCATTCAATGCACAGACATACATCCCTTGTTCCCATTCCAATGTACTCCTCTTCTTACAGTATCCATGCAATACTCTCCTTAATCTATTTTCTTTTCTTTTTTTTCTTTTTTCTTTTTTGCTGTCCCATCTTCTGGGCCGTACAGTGGCGTTGCTCCCACGCCGCTCGTTCCGAATCCCAATTCGGAGCTACACCCCGGTTTGTTCAAGTCGCAGAATCCGAGACCAGCAGTCCAAGGGGAGCGAATCTATGTCAGGCCGTCAGGTGGCAACCAACCGAGGAGACACTGCACTTCTGCTGAGTCACTTCGGTGGAGTTCAGTGGAGCCTGTTCAGGACACCACCTACTAAGCCCCCTACTGACGACACTATTCTCTTAGTCGCGGAGCCAGCGTGAGTGAGGTCCTCCTTCGAGGGCCACCACGACCGTCCACCGACAGCTCCCCAGAACACACTGATCCCCATGACTTTGACCCAAACGCACCAAGGCATAGACTGGATTGGAAACCGAAACTGAGGTCACCATGAGAGCAGGGCATGCAAAGCCACAGAATTTGAGACATTTGTTTTTATGATTGATGGAAAATGAGGCCGATGATAACGATGATGATGATGCTATGGAGTTCCGTATCGGTCTGAGACTGCATGGCAGGGCTGTATTCTACGCTTCCTTTCATAATGATATCCCGGTGTTAACCAGGCCCGAGAACTACAGACACCTGCAGTGTTGGTCTTGCAATTAGAGCAACACTCTCAGAATCGCATCCGTTAAGCGGATGAAACTCGACTGTGTGGTTTCAGTCTTCCCATTGAGCCCATAGCCACTCACTCTGGGTAGGAGTCGGTCCAGGACCGAAAAAACCCTCGCCTCTGATGGGACTCGAACCCAAGACCTCCCAGCCAGTAGTCCGCGACGCTAACCACTACACCACGGCGGCTGGTTCCTTAATCTATTTTCATTTGAAAAACCACAGCATGAAGCTTATGGGAATAATAATTTAAACTTGACTCATGCATTTAATCACATTTTAAATGAGTAAAATGAACATATTTGCTGCTAAATAAAAAATTATCTTTCTTACATTGAAATTTCTCTTTCTCTTTCGTACACGCACATAACATTGCCACATACACATACTGTGCGTGCACACACACATCGGCATACTCACACAGACACATGTACGCACTAACAAACCTACCCCCAACACACACGAACACACCCACTCACAGTGAAAATATAATTAAAACATGTTCTATGGGTTACTAAAACTAAAACTAGTTGTCGTACCCTTGCTTCATGTCAGGACAATCCCCCCCCCCCCCCCCAATCCCCCCCCCCCCCCCCCCCCCCCCCCCCAGGAAAATTCGCCCCCGGAAAATTCCTCCCTGGACAATTCCCCCACGCAAATTCCCCCCTAAGACACCCCCACCACACACACACACACACACACACACACGTGAACGCGGCACACACATACGCGTGCACACATAACCCACAAAACCAAGACGCACACATGTATGCTCATATGCATGCTCACACACATACACAACACACACACACACACACACACACCACAAAACACAGCACAAACCTCTATTCAATCGTCCCTCACGTGCACACAACGATAGACAACTGATCAAATATTTAGGGTGCAGCAGGAAAAAGATGGGTTTTAAGAGAGGTTTTGAATGAGGAGACTGAGTTGTGTCAGAGAGGCGAAGGCAGATAATTCCAAAGAGATGGTGCTTGACAGGAAAAAGAACGTTGGCCAGCAGATTTGAGACGGGTGGAGGGAAGGGAAAGGAGACGAGAATCAGAAGACGAACGTGATTGAACTGGGAGCCAATGTAGGGAACGAAGAACCAGAGTGATATGATCGTACCTAGGGGAGCATTGACCTAGAGATGCATGAGAGTTGATGGACAGCCAGCAAGAAGTGAGTTACAGTAGTCAAGGCGAGACAGAACAAAAGCTTATACTAGAGTCTTCAGGGCATATTGAGAGAGGAAACGGCGGATTGAACTAATTCTTCGAAGTTCTAGATAGTAAGACTTGCAAACATTGGAAACATGCTGTTTGAAAGAAAGGGTTTGGGCCAAAGTGACACCTAGATTGCGGACAGATGCTGATAGCTTGATCTCAGTGCCATCAATGTGGACAGAACCTGGGAGAACCTGAGTTTTAATTGTGTGGTTAAAGGCTACAAGAATCATCTGTCTTTTAAGCATTTAGTTACAGTTTGTTATAGAACATCCATGTTTTAACAGCAGAAATGCACAACTTAGAAGAATAAATCATTTGATCTAACTGACTCAGGTGGGCAGAAATGTACAGCTGATTATCATCAGAAAAGCTATGATTTTGAAGAGAATGCTGGTTGATGATGGTGGAGAGAGGTTGGGTATAAAGAACAGAAAGGATAGGGCCTAAGACTGAACCTTGGGGCACACCGAACTGAAGACCTTTTGGAAGAGATGGAGAACCATTGACAACAACTGTCTGTGTGCGATCAGAGAGGTAGGAAGAAAACCCGGAAAGAACAGCCCCAGATAGACCAAAGGAGGTGTGAAGTCTAGAACTGAGGATAGAGTGGTCAATAGTATCAAACGCTGCAGAAAGATCAAGGAGAAAGAGAAGAGAAACCTTGTTTTCATCCAAGGCAGTGAGTAGATCGTTCGTTATCTTCTTGTCCCTTACACCCAAAAAGGTCAAATTTAGAAACGAACCCAAGATTCGTTCTAATTTGATTTTGCTACCAGAAAGTACCAAAAGAGTGCAAACCTCTGACAAGATAGCTCCGTTTTTTTACCTTGTCAGTATCCTGAAAATATCTTGCTTAAAACCCTTTCAACGCCAGCCATTTTCAGCCCAAACTCTCCATTAAACCTACCTGGGTAGAGAAAAGATTTCATCTGCAATTATTTGGATTCCTTTGCGACGTCCATAAAATAGGGCCTATTCTTACCTCCCAACATTAAGAACATCAGATAACAGACCCTCATTTGATGCCTTTCAGTGACATGGGTGCTCAATCATTGTGGTGCCAAGAGGCGACAAAAGGGTTAAAGTTAGAACAAATCACTCATCTGTCGCGCGCGCACACACACACACACACACTGATGACAAAAATGGTGTTTAAATTTCAATGTTGTTTTTGCTATAGGTGCTAAATATATACAATAGCAAACAAGCATGCTATGCGTTACCTACAATTGATATTTACGTGGTCAGCATCTAGACCTGCTGCCATCCTTCAGAGGCCCAATATGCGTGTTAATAATGACTGCACTGTATTGATTGGCTAATGGGCGTGTTAATAATGACTGCACTGCATTGATTGTGTATTGTGATAGTTGCATTTACCGTCTTGAACACAAGGCATTGAAAACAAACATGAAACCACCTTAGCTGGTTTATGTAACAATTGAAAGCTTCCTGGAATGTATAAGAAATTGTGTTGTTTTTTGCTGTATTGTGCATACACAACCCTAAGGCTAATGCAACGAGATGACGTGTCCCACTTAGGAATATGTGGTGGTCCTGAAAAGGACCTTTAAATGGGATAGCAAGGGGCTAGCTGGCAAGGAGGCTTCTCAAGCCTTTCCGCTGGAAGTCTTGGCCTGCGATTTCTTGGGCAGCAGCACGGCCTGGATGTTGGGCAGCACGCCTCCCTGGGCGATGGTGACCCCGGACAGCAGCTTGTTGAGCTCCTCGTCATTACGGATGGCCAGCTGCAGGTGGCGAGGGATGATTCTGGTCTTCTTGTTGTCCCGGGCAGCGTTGCCTGCCAACTCCAGCACCTCAGCGGCCAGGTACTCCAGAACAGCCGCCAGGTAAACAGGAGCGCCCGCACCTACACGTTCAGCATAGTTGCCTTTACGGAGAAGTCTGTGGATTCGACCCACGGGGAACTGGAGTCCAGCGCGGGATGAGCGGGACTTGCTCTTGCCCTTGACTTTGCCACCTTTTCCACGTCCAGACATGACGAGAGAGAGTAGTGGTTGTGAGGAGAACAATTTTCTAAGACGAACACCTTGATGCGAAGCGAGCATTTATGCCTGACTGCACACTGTCTCAGCCTTTTTATGCAAACTCTAATGTTAAACTGTTGACTGTTAGTCAGCCAATCATCTTGCTCTATTTCTACCACCAGGAAGCAAGGCCAGCAACACAAACCAAAAGTTCCGTTTTTCTGAGTCCAACTTCACACAACGTCAATCGACAGAGTAGCTCTAGTTTATCTGTATTGAAAGCGTTCAACCGTGAGACCATGCCACCCAAAGTGAGTTCAAAGGGCGCCAAAAAGGCCGGAAAAGCCAAGGCCGTTCGCACAGGCGAAAAGAAGCGCAAGAGGAAGAGGAAGGAAAGCTATGCCATCTACATCTACAAGGTGCTAAAGCAGGTGCACCCTGACACTGGTATCAGCAGCAAGGCCATGTCCATCATGAACAGCTTCGTGAACGACATCTTCGAAAGGATCGCCGCCGAAGCCTCGAGACTGGCCCATTACAACAAGCGCTCCACCATCACCAGCCGCGAGATCCAGACGGCTGTGCGCCTGCTGCTGCCTGGCGAGCTGGCCAAGCACGCCGTGAGCGAGGGGACCAAGGCGGTCACCAAGTACACCAGCAGCAAGTAAAGCCTGAGCTGAAAAAAAACCAGGCTTGCTTGCTTGCTTTCAAATCTAGGCCCTTTTCAGGGCCACCCATTTTCCCAAGTGGGGTCACCGATTCTCATTGCATTATATTGACCGTTAAGTCATAGTTATGATTACCAAACTGCACACGCATTATGCTTGTTTAAATAAATCGTATTCCTGACAACTCTACGTAAACAATGACAACTGCAATTTATGTGACATAACCATCATGCTTGGCATCCACATGTCCAAATCTGTTTTTCTATTAAAAAAATCTAGAATAAAATCCAAGACCTTTTCGTAATACTATGGATTTATCTGTTCTGATGTGATTTAGTATGGCATAAGAGCAGTTTCAAAATGGAATTTCTACTTTGAGTTAAATCTGTTCCACACCCATCTCTACACACTCCTCTCCCCACCTCCGTCTTCCCCTAACCCTTGACCCGCCCAATCAACCGATGGATCCTCAGCCAGTGCTTGATAACGGACTGACCATTGTGACGGCATCATTATTCTGTTTGATGTGGGCTGACCACATAGTGTTATTATTAGCCAGTGCTTGATAACGGACTGACCAGTTGTGCTGTCGGTCAGTCTGTGCTGCATTGTGTCATCCTTTTCTTTTGCGAAGGAAGCTGCACGTTTGTCAAGTTTATGTGCCTTCGTGTCCATCTGTATAATCAGTACTCTCTGGGTCTTTTATGAGTTTTATCCCAGCAGTTTTACTATCCTAGTTGCCTCATTCTCATCTCTCACTTGGCTTGTGGGCGTGTAAGTGTGTGTGTGTGTGTGTGTGTGTGTGTGTGTGCGTGTGCGTGTGTGTGCGTGTGCGTGCGCGTGCGTGTGCGTGTGCGTGTGCGTGCGTGCGTGCGCGCGCACGCGCGTTCATTTGACTACACGAATTACGCAAATCAAAGTAAATCCTTTAGATGGTTTTACGGGAAAAAACCCAATTTGCACACAAAAACTGAGATCCATTTAAAACAAAAACAAAAACGAATAGGCCTAATTATTTTGTTGTATGGTTTTGTTACAGCAATTGTTTGTTCAAGAATCAAATTACAAAGTAGCCAGCCACCTCACGTAGTCACAAAGTTAGAGAACAAAATTGGTTTTACTTCAAGCAACGTGAAAAATGAAACCGTACCCTGCATTAAAGGCGGACCCTGACGGATGAGTTTTTGCAAGAAACACGTCGAGGTCACCAGAAAGAGTCTTTTCAAGGATTGGAACAGTCATTTTGCTCTGGTTTCCTAGAAATCAAACCCTAAAAACGGCGATTCCTCCCTGGCGGAGTTAGAAACCATTTTGGATGGGGTGGGTGGAGGCCACTAATAAAAGTGGTTGAAGCTTTTTTCAATTTGGCAGTGCAGTAAAAACAAGAACCATGGAGCTATTTTCTTAGTTGTGAATGAAACTGTCTTTGGTAAACTGTATATAAAAACATATTTACAAAAATGAAAAGGCTTTGTATTGCGGACATTTTGTGCAAACGATTTGGCATAAACTCAGGCAGACATTAGAAAAGAGCAAGCACGTGCCTTGTCTTTCACTGAAACAATCCAACTTCTGGTAGGTCCGCCAAGGAAGAACCACCGATTTCACTTCTACAAAACCAGAGCAAAGTGAGTGTTGCAATCTCTGTAAATGGTGTTTTCCTGGTGATCTCGACGTGTTTTCTTGCAAAATCTCACCCGTCAGGGTGCCACTTTGAATGAGTCGCATTTCGTTTGAATCACTCCCATTGCCAGAAAACTTAGTTTTGCTTCAAGCAATACAAAAATCAATCTTGAATTATAGTATTATGCACTTGTTGCAGATTTGCTAATATTCACATTGTACTTGCGATGTTAGTAACAGTAACCCAGTAACCAATGCAACGAGTCGTGACCCACTCGGGAATCTGGGTGGTCCTGAAAAGGACCTAAAGTAGGGGTTGTCTAAGGAGCTAGGCTCAAAGCTAGAGCTTAAGCGCGCTCGCCACGGATACGGCGTGCCAGCTGGATGTCCTTGGGCATGATGGTCACACGCTTGGCGTGGATGGCACAAAGGTTGGTGTCTTCGAACAGACCCACCAGATAGGCCTCGCTGGCTTCCTGCAGGGCCATGACGGCTGAGCTCTGGAAACGCAGGTCCGTTTTGAAGTCCTGGGCGATCTCGCGGACCAGGCGCTGGAAGGGTAGCTTGCGGATCAACAGCTCGGTGCTCTTCTGGTAGCGACGGATCTCACGCAGGGCCACGGTGCCGGGCCTGTAGCGGTGGGGCTTCTTCACTCCGCCTGTGGCAGGCGCGCTCTTCCTGGCCGCCTTGGTAGCCAGCTGTTTGCGGGGAGCTTTCCCTCCAGTAGACTTGCGAGCGGTTTGCTTGGTACGAGCCATGATAAGGAGATTTGTAGAGTTGTAGAGTTGTAGACTGAACGCTGTCTTCTTCTGCTGTGAATACGGCGAGAAAGAGACGAATGAAGCTCAGACTGGTGCGTTTCCAACCTTTATACACGCTTACCTTGGCGGGCTTTCCAACCAATCAACGATGAGTCTCAGAAGCGCTGTCTTTCAGTTATACCATTTTGCGACACGGATTGTGCACACAGTTCACCTGTAAAAAAAAGAAAGAAAGTATATTCACCTTTTGGCTCAATCATTCAGGTTCCGTTTGCGTTTGGTTTCTGTTCGCCAACGGCCATAACACGTTGAAAACACTGGTTCCCATCCGATCACTGAAGTTAAGCAACGTTGGGCCTGATCAGTATTTGGGGTGGTATTTCACCCGTGTTACTCTCTCTGTATCATATGTCTGCAAAATTATTTTTCCTAAATAAAAGATCATGGCCTATATTCGCATCGATATAGTGTGAGACTTATTAATATCATTATGAAATCTTAGAAGTCCTTCTAAAGTCCTATTAAAGGGAGCGTGGTCGAGAAACGCATTCTCTCTCTCTGTGTGTGTGTGTGTGTGTGTGTGTGTGTGTGTGTGTGTGTGTGTGTGTGTGTGTGTGTGTGTTCTCAGTGTCTCTCTCTCAACTCGTGCACACACACGCGCACACGCACACGCACGCACACACACACACACACACACACACACACACACACACACACACACTCGAAGAGGGAGACAGACAGGCAAGCAGGAAGAGACAGACAGACCGTCACACATACAGACAAAGACAGAGAGGGGCATAGTCAGAGGCTGGGAGACAGGGAACAGAGAAATCAATTCAGTGTCAGAACCAAAGACAGACTGACAGTGACAGATAGGGACATATAGAGACAGACAGATAGACAGAGACAGAGAGGGACATAGAGTCAGAGGTTGGGAGACAGGGAACAGAGAAATCAATTCAGTGTCAAACCAAAGACAGACTGACAGTGACAGATAGGGACACATAGAGACAGACAGATAGACAGACAGAGACAGAGAGGACGTAAAGACAGACAGAGAGGGACATAGAGACATATCCATAGGGGCATAGAGTGAGACAGAAAACAGAAAAACCAAATCAGTTTCAAGTCAGACAGACAGAGAAGGACATAGAGACAGACAGACCGAGAGGGACATAGAGACAGACAGAAAGAGAGAGACATAGAGTGAGCGGTAGTGAGACAGAAATCAGAAACGCTTAGTTCGGTGTTTGTTCTATATCACCCCACTCCATATAGATGATATGGAGTGGGCGATTTCACTGTGCACATGCAGGCCGTCATCGGTTGACACCAGCGTTGTGGCAGCGGACAGCGGAAGGCAGGAATGATTGGAGGAAGCGGTTAGTTCCTGAGGCAAAGCTCCTGAGGCACCCATTAGACGACTCTGTCTGTTTCTCAGTGTCTCTCTCAACGCGCACACACTCACACATACACACACACACACACAGTCACACACACACACACACACACACACACACACACACACACACACATACAGATACAGTCACACACACACACACACACACACACACATACACACACACACACACACACACACACACACACACACACACACACACACACACACACCGGAGATACCGGCTGAAGAGGGAGACAGACAGGAAGCAGGCAGACAGACAGGCAGACATTCCAGAACCAAATTAGTGGTCTTGCATGCGTTGATACACACATTTTATGAGATCACAGAGAGAGGGAGAGACAGACAGACCGTCAAACATACAGACAAACAGACAGAGAGGGGCATAGTGTCAGGGGTTGGGAGACAGGGAACAGATAAATCAATTCAGTGTCAAAACCAGAGACAGACTGAAAGTGACAGATAGGGACAGACAGAGACAGAGAGGGACATAGAGACAGACAGGCAGGAACATAGAGACAGACAGGTTGACAGACAGGGACATAGAGTGAGAGGTAGGGGTACAGAAAACAGAAAAAAACAAATCAGTGTCAAGCCAGACAGACAGACAGACAGAGACCATTAAGCATATTAGATCTTGCCAATGTAGACTAAGTTATAGTCTGCTTCAGTTCAAGATTTTTAGAATACAAAACAGCATCGGATTTGCAATCTACAGTTATCTCGATTACATACAAAAAACAAATGCGCATACGTGCGCGAACTGAAAAAGGAATGCACACTAACAAAACTAAGAAATAAAAAAAATTGACCTTGCCCAGTATCGAACTCGTAGCTGCGACATAACTAGACGGACCCTACGAAACACGCATTCTACCTCTGTGCTAAGGAATCATTCGAGGATAAAGAAACAATTTGTGTATTTAAACATTTGACAATAAAAGATGAAATCGGTTGTGAGTGCATGAAGCAGTGTGCGAACTAAACATTTTGACTTCTATTCAAAGCTGACAATCAAAGTGTTGCTGAAAAAGAAAAGTATCGTTCAAAAGCACATAGAATAAGCTTTGTAGAAATATAAAGATTATTTCACTTTTTCCAAGTACAGAAAATGATAAACGAAAAAAAAAGGTCAATAAATATTCAAAAACTCATCTTGTTGACCACATCATGAAATTTCAATGAGGTATTTTAAAGTCATGTAAATGTAACTGAAATTTGTTTCATTTCATTGAGTTAATTGGCATGGGCTTCTTACCCTGGTAGAATGGGCGTTTTACCACTCTCTCTCTTATGATCAAAACGAATGGACGCTACAATCACTCTGGTAGCAGCTCCATGGTTGACACTAAGACTAACATGTAAATCAACTATTGCAACAGACATGTGTGACCCACTTGGGAAAATGTGTAGCCCTGAAAAGGGCTTTTCGAGTTGTTTTGATCTCTTAAGATCGAGGCGAGGTTCGGGGCCTAACCACCAAAGCCGTAGAGGGTGCGGCCCTGGCGTTTGAGGGCGTACACCACGTCCATGGCGGTCACGGTCTTCCTTTTGGCGTGCTCGGTGTAGGTGACAGCATCACGGATCACGTTCTCCAAGAACACCTTGAGTACGCCACGGGTCTCCTCGTAGATGAGCCCCGAGATGCGCTTGACTCCACCACGACGTGCCAGACGACGGATAGCGGGCTTGGTGATACCCTGGATATTGTCACGAAGCACCTTTCGGTGACGCTTAGCGCCCCCCTTTCCCAGACCTTTTCCTCCTTTACCTCTGCCAGACATTTTTGATGTTGTTACTTTGATTTCTGCAAGTAGAATGATACATTTTTGAAGAATGGCGGTATATAAAAAGCAAAGCCGGCCTCCAATGAGGAAAAAGTGTCACGGTTGGGTTGTCTTTAAACACGTGGTTTAGTAGAAGTAAATACCATAAAATATTGTAAAAACTTAGTATGCTGGACGAAAACGATGAAATATGCTATGAGGGTTCCGTAATGATAATAACAATAATAATAATAATAATAATAATAATAATAATAATAATAATAATAATAATAATAATAGTAGTACATTTATATAGCGCTTTACCAAAAATGAGCCCAAAGCGCTTTACAATCAATTATTCATCAACAAAAATAGCATTTAAGACTAACACAAACCAGCAACAACGCATATACAATGCAACTCTCTCTCTCTCTCTCTCTCTCTCTCTCTCTCTCTCTCTCTCTCTCTCTCTCTCTCTCTCTCTCTCTCTCTCTCTCTCACACACACACACACACACACACACACACACACACACACACACACACACACACACACACACACACACGCACGCACGCACGCACACGCACACACACACACACACACAACACACACACACACACGTACACGCGCACTCTCACATTTATCAACACTGACTCATTATTCATCTTTCATTCAGTAAGCCATAGCAACTGAGTTGCATGGACTGACCACATACACCAACACACATACACAAACGTTTAGAGGATACACATACAAATACACTCACGTAGACAGATACACCCACATGCATACAGACACACACATACACATGCGTGCACACATAACCCACAAAAACCAAGACACACACAAGCACACATGTATGCTCATATGCATGCTCACACACATACACACACACACACACACACACACACACACACACACACACACACACACACACACACACACACACACACACACACACACACACACACACACACACACACACACACACACACACACACACACACACACACACACACACACACACACACACACACACACACACACACACACACACACAGGACGTAAAAAAAGCTTTATCAAGCTTACTCTTTTATCGTCAATAAAGATCATTTTGACTTGACTTGACTTGACTTGACACACACACACACACCACAAAAACACTGCACAAACCTCTATTCTATCGTCCCTCACGTGCACACAACGATAGACAACTGATCAAATATTTAGGGTGCAGCAGGAAAAAGATGGGTTTTAAGAGAGGGTTTGAATGAGGAGACTGAGTTGTGTCGGAGAGGCGAAGGCAGATAATTCCAAAGAGATGGTGCTTGACAGGAAAAAGAACGTTGGCCAGCAGATTTGAGACGGATGGAGGGAAGGGAAAGGAGACGAGAATCAGAAGACGAACGTGATTGAACTGGGAGCCAATGTAGGGAACGAAGAACCGGAGTGATATGATCGTACCTAGGGGAGCGAGAAATGAGACGGGCAGCATTTGGAGCTTAGAGATGAGAGTTGATGGACAGCCAGCAAGAAGTGAGTTACAGTAGTCAAGGCGAGACAGAACAAAAGCTTATACTAGAGTCTTCAGGGCATATTGAGAGAGGAAACGGCGGATTGAACTAATTCTTCGAAGTTCTAGATAGCAAGACTTGCAAACATTGGAAACATGCTGTTTGAAAGAAAGGGTTTGGTCCAAAGTAACACCTAGATTGCGGACAGATGCTGATAGCTTGATCTCAGTGCCATCAATGTCGACAGAACCTGGGAGAACCTGAGTTTTAATTGTGTGGTTAGAGGCTACAAGAATCATCTCTGTCTTTTCAGCATTTAGTTGCAGTTTGTTATAGAACATCCATGTTTTAACAGCAGAAATGCACAACTTAGAAGAAGAAATCATTTGATCTAACTGACTCAGGTGGGCAGAAATGTACAGCTGATTATCATCAGAAAAGCTATGATTTAGAAGAGAATGCTGGTTGATGATGGTGGAGAGAGGTTGGGTATAAAGAACAAAAAGGATAGGGCCTAAGACTGAACCTTGGGGCACACCGAACTGAAGACCTTTTGGAAGAGATGGAGAACCATTGACAACAACTGTCTGTGTGCGATCAGAGAGGTAGGAAGAAAACCAGGAAAGAACAGCCCCAGATAGACCAAAGGAGGTGTGAAGTCTAGAAATGAGGATAGAGTGGTCAATAGTATCAAACGCTGCAGAAAGATCAAGGAGAGAGAGAAGAGAAACCTTGTTTTCATCCAAGGCAGTGAGTAGATCGTTCGTTATCTTCTTGTCCCTTACACCCAAAAAGGTCAAATTTAGAAACGAACCCAAGATTCGTTCTAATTTGATTTTGCTACCAGAAAGTACCAAAAGAGTGCAAACCTCTGACAAGATAGCTCCGTTTTTTTTACCTTGTCAGTATCCTGAAAATATCTTGCTTAAAACCCTTTCAACGCCAGCCATTTTCAGCCCAAACTCTCCATTAAACCTACCTGGGTAGAGAAAAGATTTCATCTGGGTAGAGAAAAGATTTCATCTGCAATTATTTGGATTCCTTTGCGACGTCCATAAAATAGGGCCTATTCTTACCTCCCAACATTAAGAACATCAGATAACAGACCCTCATTTGATGCCTTTCAGTGACATGGGTGCTCAATCATTGTGGTGCCAAGAGGCGACAAAAGGGTTAAAGTTAGAACAAATCACTCATCTGTTGCGCGCGCGCACACGCACACACACACACTGATGACAAAAATGGTGTTTAAATTTCAATGTTGTTTTTGCTATAGGTGCTAAATATATACAATAGCAAACAAGCATGCTATGCGTTACCTACAATTGATATTTACGTGGTCAGCATCTAGACCTGCTGCCATCCTTCAGAGGCCCAATATGCGTGTTAATAATGACTGCACTGTATTGATTGGCTAATGGGCGTGTTAATAATGACTGCACTGCATTGATTGTGTATTGTGATAGTTGCATTTACCGTCTTGAACACAAGGCATTGAAAACAAACATGAAACCACCTTAGCTGGTTTATGTAACAATTGAAAGCTTCCTGGAATGTATAAGAAATTGTGTTGTTTTTTGCTGGATTGTGCATACACAACCCTAAGGCTAATGCAACGAGATGACGTGTCCCACTTAGGAATATGTGGTGGTCCTGAAAAGGACCTTTAAATGGGATAGCAAGGGGCTAGCTGGCAAGGAGGCTTCTCAAGCCTTTCCGCTGGAAGTCTTGGCCTGCGATTTCTTGGGCAGCAGCACGGCCTGGATGTTGGGCAGCACGCCTCCCTGGGCGATGGTGACCCCGGACAGCAGCTTGTTGAGCTCCTCGTCATTACGGATGGCCAGCTGCAGGTGGCGAGGGATGATTCTGGTCTTCTTGTTGTCCCGGGCAGCGTTGCCTGCCAACTCCAGCACCTCAGCGGCCAGGTACTCCAGAACAGCCGCCAGGTAAACAGGAGCGCCCGCACCTACACGTTCAGCATAGTTGCCTTTACGGAGAAGTCTGTGGATTCGACCCACGGGGAACTGGAGTCCAGCGCGGGATGAGCGGGACTTGCTCTTGCCCTTGACTTTGCCACCTTTTCCACGTCCAGACATGACGAGAGAGAGTAGTGGTTGTGAGGAGAACAATTTTCTAAGACGAACACCTTGATGCGAAGCGAGCATTTATGCCTGACTGCACACTGTCTCAGCCTTTTTATGCAAACTCTAATGTTAAACTGTTGACTGTTAGTCAGCCAATCATCTTGCTCTATTTCTACCACCAGGAAGCAAGGCCAGCAACACAAACCAAAAGTTCCGTTTTTCTGAGTCCAACTTCACACAACGTCAATCGACAGAGTAGCTCTAGTTTATCTGTATTGAAAGCGTTCAACCGTGAGACCATGCCACCCAAAGTGAGTTCAAAGGGCGCCAAAAAGGCCGGAAAAGCCAAGGCCGTTCGCACAGGCGAAAAGAAGCGCAAGAGGAAGAGGAAGGAAAGCTATGCCATCTACATCTACAAGGTGCTAAAGCAGGTGCACCCTGACACTGGTATCAGCAGCAAGGCCATGTCCATCATGAACAGCTTCGTGAACGACATCTTCGAAAGGATCGCCGCCGAAGCCTCGAGACTGGCCCATTACAACAAGCGCTCCACCATCACCAGCCGCGAGATCCAGACGGCTGTGCGCCTGCTGCTGCCTGGCGAGCTGGCCAAGCACGCCGTGAGCGAGGGGACCAAGGCGGTCACCAAGTACACCAGCAGCAAGTAAAGCCTGAGCTGAAAAAAAACCAGGCTTGCTTGCTTGCTTTCAAATCTAGGCCCTTTTCAGGGCCACCCATTTTCCCAAGTGGGGTCACCGATTCTCATTGCATTATATTGACCGTTAAGTCATAGTTATGATTACCAAACTGCACACGCATTATGCTTGTTTAAATAAATCGTATTCCTGACAACTCTACGTAAGCAATGACAACTGCAATTTATGTGACATAACCATCATGCTTGGCATCCACATGTCCAAATCTGTTTTTCTATAAAAAAAATCTAGAATAAAATCCAAGACCTTTTCGTAATACTATGGATTTATCTGTTCTGATGTGATTTAGTATGGCATAAGAGCAGTTTCAAAATGGAATTTCTACTTTGAGTTAAATCTGTCCCACACCCATCTCTACACACTCCTCTCCCCACCTCCGTCTTCCCCTAACCCTTGACCCGCCCAATCAACCGATGGATCCTCAGCCAGTGCTTGATAACGGACTGACCATTGTGACGGCATCATTATTCTGTTTGATGTGGGCTGACCACATAGTGTTATTATTAGCCAGTGCTTGATAACGGACTGACCAGTTGTGCTGTCGGTCAGTCTGTGCTGCATTGTGTCATCCTTTTCTTTTGCGAAGGAAGCTGCACGTTTGTCAAGTTTATGTGCCTTCGTGTCCATCTGTATAATCAGTACTCTCTGGGTCTTTTATGAGTTTTATCCCAGCAGTTTTACTATCCTAGTTGCCTCATTCTCATCTCTCACTTGGCTTGTGGGGTGTAAGTGTGTGTGTGTGTGTGTGTGTGCGTGTGCGTGTGTGCGTGTGTGTGTGCGTGTGCGTGTGCGTGTGCGTGTGCGTGTGCGTGTGCGTGCGCGCGCACGCGCGCATGCGCGTTCATTTGACTACACGAATTACGCAAATCAAAGTAAATCCTTTAGATGGTTTTACGGGGAAAAACCCCAATTTGCACACAAAAACTGAGATCCATTTAAAACAAAAACAAAAACGAATAGGCCTAATTATTTTGTTGTATGGTTTTGTTACAGCAATTGTTTGTTCAAGAATCAAATTACAAAGTAGCCAGCCACCTCACGTAGTCACAAAGTTAGAGAACAAAATTGGTTTTACTTCAAGCAACGTGAAAAATGAAACCGTACCCTGCATTAAAGGCGGACCCTGACGGATGAGTTTTTGCAAGAAACACGTCGAGGTCACCAGAAAGAGTCTTTTCAAGGATTGGAACAGTCATTTTGCTCTGGTTTCCTAGAAATCAAACCCTAAAAACGGCGATTCCTCCCTGGCGGAGTTAGACCCCATTTTGGATTGGGGTGGGTGGAGGCCACTAATAAAAGTGGTTGAAAGCTTTTTTCAATTTGGCAGTGCAGTAAAAACAAGAACCATGGAGCTATTTTCTTAGTTGTGAATGAAAACTGTCTTTGGTAAACTGTATATAAAAACATATTTACCAAAATGAAAAGGCTTTGTATTGTGGACATTTTGTGCAAACGATTTGGCATAAACTCAGGCAGACATTAGAAAAGAGCAAGCACGTGTGTTGTCTTTCACTGAAACAATCCAACTTCTGGTAGGTCCGCCAAGGAAGAACCACCGATTTCACTTCTACAAAACCAGAGCAAAGTGAGTGTTGCAATCTCTGTAAATGGTGTTTTCCTGGTGATCTGGACGTGTTTTTTTGCAAAATCTCACCCGTCAGGGTGCCACTTTGAATGAGTCGCATTTCGTTTGAATCACTCCCATTGCCAGAAAACTTAGTTTTGCTTCAAACAATACAAAAATCAATCTTGAATTATAGTATTATGCACTTGTTGCAGATTTGCTAATATTCACATTGTACTTGCGATGTTAGTAACAGTAACCCATGCAACGAGTCGTGACCCACTCGGGAATCTGGGTGGTCCTGAAAAGGACCTAAAGTAGGGGTTGTCTAAGGAGCTAGGCTCAAAGCTAGAGCTTAAGCGCGCTCGCCACGGATACGGCGTGCCAGCTGGATGTCCTTGGGCATGATGGTCACACGCTTGGCGTGGATGGCACAAAGGTTGGTGTCTTCGAACAGACCCACCAGATAGGCCTCGCTGGCTTCCTGCAGGGCCATGACGGCCGAGCTCTGGAAACGCAGGTCCGTCTTGAAGTCCTTGGCGATCTCGCGGACCAGGCGCTGGAAGGAAGGGCAGCTTGCGGATCTTCTGGTAGCGACGGATCTCACGCAGGGCCACGGTGCCGGGCCTGTAGCGGTGGGGCTTCTTCACTCCGCCTGTGGCAGGCGCGCTCTTCCTGGCCGCCTTGGTAGCCAGCTGTTTGCGGGGAGCTTTCCCTCCAGTAGACTTGCGAGCGGTTTGCTTGGTACGAGCCATGATAAGGAGATTTGTAGAGTTGTAGAGTTGTAGACTGAACGCTGTCTTCTTCTGCTGTGAATACGGCGAGAAAGAGACGAATGAAGCTCAGACTGGTGCGTTTCCAACCTTTATACACGCTTACCTTGGCGGGCTTTCCAACCAATCAACGATGAGTCTCAGAAGCGCTGTCTTTCAGTTATACCATTTTGCGACACGGATTGTGCACACAGTTCACCTGTAAAAAAAAGAAAGAAAGTATATTCACCTTTTGGCTCAATCATTCAGGTTCCGTTTGCGTTTGGTTTCTGTTCGCCAACGGCCATAACACGTTGAAAACACTGGTTCCCATCCGATCACTGAAGTTAAGCAACGTTGGGCCTGATCAGTATTTGGGGTGGTATTTCACCCGTGTTACTCTCTCTGTATCATATGTCTGCAAAATTATTTTTCCTAAATAAAAGATCATGGCCTATATTCGCATCGATATAGTGTGAGACTTATTAATATCATTATGAAATCTTAGAAGTCCTTCTAAAGTCCTATTAAAGGGAGCGTGGTCGAGAAAACGCATCTCTCTCTCTTCTGTGTGTGTGTGTGTGGTGTGTGTGTGTGTGTGTGTGTGTGTGAGGTGTGTGTGTGTGTGTGTGTTGTTTCTCAGTGTCTCTCTCTCAACTCGTGCACACACGCACGCGCGCGCGCACACACACGCACACACGCACACACACACACACACACACCACGACACACACACACACACACACAAACTCGAAGAGGGAGACAGACAGGCAAGCAGGAAGAGACAGACAGACCGTCACACATACAGACAAAGACAGAGAGGGGCATAGTCAGAGGCTGGGAGACAGGGAACAGAGAAATCAATTCAGTGTCAGAACCAAAGACAGACTGACAGTGACAGATAGGGACATATAGAGACAGACAGATAGACAGAGACAGAGAGGGACATAGAGTCAGAGGTTGGGAGACAGGGAACAGATGAAATCAATTCAGTGTCAAACCAAAGACAGACTGACAGTGACAGATAGGGACACATAGAGACAGACAGATAGACAGACAGAGACAGATAGGACGTAAAGACAGACAGAGAGGGACATAGAGACATATCCATAGGGGCATAGAGTGAGACAGAAAACAGAAAAAACAAATCAGTTTCAAGTCAGACAGACAGAGAAGGACATAGAGACAGACAGACCGAGAGGGACATAGAGACAGACAGAAAGAGAGAGACATAGAGTGAGCGGTAGTGAGACAGAAATCAGAAACGCTTAGTTCGGTGTTTGTTCTATATCACCCCACTCCATATAGATGATATGGAGTGGGCGATTTCACTGTGCACATGCAGGCCGTCATCGGTTGACACCAGCGTTGTGGCAGCGGACAGCGGAAGGCAGGAATGATTGGAGGAAGCGGTTAGTTCCTGAGGCAAAGCTCCTGAGGCACCCATTAGACGACTCTGTCTGTTTCTCAGTGTCTCTCTCAACGCGCACACACTCACACATACACACACACACCGAGTCACACACACACACACACACACACACACCCACACATCACACACACACACACACATACAGATACAGTCACACACACACCCACACACACACACATACACACACACACACACACACACACACACACACACACACCACACACACACACACACACACGGAGATACCGGCTGAAGAGGGAGACAGACAGGAAGCAGGCAGACAGACAGGCAGACATTCCAGAACCAAATTAGTGGTCTTGCATGCGTTGATACACACATTTTATGAGATCACAGAGAGAGGGAGAGACAGACAGACCGTCACACACATACAGACAAACAGACAGAGAGGGGCATAGTGTCAGGGGTTTGGGAGACAGGGAAACAGATAAATCAATTCAGTGTCAAAACCAGAGACAGACTGAAAGTGACAGATAGGGACAGACAGAGACAGAGAGGGACATAGAGACAGACAGGCAGGAACATAGAGACAGACAGGTTGACAGACAGGGACATAGAGTGAGAGGTAGGGGTACAGAAAACAGAAAAAAACAAATCAGTGTCAAGCCAGACAGACAGACAGACAGAGACCATTAAGCATATTAGATCTTGCCAATGTAGACTAAGTTATAGTCTGCTTCAGTTCAAGATTTTTAGAATACAAAACAGCATCGGATTTGCAATCTACAGTTATCTCGATTACATACAAAAAACAAATGCGCATACGTGCGCGAACTGAAAAAGGAATGCACACTAACAAAACTAAGAAATAAAAAAAATTGACCTTGCCCAGTATCGAACTCGTAGCTGCGACATAACTAGACGGACCCTACGAAACACGCATTCTACCTCTGTGCTAAGGAATCATTCGAGGATAAAGAAACAATTTGTGTATTTAAACATTTGACAATAAAAGATGAAATCGGTTGTGAGTGCATGAAGCAGTGTGCGAACTAAACATTTTGACTTCTATTCAAAGCTGACAATCAA
>CM065693.1:38351016-38366016 GCA_017654935.2 Phymorhynchus buccinoides
CTCCTTCTCAACCACGTGACCCCCCCCCCCCCCCCCCCCCCCCGCCCCCCCCCCCCCCCCCCCCCCCCCCCCCCCCCCCCCCCCCCCCCCCCCCCCCCCCCCCCCCCCCCCCCCCCCCCCCCCCCCCCCCCCCCCAACCCCCCCCCCCCCCCCCCCCCACCCCCCCCCCCCCCCCCCCCCCCCCCCCCCCCCCCCCCCCCCCCCCCCCCCCCCCCCAAACTCCCTTTCACCCGCCCACCCCCTTCCTCCCACCCAACCATTTGACATAAAAAAAAAACTGTATTGGGGGGGATTGGCCGGTTTTGACATTATTCTTCAGAAGCTTGACGTCAAAAGGTATCTCCCCCCCCCACCCCCCCACCCCCCCCCCCCCCCCCCCCCCCCCTCCCCCCCCCCCCCCCCCCACCCCCCCCCCCCCCCCCCCCCCCTCTCCCCCCCCCCCCCCCCCCCCCCCCCCCCCCCCCCCCCTCCCCCCACCTCCCCCCCCCCCCTCCCCCCCACCCCCACCCCCCCCCCCCCCCCCCCCCCCCCCCCCCCCCCCTCTCCCCCCACCCCCCCCCCCCCCCCCCCGCCACCCCCCGCCCCCCCCCCCACCCACCCCCCCCCCCCCCCCCCGCCCCCCCCCCCCCCCCCCCCCCCCCCCCCCCCCCCCCCCCCCCCCCACCACCTCACCCTGTTGTGCTGTTTGACAATTAAAAAACAATGTTTTAAACTAACTAAAGTTCAGTCTCATTGTAGTGTTTTTCATGAGCTTTCGGTTTTGGAGTTTTGAGAAATTATAGTTCAGGTTTTGGGGGATTTCCTCACAAATGCACCCCTGGCTTTACTAAAGGACTATGACCAGAAAACTAAAGACATAGCACTAGCCATAGTGTGCAGCCTTGGATTTGTTTGGCCCTTGTTATGGTATTTCATGTTCACTGAAGTCGCCTTGGTTTAAGGCTGTGTCAGATCAACTGAAGTAGGCTAGAACACCAAGCTACATCAAAATGTTATGCTCTGCAAATAGTTATGAGGGGATTGTTTTCAGCCATGACAAGCTCCTAACATAACATAATCAGTCCAAAATCCTCCGAAGTCAGAGTGTAGCTGCCCACGTGGAGGGGTAATAAAAAACGGTCACAGAACGCTCGTAATTTCTCAGCCCTAGCTTGTGCCATAGTGTTCAAGTGCTTTCGGCTGTTGGAATGCGCCCTGGAGTCTTTCAGCCAGGGTACAACAACAAATACAACAACAACAACAAAAACAACAAAACGCCAGATGCAACAGAATGGTTAACCAGATTCTTATGGGTTTGCTTTGCTTTTTTTCAATGTTCACAGGTCAAGTCCCCTGACCCACCCAGTGACTCCCACCTCTCCCCACACAGTGGAGCCTCAGCACCATCACCACGGTGGTTTTGTCTGCTCCCAGTGACTTCCCCCTCTCCCCTCACAGTGGAGCCTCAGTACCATCACCACAGTGGTGTTGTCTGCTCCCAGTCCCAAGCACTCCACTGTCAGCAGTGCCAGGCCGTCAGGAGGCAAACACCAAGAGGAGACCCTGCACTGCTGATGATTCACTTTGATGGAGTTTCGTGATTTTGTAAACTGTTAAGTGTTTTCTTCTGCAAAGGCACTACCATACATGTAAATCTAACTACAGCTCGTATGAACCTGCCAGTCCTGTAGGCCTTGACCCAAACCCACCAAGGGTATCAATAGACTGGAGTAAAAATCAAAAGTGACACGGAAGGTCACAGACAATTTCTTTACGTGTTAAGAAGAACAATAAAACCTAAGACTCAGGCAGAAAAGTTACTTTATTTCACCTGTGATTTTGGTTAAGTTTGGTGGCTGACGACCTGTGATTTTGTCACTAGTGTTACTAGCTGCTTGTGTTTTTAACTGCTATTTGTGCATCAAAATACAAAGTATTAGCTATCCTCTATGATGATGTCTGTTTACTTTTGTTGGTTTGGCTGTTTGTTTGTATGGGTATTTAGAATGATTTGAATGAAACTGTGTTGACGTTCACAGATAGACGAGGGACATAATTTTGCGGTTTGTGCGAGTGACCTTTCATTAATTGGTAGGACACAACACCTTGTCTTCTTTTCCCCCTCACTACTGTCATTGTAGGCTTGTTATGTTTTCCTCCCCATTTAGAAAGCCTTTTTTAAGAAGATTTTTTTTAATGTTTGTTTTGAGCTCCAGCACCTTTACAAATTCAATGCAAGCCTTGTGATAATGTAAGAGTTCAAATTATTGCATCATAACTTAAACATAACACCCCCTTAGCTCTCTAGGACCATGCGTGTTGTCTGACCAGCGGAGGTGGGCTGTGTCAGTGCCATGACTTAAACATAACGCCCCCTTAGCTCTCTAGGACCATGCATGTTGTCTGACCAGCGGAGGTGGGCTGTGTCAGTGCCATGACTTAAACATAACGCCCCCTTAGCTCTCTAGGACCATGCGTGTTGTCTGACCAGCGGAGGTGGGCTGTGTCAGTGCCATGACTTAAACATAACGCCCCCTTAGCTCTCTAGGACCATGCGTGTTGTCTGACCAGCGGAGGTGGGCTGTGTCAGTGCCATGACTTAAACATAACACCCCCTTAGCTCTCTAGGACCATGCATGTTGTCTGACCAGCGGAGGTGGGCTGTGTCAGTGCCATGACTTAAACATAACACCCCCTTAGCTCTCTAGGACCATGCATGTTGTCTGACCAGCGGAGGTGGACTGTGTCAGTGCCATGACTTAAACATAACACCCCCTTAGCTCTCTAGGACCATGCATGTCTGACCAGCGGAGGTGGGCTGTGTCAGTGCCATGACTTAAACATAACACCCCCTTAGCTCTCTAGGACCATGCATGTTGTCTGACCAGCGGAGGTGGACTGTGTCAGTGCCATGACTTAAACATAACGCCCCCTTAGCTCTCTAGGACCATGCATGTCTGACCAGCGGAGGTGGGCTGTGTCAGTGCCATGACTTAAACATAACACCCCCTTAGCTCTCTAGGACCATGCATGTTGTCTGACCAGCGGAGGTGGGCTGTGTCAGTGCCATGACTTAAACATAACGCCCCCTTAGCTCTCTAGGACCATGCATGTCTGACCAGCGGAGGTGGGCTGTGTCAGTGCCATGACTTAAACATAACGCCCCCTTAGCTCTCTAGGACCATGCATGTTGTCTGACCAGCGGAGGTGGGCTGTGTCAGTGCCATGACTTAAACATAACGCCCCCTTAGCTCTCTAGGACCATGCATGTCTGACCAGCGGAGGTGGGCTGTGTCAGTGCCATGACTTAAACATAACGCCCCCTTAGCTCTCTAGGACCATGCATGTTGTCTGACCAGCGGAGGTGGGCTGTGTCAGTGCCATGACTTAAACATAACGCCCCCTTAGCTCTCTAGGACCATGCATGTCTGACCAGCGGAGGTGGGCTGTGTCAGTGCCGTGACTTAAACATAACGCCCCCTTAGCTCTCTAGGACCATGCATGTTGTCTGACCAGCGGAGGTGGGCTGTGTCAGTGCCATGACTTAAACATAACGCCCCCTTAGCTCTCTAGGACCATGCATGTCTGACCAGCGGAGGTGGGCTGTGTCAGTGCCATGACTTAAACATAACACCCCCTTATCTCTCTAGGACCATGCATGTCTGACCAGCGGAGGTGGGCTGTGTCAGTGCCATGACTTAAACATAACGCCCCCTTAGCTCTCTAGGACCATGCATGTCTGACCAGCGGAGGTGGGCTGTGTCAGTGCCGTGACTTAAACATAACGCCCCCTTAGCTCTCTAGGACCATGCATGTTGTCTGACCAGCGGAGGTGGGCTGTGTCAGTGCTTTGTTGTCATGTTTACTAATCTTAGGACAATGTTGATTTTTATCATCCATTCAAATCATTCGCATATTACTTTAGTAATCCAATGAACCACCAAAAAGCTTTTTCAGTATAACACTTGTTCTACGCAATGGGAGTCATATGGCATGCCCTTCGTTTCTGCGTGGAATACTGAAGTAAAATTTTCAGTCTTTTTAACAGGGGTCTACTTTGACACACGATGGCATGGTTTGCTTAAAATTAAGCTGTGATTGCCATAAACTTCAATTGATATATCCTCAAGCAATATTTATATTATCCTGACTTGTGTAACATTTTCTTTCTTTTGCTTGATAGTTTACATACTTTGCATTTATTCGCATTCTCATAAAAATTTAGCTCATAATTTCGATTTGGAGAGACATGATTATAATTAACTGATTTTAAAATCATCAAAGAATTGTGATTGTATGTGTGACCAGAATGCCAACAAGTATTAAAATTGGTTGAAATCAAAGAATTGTGATTGTATATGTGTGACCAGAATGCCAACAAGTATTAAAATTGGTTGAAATCAAAGAATTGTGATTGTATGTGTGTGACCAGAATGCCAACAAATATTAAAATTGGTTGAAATCAAAGAATTGTGATTGTATGTGTGTGACCAGAATGCCAACAAATATTAAAATTGGTTGAAATCAAAGAATTGTGATTGTATGTGTGTGACCAGAATGCCAACAAATATTAAAATTGGTTGAAATCAAAGAATTGTGATTGTATGTGTGTGACCAGAATGCCAACAAATATTAAAATTGGTTGAAATCAAAGAGTCAATGAAAGTATTGCCTCGACACAGATTAGCTTCGCTGTATACTGTGTATGTAGATATCAAGACGATGAATTGACAAATCTAAGTCATTGTTCATCAAAAGGGATGAGTGAACTTTCGAATAAGAACCATTTGCTTCATGATTCAGTTGGCTGAACAGACTCCCATTGCATTGAAGGGCAAATGCATGACATAGTGTGTGTGTGTGTGTGTGTGTGAATGTGCACAGGTGCATAGCTGACTCAGACAATAATTGTGACCCAGCACCGCGAAAGGGACATTAAGCCGCTGGGCTAGTTTCTCACAACAGGCTTGCAAAGTAAAATATCTCTTTCTTTTTTTCACAGTTTTGAGTTATGGGTATTTTTTAAATTCTGTAACATTTCATCTTTCATATTTATATAGGATAATCTTGAATGTGATCTCTAAATGGTCTTATAAGTGTTTTAAGACCAGTAAATAGCTAGGCTAGACTTTAGACTGTATTCTCAAAATGGCTGACACTCACCCTACTAACTTTAAATGCTCATAACTCTTGAACGGAACAAGACACAAGAAAGAGAATTGTCTGAAGTTTTCAAATGTATAATTATCTCAGAATGGTCAGTTTGACACTTAATGTCCCTTTCCCTTTCCTGGGTGACATACGTGATAATGTATGAGAAAATCCCAGACAAGTCGCGCATCATATTTTTTAGCCAAATTTTCAACAGCCCCCAAAATATGAAATGTCTGTTAAGCACATATTTCATGTAGTCTTCCAATATCCGAAAATGTGAAATTTGAAATGGAATGATTTCTTCACTAATGTCATCATCTTAAAAAACAAATCAAGAGAAACGAAAAGTCAAAACTCTCTTTTCTGTATTAGATTTCACAAATAGTGTATCTTTATATCATACTTCAAATGGTTATAAAATCAAAATTCACGATATTTAAGTTATGTTTTTTGAGTATTTATTAGCAATCTTATTTGTAGCAAATATTGGATTTACACACAAATTCCATTATTGTCTGGTTTTCCTATGCATTGTCACATATTAAAGCAAAAAATGGCATAAAGTCCAATTGAACAACTTGAAAGTAATGCTTACCCAACGGCAAAGCCAAGCTGTCTTGCGGATCGCGGTCGTAGGAAGCGCGGCGCTGGAACAGGTAGACATTGGTCCATGCCCCAAAGTGGACCTCCTTGCGGTCCGGGTGGGGAACGTACTGTTCCACAGTCCCCGAGGTGGTGAAGAGTAACCTGTCCATGTAGATGTCCATGTCTACAACACACACACAAAAATAGGAAAACACATTAGTAGCTATGTTTGGGACAGTATAGTATGCAACACGTTCAAAAGTCTATGGTCTAAATTGTGCACAGCTGTTCTCAGGCTAGCAATGCAGCGAGGATCCAAAACCTGAAACAATACTTACAGATATTTGATGGTGCAAGACAAAACCCTACAATAGTAAGGCTGCACACTTTTGAGAAAAAGCAAGAAATAGTCAACTTCTCAAAATATACCAAAATTGCTGTTCAGAATATATTTATCCATTTTTATGTATTCTAAGAATATCCGAAATATAAGATCAAAATTTGATTGATTTGTATGTAATGTTTATTTCATAGTGTATATAAACCCCCAAAGCAAAAACAACATCGAGCCCAAAGTCTCTTCTATGTCGCGTTCCTGCACAGGATGTGTCTTGGGTGTCAAACTTCACATGACTAAAGTTAGGGAAGATACTTAAAGTCTGTTCTCTGTGTATTTATAAGGAGTCCTAGTTCCATGTTTTGACAGCAAAATCTCAACAATAAAATCTATACTATCTGGGTTTCTCTTGCACCATCATATATTCCAAAGTATGTTGGCAGTAACATGCTGAGAATCCATGGCCTGTATAATAAACTTTATTAATTCAGAAATTACTGTAGCAGGCAACATAACTCCGTGCCTGAAAGTAGAACATAAATTAACATTTGGAGGCAGCAACGCAGCTTGAGTCCATGACCTAAAACATTGAAACACATGACCACAGACATGAGATATACCTAGCAAGAAGCCATATATATGATCTAAAACATTGAAACACATGACCACAGATATGAGATATACCTAGCAAGAAGCCATATATATGACCTAAAACATTGAAACACATGACCACAGACATGAGATATACCTAGCAAGAAGCCATATATATGATCTAAAACATTGAAACACATGATCACAGACATGAGATATACCTAGCAAGAAGCCATATATATGATATAAAACCTTGAAACACATGACCACAGACATGAGATATACCTAGCAAGAAGCCATATATATGATCTAAAACCTTGAAAAATGATCTAAACATGTGATATACCTAGCAAGAAGCCATATATATGATCTAAAACCTTGAAAAATGATCTAAACATGTGATATACCTAGCAAGAAGCCATATATATGATCTAAAACCTTGACAAACATGTGATATACCTAGCAACACAACAAGAAGCCATATGATCTAAAACTTGAAAAGCATGCGATATACTTGTACCTAGCAACACACCAAGAACCCATATAATCTAAACCTTGAGATAATTTGCAAACAGTGCATCAACATGTATAGATGAGAAAGCACATTTAAATGTTAAAAATGGTCACAAAGAAGCAGCACTTTGTCCAGGAAGGGATAGGGTTTGTTTTGGGTTAGGGTTATTTTCATGAAACTGAAGAACGATACCTTGAGACTGAAAGTCAAGAACATGAGAGACAGTAGTTGAAATGCTCATCCTCCATGTGGATACTGAGGGGATCTTTCATACAAATAGTTCTCCCACCTTCTGGAAGTTATGTGCTTGTACCTTCTTCTCATATGTCACTCTCTTTGACTGTCTTTTCCCTTTATTTTCTATCATCTACTATCTTTCTGACGTAGTGGTCCATTATCCTGCTTTAAAAAAAAATCTTTCAAATATTTTCTCCTTTGAGCTCCTCCGAAATTGGAATTTGTTGGCTGTACGCAGCGGGGAGACCAGTAAACACTGAAAACTGGACACATACATACCTTACCCATTATGGCCATATGGCCTGAGAACGCAGAATAATATCTTCATTTATTTTTAGTTTTTTGGGGGGATGGGTTCTGTAATACCCCCTCCCCACCTTGATCCACCTCTGGTGGATACCCTCAAGGCTCAGTACTACATGCTTTAAAAAAACATACACTAGAAAACATGTTCATTTTTTATTACTCTAATGTACGTTTTAAATCTATTGTGACTTGCATAATGTATGTCATGTATAAGGTAATAATGTGTGTGCGTGTACTGTTGTGTCTGTGTCTGTGACTTGCATAATGTATGTCATGTATAAGCTAATAATGTGTGCGTGTACTGTTGTGTCTGTGTGTGTGACTTGCATAATGTATGTCATGTATAAGGTAATAATGTGTGTGTGCGTGTACTGTTGCGTCTGTGACTTGCATAATGTATGTCATGTATAAGGTAATAATGTGTGTGTGCGTGTACTGTTGTGTCTGTGACTTGCATAATGTATGTCATGTATAAGGTAATAATGTGTGTGTGCGTGTACTGTTGTGTCTGTGTGTGTGACTTGCATAATGTATGTCATGTATAAGGTAATAATGTGTGTGCGTGTACTGTTGTGTCTGTGTGTGTGACTTGCATAATGTATGTCATGTATAAGGTAATAATGTGTGTACGTGTACTGTTGTGTCTGTGTGTGTGACTTGCATAATGTATGTCATGTATAAGCTAATAATGTGTGTGCGTGTACTGTTGTGTCTGTGACTTGCATAATGTATGTCATGTATAAGCTAATAATGTGTGTGTGCGTGTACTGTTGTGTCTGTGAGTTGCATAATGTATGTCATGTATAAGCTAATAATGTGTGTGTGTGTGTACTGTTGTGTCTGTGACTTGCATAATGTATGTCATGTATAAGCTAATAATGTGTGTGTGCGTGTACTGTTGTGTCTGTGACTTGCATAATGTATGTCATGTATAAGCTAATAATGTGTGTGCGTGTACTGTTGTGTCTGTGTCTGTGAATTCATGCACGATTGCAGAAGTGTTGGTCGTATTGAGGACTTTAAACATATTTATTTTATTTAAACCAGTTTGTATTTAGCCATCTTCATCTGTTTTTTGCTGATAAATGAACTGATTGATGTGTGTGGTTGCTTTTAATTAACTTTTCATCTTATTTTCTTATCATCTGGTCCTATGTTTGGGTGAATTTTGTATGCTGGTTATAATTTATTTTTATGCACTGACATGCATTATTATGTCTGTGTGTGTGTGTATGTGTGTGTGTGTGTGTTTAAGCTTGTCTTAAGTATGTGTGAGGTGTTTATTCAACCAATGCTTATGTATAATTTTATGATTTTAAGATCAATTTTCATTTTATTTTCTTATCATCTGGTCCTATGTTTGGATGAATTTTGTGTGCTGGTTATAATTCATTTTTATGCACTGACACGTGCATTATTATGTTTATGTGTGTGTGTGTTTAAGCTTGTGTTAAGTATGTGTGAGACTGTGCTTATTCAACCAACTTTTCATCTTATTTTCTTATCATTTGGTCGTATGTTTGGATGAATTTTGTGTGTTGGTTATAATTTATGCGCTGACACGTGCAATATGTGTGTATGTGAGCCTGTCTTAAGTATGCTGGAGGTTGTGTGCTTATTTGACCAATGGTTATGTACAATTTTATTCTTTTTAGATTACTGAAGTGTTGATAGCATTCTATATTTCAGTTTTACACTGATTTAGTCATTTTAATTTTACCAGAAACTGAACTTCATTTTTTTTTATAATTCATCCACCCCTAAAAAATGACCACAAGCAATTTGGGGCGTTTTGAACTTAGTTGTTCTATTTTTGTCTTGGAAGTTTACAAAGGCAATGTAATAATTTTACAAGGCTTATCAAACTCAAACTGTCTCTGTCTAACGCTTTAACTGTCAATCTGTCTCTTTATCTCTCTCTCCTTCGTTGCCCCTTGAATCGTCCGAAGGAGCTCTGCCCCTGTACCCTGCCGGGGCCATGGGTCCCTGAACCCTTGCCTTTCAGTTTTTTTATTTATTTGGGGGAGTTGCACCCATATTATGAAAAACGATTAAAACTTTATTACAAAAAAAGAATGGTGGGTAAAGACAATAAGGTACCTGTGAAAGGGAAAATCCCAATGTTTCGTGCCTAGGCACTTCTTCATGACTAAGTGCTTACGGCAAGAAACATTGGAATGTTCCCTTTAGTGCTTACGGCAAGAAACATTGGAATGTTCCCTTTAGTGCTTATGGCAAGAAACATTGGAATTTACCGTTTAGTGCTTACGGCAGGAAACATTGGAATGTTCCCTTTAGTGCTTACGGCAAGAAACATTGGAATTTACCGTTTAGTGCTTACGGCAGGAAACATTGGAGTTTTCCCTTTCACAGGTACCTTATTTTCTTTACCCACCATTCTTACGTTGATATCCAAAAGATACTGCAGTCATTTTCATGGTCACGGGTCGATTCGAGCGCAAACCATTTCGAGCGCTAATTTCACTCTTTCTTTACTTGAACCATTTACTCTAGAAAAAAGTGAAATTTGTTCTCATTTACCTAACCCTACAAAAAAAGTGAAATTTGTGCTCGAAACGACCAGCGCACGAAATGGTTTGCGCTCGAAACGACCAGACCCCATTTTCATCTTCTGGATCCTTCAGTTTCAATTTAAACTTAAAAAAACCTAATGTGGATATCTCAGTCCCCAGAATCAGGTCCGTGCCAAAGTGTTGTTGAGTATGCCCCTTCATGTTGTCAGCTTTCATCATTCTTTCCATTTGATGAAACATTAAATAACCCAATTTTAATTCTAACCCTATCCTTAATCCAAGCCAGACAAAATGTTGCTTCTTTGTGGTCATGCGGCAACGGAAAAGTCACACAATTGTAATGGTGCATGAGAAAGCCAGACAGATAATGACAATCAATAATGGAACTGTTTGTTATAAAATCGGATTTAGTTTTCAAAGGATTGAGTAAACATTCAGAATGAATAGACTGGGAGTCACTTGAAGTTTGACAGTCAAGATATTTCATTTTCAGAAATCGGACATTAAGAAACCATTCAAGTTTAGACTTTACAATTTGAATGCTGGTAAAATTGATAAAGGTAGACTTGTGAAACACACCTTTAACATTCTTTGTTGTTGTGGTCAAGGGTAGTTGGTTAAGTTTTTGCTTTCGCTCAAAAATAAATCACTGCTACTACGTAGGGTTTTCTAATACACCATTACTATTTATTTTTAAGCATGCTAAGATTCAAGTATTTTATCTTAAATTCTTACCAGAAAGTCCCAAAAAAGTCCACAAAAGACAACCAACAGAGTCAACCAAGGCAAAGACAGCACAAGCAGCAGGCAGAAGCTGGCAGCAGAAAAGGCCAAGACGAAGAAGACTCCAAGCACAGCGACCAGCCAGCTACAACTCCAAGAAGCGAAATGAACCCTGACTCGGTCACAGTGTTGATGAAAACCTGGCTCGGTGTTGATGACGTGTCTACTACGTCAAACCTCCCTTTGGGGCGTGGCTTTAGAGGGCGGGGCCAAGTGACCACCGTGGTGTCCAGTTAGCCCTGCCTTCTGATTGGCTTTCCCACGACGAAAAGCGCGCGCCTCAGGTTTTATGTCGGTTTTCCCACGAGTGTCCAACTGGACCAAGACGTGAGAACGATACACAAATATTCGATTCGTAACTCGGCACGTGGACGGATTACGATGTGGGGAGTGGGGAGGGTGGGTGGGTGAAGGGTTATGTCGGGTTATATAGGGTATTATTTTTATCTGCTGCATTTACTTCGTCACGAACTTTCCCTTATGCTTTTTGTTTTATTTATTTTCTTCCGTGGTATGTGCTTACTACTTCTGTCAATAATTCCTTTGATGGTTTTACGACAAATAAAAAAGTTTGAGTTTGGATAGGCCTACACAGGCTTCGGCTATGGGCTCTAACTCCCGGACAAAAGCCCATCTCGTTATCTGGCTAAACGGACAAAAACCCACTCAGGGAGTGATATGATACATATTTCTATCTCTCTCCAGGCATTGTCTCTGTATCTCTCTCCAGACATTGTCTCTGTCTCCCTCCAGACATCGTCTCTGTCTCAGCTACAACAAAGGACCTAGTAGACGATAGGAACAACCCAGCTACAAATGGACCTCTTATTTCTCATGACGCTGGTATGACAGCAAAATATTCATCCCATGGGGTTCAGAATTGATAAAATCAATCAATTAACTAGTTAACTGACTTTCTTTTACCGGATGCGAAAATCGATTATACTAGTTAACTGACTTTTCGAAATATCACTTAAGTTGCTTTTCTGTCTGAGAGTGATTATTTTCTGAAGGTTTTGTAACACACATTGTAATTGGTTGACGTTTGAATGAATGAAATGTAGGTTTTACGTAGGCCTACACTCGGCTGCAAAACCACCCACATTTCCCTGCCTCCCTCACTCACCCACCCACCTAGGCTCTGATCCCTGTCAATCAGAGCCTGTGTAGATACACTGTCTATGCTGTCAATGGTCTCCGTGACTGATAACAAGACAATAGAAAGGGGAGCCCTGCGGGTCTGCAGCTGTGTGTCATAAATCGCTCAACTTGGTGATCCAGTCGAGCTTACGTAAAAAGGGATTAGTTCGGGTGGGAGGGGGTGGTGTGGCTAACACTGGGCAAGTGATCGGCGTGATCGGTTGCTTTGAGTAGCAGAGCCAAAGTCCGACGACCGCAAATTAAAGAAGTAATAAAACTGTCAACACTGTCTCGTTGGAACCTTTGTAGACTCTCTCTTTCTCTCACACCTGACCCTACTGACGAGCTTGGACAGAATAAATGAAGCCATCAGCAGGCGGTCTGCACTCGTGATTGACTCTTATGTCGCCAGTCGTAAACCTGTCAACTCGTGTCAAGCTTTACTTTAAAGACGCGGCGCGGTAGGCCCGACTGTCCTGCAATTAGCAAACACAGTCTTTCTTTTGTCACCAGTATGTCAATGGCCAACAATCGCCAGTGTGGGCGTGCGTGCACGTGTGTGTCTGATAGAGGTTATGAGACTAACATTGAGACAACTATTAGATAATTTAGATAATATCCTTTATCATGAATGCAAATAATTATTGAACGAAGATAATTACCTCAAAAAGTTCATAAAATACAGCTTCATGTTTGGTAAGAAAGGCAAACACGGAAAAATGGAATTAACCGAGAAATGTGGCACATCTTGACCTTTACCCAGGTTTGTTACAAGAAACAACCAGGTTATCTGCAAATGTCCAAATTTGAATCAAACTAAAAGTACTGATATTAACAATAATTTTTATATCAAAAACGATTATTTATTTTTTGTCTGATTTTTACTGACAATTTTGCCCACTTTTCGAGTCAAATATTTTGAGTCAAACTCATTTATTTGTAACAGCCCGGTTTGACTCAAAATTAGAACGCGAATGAATGAATGAAAAATGGTGTTTTTACGTCCTCTCGGTCATAGACACATATATGGGACATTTGTAAATACAAAGATGGTGGGAACAATACTGGCTGTAATGCCCGGAGGCAGTGCAACACCAGTAAAGTCCCGAGTTTTTAACAATATAGATAGGTGTAGCGGTAACCACGCCTCGGTTAAACCTCATACCGCCACATATATATTAAAAATGACCATATGTTAACGTAAAATTAGAATGCTAAAATGTCTTGTAATTTTGGAGTCAAAAGCAGACCGTCTGAAGTTAATCTTGTTTGACTAAAAAAAAAAGTTGATTTATTTTTTAGTCAAAAGAGAACAACATTTATATCTTTTTTATTTATTTAAGCTATCAAAACGAAAATTTGGGACAACAAAGATTAATTTTTCCGCATTTGTTTCTGTAATAATAAAAATATGGACTATCTGAAGTTAATCCAGTTTGATTCTAAGCCATCGAAATGGACCTCTAGTAGACGATAGGAACAACCCAGCTAAAACAATGAACCTCTAGTAGACGATAGGAACGATCGAGGTAGGAAAGTGTTGGCTGGCCTACTACTCAAGAGTTGTAATTGAACGGTCGAAGTGGGCCTAGAGAAGTCAGCCGTGTGTGTGTGTGACAATCTGGTGGTCTAAACTCATCAAATCGTTTACAAGTTTAAAAGGTCCATAATATAGCTAATACACAGCATCATACAAAGCTTTGTGCAGAACAATTAAAGCTAAGCTTTTCTATGAGAAATCATTCTCATGCTTGCTCTTTGTTCGCAAGTAGTTCATGATATTTCAAAAGTCTTTCTCCTCCACCTCGAGTCAGTTTGAACTTTCAAAAAAGGTGCTGATTTTTCAGTCCCTAGAATTAGGACCGTACCAAAGTGTTATCAAGCGGCCCTTAGCAAGTATTCATGTTCTCAGCTTTCAATCTCAAGGTATCGTTCTTTCCAGTTAATGAAAATAATCCAATTTAATTCTAATCTACTCTGTAAACCACGCATGGCAAAATGTTGCTTCTTTGTGAATGTGCGGCAAGAAGGCACAACCATGGAGCATGGAAAACCATGACACAATACTGTGACAATCAATGATTATGGAACAACCAAAAGGCACACAGCCATGGTTCATGGAAAACTATGACATAATACTGTGACAATCAATGATTATGGAACAACCAAAAGGCACACAACCATGGTTCATGGAAAACCATGACACAATACTGTGACAATCAATGATTATGGAACAACCAAAAGGCACACAACGATGGAGCATGGAAAACCATGACATAATACTGTGACAATCAATGATTATGGAACCACCAAAAGGCACAACCATGGAGCATGGAAAACCATGACATAATACTGTGACAATCAATGATTATGGAACAACCAAAAGGCACACAACCATGGAGCATGGAAAACCATGACACAATACTGTGACAATCAATGATTATGGAACAACCAAAAGGCACACAACCATGGAGCATGGAAAACCATGACACAATACTGTGACAATCAATGATTATGGAACAACCAAAAGGCACACAACGATGGTGCATGGAAAACCATGACACAATACTGTGACAATCAATGATTATGGAACAACCAAAAGGCACACAACCATGGAAAACCATGACACAATACTGTGACAATCAATGATTATGAAACAACCAAATGGCACACAACCATGGAAAACCATGACACAATACTGTGACAATCAATGATTATGGAACAACCAAAAGGCACACAACGATGGAGCATGGAAAACCATGACATAATACTGTGACAATCAATGATTATGGAACCACCAAAAGGCACAACCATGGAGCATGGAAAACCATGACATAATA
>CM065693.1:38371016-38376016 GCA_017654935.2 Phymorhynchus buccinoides
TACCAACATGCCAAGTTTGAAGTCCCTAAGACCCACGGTGTGGACGTTATAGCCCCTTAAAGATTTTCGGTTTTCAAGGTCATACGCCAAGGTGAAGGTCATGACGGCGATAATTTATGCGTGGATGCCTTCTCTCATGGTGACACGCCACCACACAAAACTGGAAACGATTCGGTAAAGCAGTTCGGGAGATATGCGTGGGACAGTAAAACCCAATCATTAGACCCCTACCACATTCAAGGCATAGCGATCTCCCTGACATTGACCTTGACCTTCATTGGTATGCCATCATCAGAACGGCCATAAGCGAAAGTACATCCATGCCAAGTTTCAAGACTGTAGGACCTGCGGTGTGGAAGACAGAAAAGAACAAGGAAACAAACAAAAAAAGGAAACAAACCCGAACAGCTCGGATTTACTAACCGCAAGTGCGTGTGGAGCTGCGTGTGGTCCCCCCCCCTCCCCATGACCCCTTGGCAGAGGTTTCCAAAAAGTAAGGACGGCATGACCTTCCGAGGGTGCCAAGGATGCTTGATGCCAAATTTGGTGTCGATCGGTTGAGAACTGTGGCCCCCTCCAGCCCACCCCCCTGAACACCCCCCACACACACACACCCGACCATCCCACCCCTCCAGACCCCCCTCCCCCCTAGACCCCCCTCCCCCTAGACCCCCCTCCCCCCAGACCACCTCATCCCCTCCCTCCTCCCCTCAACCCCCTCCCCCACCCATCCCCCCCCACCCCACGCTCACAGCTCACACGCACCTGCCGTTAGTAAATCCGAGCTGCGTGTGGTCCCCCCCCCTCCCCACGACCCCTTGGCGGAGGTTTCCGAAAGTAATGACCTTCGGAGGGTGCCAAGGATGCTTGATACCAAATTTGGTGTCGATCGGTTGAGAACTGTGGCCGTGCATAAGGGACACACAGACAGACACACAGACACACAGACAGACACACACACACACACAGACAGATTTCGAAAATATATATAAGATTAATTCTCAGCAGTGGTACGAGCATTTCTTTACAGTTTTTAATGATTTGGGGAACACACCTTTGCAAGAAGACTTAACAGAAGGAGAAGAAATTGATGATGTGAACGAACCTCTGTTTGATGATCCCATTTCCAAAGACATGGAATTAAACATTTGAAAACTGGTAAAAGTGCTGGGATTGATAAGATAGTGAGTGAAATGCTTAAAGTAGCAAATTCTACTGTTATAGACTTTTTAGTTGACCTATATAATGTTCTGTTTGAAAAAGGTGTATTTCCAACAGCTTGGTCAAAACCTATTATTGTACCAATTTTCAAAAAAGTGGATAGTAACAACCCGGATAATTACAGAGGGGTGGCATTAACAAGTGTGATAGGAAAGGTTCATACACATATTTTAAATCAAAGGCTTACTAGATGGGCAGATAGAGAATCAAAGATAATTGAAGAACAGGCAGGTTTCAGGGCGGGGTACAGCACTACTGATCACATATTTACGTTATATGCCTTGGTTCAAAAGTATCTAAATAGAAATTCTAAGTTGACTTTCGAAAGGCTTTCGATTCAGTTAATAGAAATGCATTATGGAACGTTCTTAGAAATAGTGGCATTAATGGTCAGTTATATAGAGCTGTTAAAGGAATATATAGTACTGTACTAGCTTGTGTAAGAGATAAAAGTGTTTACACATAATTTTTTAATTGTCCAAGAGGTGTCAAACAAGGTTGTTTACTTAGTCCACAATTGTTTTCTTTCTTTATTAATGAACTGGCTATTGAATTATCGAAAAAAGGTAAGTATGGAATTCAAATAATCCCCGGGGCTGTAGAAATGTTTCTTATATTTGCCGATGACATCGTACTACTGTCAGACACAGTTGTTGGGTTGCAAAACCAGTTAAATGTTTTAAAAGAAGAAGCTGATAGGTCGGGTCTTTGCGTTAATTTAGATAAGACAAATGTAATGATATTTCGTAAGGGAGGACATCTTTCCGCTCATGAAAAATGGCAATATGGAAATTCTGACATTAAAGTTACTAATTCCTATAAATATCTCGGAATAACTTTCACTACTAAATTAAGTTTAAAGACTCTAAGACCAACGGTGTGGAAGTTATGTACCCTTAAACATTTTCGGTTTTCAAGGTCATACGCCAAGGTCAAGGTCACGACGGCGATAAAAGTAGAAGACATTGCAGTACAAATTATGCCTTGTGGGATTTCAATGTCGCAGAGCGGCAGACATGTCTCCAAGTTAAGGGTGCACACCCCATTGATTAAGGATGTGGTGTACATCCCAGCAAAGGAAGGGGTCTAATACTAAAAGTAAAAGACATCGTAGCACAAAATGTGCCACGTGGGGCTTAAATGTCGCCGAGCGGCAGACATGTCTCAGTGTTAAGGGTGTGCACCCCACCAATTAAGGGTGTGCATCCCAGAAAAAGATTTGCACCCCGTCAAGGGTGTGTAGGTGTATCACCCAAAGGACACAAGGAGGACGGGGGCCTAACATGTGAGGGGCAAGGGAGGTACAGGGCGGGGCAGGTACAGGCCGCAGCCGGCAAATGACATATCTGCCGCTCGGCGATGCTCTTGGTTTTTTAAATGGGTTTTTTATAAGTGCATCAGGGATTTTGTTTGTGTGTGTGTGTGTGTGTGGATCATTCAATTCAGACCCTGCGAAAAAGTCTCTTGCGTACAGTAGTTTTGGCAAGCTACAAAAGGAGGTTATACCTTTATAATGCTACATGGGCCTACTCAGGCTACTGCTGGTCCCACACTGTAATCTTCTATCCATGATACGAATAGTTCCACATACCTGCTATTCCCACAAAAAGGTCTCTTTATCTCTTTCGGTTTGTGTTAGTCGAACTCAGACAAAGCAAGCTCGTCCATGCACGCACGTACACACACATACACGCGCGCACACACAGCTCGTCCAATGTAACAGCTGCATGTGCGTTGCACGCACACGCACACACACACACACACACACACAGAGCAGTATGTGGGAATATAGGTATGTGGGAATGGGTTGTCGTCACCGCTACAACAGTAGGCTACGTGACACTCTTCACTTTCCATATGGGGGACCCTTACATACACTCGTGTAGACACGCGCGCGCGCACGCACGCGGCGTACGCACGCACACACCGCGGCGTGCGCGCGCGTAAAACACCTAGGCCTAGGCCGACACGCATGATTTGCACACGAACACACACCAACGGAGAGAGAGATGATAGAGACAGACAGAAACAGAAAGCTGCGCAGTCACAGCCGTGACCGTGGGCCGTGAGCCAGAAAACGAAACCATGCACCCCCCTGCAGATTATTGCAGACCATATTTTATTTTAATAGTCTGGACACTAACAAACTCAAATCAGGATGTTTGCCCTCAATCATCCTCGGGGTGAACTGTCAGGGACGTCTTGAAGTTACGTGGGCTTAGTTGCCGTTGCTTGAACCCCGTCATCTAAGACACAAATTAAATTTGGGACGATATATGCTCTATTTTTACAATAGTTTCTCACTTCATCTGTGCTAAACTTACTTTTTACTTCTTTTCAAACAAAATTATTCACATTTTGATGGTTGAATTAAAAAAGTACTACTCTTATTTCCAGTTAAATGCCAAACGGTGGTGTCAACATTATCTTATTTCCAGTTAAATGCCAAACGGTGGTGTCAACATTATCTTTTGCCGGTATAGTAACTTCTTGCGTTTTACTTGGAAATGTGATAGTCCTTTTGGTATTCAACTTTCAGTGTTATATTTTGTGCATTATAAACATGAATTCAACATGGGGTAAGAAAGGCACAAACTGCCAGCCATCACATGGCTTTACGATGCCATAAACCTGACGCATGTCACGTTTCATTTTTGTTCTACCGGATGGGGTTTTCTTAGTTTGTTTAGGTTTGTTTTTAATTATAAGCATAAGACATTCACTATTCCTGCCATGCAATTCTAAAACAATCAGATACATTTCTTTAGGTTTAATAGTGCTCTGGCAGATGAGATTTGAGTATCTGCATCTACTGATCTACTATGATGTTGCAAAGGCAAGAAATTGAAATTATGTGTTTGCCAAAAGATATTTGGAAGCCCTTTAAGAGGTAGCATCATGCCTAATGCATGGACATCAAGATGACTGCCCTTCATCATCTATAGTATTTCACTGTATGAACCTTACTAGAGTTACTACTGTAAAAACCTGCAGATTCAACGCTGCAAAACCACAATGGAAAGAGATAGAACTATTGGACACTTTGTCTACATCATTATATATTATGAAAGACACAGGCCAGGTTCAGAAATAATGCCACTGATTGACACACATTTTAATAAACTCATGGAAACTACAGCTGTAGTTATTTCAGGTAGTCACATAGTCTTATAGTGAAAAACAAAAATCATTTTGAGATTTGCAGTCAGCAACAAACATTCTATTACCGTTTTGTGGATAAAACCATTTTACAGATCTAGAAAGAAGCAGATTTGTGAAGTGTGTGACTAAATCAACAGAAGAAGAAAGTGACATCTCAGGCACAACTTTACAGTGTAGAAGAAGAAAGTGACATCTCAGGCACAACTTTACAGTGTAGAAGAAGAAAGTGACATCTCAGGCACAACTTTACAGTGTGTGTCTGGAAAAAGGCAGAACAACTCTTGAACTCTGTGGGACAAGATCTTCACGTTGTCAGGCTTTTTCCTGAGAGTTGGTGGATAATACCCAAACATTTCCTGTTTGACATCGACTCTACCATTCAGCTGGTAATGCAGAGAAGATATCTCTGGTGTACTCTTACATGTTGCTTATGGAGCTGGAGACTGCTTTATGCAGAGCAACCATGGAGATAATATCGGTGCTGCCCCTATTATCTCCTCAGAGAGAAACATTGTTACTGGGGCGATTTCTGTATATAGAAGAAACACCTTCTGGATTTGGGGCAACGTGCACCCTTCATGAGCTGGACATTCAATATGTCACAAATGATGGTAGAA
>CM065693.1:38381016-38382045 GCA_017654935.2 Phymorhynchus buccinoides
TATATTTCAAATTACCGTTAGCTTCTAAACGCGTGTTGACCGGCTGAAGACGCACTTATGACTGCAGGGGCCTGGTTCTTGGAAACATTGATTGTGTCGCTACTTTCGGCTAACTCGGTAAAGCTGTGGTTAAAATACACGCGATCGATCCTCGCGCCCTAGTGTTTATTAGGCCTATAATGCTGTCAAGACACTTAGTCTAATTTACTACGCGTGTTGACCGTCTGAGACGCACTTATGACTGCAGGGCCTGGTTCGTGGAAACATTGATTGCGTAGCTACTTTCGGCTGACTCGGAAAAGCTGTGGTTAAAATACACGCGATCGAGTCACGCGCCTAATGATTGTCATTAGGCCTATAATGCTGCAAGACATAGGCCATATATTGCGTAGACGCGCATACAACATAAACTCTTTCAGCGTTGTTTAGGCCTACATTTGTAGAGTTTATTAGGCCTACAGCTGGAAAGAATACAGAATTCTTATGGCTGAACGTCCTTTACACGAAGCGGCAGAGCAACTCAAAGAGGTAAGTTTTCATGTCTTCTGTAAGTTCTAATCTATCAATTGCTATGGAATTTATGCCAGCTTCGTGTTGCCTAGACGTGTTTAGCATACATTCAAAAGACTTAGCCTAAGTCTTAGGCCTAAAGAGAGAGACAGGGACAGAAAATCAAAATGAGAACTTCATAATCTATGATCTAATATTACTAGGCTTGCAAGGTCGCCAACTTGTTCAGTGCTTGTTCCTTTTGACGTTCTTTTCTTGTTATCTTATTGTTCACACACACTCACACACACACACACACACACACACACACACACACACACACACACACACATACATACATCCCCCCCCTTCACACACACACACAGTGCACATACAGTGACATATATGATCCCCCCCCCCCCGCCCCCCTTACACTCATTCTGTGACACACACACACGTCCTACAACACACACAGACACATACACACTATCCCACTCACACACACATACTTGACACACACACACACTCACACGCACAGCA